>OZ010787.1:270448109-271120109 GCA_963932465.1 Maratus speciosus | reverse complement strand
ATTATTGTGATATCATTACTGACCAACTCCCATTCCAAACAAAGCAGCTCCCTCCTGCTAATTTACAAACCCTCAAGCTTTGAACACCCTTGGCGAAAGGGAAATGTAGCCAAATAATTTGGCGAGAAGAGATCAGTACGCGCATGCGCGTTTGGTAGGTGTCCAAAGTTAGAGGGTTTGTAAATTAATGTGCGCATGCGTGTATCATCGTCGGTGTAGGTAGAAGCTTGAGGTTTTGTAAATTAGGAAGAAGCTAATATTTTGATATTGGATTAGATAGAATTTTCTTTTAGCGTATTATCCTTTGGAAATATTGTTAAATTAGCGAATAAACGTGGCAATTTTAAACCAAAAGACTTCTATTTGGTATGTAATGATGTTTTTTTTATATATATAATTATACATTTTGTATTTAAATGTAGTTTTATTAAAGTTTCGTAATAGTTGAAGGAATTTAAGTGGTAGCATGTGTATTTTTATAAATTATTGCTTTGAGGCAAAATTATTATTATTTTTTTTAAGGTTTTTATTAATGTTACAAATGATACTGTTTTAGTAAACATGTATAATTAGCTATTTTCCGTTTCTCTGTCCCTACTTTAGAGTACTTTAAAAAATCGGCGTTTATCTTTTGAATCAAACATTTATTCTTGTATTATATTTTGGTTTTCATTTTTTAAATATTAATATGTTTAAGGTGCTTTTATTTTTTAAATATATATAATTGTGCTTAAGATGTTTTGATTTAAAATTCTTAAGATGTTGAGGCTCTCATTTTGTGAATTCTTATAACTTTATCCTCAAATTTGATAAAAATGTAATGTAAACAAAAGAACTGTTTTGCCGTATCGTATCCTTTTTTTTAAATAGCAAAAATTTATTGTAATATTTATATCACTTTAAAAGTATTTTTTCATAATTAGCATTATGTGATAAATATTTACATGCTACAGTAGCATAATTATTTCTTTTTTTGTCTAATGGTTTCAAACAAGCATACTTACATTTCTTAGCTAATAAATAGTTATTCATTAGTAAATAATATTTGCTTTTCAAAAACTAATTTTTGTATATGTATGCATGTACCCATTAGATTTTTTTTTTTTTTTTTTTAGTTTGCTACATGCTTTAGCTACAACAGTTGATGATGGAAAGGCAACAAGGATGGTGCGAGTAGGTGTTAAGCTGGGTGATCTGTTCATCAGCAACATCAGTTATTGCCACTAACATGACAACGGTCAGTGCAGAAGGTGCAAAATTCAACTAATATCTAGTACAGTTGCAGCATCGCTGGTTGCTTATTTTTGTGTTGGCCCGTTGGAATGCGTCTGGGAGGCTATAGATTAGAAAGAATAATCTTTAGTCTTTTAGATTCAAACTTGCAGGCTAAATCACATTTTATATGCTGCATGGAAGCTACTTCTTTTTGTTTTATTGCCTATCTTTATGAGAAGTAAGTAACTTATTGCTTTTTAGAAATTTTTAGTGCTTTTATGTACTGTTCATATAAGAGTAAATTTATTTAATATTTTTTGATTTTAAGACATTAATTTTTAAGGAAATTAATAATTATCAATTGTGTATAATCAGAACAATCGCGTAGATTAAAATAAAGACTTTAATATACTAAGATTATTGTTTGAGGAAGTACCATGCTTAAAATAAGCATAAATAAAATGTAAAAAAAAAATAAGCACACTTTTATTAGTGTACTCAGATAGAATAGAATATTCCGAGCATTCCGGATTTGGGGTCCTATACTGTATTAATATTTGTAACTACTTTTTGAAATAATAAGATGTATGAGATCAAAGAAAGTTTTGGGATTGGCACGTCCAACTAGTTTTTTTTATTTTTATTATATGAACATCCTGATCCCCCAGCGTTGTCCAGTCTTGTAATCATAAGCTTAAAATATCTCATCAGTGTTGAAGGATTTTATATTTTCACACGACAATCTGTCTAAACAAGCCGAATGATGGAGGTTGCACTGCCTTTGGCAGTGTAAACTCTCGAATGTGTATGATTTTATATTTTTAAATGAAAATCTATCCAAACAAACCTAGAGTTGTTGGCCCCGCTGCCTTCGGCAGCTTGCACTAAGCCTATTACGTACGCCCAGTCTCTTTTTAAATGTATTTTTAAATAAATGACCGGCATAACTCGAGATAACTTTACATATACCTAAAATCAATGCTGAATGATTTAAATGAAAAATTTTCCAAATGAACGTAGTGTTGGGGGCCCGACTGTCTCCAGTAGTGTAAACCCTCGAATTTGTATGATTTTATATTTTTAAAGGAAAATATTTTCACACACTGATCGCCTGTTTACCAATATCACATAAATATACTAGAGGACTGAAGCGGCCGAAATTTTCTGACCCTGGTTCAGACCTTGCCAGAGATATGCTATCTTGACCCAGTGTAACAGCTAAAAGCTCAGTCCCGGTCTTAGCCAATCAAAAGTTATTATTCACGTTATTTTATTGTCACATTTACGATCTCAGAAACCAAATTAATGGAAACAGAAGCATATTCTTTCATTATTTAAGTATTAAATAATGAAAAATTTGATAAAAGCATAATTTGCAAAATTTAAATAAAAAATTTCTAAATGCAAGTTTAATTTACATAATTTATAAGGGAACCTGAATTTAAAACTTGTAATTGCACTCAATTTTATCAACATTGCTATAAACTAATTTATTTTAACATTATACTTCCAATAAACTTGATAGTTAACATGAAATTAATCTGAAATTAAACGAAAATTCCTTATATTATTCAGATCTATCTACATTTCTATCATTTCAGTAACAAATTAAACAAGTCTGAAATTGTACGTCAAATGTGGCAAATGAGGTGCGTTCGTATGATAACTGTTTCATAAATATTCAGATTTTGGTGCAATAGCTGTTGCACTCTTATGAAAAAAGGCACAAATACAAAATTTATTACGATTATATATATTAAGTTCGGCAGTACGGAAATAATAGGACTCTATCTTAAATAGGATGTCATCACCATGGCAACCTAGAATATCATGACCTATCATGGGATATCATTGAATTAATGATTTAGGATAGTATTTAATTCAAGAATGAAGAAAACTTTTATTAATATCTTTTTCAGTTTTGATTCAATTTTCATAAAAATTTGAAATGACTCGACAAAATTGTGCAACGATTCTATATATTCAATTTTAAACCATTTGGTTGGATAATTTTTGCGTTGTTATATGCTTACAGACGATCTGACCAGAAAATGATTATAGGTGCTATGTATTTATATTATTATGAATGCACCTAAAAAAGTAGCTCTCTCTATATATATATTTCACCTTCATTTATTAAGCAAAAATAAAAGCATAATCCTGTTTGTGCTGTCTTGTATATGTCATGCGAACATTTTCAAAAGGTGATTGTGTTGTGTGGCCAATTTAGTTGCTTTTTTAATTCAAAATAGCTAGCAGAATTTCTGAATAGTTACCTTCACTTCATTAATTACGGAATGTCTATCATTAAATAAAGCAAAAATTACTATTCAAAATTTCAGGCAAATTAATAAAAAATATGCTAAATTGAAAACATCGGTAGAAGGGGGCCTTGCAACAATTCTTGCACACAGCCTCGCTTTCGCTAAGGGCAGCTCTGATCCATATTCTATGTATTGGAGACTTAAGAATCTGAAAAATGCTATACAGTAAAATCTTCTATAAGACGAAATTAATTGGGAAAGAAAAAATATGCGTTATAGACACGTTCTTTTCTTAGCAAGTTTAAATGTATTATATTCTTTTCTCACATATTATTATATACTCATTTTGCTTGAATCAACACATTTTTCTGTTTAAGGCAGGATTCCGTCATAGGTAGGTTCAGGGGTGTAAAAATCTAGGTGCCAGCGGATAGTTTCTCACCACTAAATTTTAATAGGTTTTGTCGCTTAAATTTTATTACCATTCTTACAAAAAATAGCAAATAAAATTTAGTGGTGAGAGACTCTCCGCTGGTGCCTAGATTTTTACATTCCTGGGAAGGCTGTTTTTCACATGTTTTATTGCCTAGAAATTGCTATTCTTTAAAAATAATATTTTTAAAAGTTTAATTATAGAATTATGGCGATTTAAAAATTTATGCATTTTTTGCAAAAATTTTCATGAAGGGCCAAATTTTACTGATTTTTGCATGGAACAGGCCATGCTGAGGCAATAATCTTCATACTTGCTGGGTTGAGACCAGCACTTAAAATTTTGGCCCTTGCAAACCTTTGAAGAATGAACCCATACCCGGTTTTTTCACTCCCAAAAATTCAGATACCAAAGATGAGAAATTTAATATTAATGAGATTTTTAAATAAATGTAGGCGAGCAGAAATTTTCAGACCCAGACAATCAAAATATATTGGTCCTGCCTGGGCTAAACTTTTAGCATTTATGCTAAAAATTTGACCCACCCAGCCAAGAAAAATCAACTAAATCAAGCCCAGAGTCTTAACCAGACTCCATTTTTGATAGAAAATCAGATAACTTCTTAATCAACATTATCCTATAAATAAAATTATTTAAGATATATTTTATACATACTCATGTAAAAATTTTGCAGTTGCAGCTTAAACTAGTATGTCCACAAGCTATGAAATATGGAATGACAACATTATTGATTACTCGGAGAAATTCATTTAAATGGACATTACTACATTTTTTTTTTTCTAATGAGTCACCATGACTCATTAGGAAAAATAATGTAGTTTAAAATGGAAGAAAAACATTTAAGAAAAAATAATTTTGAAGCTCTATAAAGATTTTTTAAAATATATTTCTCTATAATTTAATAAAATGAAATAAACTTCTAAAGATTTCGTCGAACAAAGGAAAATTTCACTGTTATTTTCGCAAAAACCTGCCGGTCTAACACGGCCCTCCCAAAAAAATAAGTAGTACTCCAGTCCTGGTCCGGCAAGAGTCTGCAGATAAAAATTAAGCTTGAGCATGATCCAGCCCGAGTCTAATAAAAAGAGATTAAAAAGGTCCGTGCAGATCTTAATGTGTACATTTTAAGTAAAAATCCTATGAAAATGATTTAAAACAATATTCATAGGTTACATAAAACAAATTAGTGGATATAAATTTTTAAAATGTTTAATATTCCATATTTTCTAAGAAAATATTCTATTTGTGAAAAATGTATTTTCTAGAAAAAATCCCATTTTTTCCCCCTCTATCCATAAGAAAACAATAGCAGGTAAAATCGGGTTACAAGATCAAATGTTGGACTTTACTCTGATCTGCAAGGTCCGGATTGTATCCTATCCGAATCCAAAATCTCTGCTGAAAGTCAACTTGAGACCCGACAAGAACAAATTTTTTCAACAGAAATATTAAAACCCAAATCTAAAATGAAGGAAAATTAATCATATTTTAATGCATTTACGAAAAAGTAGTCTACAATTATATTTCTTGTATCAAGTTATTTTGGCTTTTACCATTTAAACAAATATTTAGCATCTTCTTTTTTTTAAAAAAAAAAGTTAACTCGAGCGAATCAAATTCCAACCCGAACTGAACATTTAAAACCAACCAGACTCACAACGGGGGAAAAAAAAACAAAAAAACGTGCCAACCCAACCCGAACTTCAGTCGAGTTTGTGTACTATCCGATTATGCGACCCAATGCAGGATTCAATTCTGTACCAAGTGATTGAAATAAATATAAAATACAACTTTGAAATGTTCATGCAAGAAGTATTTTTAAAATATCTACAATAACGCCAAATATTCTTAGAAACGACCATAAAATAAAACAGATTCAATTGCATTGTTAAAATATCTTGTATTTAAGAAACAGCACAGTGATGGTTAGTATTTTTTTTTTTTCCCTTGGTAATCATTTCATGTATAAATGCTTTTAAAGCAAAATCTTCTAATTGAAATCTATATTTATTTCTTTGAGATTGTGACAGCTAAACTGTTCCAAACAGAGTGATAGAAGAAGGGAGAAAAAAGAGAAAATCATGAAATTTCTTGCAGATTGATTGGAATTAAATAAAAAGTTTTGATTTGTTTTTGAGAACTTTATTATAAAACACGCATACACACATAAATAACGGTTGTATTCACTATAAATCATTTTTAATTTTAATCGTATAAAAACTATTGGTGCATTTATTAATACTTAACAAAATCTAATAGCATTTTTCAGTTTTTGATAAGGGAAAAAACATTTAGAAAATGCTGAAAGTTGATTTTTTGAACTGAATTTCCAGATAAGACAGCTCAGGGAAGGTCATCATCAAATAGCCATCGTTTATAACTTAAGATATAATACATTTATCGAAAATGGAAAAACGTATTCGATTTCAAATCACTTTGATAGATATGCCAGCAAATTCTATGCTTTTCCGTTTAAAATTACTGGATCTTGATGAATTATTGCACGAGGTTTCTTTTTAATCTCCCCCCCCCCCCTTTAAAGAAAGTCTGTATTTCCGATCTACAGATTCTTTTAGAAATGATTAAAATGAGAATTTTCATATCTTATTCAATTGACGAAATGGGATGTGATAATGTTATTTTATTTGTACATAGCACTAAATATTAAAATTAATATGTTTATTATCTATTTGTAAATAATTTTAATATATGGCACGGTGAAAATAAATGTCATTTTATCCCGTTCGAACACGCTATTTAAGATACTTGAGATAAAGTTGAGACTGCTAACGCCCAATCGTTCTCATGTGTCTCTTCAGTGTATAGAAAAGTTTACTCAATTTCAACGGGATTTTTTTTCTTTTAAATATTATTTATAATGAATTATCAATTTTGAATATCATACTTTTATTATTTATATCAAATTAATAATTTAATATTTTGGTACTTGTGGTTTCTAAAATTCAGTTTAATTAATTTTTTTTATTGCAGAATCATTCGTGATATACCAAGGTAATGATGCAATTTATCATCCGTGCCATATGCCAGAATTTAAGCTGCAGATTTTGTGCAATTTCAGTGTAGTTTTTCGTATTTATATTATTTAAATCATATTAATAATTTCGAATTTTGTATTTAAATTATTTACTTCTAATTAATAATTTCATTTTTATAATTTCTTAATTCAGCTTATTAATATGTTTCTGTTTAGCATGTCATTCGCGATTACTGCGGAAATTTCACATGCGGCGTTTCTTCCAGAAATTACGGTTAGTAAGTGAAATTTATTCCCAACAAGGGCAAGAATTCTTCAAAATTTCCTAAATCCTCCTTTCGGTAATTACCGCTTGTGATAAAAATGTCATTTAAATTCCCTCTCGAAATTTCAGTTTCCTCTTCTTTGTGCCACCCTTCCCCAATCACAACATTTTAAATTCTTAGATCTATTTTTCATTGATTTTTTTAGGGTACCATACTTAAAAAAAGAAAATGGAGCCATTATAAGTTAATCGTGTTCACATATTTATAGATTTTTAGCTATCCACAAATGTGGAGCAAACATGCAAACCATGCTTTCTCCTTTAGATACAAATTTTCAAAAAACATAAAAAACTGATAAATAAGAAAATAACTTGTATTTAATTCTAATTTTTATTGTGTATTTTTATTACTCTTTATTAGAAAGAATTGCAAGCATACCTAAGATATTAAACATAAAACAAATTAATAAAATGCATTTAATATTTGGAGAAATCACGTTTTGACCGAATTCAGAGGAGGAAGCATGTTTTGATTGTTTGACAAGTGGATAAAACGCTTTTTGAATGAAATAAGTTCTAACTCACAAATAATACAATAACATTATTTTATTTGAATAAATACCGATTTTCAGTTGATTATTGTTAAAATAAAATGACAGATTATGGTACCTAGTAGTATTCATTAAATATTTACTAAATAAATACTCGTTTGCCAGAAATCCACTTCAAATTTTAAAACCAATATTTTCATCTAGACAGTTATACACAACCTCCTCTTCTTTATTACAGGCTTATCAATCATGGATAATGTGGTTGTATCATTTGAATATATCATCAGGTTGATTTTGCCACTGTGCACTATACATTACCTTCAAAAGTTTTTTAACATCTTTGTTCTTTTCAACTGGTATGGCGTGGCTAAGAGGGAAATATTCTAAAACAACCCTTTGAACAAAGCAACAGTAACTTCCTTTTTAAGAAGATTTACATCATATTCTTCATTTAGATCTTGAAATCTATAATTCTGGAAGCCTTTAACTTTAACAGTTCTCTTATTTTTTTCTAAAACAATCCGTTTCAATTGTGATATGTATGGTAGGTTTCGAAAGTGCACATTAAGTGACAACTGTGATTGGCAGACTGGAGAAATCACTGCTTGATTGAATGCAGGCTTTGGAGGAAACACTCTTTGATTGAAACGTCAAGTTTTAAAATTGATTTATAATCGGAGAAAAAATTTTTTTAGTAAAAAATACCATTTATTTCTGTGCAATTTAACACAGAGTTTATAAAAATAACATTAACTCATTTTTTATTTTTTTGTGAGAAAACACGGTTTGAATGTTTGCTCCACAAATATTTAAAAATATATATATTAAATTTAAAAAAAAATAGGGTGACTAACTAAGTTACTTTATTTTTTTTCGGCATGTGTGTATCATGTTGGGTATTGTTGGAAAGATCTTGTAACACCGTATTCAAAAATATTTGTTTTAATTTTAGATATTGTCAAAAATGTAATGCAAAAGTATGTTCCCCCCACAGCCTATTTCCAAATCAAGTGAAACTAAAAGGGGCAGTAGCAGTTTATTCAAACTTTGCTGGAATGTTATGGTGATTATCCTGGGTGACATAATTTTGGAGAAAGTCGCATTTTCCGTTAAACACAAACTTAACTTTGCAGGGCTCAGTGGCAGCATTTTTAACTATAAAAGTTATAAAATTGACAGGCCTGACTACTCAGGCGATTTGGAATCAAATAGCAATTTCCATTTTTTAAATAAATAAATTGCTTATCAAGTAAAATGAGATTTTTGTCACATAACAACAGGTTTTTCTCCTTTCCCATGCTATCACGTACAGAAATTCGATTCAAAACTCCAACTTTGACAATATTTTGGCTAAAAATAGAAAACGCCATTTGATTACATAGTTCCTGAATAAGAACACCTGTCAATTTTATGTGTTTCTGAACAGCGAACAAAAATGAATTCAGTAATGTGTCAGAAAGTTGCTTCTTTGTATTTGAGCCTTAATTACAGAGAAATATTTTCAAGAATCTACTTTTTACTATACGGCTTCAAAAGTTGTGATGTTTTTAACCCTCTTTTTTTATTTTATTCTAAATTACGTTAATTTTCTCATGAATGTCTAAGCGTCTAACATTGCTGTTGCTATTGTGTATTTTCTGTCTTGTGAACACATATAATCTAAAATATGCTGTAAAATTTTCCTATAAATATGTATACAGTATTCTTTAAAAAAATCTCAATCTTAATTGTATGCAGGGTTGGCAGGTTTTTGACGTGTGTCAGTTCATGTCGGGTTTAAACCATCATGTCAAAAACCTCAAATACAAAATTGATTTGTAAAAATTCACATTAAATGTCACACATGACAACATTACATGTAATATTTTAAATTCACTATTACTGTATATCAATAATTAGTACATAGTAAAGTATTATTGTTAAGTACAACTTTTTAACAGGCTAAAATTTTTATTTTTTGTAAAATTGTGTTTTTCTAAAAAGTAGACATTAAGCTCGCCTGAGCTGTACATTTTTTCTCTTACTTAAAATCGTTTTAATTTCTCTTACTTTTGAGAGCTTAAAGCATTAGCTAGACTTTTTTTTATACAAAAAAAACTTTGAAAAATGCAGATTTTTTTGTATATATAACAAGATAATGTGCATCAATGTTATTCTAGTCTAGGCAATAACCATTTCATTCAAAATTGAAATTGGATTCTTAAGCTTAAACATTTACAAAATAAGAGAAGTAATTAAAAAAAAAGCTTAAAGTCAAAATCTTTTTAAAACATGCTTTCTTTAAATATATAAAAATGTTTTTGATTTTAAAGCTGAACAAAATTGGCTCGGTCTTCTAAAAGAAAATTCCTTTAAGCCCCATATTGAAAAAGTGCACAATAGAAACCATATCATTGTTTGGCTTATATTTTGTATCCCAACCATCAGGGGCAAGGGTTGACTGATTTAACAGTTGATTCAGCTCGCGTTTGAGCTACAGAGAGAATTCATGGATGCTTACCCATATTATTGTGTATGAAGCTAAAGAATCCCCTTTCCTGTCTTCTTATTTCAGTGCTATAGGAGGGACCCCATTTCTTGGTGGAAAGGTATCATTAAATGCAATAGCTTTTTGAGCCTGCTGCAAAACTTGCTCATCTAGCAATCTTTTGCTATCAAGTCCTACTAGCTCAGCATCAATTAAGAGACAGACTATTTTCTAACGCTTCATACACTCTAAACTCAGAAATCATCTGGGTGTAAATAAATGTGCTAAACACGTTGTGTGCTGCAGCATGCTGCGTGGTAAAATTGACCCTGATTATTTAATTGTACAAAATGATTTTCTTCTGATTGAAAATTCCAAAAAATAAAAATATTTTATTGCAATTAATAATTTTTTTTGATTATTAAATTACAATAAATTTAAATAAAAGATCGCATAAATCCTTGACTTATTTAATGTTTACCTATTGTTGTTAAAATGTTTTAGTGTGTTACATGTATTTGGCGGTTTTTGACAGTTTAAACCAGTTTTTGATGCTTGTCATGTCAAAAACCCAACCCTGATTGTATGTTAAGAAAAACTGGAATTTTTTGTAGAAATTGAGCCGCGTCTGATTTAATTTTTTTTTTTTTTTTTTTTCATGGGCCAGGACCGGACTGAACTTTTAATTTTTACATCATACCGGGGAAGCTTTCGCTTGGGCCGGGCTGGGTCTAGAAATCTGGCCTGTGTAGACCTCTAAATGAATAAATGTCATTTATAAAGCTATCAAGATTTTTTTCAGTGTCTGGGACATAATTATAACCAATGTATTAAGATATATCCACAGAGATTACATGCACAGCCTCCCTGTTCATTAAAAAAAAAAAAAAAGTGAAAGGACAGGATCCCGAAAATATCTTCTGTATCTGGTTTTAAATAAGGAACATTAAAAATATCAATTGGCTAAACTTAAAAAAAAAATTAAACGTAAATTATACTCATTTTAAAATTATCTGTGAACATTTTTACTTATAAAACAGAATCAAAATAATAATATATAGGCAAACAAATAAAGGATATTCACTTTATGAGGGAATTGACTGATGAGTGGACTGGATCACACCTGCAAACTGTATCGTTAAACGGAAAGAATGCAGTTGTTTCTACCCTTTAATAATCAGACTTATCACTGATTTGCACCATGTTTCACTGGCTGGCATGCATTTTTTTTTATTAAATTAGAGTCAAAGTCTTATTTTCACAATTGCAGAAAAGTTAGAAAAAAAAAATTCAGTGGTCAACTGGAGAAAATTTTGCTATAGCTGTTTCTTAAGGCTCCTCTGCACTGAAACTCCCCGATCGCGAAATCCCATGTTAGCCTATGGGAAAACTTTCAAGCGTGATTACTCATTACCTAATATAATTATTATAATACCGTTTTCACCAACTGTAAGTAGACGTCAGATGCTGATGATGTGTGTTTTAAAAAATTATCTCCGTAAATTTTAAGTACGTAAAAAATTCCTATAAACTTTGCAATTTCCATTTGATTAAATTTTATCATCTTCTTAAAGATACTTAAAATTTACGTAGACAATTTTTAAAAACGCACATCATCTGCATCTGACGTCTACTTTCTGATGGTGTAAACGGTATTTTAATAATTATATTAGGTAATGAGTCATCGCGCTTGAAAGTTTTCCCATAGGTTAACATGGGATTTCGAGTTCTGGGAGTTTCAGTGCAGCGGCCCTTTAACATTGCAAAAATTCGCTATAAAAGGATAATTTAGCATTAAATACAATAGGAAAACGGCAGGACCAAAATGTTAACATCTTCTATTAATTTAAATTTGTGTTGTAATGAAAGCATAGCCTTAAAGAGAGAAATCCTGATGAATTTAGGAAATGCATGCTATTCTGGACAGGGGCAGTTTTCAAATAGAAAGTGGTAACTCTGGTTTCTAAAGTCCACATGGGAAGGGAAAAAATAGTGCAAAGCAGATACTGGGAAAAGGGTCGGGTGCCTTCTCCATATCTAAAAAGAGCAGCATGCAGTGCCCTTTGAAAAATGTCAAATGTAAACACCAATTTAAAGATTAAGGCAACCGATAATCATTTTCAGAAACACCAAAAATTCAAATAAATAACAATAATAGCTCAGATAATTTGAGACAAAAATCATGAGAAAAGAAATTTATACCCGTAGAAAAAAAAAAAAAAAGATTGCAAAATTAGATATTAACATAATTAGATATTAACATAATTAGTCTACTTTAATTAAATTTATAAGAATATACATTTCAAAGTTGAATTACATTATAGGAAAAAGTTTTCTTATTTAAGGAACTGTAAACACATAATTAGAGATCAACTGAAAATTAATTTTCATTCAAAAATCGGACTTTCTCCGAAAATGCTGCTGGATCGAAACTATTAGTATTCCAAAAATCTCATTTCTTTCTTCAGAAATTTTCAACATTATTTAATGATTTGAGCTGTAATGGCTCAAATGAGACACTCTTTATTAATTACTATAAACTTCACTGTTTATCAGTCATGACTGACTCGAGACATGAATACAAATTACAAAGCAAGCAATGCATATATGACTAAACTTTGAAAGTGCTTTTCATGTGCTCATTAAAAGCTGCAGACTTAACAGTAACAGAACATTTTTAGTTTGAAACCACAGAAGTTTTTCCAATACTCTTTGAGAAAGTTCTAGTATAACAAATGATCATTTACATAATAAAAGATACATTGTGGTATGCATATCTAAAACATTTTTTAATTACTTGAAATTCATATCATTAGAAAATCATATGTGTAATGTAGATGAATTACATTTTATTTTATATGAAAATAAAAAGTTTCGGTCAAAGGCACACAGAGCCAAATTGGACCACACATATAATTAATTCATATTTTCATATATTTATGTATGTATTAATACCTTTAAAAAAATTATGTTTTCGTTTTTGGCCAAAAATAGGAAGCTTACCGAAATTCAGTTTCAGTCGATCCTTACACATACCTTACATAGCCCTGTGGCAAAAGTTTTGTAAACTTTCTGCTACGACAAGCCTCAAAAACAGCAAAATTTTTCTGCAACGTGGTATTTTTTAATAGTAGAAATGAATGGCAAATTTGTACATAATATAATTAGGAAAAAGACATTGAAGAACTAATATAGCTTAAAGCAGGTGTTATATGTAATGGTCTAATCTGTTTTTAAACTGAATGTAAAAAAAACTAAGTTTAATGAACCAGCATTAAAGGAATTGTTTAGCCTATTTCGAGTAATTTACAATAAATAAATTGTCCCAATACTTTTCTTAAGAATTATTTATTGAGTACGAGCTTAAATTCTTGTAATTTGTTGCATTGCACCATACATTTAAAAGCTATAAGATCAATTTATTGGAAGGAGGGAGAAGGATTGTACATACGTACTTTAATTATTTCAAATAATTAAAATATTAAAAATAAAATTTAATAATATATTTCTAAATAAGTTGTCTGTCATACAAGCAAACATAATTTTCTATATTTGATATGGAAAGCAAGCAAAATAAAAAAGGAAACAATAAAGGATTAAGCAGAAATCATTTTATCGATTAAATTATTTAAAACTTTATATATATATATATATATAAACTTGTCAAAAATAAAAAGATTTCTTTCAAGTGAACTGCAACATATAATTTAAAAAATAAAATATATTTTCTGTATGATGTAATGTAAAAAAGGGCTATATTTATTGTTTATAGTATGATAAACAGTAAGAGGAGACCATTTATGCATTTTCAATATTTCAGGAAAACAAACAGTGAATGAAGATTTATGTTACTTAAAAAATTTAACAATGAGAAGTAACATTAAAATGAGTTTCTCAAAAGAATATGATGAAGACTTATCTTTATGAAGATAAAGTTAGGCCTAATAATGCTTAAATAAAAACAATACTTAAGCCAAAAATTTTTAAAACTGAATAAAATATACAAATAACATTCTTGAGAAATAACAAAAATACTTGTTAATTATATGAATTTTTCATTACAATATACACAAGATATTTAAATTTCCTGTTCAAAAATTTTGTTTACACTAAGAAAAAACAAATATGGCTTCCTTTAGTTTACTTGTTAACTGCAGCTGTGAAAACCTATTTAAAATAGCTATAGTAAAGATCTAATAAAGCTTAAATAAAAACAATTCTTAAGCCAAAAATATTTATAACTGAATAGAATATACAAATAATATTCATGAGAAATAATAAAAATACTTATGTTAATTATAAGAGCTTTTCAATACAAGATATTTAAATTTTTGTTTACACTAAGAAAAAACAAATATGGCTTCCTTTAGTTTAGTTGTTAAAACTGCAGCTGTGAAAAGCTATTTAAAATAACTATAGTAATATTCTTGAGGTGCAGAGGAAACAAATATCAAAACAATTATTAAACTATTTTAGAAGGAATGCTTATAATATATTTTCATAGACTATAATAACACACTGATGTACTTTTAAATTCATATACAAAGACTAGTCAAGTTAACAGCTTTGAAGAAGATATTGTTTTTCATTTGGCACACTAATACCTGCAGTTTTAACACTGAAATAATCAAATATTTGAAAACATATAATCATTTTAAAATATACTTTATTAATTATAAAATAATAGACTATCCTACCAATATCAAAAGGTTTTTTTTTTTTTTTTTTTTTTTTTTTTTTTTTTAAATATATATAAAACACTGATTCAAAGATTAAGACAACAAACCGGTGGCCATCTTGAAAAACACCAAAAATTCAGATAAGTAACAATACCTGAGATAGATAATCAAAGACCAATAAAAAAGGAATTTTTACCAGAACAAAATAGAATATAGCGAAACAACACCAAAAACTGGCGATATGTAACAATTAAAATAATAAAACTTTGTAAAAAATCACCATAAAATAAAAAAAATACATAAGACGCGTTTCAAGCTAAAAATATTAACAGCTCGTCATCAGCTAAAGTTCTTGTCCCCTTACAGACACGTGTTTTACTTTAGTTTATGACGAGCTGTTAATATTTTTAGCTCAAAACGCGTTCTATGTATTGTTTTTATTTTATGGTGATTTTTTTACAAAGTTTTATTATTTTAATTTTAACAAACTAGAATGTTATAAAATTCGATCTTAAGATAATTAGCTTGAATGCAATGTATTAGATTATGCATTTCAAAATTCATTCACACTTAGGGATTAAATTTCATAATTTTAGGAACAGTAAATACATAATGTGCAGTATTAAATGAAGAAAACAAAAACAGTCAATGTAATGTACTCAAATCATAAAAGATTAAGATGTAAAAGTTTAAGGTTATTTTTTATATTTAATTATAACAATTGAGTACTTACCACAAAGTTTACAATGACAGGATACGTACGAAAAAATATTTAGCTGGACCTGATTTACTTAAAGAAAACTTTGAACAGTTTGCATCATCCTCAAAACAGCTTTCTGTAGAATGGTCAACTAACACATCCATATGGTCGCCTAAGAGCTAGCAAAAAGACATTTAAAGGCAAGAAAAGCAATTGCATTTCAAGCCATTTGAATGCTTTCAACTGGCTGAATATCAGAGTCAACAACAACTCGTCTAAAGTCCATAATTTTGATCTGAAAAAAAATTGGTTTTAAAATTAAGAAAATAATAAAAACAAATGGCTTAGATGTCTTATTAACCCGGGTTCTGCCATCTTAAATTTTTTCTTGCATGAAAACTCCTTTTTCGCCAAGTATTAAACGTCACCAATGGTTAAATATTGTTGATAGATTAATATTGAAAAAATTAGAATATAATAATTATAACTATTAATTGAAAAACAATCTTTAATTCACGCCAAGAAAAAAATCCAAGATGGCAGACCCCGGGATAATAAGACATCTGTTCCAAACAAATCATCATACACAAATTGAAGACTTACAATTTATATAAACAAGTCATGCATACACAAACTGGACAATTTATAAAAATACAGTCTAGGGATACTTTGCATCAATCTTTTTAGTATGCAGATGTGCAACAGATTTTGTTTTAAAGGAGAGGGAATCGGAGAAGGCTGTAGATAGTTTTTTCATTTTAAATGCTAATTACATAACTACTACAGATAAAAGATGTAACGAATTGTAATTCGAATGCAATCTTTTTAAATTATAAACTAAAATAAAAATTGTATTTGTATGTTAAAAAATTTTAACAGCTTGATGTATATTTTGTAATATTTGATTACAGAAAAATTCGAACTGGATTTTACAATTCAAATAATTTTTTAGCATGACATGTTAGGCTTAAATCAACTCGCAGCAAGTATCGTAAAAATAAAATAACTTTAAAAAGTAGTACATTATTTTTTTAAAAAATCGGCATAAATTAGGAAAAGTTATATTCAATAATATGTTTAACATAAATAAAATACATACCATTCCGAGAAGTATTTATTGCGGAAAATACCACATTGCAACAAAATCACCGTTCCCTTTCACATTCGGGATTCAAAACTCTCGTCAATTCATTGATTCATTCTCAAATTTTCACTCCATTCCAGCGCGCACTGATCTTCTCTCGCCAAATTATTTGGCTACATTTCCCTTTCGCCAAGGGTGTTCAAAGCTTGAGGGTTTGTAAATTAGCCTCCCTCCTACTACTATCAGTCACTGTTTTAATCTTTACATGCATGACATTCAACAACGTGGTAGCTACAGCATCATTGCGACAGATGCATCGAAGAATGACTTCAAGACCTCCATTGCTGCAATCAATATTACTGAGAATTCTTCTAGGGCCCATTTAGTTAACCATCTGAATTCTGTCTTTACGGCTGAGGTCCTAGCCATACATCTTGCCTTTCAAAGCTTCCTTCTTCATAATAGAAAGTACATTGTGATAACGGACAGCAAGTCTACTCTGGAAGCCCTTAAGCATGTTAATTATAAGTCTCCTACCGTTATCCTGCATCTTTTTCAAACACTGGTTCATGTCCGGAAGAACATTGCGAATCTCACCCTAATTTGGGTCCCGGGCCATGCTGGTATTGCACCAAATGAGAGGGCTGATAGACTAGCCAACAGTGGTCCCTTTGCTGTTAATACTTACAGTGGTATTGCTCCAGATGATCTGAAAAGGCACTTAAGGGATCGCCTCGATGCAAGTTTCAAGCTCTGGTGGGACAGCAGCAAATATGCTGTTGACTCGCCGTTTCTGGGACCGAGCATCTATCGGTGGACGAGGAACAGAAGAGAGGACATTTTCACTGCTCGCTTTCGGACGCAAACTGCTATAACAGACAAACGGCTGCACACCTTCAAGCAGAACAATTCTCCCATTTGCTCTTTATGTCTCACGGATGTTGGGACGGAGTTCCATTATATTTTCAGCTGTCGGGTTTTTGATGCGGAGAGGTCTATCCTTCGGGATGCGATGTCTGCGGCTGGCTTTTCTCTTGATGACTGGGTTGATCTCTGGGACTGTCTGAATTCTAACTATCACTGTTTTCGCCTTTTCCTTAGACTCTTCCTCGGGAGCGGACGATTTTAATTGTCTCATCTTGTGTTGCACGTTTTATACGTTTCCTTTTTTATTTATGGTTGGTGTGTTTCCTGCTGAGTGTTAGGTAAGTGACTTTCTAGTTTTGGTTCTGTTTTACTTGGTACTGTAGTTTTACTCCGTGGGTTTCTGGGTGTGGTTTCCCTCTCTGTTGTTATTGCTGGTGATCGTTGTCTCTGTGTTAGATGTTTTTCTCCTGCTTGTATGGTGTCTGTTGTTGTGTTCCTAGTATCTGTTTCTGCCTTGGTTTCTGTGATCATTTGAGGTCATGCCGGCACTAGCTGTAGCACCTACCTCAAAGCCAAATCAAATCAAATCAAATAAACAAACAATCCGAAACTTTTACCAAAAGCGTCTCGTTGTGTAGAGAATATTTCATAAATTAAATTTTTAAAAATACTTTTCGTAATAGCATCAAAAAATTCTAAACGTTTAGAAAATAATAATTCGGAAAAATAAAGTAATTAGTTCGTTTCGGGTTCGAAAATTAAAATGATTTAATTTTTTAAAACTGATATTGAAATTTGTTATTATATGTTGAATCTACTTTAGATTTATATATATATCTTTAAATCACAAGTATTCTTCACGTTTATTATTAAGCGGTGCATATTTCCTTTGTTTTAAACGTTTTTCATTTTTATTTAATGATTATTATTAGACTTTCGCCTACAAATTCTTTTTCTAACAGCAACTAGTTTTGAAAACTTTTATGATTTTCTGTATCTTTGATAGAGTTTACGGTTATTTTTTCTCTATTTTTATATTCTTGTACGCTTTTGAGGTTTAAAATTGATTTCATTTAATGGAACACAGAGAAATATCATGCCTAATGATTATCTTGTATTTGATAAATTGAAATTATTATGTATTATTGCATTTTCCAACTATGATCCTCACTTTTTAGTTTTTCATAATTTTAAATATTGACTTTTTCAAAATTATCTTCTCACAGTTCATTAGACGAAAAAATAAAATACAGTAGAAGATCTTTATAACGCAAACTTAAAAACGCAAGGTTGTGCGTTATATGGATCACATCATTAAATTCACCTTGTAAACATGGCCAAATATGTCTGAAACATATAAAAATACGTTAGAATATCTTTATACTGCATTCCTTGTTACCAAGAGTTATCCTAACTATAAATTTTTACATAATAGGTCAGATATTGTTAAATTTACTTTATAAACATGATTCAAATATAACTGACACAACCATCCCTTATATTAGACATTATCAAAAATGTTTATTGTAATAATAGCATTTTTTTTCAGTAAAAAGGCCTTAAATTAGAAGATAAAGTTGAAGTAATGTATCAAATACAGTCCTGTATAGAGTAGCAATATTATACACTGTGAAAATGCAGGTGCTTTTTAACTGCAAAAATCATTGTTTACATCTAAGAAGTTGTGCGTTATATGGAGAATTGTGTTATAAAGATCTTTCACTGTATTTACTTAAATGAAATTTATACCAGGGTTGGACGGTATTTACCATCTGATGGTTTAAATCGGTTTTTACCATCTTTGGAAAAACATGTTTTTACCAGGGTTTTTACCACCTATGAAAAAACTTATTAGTTTGACTGTTTTTGTCACTTTTATCATAAAAATTTATCTACCAATTTTTCACTTTCCCAATTTGAAAGTTTTCCGGATATTTAATACCCTGTATAACAATATTCACCTAATTTAGTTTCCGATTAGATAAGTAAAAGAATACTATACGAAAATAGTGTTTTTTAAGGAACATAAAAAGACTTGATAACTTTCATCTGTGTTTTCCTCCTACAAGAATTCAAATTTTTAAAGACGTTATTCTACAGATATCATTATTAAGCCTAAAAATTATTATAAGTATTATTATGAGAATGGACATTACAATATTTATTATATTTATCTAAATCGGGACTAGTTTACTAATTTTTACTTGAAGCAAAAGGAAAAGAAAAATTATAAGTACACATTTTTCACACTTAAAAAACCTAATCATTTTAATAAAAACCAAAAGCTTACAAATATTTTCACGTAATGTAGTTTGAACGAATGTTAGTAGGTGCATTTTACCATTATTTCTTAATTTACTGCGGATATGTGAAAAATTCCAAAAAATTCACACTATGGGTGAAGTACAGTGTATATGGAGTGAAGATTCATCATTAAATGTATGAATCTTGGATTTATTTCTTTGTTATTTAATGCTTTTCACCAAACTTTGGCTTTTACATCTTTTGTTTTAAAGAAGTTTCTTGAAAATTGCAAGAGTACAAGTGGAATGGAAACCTGCTTTGTGAAACAGATAGTAAATGTCTGTTGTTCTATTTATAGATGGAGAATAGAAAATATGGAAAAATCTGCATGATAAAAGTGCTGTATCAACAGCTTTAGGGAACTGACTAATTATTTCCCATTCCTTTATATATACAGTAGACTCCCTAAAATCCGCGTATTTTTTCAGATGTAAACAGTAAAATTTACAGTTAAGCTGCAGGAACAAAATTCAAGATGGCACCGAAATCAGCGACTACCGCAATGTTTTTTTTTAATCTTTCTCTTTTGGCTATTACAGCTGATTTATTACTAAATAAATTTATATTACTTTTGATTTTGATATAAATTAGCATATCTACATCAAAAATTCCAGAGTTCGAAATGGAAAAATCCACGAACGGGAACGCTATTTTAAAAATATTGTTTGCGGAATTTTTTTTTTTTAATTATAGACAAATTTATTTCTAAACATACAAAGCAGTATAAAAAAAGCATTCAAGACTAAATAACAATGAAAAAAGTTACAGTGAGCACAATAAGCTATATATACTGATAATAGCATTAACACTGTTCTCCTTGCCACCACTAGATGGCAGCATAGGACTTTTGGAATTGAATTGAATCGATTTCATTCATAATAATTTAATATTTTTCTAAATTTTTATTTTACATAATTATTTTAACAATTATTTAATTTTAAACTAATAAAATATTTTAATATTTTACTTATTTTAATGTTTCACTTTATTGTAAGCATTCATTATAATTTCCCTTGCTTAACTACCAATCAAATTAATGTTTCAAAAAAAAAAATGAAACTCTGATATCTGCTCAGCACGAGCCTGCTGAAAAAATAAGCCCGGCCTCAGACACCTTGTAATTGTCTGATGCTAATCTCTATGCTGGACATGTTACATTTCTGTATTGATGTTGTCAACTAGAATCGGCTCATGACGCAAATCTATATTTATTCTCGCGAAAGTCATATTCATTAAAAATGGCCCATATTTTATCAACTTTGTTTACATTTTTATATCGGCCTGGCCTGTTGAAAAAAATTCCTAATTCTGCTGGCATGACCCGTTTGAAAATTTGCCTTTATTTTACCAGACCGGTTATGGGCTCGTGCAGACCTTTAATTTGCTCATCATTAAAACAGAGTCGTCATCGCCATTTCAAAACTTTCTTAATATCAAATGAATTTTCAAATATTTGATACATACATACGAATAAATATGAGCCCTTAACCTGCCTGTAAAGACTTTCTAGCAAATTTTGACTTTTATTATTTGTTAATTATTTTAATTTAAAATTTTGGCATAAAAAGTACAAGTCTACTTTTTCTGGGTTTTTTTTCTTTTCTTTTTTTTTTTTAAGAAAGCTTTACTAGCTATAATTAAAAAATATATTTATTTATTTTGCATCAAATTTTGTATTAGAATAAAACTTTTCTAAATACAAAAAAAAAGAAAAAGATAATTAATATAAAAATATTCATGGTAGTAGTTAAATGAGAATCAAAAGTAAAATGAATGTGTACGTACAAAAAATGTATATTTGTAAGTGTATATGAAAAAAAAAAAAAGATCTATGTTGCATCAATGGTTTAATAAAAATATCTAAACAGTGTGATATTAAAAATAATTTTCTGCATGAAATTGTAGCTAAAAACATAACTAAGCAAGCAAGAATTTCAAAGTGCTGAGCTAAACACAAGATTGTAAATAAATAAAAACAATGTTGGCGTTAGTTTAAATGCCTTTAGAACTTAATATAAGCTTTCTTGGTTTATCAATCAACAAAATAATTACAATCAATATGCTGTCTTCCAAGTATTACAAAAGCATGAGTATTTGCGAATGTGTTGTTATGTTATGCAATTTCATTTGCATACAACTAAGATTACTGTACCTTATGGTGCCTAATCCACTGATCAAATAAACATATTTAGAACAATAAATTTTATTTAATTAAATATAACTTCTATCTGTGTTGTATATATTTGCTTTCATTTATTAAGTAAAATTTCTCGTTCAAGCCATGTTAATTTGATCTGAGGCATATTTTCTAGAAATTTCAGGACTTCACTTACTTATTTTAATATCAGAGTTACTCAGAATTAATAATTCCAACCAACTTTTGTTACCACAGAAATGTAGGTACTTTCTGCATATAGCAATTCCTAAGGGTGAATTGTCAAGTATAATGACACATTGTTGAATTCAGGAGGTGGCCTCGGGGGCACTCCCCAAGAGCAATGAGATCCCCCCCCCTCCGGAATTTTATAATACCCCCCCTTTACCCGGACCCATAGACATTCTTCTCAGAGAAAGTGTCTGAAATCTACACTGATGTGGCATATAACGCCGTACATAGGAGATGATCGAAACTTTAACTGTGACCTTGGCATAATTATAATAGCGGGGGCTGCTTTAACAAAGTACCAAAATATCTAATAAATGTATTTTAACGAAACATTAATAATGGGAATCTTTAATATGCTAAATAAGATACCTACTTTGCATGCAAATTGTCTATGAACACTCTTGTATTTAAAAAAAAAAGGAAAAATACTATCTTATTTGAATTATATTATTATCCTTATATTATTTTCGAGAAAAGGGAATTGGTGCAGTTTTAAATAGTCAAGTATTATTACCACCATCATTATTTGTACTGCATTCATTTTAATTAAAATATAAACCTTTCTCTCATTGTATGTAAAACACACAACTTTTCTTTAAAATATATGATTTCACTTACTTCATTTAAAATACAAGAAAGAAATAGCACCACAAATGAGAATATAACACCTTCACATATGAAAACTAAAAGCTACTACTATTGGTGAGAGAAAAAAAAACATGCTATTGGCAAGATTTGTACCCGGCTAACATAAAAGTACCAGATTTTTATACAGAGCCACTGAAAGCGAGGTGTAAGCACTAAGCAGTGCCCACACCACCCTGAATCTGTGATATTGGATATCATTACCAAAGCTCTGAAGATCGATACAAATGAAAAAAAAATTGCAAAAGGCAATAAATAGTGTTGCTGCAGTTGTTATTATATACTAGAAATATAAATGCTGTTTCTCACTCTTATTTTGCCTGATGATAAAAGATTGGTCTCCTTTTTATAAAACTTTGAAACAGCTGGACACTAAATTTATTTGAGCTGCTTGGTCTTTTCATTATGTTGGTTTTCAAAAGTCATGTATTTACTGAAGTATGATTTTTAATCATGTAAAGGTGAAAGTAAAATGACATTGTTCTTTAATGAGTAATAAGAGGGGCACAGCCAGTATCTTCACAACACATACATGTATTGGCATCCGGCTAACCGAAAAGTACCAAAAATTCTTTTAATTATGGGATTAACAAAAATAATAAATGTAAACAAAAGATGATATCTTTACTAGAAATTCTATAACTCATGAGAACACCATCACATATAAACAACTTTCTTCTTCTTCTTCTTCTTTTTTTTTTTTTGAAAAAGTATATATTTATATTTTAAATGCATTGAATTTATCTTAAAGTAATGAAAGATTGAATAAATACAACTATACTTTGAATATAACATAACTAATCAATATGTGCTTATGTAGACAGCATAAAATTAGAGCAAAGATTACTTACTTAAAATAATAAACTTTACTTTAAAAAAGTATATGAATAGTAAAAATTGAAGTATTTACTTCTTTAATATAAAATCAGTAACTGAAAACTTAAAAGGGGAAAAAAAATCTCAAAGATTTTAATATAGGGAGACTAGTTTGATGCATAAAATTTGCTATTTAGTGATATAGTGAGTTAGAAAAGATAAAACTACAAAAATACCTTCTTGTAATATGCACACATTGTAATTTATTTATTAAACAAGGAAAATATTAAACTCATATGAATAACTTTATTTAAATTTAATTGCTACAAATAACTGTTACTAATTTTAGAATTCCTAACGAACAACACTTTTCAGATAAAGGTATAAACTAAAAATACACTAGATGAAAATTTTAAACTTTTTAATAGAGTTGTTATTAAAAAAATGTACAAGAAAAATAATTTTGCAATTCCCAAATGAACTTAATAATATTAATTTATTGTGAATGTCGATCCATTGGTGACACATAAACTGTAGGATAAATGAAACCAGGGAAACAGCAAGAGTGGTGTAGATGACATCTAGGCCAACAGCAAACTCAAAATACTATATTGTTGGTTGGGAAGATCATATTATCTACAAAACTAGCAAGTTACACTCAAAGACAGAATATCGAAATACACTCCTGCCTCCAAGTGTAGCCAGCTGTCATAAACATTCCGCACTATATCTTTCTTCCATCCTTCATAATCAGTCCATTGTCTTCCAAAAGTCAACTCATATCTTCAGTGATAACTGTAGTATGCTATACATTTTAAATTAATATTTTGATATTAAAGTTCATTTGAGATTAGGAAAGTTATATTAACTGTACATTTTTAGATAACAACCATATTAAAACGTTCTTTATTTTTCAGTAAATAATTTCTTTTTATGCCAGTGTCTGAAAAGTTTCATCTATTAGAAACTCATTAAGTATTCCAAAATAAAAGAGAGTCATTGATAACTACTAATTTAAAATGTATTAGTAATCGTAATGAGTAACATAATATTTCACTTATTAAAAAAAGTTATGAATAGCATTATGAATAATATTTAATTTTGCTGTAAAAACTCTTTTAGTTTCA
The DNA here is from genome assembly GCA_963932465.1 of Maratus speciosus. Lineage (NCBI taxonomy): Eukaryota > Metazoa > Arthropoda > Arachnida > Araneae > Salticidae > Maratus > Maratus speciosus. The sequence continues at coordinate 271,095,290 of OZ010787.1, read as the reverse complement.
TATATACATTGAGAGCTACTTGCCTAGAAATACATATATCAACAATATTCGATATATCAGTGCTACTGATATAAATCTGAACTACATATTGAAATAACTTTAATTCAATCTGAGTAAAGTGTTTATTCAACATAATTTATAATATTTCAGAAGAGATAAATTTATTACAAGAGAAGATAGATTTACAATAGGTAAATACTTTGTTTGTAAATATGGAAAAGCAAAAATAATAGGAAGCAAATTTTTTCTGCTAATACAAAGATATATTTAATAGGATTATTCAGAATGCATACATAAAATTACTTCATTTATATATTAAAAAATAAACTAGCATAGTAATTTCAAAATAATAATAATAAAATACTTGTACTAGAATATAATATTGCTGAAACAATAATATAGTATTACATAAATATCTATTTCAAAAAGTAACATTTTTGTTAATAATAGCATTAAAGATGATCGCTTAGTTGGAATTTTAATGTTTCACAAAAAGAAAATTTTCAAAAAAATATTACTAGGAAAGACACTGGTATTAACTTTTCAGATTAACAGCTATGGCGTAAGCAAAACAAAACAAGTGTGAATTTTCATTTTGTGGACCATTAAATAATCTCTCAAATTATTTCGGATGTTTTTGAGATTTTATGTTACTCACTTATTAAAATTAAAGATAAGAAATATATATAAAAAGGTTATTACATTACATAAAAAAACATCACATCATGCATTTTCACAATGTTCTATTCAGCACAGTTCGTAATTTTAATTTCCCCATGTTAATTATATGAATATAATAAAATTTTAAATAAAGGAAAATATATATTCTGGTATTAATTGTTAAAAACTAGAAGATTGAGAAAGATTTTACACACTTACGCTTGGCGGTGTAAACAATGAAATATTTCTTCCTTCAGTTTTAGCTTTTTTTTCTGTTGCTCCTACATTCTGGAATGCTACAATATATGTTTCCACCCATTTCTAGTAAAAAAAAATATATCCATACATTAATATTAAATTAAAATAACAATAAAATTCGTACGATTACCTTCGAGATTGTCAGTGCAACTATCAAGCAGACGATTTAGATGGAGCAGACGAACTGTACAACCGTTCTACATAGGCGCCACCTATTTAAAACATTTTTTGCGGAACGGTTTTCTTCTTCCAAAGGCTATTTCGTGAGAAGTCCTTCCCTATTCTATGTTCAGTTCATGTATAGATATTTTAAAAATACGTTTATGTTAATTTTTTGAATGATTTACTTTTACCATGTGAATTTTTTTTTTCTATTATGTATTAAACAAAAGATGTCATAATTAGTTGGCAGTTATTTGTAGTTTTGTAATTTTAATTCATGTAGCTGTCATGTGCTTCGCGAAACAGGTTGATTGTTTATGTTTTATTCTATATAAAACAAAATACGGACATTTTATTTTAATTTATGAATTAATTGGCCAGCTGGTGTCACCTTTGAAGCAGTAAGTGAAATAATTTCTTCTGCTTTGAAAGTGTGCGCTTGCTAGCCAAACACTGAAGAACCCGCTGTAAAAATTCATTAAATGGATCCACGATGAAAATAAAGCAATTTCAAGTTTGGTAAGCATAGCTTTTTCTGTCAATTTATGTTTATTTTTCTTGAACAATTCTAAGCACCCGTGTATTATTTCCTTTTGTGTATGTGCATATTTAATAACAATAAACAGTGATTCATGTATTTAAAATTTAAATGCTAGCATCCATCGAAAGAATAAAAGTAATTTAAATCTGTTTTATTAATGAACGATTTTCAAATTGATCAATATCTATTTAATGTTTTAAACTTCGAACACATATTCAATGTTTTAAAAAAATCTTATTGATATGTAACATATGCATCAACATCAGTACTCTAATGAAATGTATTTAAGGTGTTTATGTATATTTAAGTGTTGGGTTATTTTAAATTACAGAAATTTAAAATAGAAATATCTGATTTGAATAAGTTCTTCCCAAAGCTTTTCACCTAGATTAGATTTTGTAATGTAGGATATTATGACAATACAGTATAATATATGAGAATACAAGTATTTCTTCTATCATTATATTTATAAAACAGTTGAATTTTAATGTCTGTGTTTTATGCATCTCATGGGAGTTATTAACTATATTATATATATTAACACTATAAAAGTTTTGGTATCTGTAGTTGATAATAAAGCTAAATGATGCATTATTTTTTCCTATTTAGTGTAAACAAAGCATCACAATTTTTGAAGTGTCAGTAAGGAAGTGGTAGTATTATTAATGTAAACAAAACTATTATATACTTTATTTTTTAATTATTGAGTCCACAGAAAAATGGTAAGTATTGTTAATAATCTTTCATTAATGTTAACTACATATTTGGTTACTTATTTATTAAATAACTTTTTTATTTGAAAATTGTTTTTTTTTTTTTTCAAGTATCACTAGGCCTAACTTTTTTTAAATCCAAATTCTTTTGAAAAAATACAATGTAGTACTAAATTTAATAATATTAGTTTTTAAAAGGAACGTTAATCAAAATTGTCAGTTATTAAACTTTATTTTGTACCTGAAACATTTAAAAACTCATAAATGATCACTTTCTTTCCAAGTCTATATGAAATAACTATTTTGCATTCAAACAAAATTTTCTGTGATATTAATAATTTCAAAGTGGCAGCTTATTTGAAAATGACTAATAAATACTTCTATTTAGATATCTAATAAACTAAATTCTATCAATTTATTTTAAAATATAGGTATTTTGAATGCTACCTAACTTTTTATAAGAAACCTATGTATTTTTATGTTAGCAAAATACAAATTATAAATGGCTGAATACCATTTTCCATCAGCAACATTCATATTGCAATCTATCATTTAAAAGATAAACTTTTCATTCATTTTATTTCTACACAAGTCTTATTTATAATTTATGTTCACAAAAAATAAAAGCTGCTGTTGAGGAAAGTTTCCTGCCAGCTAATTCTATCAGGGCCAAAACTAGCCTTTATTGTGCCTGGGGCAAACAAGGATTTTGGCCCTTCCCCTTTCTCCACAAAGGGAATTTTATTAAGTTACTAATAGCTGATTTATTTTAAAATCTAAAATATGTAATCATAACATGCGTAATACTGAACTACATAATCAGCTTTGTCAAATATTGATTTGTTAAAATCTGAAAACGTAATCAAATGGAACCAAAAAATATTTCACTTTATACAGGTTTCCATCTTAGCAGACATAATTGTTGATATTCTTTTTGTTGAAAATTTTTTCATTTAAGGCAGAATTCTGTTATAGACTGATTTTATTTTTACAGATTTTATTTTAGTTGCAATACAGTAGACTCCCTTAAATCCGCGTCTTTTTTCAGATGTAAACAATGAAATTTACAGTTAAGTTGCAGGAACAAAATTCAAGATGGCGTCAAAATCAGCGACTACTGCAATGTGTTTTTTACTAAATTTTTTGTTTATCATTCTCTTTTGGTATTAGAGCTGATTTATTACTAAATAAATTTACATTACTTTTGATTTGATATAAATTGGCATATCTATATGATGACGTTTCAGAGGTCGATCCAGACGAAATTTGGGACCTGTTTAGGGCCCTTTCACAAAAATCTAATTAATAAAATAGGCTTCTTCACAAAAATAAATTTAATAAAATGGGCCCCTTCACAAAAATGAATTTAATAAAATGGGCCCCTTCACAAAATTCATTTTCATAAAAAACTACTTTAAAATCTGTAATTTTGTAAATAAAACCAGTTTACCAAGAATGAAAACTTTAGCAAGAGGATTTGAAGAACTTTTTGTTAATGAATACGTGGTTCGAATTTGAGTAACTGTATTTCAACTTTCGTTACAAAATGTTATTTTTCACAAAAATATTATAAAATTCACAAAAATATAATAAAATTCACAAAAATAACTTTTACATTTCATAAAATGGGCCCCAAGAATAAAAACCTGCATCGACCCCTGCGTTTCGATCTTACGATTGCTTTATCAATAGATGGCAGCATAGGACTTTTGAAATCGATTTAATCGATTTTGCCTGTAATAATTTAATATTTTTTTAAATTTTTATTTTACATAATTATTTTAATATTTTACTTATTTTAATGTTTCACTTTATTGTAAGCATTCATTATAATTTCCCTTGCTTAACTACCAATCAAATTAATGTTTCAAAAATGTAAACAAATCAATGACCAGAAATCCGCACAACCTCTGGTCCTAAGCTGTGCAGATTTGAGGGAGTCTACTGTATTACAATATTAAGAGACTACATTAGTCATGCGAAGATATTCATAAGCTAATATTGAACCTATGGTAGCATTATTGACAAATATCTCACGGTTATTAGTACTTAAAATAATTTTTTTTCATGGCATACCTGAGGTTGATATCTAATGTTGTACTTTTTCGGGTTTGGTTACATATATATATATATTTAATTTAAACACTCATTTTTAAAAAACTGTTTGGAACCATTTCTATAATTGCTTTTGCATGCTACGTGTGCTTAACAGGCTTTGCTTGTTGGGTGTTTTTTCAGTGTTGCTATCTGTTGTTCTTGAGTAGAGATGGTGAAGTATATGTTCATTTGTCCAAGGTCACTAATGCAGGTAATGAATGGCAGCAAGGATCGAACCAGAGAACCCATGGTCAGAAGGTGAGATCTTTAGTACAGAGCAAAAGGCTAGCTCTACTATCGCTTCCTGCGAGAAACACATTTTATTGACCATGCAAGGTGGTGTAAATTAAAGTAAATTGGATAATTCTGCATGAAGATCCATTTATCTAAATTAAGGGGAGGGGTCTTTCCCCCTTTAATACTTAACCAATGAACCTCCAAACCTAATGAAGGAAGTGCCATATCGAAATAAACCGGTATATCAAATTTGAAGCAAATCGAATAATTCTGCATGAAAAACCCATTTATCTAAATTAAAGGTGGGGGAATAACCTCCGCCCCCCTTTACACTTAACCAATAAACCTCCATATTTAATCAAGGCACCTCCTTAACATAATAAACCGGTATACCAAATTTGGAGCAAATTGAATAACCTATTTATCTAAATTAAGGCGGTGGTCTAGCCCCCTTTCCTCCCTTTATACTTAACTAATGAACCTCCAAATCTAATCAAGGCAGTTCCTTAACATAATAAACCAATATACCAAATTTGGAGCAAATCGAATAATTCTGCATAAAAACCCATTTATTTAAATTAAGGGGGGGGGGTTAGCCCCCTCTTTCCTCCCTTTATTTTTAACTAATGAAACTCCAAATTTAATCAGGGAAGCTCCTTAACATAATAAACTGGTATACTAATGTTGAAACAAACCAGGTAATTCAGCATGAAAAAAACATTTCACTAAATTAAGGGGGTATTAGCTCCCTTACTTCCCCCTTTATGCCTAACGAACGAACCTTCAAATCTAATCAGGAAAGCTCCTTATCAGAATAAACCTAGGAAAAAAAAAAGTAAATTGGATAATTCTGCATGAAAACCCATTTATCTAAATTAAGGGGAGGGGACTTTCCACCCTTTCCCCCTTTTACACTTAACTAATGAAGGAAGCACCATATCGGAAGAAACCAGTAAATCAAACTTGAAGCAAATTGAATACTTCTGCATGAAAAACCCATTTATCTAAAAAGGAGGGGAAACTAGCCCCTGTCCCCTCCTTTGCACTTAACCAATAAACCTCCAAATCTACTTAACATAATAAACCAGTATACCAAATTTGGAGCAAATCGGATAACTCTGCATGAAAAACCCATTTATCTAAATTAAGGGTGGGGTTCTAGCCCCCTTTATATTTAACTAAGGAACTTCCAAATCTAATCAAGGCAGCTCTTTAACATAATAAACCGGCATACCAAATTTGGAGCAAATCAAATAATTCTGCATAAAAAGCCCATTTATCTAAGACCAATGTCAGACGGGCGTCTTTTTTGCTTAGTTATAATTCATTCACAATGCTGTAGCATTGTGAAAGGATAATACCTAAGCAAAAAAGACGCCCATCTGCCATTGGTCTTAATTAAGGGGGGGGGGGGACTAGCCCCCTTTATTCTTAACCAATGAATCCCCAAAACTAATCAGGGAAGCCCCTTATCAGAGTAAACCTAGGAGAAAAAAAAATTGTAGCAAATCGGATGTTTCTATCAAGAGTTATTGCATTACGTACATACATACGTACATATAGAACCTGTACATTAGCTCTCAGGCTTTGATAGCCTGTGAGCTAAAAAGAAAAGTGCCCAATTAAACTGATGGCATTGAACTCGCAGGCTATTCACACGAACTGTATATTATACTCTTATTTCAAAGCAGGGTGTCAACAATTTAAATCATGATTTTAATCAAGTGATTTAAAAAAAAAATCATTGATTAAAATCAAAAATTTTCTAAATGTTTAAAATGACATAAAAATGTATTCAAATCTAAGATGAACATAATTTGGAAAGTTTCTACAGGTATTGTGACTTATGAATACACAAAACAAAGCTTTAAATAATTGTTTCTAAGCGTAATTCCTGAGTATTGTGAAAAATTTTAAGTATAGTAAGTTTGTAAAAAGCATGGTTTTTATCTAACAAACATAAAAAGCATTTAATTTAAAAATGATATTTAAATCTAATATAACTTACAATGCCATAATTTCTTTTTAATAATCAAGCTATTCATTTTTTTTATATACAATAAACATAGCAATAGTGTCAATGATTTTAATCAACTGATTTAAATCAGATGATAAAATCACATATTTTGTGATTTTTTAAAATAGTGTGAAAAAGCATTATAATCAGTAATGAAAATTCTCACTAAATCACTTGTAAAAAATGTAATATTTGTTATTGTTAATTATAACAATGTTAAACTGTGTAAAAAGAAGTATTATACACTTAAAAAACATCTAACTAAATGTTAAATAACTTCAAAACATTATAATATTTAGTATCTATTCAAATATTTTAATGTTGTGGGGAAACAATCTGATTTAAATTTCAAAATAAAATTTTTGTAATCTATTTATAAATTATGTGCGAGTTTGCTGTATACATTGCTACAATTTTTGATCAATTTGATATACATATGCTTTAGAACCTGTGTAAAATTATTGGCCGCTTTATGAATTTATCAAACGATTATTTATCACCTTTTTTTCAACCACTTTTTCAAAAATGTAGATTGTGTTCTTAATTAAACAGTTAATTGTTTAATAATCACAAAATTTAATCTGTATCATCAATTTAAAATTAAATGCAATTTATCAATAACTTTAAAATATAAGCAGTATTTAATATTGGTTTATATAATTATTACAAAATATTAGTGCACATAATGTTATTTGTTACTAAAGAAATTTTTAATTTGCAGTTTTTTTTATTCCTATAATTACATAATTAAAATTTTAGTAATTAAAACAAAAAAAACATAGATTATGTTAGTTATTGGATGGTTATTCATTTTTGAAATGCTTAATTCTTGGTAGATGTTTAATATTTTAACAGAGGGAAAAAAATAAAAAAAATCTGATTTAAATAAAAAAAATCCGATTTTTTTGATTTTTTAAAAAAAATCATGAATTTTTTACACCCTGTTTCGAAGAATAATGCTCCTAAAAAAATAAATTAAGGGGGAAATTGCCCCCCCCCGTTTTCCTTCTTTATACTTAAACAATGACCCTCCAAATGTCATCAAGGAAGCGCCTTATCGAAATAAACCAGTATACCAAATTTGAAGAAAATCGGATAGAAAAACCCATTTATCTAAATTAGAGGGTATTAGCCTCCAGTCCCCCGTTTAGACTATAACAATGAACCTTCAAATCTAATCAGAGAAGCTCGTTATTAAAATGAACCGGTATACCAAAATCTGATAATTCTGCATGAAAAACCCATTTATCTAAGTTAAAGGGGGGGTTAGCCCCCTCCCCCCTTTATACTTAACCAATGAGCCACCAAAACTAATGACGGAAGCGCCTTATCAGAATGAACCTAGAAAAAAAATTTGAAGCAAATCGGATATTTTTATCAAGAGTTATCGTGTTACGTACATGCATACATACATACAGAACCGGCGGGCACATTAGCTCTCAGGCTTTGATAGCCTGTGAGCTAAAAAATGCCAAGAGCGTGTAATTGGGGGGGGGGGAGGGACAGAAAATAAAAGAGGACATTAAAAGCTTTCCAACGATATGTTATACGATATGATTTGGAAGAAACAGTAAGTATGCCCCCTGGGGCGGCAGGTAAGTCCCAAACGGTCGGAGGGGCGACCTCAAATATATCTTTGGTCAAAATGTGGATTTATGATAAAATAGAACGAGAATTTGGCATTTTAAAAACTGCTTGCATATTTTGAACGGCCCTGTAAATTAAGATTGGCGAGGAAGGGGGGGGGACGGATTACAAGGGGCCAACTTGAAAAATACAACATAATAAACTAGTAACCCGAATAACTAGGCTTCTAAACAAAAGTATAATGATTTAACCTAGTGTTGAATTCAGGGGATGGTCCAGTGGGGACATTCCCCCCGGAACATTGAACCCCCCCCCGGAAGTTTTAAGATTTTATGCTTTTTAATTGCAAATGTGCAACTCCCCCGGAGTCGCAGAAATCCCTCTTGTAGAAAATTACCTGCATCCAACACTGATGTGACCAAGAAAGAAAAAAAAAAAATCCGTCCTTATACGAAATTTTACATCAATTCTGCCACTAAAACAGTAAAACTGGAAGAATAAATATAACGATTCAACCCGATCCCGAATCTTGGATCGACCGTGATTCAATTTGAAGTAAATTAAAGGATAACGATTCTGCCCGCATCTAAAGAATCGTCTGCAAAACGATTCTACTCTGCATCTAAAGAATCGTCTTGAAACCCAGATAGCAATTTTAGTTTGCAGAAAATTTTCAGCAATCTTACTTTGCAGACTTGCAATGTTGCAGCAAGCGCAGCATGACAAGTCTGAAAGTTCATAACAAGACTGCAACAAGATTATGCAAACTGCGAAGTCACCATATTTTGAACTTGCAGCTAAGTTGTCGTGCAAGTTGCAATCTTGTTGCATCAATCTTACTGCAAACTCATAGCAAACTAGTAATATTGCGATGTCAGACTATTTGCAAACGCATTGTAAATTTGCAATTTTGTCATGTCAGAACATCTGCAAATGAATTGCAAACTCGGAATCTTGTCATGAAAAGTATAGCTGCAAATATGTAGTAATTTCATTGAAATGTTGTCAATTCTCTGAATTTTGCGTGTAGTACACAGGTAAAATAGGATTTTTTGAGACAACAGATGCCCATTCACCCAAATTTGGGAAGAACTTCGTTTTGATACTAAAATGAAGATCCAATGAGTACTAAAAAAATAAAGTTGTTTTATCATGTTTTATGCGCAAAAGGGGGCACTATTAGCTCAGGCAGGGGGGTAACTAAAAATAAATAAATAAGTAGGTGAAATGGGATATTGTTTATTATGTTTTTTTATAATTCCGAATCAGGTGAAATCATAAGCAAGTCAATACGATCATTTCTTACAAAGTTACTGCAGGCTTTATTAATACAAAGTCTTTTGCAGATAAAATAGGTTTTTACAGTAACAAGTGATTGCTATTCCCGAAAGCTTGAGACAAACCTCGTTTTGACGCTACAAATTAAGATCCGATGAGTCTCCAAAATGTAAAGTTGTTTTACCGTGTTTTTTTTCTTTTTTTTTGGTGGTGGTGGGGGGGGGGGGGGGGGTGAGGGATGGGCATTTTAGCTCGAGGGGGCAAAGTTCAACTTTTTTTAAATAGGTCAAGTGGGATATCGTTTCGTATGTATTTCAATAAAATTATCGGCAAGTCGATACGAACATTTATAAGAAAGTTACAGAAAAGATTTTATCAATGCAAAGTGGGAAATTATATTTTATTTTTTAGCATAGTTTTGTCACATTTATTTTAGGTTTAAAAAGAGTTTTTTATATCATATTAAGTCATCTCAAAACTATTAAATGTCTTCAAAATAGCAATAATCAAAATCAGGATAATTTTGAGTTTATTTCAAAGTCCTCCCTCCTCAAAAAGAACCCCACATTGAAACCACTTTATTTTGGGGGGACTCATCGTATCTTCATTTCTAGTGCCAAAATGAAGTTCTTACCAGATAAATTTTCTTGAATGGCTATCAGTTGCTGCTGTAAAAACCTACGGTACCTGCACCAAATTATAGTTTTCGACTTCGTATTCATAAAACTTGTCGTAACAATGTAACAAATGATCGTATCAATTTGCAAATGGTAATCATTCGATTAAAAAAAAAAAAAAACATAATAAACGATACCTGTCTCTTAACATACTTAAAAAAAATTTAGTTTGCCCCTCACGCTCCCTGAGTTAAAAATGCCCCCAAAACATGATAAAAGAACTTTATTTTTTAAGGACTCATCGAATATTCATTTTTAGTATCAAAATGAAATTCTTCCCAAACTTTGGTGAATGGTCACTAGTTGCCGTATTTCTACTCAATTTTTGATTGTATATTTTTTATCTGTGCGCTAATAGTCGTACTTTTGAAGGTTGTGCGAGTTTTGAGCAGAATTCCATATAATCGGAGGTTTGTCAAATGCTTGACATTTTTATGCTAGATAGACCGAGTAAACAAGGACTTATAGTTTAAAGTAGATTCCAAATCACCACAAATATACTACCACAACCGCAGGAATTAAACCCGACATAGTTGAATCCGAGGCCACGGGGCTAACCATTCAACTACCTGGTAAGCCCCAATAACTTCCAATAATATACCTTAATTTGTTTAGAAGTTTTATTAGACTCGCCAATTCTCAATTAGTTGCTTATTCCCTTCTAATTCTTAGAAAGTAATTAAAAACATTATCTAAAAATAAGTGGTCCATGTACATAATCAATGCAAACAAACCTAGATGCGTATAAACACACACCCTCAATTTTAATTTCATATATAATTTTATTAAAGAAAATATAATTTATTTTCATTTCTTTTTGGCCAGAGTGGAATATATTGCTAAAACTTATTACCTTCCAAAAGGAAAAAAAAACTCATTTTAAAATTGAAATTTCCCTATTCTTAAATCTGAATAAATATAATTCCATAAAAGCAAAATATTTGAAAAGTTTCAAGAATTTAAAAAGAACAAAGTTATAATAAAACAATACGGTCTATGAAATTACAAAGTTTATTTTCACACAGTTACAAATAATAGTTTCTAACAAGATTTAATCCAACAAGATATATATTTTTTAATATCTCGTTTGTATTTTTATATTTTAAAAATACTTTTTCTTTTGCATTGGATAGCTGAGGTAAATTTCTGCAATTGTGGTTTTTTACTTTATTTTAAGTTCGTTGGAGTTTTTATTTTATTTTCTTTATTTTTATTTTCTTTATATGTGCTGACACTTTCACTCTTTTCACTGTTTATACCGGCTCCAAAAGTGAAAGTATATATAAAAAAAATCATTTAAAAATATTGAAATGCAACCGAGTTACCTTAAAAAAATTCTCTTATTATATTAACATTGGCAAGTGGGTGTTTCCGATTGGCTAAAGTAGCCTCTTAACCCTTTAAACCCTGACCCACACAATTGTGCGGGCGATACTAAAATAAAAGAGAATGACTATTTCCTGTTTTTGTGCGATTTAAAACCAAATCTGCACATTTATATGCTTTAGATGTTTTGATAAAACACAACTAGGGGGTACCAACTACAAAACAGGGTTAGATTTTCTGCTTTTAAAAAGACTATATCATCTGACAGCAATAGACAAAAAGTATGTAATGTCGTAATTTCTTTTAAATATGATTTTTAGTGTTTGCTTAGATTTAATTTTCTTTTCATATAGTTTATTCATGATTTTAATTGATTTTGTCTTTGATAAACTTCACTTTGATAAATTTGATAGGCTTCACAAAAGTTGAAAAACAAATGAACCACACAATTGTGCGGGTCCGGCATTTACCATTTCCAAAATAGACACAATTCCTAATATATAAAATTTTTATTTTTAAGTGTTTTTTTAAACTTATGTTTTTAGCAATTTATTTTTTATTGATTACATTTTTAAAGCTCACCAATTTTAAATTAATAGGTTTGTACTATTCATGATTTTTATTTAAAATGGATAGTATTAGTTATATAATATGCACATGTAACGAACTGTACGTTTCTGCTCTGAGTTATACATGCCATATATGATTTATAAGTTTTATATGAGTTATATGCATACCACGAGATTGATTTTTAAGTTTGATAAATTCATTCCATTTTGTCGACACAGCAAGTAAACCACCAGGAATAAATAATAAATTATGGAAAGTTCAGCAAATGCTCGACAGATTCCGTAGTGTCTGCTTGAATTTACTAGGAGATCAGAGAAAATTTTCCATAGATGAGCAGGCGATTCCTTTTTTTAGGATTTGCCTCAGTAAAGCAGTATATAAAAAACAAACCACACTCTGTTGTAACAGCATCATCTGGGATAGTTTTAAATTTTGTATTATACCTGTGGGAAAGTACAGACCTGGTCCACAAGGATCTAGGCTTAGGACCTGCTGTAGTCCTTACTCTGGTTCAGATCTAGTTTTATGTACTTCGATCGGTATTTCAACAAAATACCGCTGCTGGAAAAACTAAAAAAAAAAGAAAATTGAAGGATCAGGCACAATCCAAACGAAGTGAAGGGCATACCATTTGTCAAAGGCTCTTAAGAGGGGTGCGAGCATTGAGCACGTCTCAGAAAATGAAATTGTAGTGGTCTGTCCAAAAACAAAAATTGTTTCAAATACAGTGGACTCTCTCTATTCTGAACACTCATGGGACCTACCAAAAATGTTCAGATTATGGGGGTGTTCATTATAGAAGGAGATTGGGCAATGCATTACTACTGCTAACATGCATTGAGTTTATAGACAATACAGAATACTTAGCCTGGTTAACCATGCCAGTTACTGAAATGGAGGTGCTGAATTTAGATTTGGTGGTTAATACAATGTCAAACTAAATTTATTCGGCCCTGTACTGTACCATCTCATTTGTTTGTTTGTTTTTTATTAAAATTTTACAAAACATTACTTGAAAACATAATAGGTACATTACTTAAAAAAGTGAGTAATTTTAGTCTTTGTATCGTGTATGCTCGTGCAGTGTACACGCCTATCTACCTGTTTAGAGAGTGGGAAAGCTTCTAGGCGGCGTAGTTCAACAGGTCTTAAATCTTTTGGCCATATTTCTTGAACGTAATTGTACTTCTTGTTTCATTACTTTCTTCTGTTTCTGCTTCTCCTTCACTTTCTTCTTCTTCTTCAACGATGTTGTTGTCGCAAACTGTAAGGATTCCATCGGCTTCGAGATAAGCTCCAGGTTCAATTTCAGTATGCAACTCCTAAAGAATTGATCCGAAGTCACCACAGCTTTTGCTTTTTGGTCCTCTATTCTTGATTTATCATTCTCACACGGCAACCCAGTTTTGTAGAAGCATCTTTGGATGGTGTAAGGGGTTGCTTCATTCAAAGCCGTTGATATCCAATGGACAACATCCATGACGTTGACCTTTTTTGTTAGTTCTGTTGCCGAATTTGCCTCCTCAATCACCAGTGACATTTTCTTCGGAAAATGGATTTGGTAGTACAGTTCGGTGGCAGGAACTTCAGGGTCACGTTGCTCAGCTGCATGTTTGTATGTGATCTCGCATTATCCACAAAAAGGAGAATTTTCTCCCTTCTCTCTTCATCATATCGTTAATGCTCTCCAACCATTATAAGAAAATTGTGAATGTCATCAAAGCTTTTAAATTTGATTTATAGTGCACAGGCAATGATGCGATCTTCCCATTGTGGGGCCTCAGATGAGGGTGGTAGCGTGTGAGGTTCTCTTCAGAGGCATAAAGTCTAATGTTTAATACTGAAGAAAATTGAAGATTTATTTTGCAATAAACACAATAGATTTGCGGATTAAATATCAGCTTATATTTATGCAACAATAAAAATCGTTGAAGCATTTTCTGATGATAATAAGTGTTCAGTGAGGTGATAGACTATGGTCAAAGTTCATGATCTGCCGTGAAATGTTAGAGTTTCGAAAATTAAAGAGTCTCTAAGAAGATCCAATTCTGTACTCTTGGGAAAATGTTCTCTAGTAAAGAGTTGAAAAACTCTTTCGCTGTAGAGAACCTTGTCATTATGTTCAACTAGCCAGATAATCTCCAGCCGCCGGAAAGATAACTCTTTCCCTTCGGAACTTTACCTCCGAGAAATATTACATGAAATAACCCTGAGAGATTTTTCTCTCATCCACCGGCGAAGACATGTTCACCTTTACTCCTTCGAGTCTCGAACTTCTCTTATTCTCTTCTGCGATCTCCTATATTCGCTCATCTGCATCCCGAAAAAAAATAGAGAGTTCTTTAGCCACTCGCCATGTTTTCGTGTCAAAAACATCAGCTGCTTGTGCTCCTATACGTCGGCGCAAGCCCGGCCTACATGATTGCACTCGACACTCTGCAGATCGATTTCACCGTGGAAAAGATCTTATTCAGTTTCACTATCGGCGTATGAAAGGGACTCCAGGTGGTCCATGCTTTTATGCTCGTCGTCTCGAAATGCGTCACTCTCTATGATGAATTATGATCGAGCGTTTCCATTTTATGTTTCCGTCTGAAGTTTGAACTTAGACGAAAACTTTAGTCCTTTTTGGAAATACATTGATTTTTTCTATCCAGAGATTCTGTTTTACTCTGAGGACTTTTTATATGGAATATTAAAAACGATCTTGAAGTTCTACAACATTTTTGAAGCATCGTGGTTTTTCACTTTTCCGATCATAAGTGGTTTGAGCTTCTCACCCGTAAAACTGGCACAGAGCATGACGGCAACACTTCTTTCAACATTTTCCCACCCACGCATTTCTCGCTTCTTTCTGCTAGGGTTTTATTTGGAAGAGCTGTAAAAAACAAGCCGGTTTCGTCGGCATTGAAAACGTCAGTGGCGTCAAAATCCTTTCTTATGTCCGGAAGTTTTCTTTTACATTCCTTCACAGTGTCGATATTTACGTGTGCAGCTTTACCTTTAATTATTTTGAATTCGATTTTATGCCGACTTGAACGAGTCAACCATCTTTCCAATGCCTTGAATTCCGCGATTTTCTCTTTTCTAAAATATCTGGAGCTTTAGGGTCCAGTGACAGGTAGATTCTTCGTTTTCATTCGGCAAAAAATCTTCCAGACGTGATTGTTTATATTCTCGTTTCCTGCTTTCTTTTCGAAAGTTCTACACTTTGAGGAAGATTCATTTGCTTCAAAAGCAGCTATAATTTCTTTATCTTTCTTGCTGATGATGTGGACTTGGCCTCCTGAAATTCCAAACTCAGATGAAATTTTTATTTGACTTGATTTTGCTTTTAATTTTTGAACAATTTTACATTTTTCATGAAGTTTCACTTTTTTTCCGTTTTTATGTTTATTCCTCCCATATCTGCGTAAGTGCTGTGCTTCTTTCCCTGCAACGATAGCAAAATGGCGAAAAATTTTTACCTTCGCTAAGCAAAAAAGAAGAAAGAAACCAAAGCGATAATGCTGTCCAACCAGGTGTGCGGAAAAGAAACTATAATCGTTTTTTGACCACTCTCTCTAACACTTGATGTCTGCGGAGGGGGGGGAGAAATTTCTGTTTCGTAATCTTTCTATTTTTATCTCAGCTCGGGAGAAGGGGAACATGGTTTTTACATTATTTTTTCTTGTATTTCTTTGCATAATTTTTTTTTTGTTGTTGTTCATTTCATTTATTTTATCATGATTTGCTTTTTGTGAATTGGCAACAGTTTTATATCTAGACTTTTCTGTTTATAAAAAAAATAATAAGAATGTTCTATTTAGTTGTTAAAGACGTACCTATTTGAAAAATATTCTTTCGATTTCTTTTTTTGTTGTTGCTGTTATAATAAATATTTTGTTTGTTTTGTTAAATTAAGATTTTATCTGAATTATTCAAATAAATTGCAACATCGGGTAGATCCTTAAATTTTTTAAATCGAATTCGTTGAACTTTTTTATTCTTCTGCAACAGTTTCTCCGAATTTCCATGATGGGGGAATTCTCCGAATTTCGATTGCAAACACATGTTCAGTTTACAGAGAGGTGAGGTAGAATGAGGATCAAAAGAAGTGTTCATAATAGTGGGGTGTTCAGATTAGAGGTTGTTCAGAATACAGAGACTTCATCTTATGTTAAGTCTATGGAGTTTCGCCGGGACCGTCGGAATGTGTTCATAATACCGGGGTGTTCACATTAGAGAGTGTTCAGATAGAGAGAGTCCACTGTATTTTCATTGTGGCTGATGAAAGTTATCTCAATAAACAACAACTTTTTTGCTTAAACTTTTATTTTTAGATATTTGCACACATAATACCAAACTACACAATTGTGTAGATTTAGCCCAAAAACGGCTGCATTAAGGCCGAGCCCACACAATTGTGCGGGTCCTCTCTTGTCATAACCTGACATAGGGTATTTATATATATATATATATATATATTTTCAATCAAATACGATCCTAACAATAAGGGGAAACCACCCAAACTTTCAATTTCTACCAAAAAAACTCCCGGTCTTAAAGGGTTAAGAGCCCACACTAGTCACTTGGAAAGAATCGAACGCTAATGGTAAGTCTATGGGAGCGTTATTTTCAAATATCTCGCTAAAATTTTAATATTTTTGAATGTTTTTTTTTTTTTTTTTTTTTTTTTTTTTTTTTTTTTTTTGCATAGAATAGCTGAGGATGATTTACAACCGGACTAGTTTTTACTTTTTCGATTTTGATTATTATTATTTTTTTTCTATAATAGGATAGTTTCAATTTCGGAACCGGTTCCGAAAGTAATTGTATTTTTTAAAAAAGAATCTGAAACCGAAATCGAAAAAGTAAAAACTAGCCAGGTTGTAGATCGTCCTCAGCTATCCTATGCAAAAAAAAAAAAAAAAAAAAAAATCATTCAAAAATATTAAAATTTGAGCGAGATATTTGAAAATAACGCTCCCGTAGACTTAGCATCAGCGTTTTTCCTTTTCCCCGTGACTGAAGAGAGTTCATTTCTACATTTAGTCCAGGCAATAGGGAATTTTACCTAGCAAAATTAATGGTAGTTCTGGAAATCGGCTTACTTTATGTTTTTTGGGTCGCTGAATCCGAATTTTTAACTTCCCACCAAAATTTCCCCCGGCAACAACCCCAAATTTTGGTAAAAAGCCCCCCAAAAAGGTTTTTATTAAAAAAATCAATTTTTTATTGTTTTAGGGGAAAAGTATCTAAAAATTCAGAAAGTAGACAAAATTTGCAACAAATTAGATATATGACATTATGACTTAGGATGAAGGGTAAGGGGGGGCTCTGCCTCGGAACATGCGCGCGGTGCTGCGTGGACTAAGTTGCGCAATTCCACTTAACCACTCACACGTTTACATTCGCCCTCCCATCTCCCCTCCGAACTTTCCTTATAAGGTTTAAGTTTTTTGGGTCGCTGAATTCGAATTTTTAACTTACCTCCACAATCCCCCCCCCCCCAAATTGTTGTTATTAACTTAAATTTCGTATTGTTTTAGGGGAAAAGCATTACGAAATTCATAAACTAGACAAAATTTGCAACAAATAGGATATATGGCATTATGACGTAGGATAAACGGGGAGAGAGGGGGCTGCCTCGGAACATTCCCCGTGCGCTTTTCTCAAAAACCAAATTTTTTCAAAAAATCAATTTTTTGGGGGGTTGCCGGGTGAAATTTTGGTGGGAAGTTACAAATTCGGATTCAGCGACCCAAAAAACATATAGTGAGTCGATATCCAGAACTAGTATTAATTTTTCCAGGTAACATCCCCTATTGCCTGGACTTCATAACTTAGTGTACGTAGCGCCGCAATGCATGTCCGGAGGCAGCCCTCCCCCTCCCTGTTCATCCTACGTCATAATGTCATGTATCCTATTTGTTGCAAATTTTGTCTAGTTTCTGAATTTCGTAATGCTTTTTCCCTAAAACAATAAAAATTTAAGTTAAAAACACCTTTTTTTTTGGGGGGGGGGATTTTGGGGGGAAGTTAAAAATTCGGATTCAGCGACCCAAAGAACGTAAAGTAAACCTTATAGAGAAAGTTCGGAGGGGAGATGGGAGGGCAAATGTAAACGTGTGAGTGGTTAAGTGGAATTGCGCAACTTAGTTCACGCAGCACCGCGCGCATGTTCCGAGGCAGATCCCCCCTTCCCCTTCATCCTAAGTCATAATGTCATAGATCTAATTTGTTGCAAATTTGGTCTACTTTCTGAATTTCTAGATACTTTTTCCTTAAAACAATAAAAAAATTGATTTTTTTAATAAAAACCTTTTTTCGGGGGCATTTTACTGAAATTTGGGGGGGTTGCCGGGGGAAATTTTGGTGGGAAGTTAAAAATTCGGATTCAGCGACCCAAAAAACATATAGTAAGCCTTTTTCCAGAACTACCATGAATTTTGCTAGGTAGAGCCCCTATACGGTCTCTGTTGCCTGGACTAATTAGTCATGCGAAGAAACTCGAACCCTAATGTTAAGCATGTGGGAGAAATCTTCACAGCGATAAAGCTATACAGCTTAAATGAGAGAGAAATATATGCATAGGATACCTGAGGTCGATATATATAGTTGTCCGTTTGTAATTTTTCGATTTTGTTCAGTTTTTTTTTTTTTTTTTTTTATGCGGAAATTTTCACTATTGAAACTGGTTGGAACGCGTTGTGAAAGTGAAACTATCCTCATATAAAAAAACAAATGCAAACAAAATAGAAAAGTACAAACTCACAACAATAGATATCGACCTCAGGTATCCTGTTTAACGAAAATTATTTAAAAATATTAAAATGCGAGTGAGAAATCTGTAAAGATTTTTTTCAACTTGAGTTTTTCCGCGTAAAGGGTCTACACTAGTCACGCGAAGAAATTTGATCACTAATGTTCAACCTATGGTTAAAATCTTTTCAAATTTATCGCTTGCGTTTTAATATTTTTACTCGATTTTTTTTCCAGGATACCTGAGGTCGATATCTAATGTTAGCGTTTGTGTACTTTTTCGATTTTGGTTACAGTTTTTTTTAATACGAAAATAGTTTCACTTTCAGAACAGGTTCCAACCTCTTCCGAAAGTGAAAGTGTCCGCATTTTGAAAAA
This sequence comes from Maratus speciosus, assembly GCA_963932465.1. Lineage (NCBI taxonomy): Eukaryota > Metazoa > Arthropoda > Arachnida > Araneae > Salticidae > Maratus > Maratus speciosus. Next base: position 271,076,045 of record OZ010787.1, on the reverse strand, counting down.
CTGTTACCAAAACCAAAAAAGAACAAACGCACAACAATTTATTTCGACCTCGGGTATCCTATCCGAAAAAAATCACTTAAAAATATATTAAAATGTGAACAAGATGGGACGAATCTGTAAAGATTTGTCTCGTTAGGTTTAACGTTAGAGTTCGAGTTTTCCGCGTAAAGGGTTAAAACTAGTAACGCGAAGAAATTTTAACGCTAATGTTAAACTTGTGGGGAAAATCTTTTCAGATTTCTCGCTTGCATTTTGATTTTTTAATAGATTTTTGGCATAGGGTACGTGAAGTCGATAACTTTTATCGTGCGTTTGTACTTTTTCGATTTTGGTTACAGTTTTTCATATCAAGATAGTTTCACTTTTGAAACCGGTTAGAAACGGTGCTGAAAATGAAACTGTAGTTATATAAAAAACTGCAACCAAAATCGAAAAAGTACAAATGCACGATAAAAGTTTTCGACATGGGGTACCCTATGCAAAAACTCTTTTAAAAATATTAAAATGCAAGCGAGAAATCTGTAAAGATTCCTCACATAGGATTAACATTAGCGTTAGAATTTCTCCACATGACTAGTGTAAGAGGCTATTTCAGTCACGTGAAAACACTTGTTCAGTAATGTTAATTATGTGGGAGAAATTTTTAAAAATATCTCGTTTTCATTTGATTATTTTTAAATGATTTTTAGGTGCGTTCGTAATTATATAAATACGTAACACCTATAGTCGTCGTTCGGTCCGTCTGTCTGTCCGTCCGCATATAACAGAGAAAAAACTACTCAACCGAATGGTATGAAATTTTAAATATATAATTGTTGCAAAATTTTGTCGAGTTATTTTAAATTTTGTGAAAATCAGATGCATAGTTTAATTACAAGTACATTCAAAAGTTTTCCGTTACATTACGGCCAATGGGGAAAATTATTGCAAGTGCATTTTAATGATGTTACAGCCTTCCGAACGGTCTGAAATTTTAAATATATAATTGTTGTAAAATTTTGTTGAGTCATTTCCAATTTTATGAAAATCGGACGTATAGCTTAATTACAGGGGCAGTTAAAAGTTTTCCGTTACATTACGGCCAATGGGAAAAAATTATTTTAAGTGCATTTTAATGATGTTACAGCTTTTCGAAGAGAATGAAATTGATATGCACTTATGAAGTGCACTAAAATATACATTCAGTAGAATATGCGGTGCAAAAAATATTTATAAAACTAGTTATAGTAAGAACGCACCTCATTTGCCACGTTTGACGAGCAATTTCCAACTTGTTTTTTCCCATATGACAGCTGAGGTCGATCTCAAAAAAGACCGTTTTTTACTTTTTCGATTTTGTTTCCAGGATTTTTTTATGAGGATGCTTTCACTTTCGAAACCGATTCCGAAAGTGAAAGTGTTCTAATTAAAAATACTTGTAAAAAAATATAAAAAGTGCAAAAGGACCTTTGTACAGATTCACCTCAGCTTTCAAATGCAAAAAAAAAAAAAAAAATTAAAATATTAAAATGCAAACGAAAATACCTTTAGAAAATTCTCCCATTGTATTAATATTAGCGAACGGCGTGTTTTCGCGTAACTGAATTAGTCTCATAACCCTGCATATACATATACTTAACCCACTACATAATTATACATAACCTACACTAGTCACGCGAAGAAACTCGAACGTTAACGTTAGTATATGGGAGAAACCTTTACAGCTTAAATAATATATATATTTGCATAGGATACCTGAGGACTACGAGTATATATGGGGCATTCTTACAATCTTTTGACTTTCGGGAATAAAAATCTAGTGAAATTAAACATGCTAAAATCACATTTTAATATGATAGACAAATGCCTTAATGATTCAAAATAAAGAAAAAATGGCCAGCAGCGAAATTTTTTTTATTTAACTGCGGTTTAAGTTAAACTTGCGAGTTTAATTTTCCTTACCATTTTACAACTATAACTTTTTATTTTCTTCTAAATTTTTACTTATAATGAATTTGCATAGTACCCACAGGACACTCAAATAAGAAATAATAAAAATGTAGTACTATTAATACAGAATTTTTGTATAACATTGTCTTAAAGGGGTGTTAAAGAAGGGACGGTAAGATAAAAAAAAGGGGGGGGACGGTATAGGAGAAAAGGGACGAAATGGGAAAAAAAGGGACTGTAAGGATGGAACGGTAAGGATAATTATCACCTATTTTTAGGAAAATCATGTTAATACTAAGTGATAGCCACAATGTTCATTGGTTAAGAGAAACAGTTGTTAACATTGGATTAAATAATTTTTTTTTTCTTAATTTACCTCGAAAAGTGCAGAAATAAACCTTGGGGACGGTAAGACTACCAATAAAGCCACGATCTTGAAATTGATATTTAAATGCTGATTTAAATTCTGCAGTAAATTTCCTGTCAAAGAATTTTAGACATTCTTTCTCTAGCATACTTCTGCATGAGAAAAAAACTTGAAAAAAAAATTCTGTGGCTGCATCTGAAGTGATTTTCTGTATAAGTTTAGCAAGAGGGACGGTAAGGATGAAAAACCCAGAGACAGAGTTAAAAAAAATAATATCAACCGTAAAAATGTGTGCAGGTTAATTTTTTGCACAATATTATATTAAACAATTGTCCCAGTTTCGGAAAAAAATTACATCGAATTACTTTTATTGAAACAATTTTATACAGACAGCTCCAAATTTAAAAATCAGCATCAGGGACACGGGACGGTATAGGAGTTTTCCTGGTATTTGGACCCCCAACATCGTCCAAAACTTATTTATCTCGTTAATATTGTTATGCAATCATGCAATGGAATGTTCCCCAGTATATGAAATAAAAAAAACACAAAAAAATGTATTAAAATAAAAATTATTATTCAGGGACATAAAAGTCAAAAGATTGTGAGAATGCCCCATATATTGTTGAGCTTTTGTACTTTTTCGATTTTGGTTACATTTTTCTTTTATATGAGTACAGTTTCACTTTCAGAACAGGTTTCAAAATTGAAAGTATCTGCATATAAAAAATAGCATAAAAGCTCGAAAAGGTTCAAATGCACAACTATATATATCAACCAGATGTATCCTATGCAAAAAATAATATTAAGAAATATTAAAATGTGAGCCCGAAATATGCAAAGAACTGTCCATAGAATTAACATTAGCTTGAATGTTAAATTTTACTTCGGGTGACTAGTGTCGGTTTTTAAGAATTACATTTTATTAAAGATTGTTATCATAGAAGAAAATAATAAATAACGATGCAGTTGAACACTATTTTACACGTGAAAAAGGATTTAAAACGAAACATCTTTAATAATAACACGAATAAATAGTCTTCCAATCTGAGATTAACAATATAACAATGGAATTAAGGTTTTAAGGTCCAAAGTTTTAATTATCACAAAAAACTATTTTGTAACTATTAAAATAATATTTTGGTGCTATCGTATCCGAGGTTTTAAGTGTCACATAAAACTATTTTATAACTTTTTTTTTTTGGGGGGGGGGGGTTAAGTGATTATACAATGCATTTTAGTTATTTAGCTCTAATTCATTGCAAAAAAAAAACTTACCAATCAAGTTTCAGTACAATTGTTTGCGGCAGGACTCGAAATGGGAAAATTCACGAGTCGGAAATCTATTTTTCAAAGTTTGACAATTTTTTTTTTAAGTTTTAGGCAAATTTATGTCTAACAATAAAAATCAATTTTAAAAAATGCATTCAAAATTCAAAATAATCAAAAAAGTTATAGTCAGCACAATAAAAGCTATATGTATAAAACTATAATAATAATATGTTTTAACTAACGAGTCGGAACGATATTTATTTACCATAATTTCACAAACCAGCCGGAGTGTATTGGAGGGTATACGGAGGTATAAGCCGTATACCTTCTGGATTTTTTAAAAAAGCTCCCTATACCCCCGGTTTCTCGAATAAAGCTATATCGTATATACCAGGGTCGGCGAACCTTTCAACATCCGTGTGCCATTCCCCCCCCCCCCCCAAAAAAAATACCTTACATGATCATGACGTGCCAACAAATTTAGCAAATCAAAAAGTAGCAGAATTAAAATAATGTTTTAAATTATATGGGTAACATTTTGTAATATACTTGAGTATTAAAAAAAAATACTATTTCTCTTGTTGCATCTTAGATGCCTAATAATTCAAATCAGCTTCGTATTTCAGTTTTTCTTTAAGAGAATGCGAGTTGAATTGGAGCCATCTGATAACAGATTTCTACTTGGGTTTCTTTTCCGAAAAAATATGAAAATGGCTTCTTTAAAAAAAGTTCTTCTTGGAATTGTTTTCGAAATTTCAAGTTATTATAATTTCACCATCGGCAATTTTGCTTAAGATCGTTATTTTCTGACAATCTCTTAATTTTTGGGTAATCACAAAAATTTTTGAGCCAATATTATGCTAGAATGAGATTTATAAAGTTGCTTTTCAGTTTAATAAATCTGTATGATAGAGACAACCAACCTAATTTAGAAAATCTCATCAAATCTAAATTTTTAAAAAAGTGCAATTTGTGCATTTTCACCGTATGAAAGACTAGGGTTGTAAAACATGGCAATTAACATTTTTAAAACTTTTTCTGATTGATTTCTTGAGTAAAATTGTTTAACAACTTTTTAAAAGTATAGAGATTTTACTCAATATACATTATATTTACTCAATAATTTTTACATCTGAATTTACAAAAATAAAAAGTGCTTGTACAAAAATCCAATAAAATCAAATCTATCAAGCAAAAAATGTTGCACATAAGTTAGCAGAACTTTCCATTCTTAACAAACCCGCTGTTTTGCAGGATGCAATCATAATAATTTTGTGTTTTACACAGGAGTCCTTAAAATATTTTTATTTATAACATGAGTCTATGCCGTGCCAAAATTAATGTCCCGCGTGCCAACTATCGCACGCGTGCCATAGGTTCGCCGACCCTGGTATATACTCTAGACATGACGTTCATGACTTTAGCGTACACCCTCTGATTTTTTTACGATTACAACATAGCAAACCAGATCAATATTTGGCATAATTTTACGAACCGGAATATTGTTCCGATTTACTCCGGCACATTTCAAGCCCAGGTTTGCTGTCGCGAAAAATTAACAATTTCAAAATATTCGTATTTAAAATTTAAGAAAAATAGGAAATAAAAAGACTTATACACATCCGATTAACAAGCAGTTATGTCAAAAGAAAAGAGAAATTTTTAAAGAATTATATAAAACTGACGCCGGAAGGAAATACTGTTAATAACTTTAATAAAAATTAGAAAATAGCGATACAATAGAAGCCCATGATAAGAGGCATGGAGAATAGCACACTAAGAAACTGTTTAAAATACTTAATATTTATATAGAGAAAAGGGTTTAATGGCCATGAAAAGATAATTTAAATTTAAAAATACATTCGAACGCACTGCTCAATTCAAGAGGAGGGGCATCCCCCCCAGGAAGATTTGAGATTTTATGCTTTTTAATAAGCAGTTTCCACACCGAATCTCTAAAATGTCTCCCCCCCCCCCCTCCAGAGCCGCAGAAATTGCTCCCGGAGAAAAATATCTGAATTCAACACTGCTCGATCGGCGGGAATAGCAAGAAAAAAAGCAAATATTAATTAAAACGATATCTTAGAAATTCCCCTTAAAGTTGAGAAAAATTCATTTAAAAATTAAAATTCTCAATAATGCTTTAACATGAACCAAAAACAAACTATTTTAAAAATGTAAGCATTCCTCAGTAAATAAACATAACTTTTTAATTTACTAGAGTCTTTGTGGAGCTCCCGGATGTAAAAATTCTCTGTGTTGTAAATTTCATTGTGCTATCTCGTCCCTGTATATCGACGATGACTTATAAGCGGACCTTGTTGTCAAGCACACAAGTCTGATGCAGTGGCGTACCCAGGATTTTATTTCGGGGGGTGGCTGACTTAAATTTCCACAATGTTCTAAATCTTACGAAACACGTTGAATTGTGTTATAAACATAAATCATTTTTGCCAATAAGGCCGTAGCCAGGGAAGGGGGGGGGGGGAGTGACTTTGTTCCGAATTTTCCGAAAATTTTAAAAATTTTGCCTAGTCCAAAAATTCGGACTTAAAAAAATAGCGATTTTTGACATGGTCGCCGAAAAAAAAACAGTTTCATCAATCGTTCACAGAAAAAAAATCTCCATTTTTTTTTAAAGGATTCGAAAAGGAAAAAACCGAAATTTTGTCATAGGGCCACGGATAAAATGCGAAGTTTGTCAAAGGATTGCGAAAAAACAGTCAAATTTCGTCAAATGCTCGCGGAGGAAACGCTAATTTCGTCAAATGGGCACAGAAAAATCCCGAATTTCGTCATAAGGCCTCAGAAAAAACGCGAATTACATCAAACGTTTGCGGAAAAAATACGAATTTCGAAAAAAGATCGCTAAAAAGACGCATACCGTCAAAGGGTGCGAAAAAAAGCTAATTTCGTAAAGGATCGCAAAAAAAGCTAATTTCGTCAAAGGGACATGGAAAAACGTGAATTTCGTCAAAAGGGCGCAGAAAAGCGCAAATTTCACTAAAAAGAGGAGAAAAAACGCTAATTTTGTGAAAAAACCGCGGAAAAACGCAAATTTCAACAAAGGATTGCGAAAAAACGCGAATTTCGTCACACAGCCACCGAAAAAGCGCGAATTTCATCAAATGACCACAGAAAATACGCGAATATCGTCAAAGGGCCTTAGAAAAAAACGCAAATTTCGACAAAGGATTGTTAAAAAAACACGCATTTCGTCAAAGGGAAGCGGAAAAAAACCCGAATTTCGTCAAAAAGCCACAGAAAACTGCAAATTTCACCAAAAAAGACGAGAAAAAAAGCAAATTTCGTCGAAAAGCCGTAGAAAAAACGCAAATTTCAACGAAGGATTGCCTAAAAAACGCAAATTTTGGCAAATGACCACAGAAAAAATGCGAATTTCGTCAAAGGGCCGCAGAAAAAACGGGAATTTCAACAAAGGATCGCTAAAAAAACATGCATTCCGTCAAAGGGCAGCGGAAAAACGCGAATTTCGTTAAAGGATCGCAAGAAAAGAAAAAGCAGTGTCACAAAGAAGGGCGACAGAAAAACGTGAATTTTGTCAAAAGGCTGCGGAAAAAAGCGAATTTCGTCAAAAAGCCGCGGAAAAAAACAAATTTCGACAAAGGATCTCGGAAAAAAACGCGAATTTCGAAAAAAAATCCCTTAAAACACGCATTCCGTCAAAGAGTTGCGACAAAAAAGCTAATTTCGTCAAAAAGACGAGAAAAAACGCGAATTTCTTCAAAAATCCAAAGAAAAAATGCAAATTTCGACGAAGGATTGCGTAAAAAAAACGCGAATTTAGGCAAATGACCTCGGGAAAAAACGCGAATTTCGTCAAAAGGCCGCAGAAAAAACGCAAATTTCGGCAAAGGATCGATAAAAAAACACGCATTCCTTCAAAAGAAAGTGGAAAAACGCAAATTTCGTCGAAAGGACACAGAGAAAAACGTGAATTTCGTCAAAAGGCCGCAGAAAAACGCAAATTTCATCAAAAAGACGAGAAAAAAGTGAACATTTCATCAAAAAGACGAGAAAAAAGTGAACATTTCATCAAAAAAACGAGAAAAAAGTGCAAATTTCATCAAAAAGCCGTGGACAAAACGCAAATTTCGACGAAAGATTGCATAAAAAAACGCGAATTTCGGAAATGACCACAGAAAAACGCGAATTTCGTCAAAGGGCCCCAGAAAAAACGCAAATTTCGACAAAGGATCGCTAAAAGCACACGCATTCCGTCAAAGGGAAGCGGAAAAAACACGAATTTCGTTAAAGGATCGCAAAAAGAAGAAAAAGCAGGGTCACAAAGAAGAGCCACAGAAAAACGTATTCGTCAAAAGGCTGCGGAAAAAAGCAAATTTCGACAAAGGATCTCGAAAAAACGCAAATTTCGTCAAAGGGACGCAGAAAAAATACAAATTTCATCAAAAGGTAGCGGAAAAACGCGAATTTCGAAAAAAGATCGCTTAAAACACGCATTCCGTCAAAGGGCTGCGAAAAAAAAGCTTATTTCGTAAAGGATCGCAAAATAACGCGAGTTTCATCAAAAAGACGAGAAAAAAAACAGAAATTTCGTCAAAAATCCGCTTAAAAACGCAAATTTCGACGAAGAATTGAGTAAAAAAAAACGCGCATTTCGGCAAATGACCTACGAAAAAACGCGAATTTCGTCCAAGGGCCGCAGAAAAAACGCAAATTTCGACAAAGCATCATTAAAAAAACACGCATTCCATCAAAGGGAAGCGGAAAAAACGCGAATTTCGTTAAAGATCGCAAAAAAAAGAAAATCAGGGTCACAAAGAAGGGCCACAGTAAAACGTGAATTTCGTTAAAAGACTGCGAAAAAAAGCGAATTTCGTCAAACAGCCGCGAAAAAAACGCTATTTTCATCAAAGAAAACGCGAATTTCGTCAAAGAGCCATAGAAAAAAAAGCGAATTTCATCAAAAAGACGAGAAAAAAAATCGAATTTCGTCAAAAAAGACGCGGGAAAAAAGCAAATTTCAACGAAGGATTTCGTAACATAAAACGTGAATTTCGGCAAAAATCTGCGAAAAAACTTGAGTTTCATCAAAAACCCGTCGGAAAAACGCGGAAAAAACACAAATTTCGACAGGATCACGAAAATAAAAACGCAAATTTCGACGAAGGAGTGCGTAAAAAAAACGCGAATTTCTTCAAGGGACTGCGGAAAAAACACAAATTTCGTCAAAAAAACGTGGAAAAAACACAAATTTTTGCATGGAGATACGACTGAAAAATGAAAATTAATAAGCTACATTTAAGTACTTAAGTACAGTCAATTCTTCCGCACCGGATTTCCGATTTAACCGAAATCGACTTGTGATTAGCTGTAGTGTTACTGTACATTAATATTCTTCCGCATTGACAATCTTGGCACCCGCCGACTGTGAGCGAAATTAAAAAACTCCTTAAATTAATCTACTTTTAGATTTGTCGAATTTACTTGTAGGTCTCTTAAACTGACTATATACGTTTTCATTTATCCAATAAAACAGGCATGGAGCTATTTTTCAGTCATTTGAAAATTGATTTTGTGGTTTCAAGTAAATTTGGTCGCAGGACTGAGGAGGATATTGGATTAACAAAGAAAGAAAAATTAAGAAAGGAAGAAAAATTACAAATTTATCTCAAACAAGAAGAAAAAATTCAGCCTTTTTTTTTTCATTTCATTTTAGACTATATAGGAAGGGGGCACCCCATTAGCCCCTTTCACCTCTTTGGGTATAATGTGGTGCCACTGTGTACTAGTACGGAACTAAAGAGAAGAGAGCGGCTAGTCTGTTGAATGATAGGGGGGAAATACAAATTTATCTCAAACAAAAAGAAAAATATCAGCACTGTTTCATTTCATGTTCGACTTTTTGGGGAGAGGGCTGTAACCCCATTAGCCCCCTTCTATATTTTTTGGTATAACGTGGTGTCACTGTACACTAATATGGAACTACAGTGAAGGGAGCGGCTAGTCTGTTGAATGATAGGGGAGAAAATGTAAATTTATCTCAAGCAGACAGAAAAAAATCAGCGCTATTTTTTCATTTCATTTTCTACTATTTGGAGAGGAGGGGGGCTGTAATCCCAACAACCCCCTCCCCATCTTCGGGTATGCTGTGATGTCAATGTGGACTAAAATGGAGTTAACGAGAATGGCTATTTTGCTGTATGACAGAAGAAAAAAATTAGATTTATCTTAAAAAAGTAAGAAAAACCACTTTTTTCATTTAATTTTTCGACTATTTCTGGTTTTGGGGGGGGGGGGGTAACCCCGTCAGCCCCCGTTCTCTTCTTTGGTGTCAATATGGACTACTATGGAACTATATGGTGAAGGAAGCGTATAGTCTGTTGAACGATAGGGGATAAAATGCAAATTTATCTTAAACAAGCAGAAAAAATTCAGCACTATTTTACCATTTCATTTTCGACCCTTTCGAGAGGAGGGGGCTGAAATTTCATCAGCCCCGTCCCCATCTTTTAGTGTGCTGTGATGTCAATGTGGACTAATATGGTGTTAACGAGAATGTCTATTTTGCTATATGACAGAAGAAAAAAATTACAGATTTCTCTTAAAAAAGTAAGGAAAAATTACTTTTTCATTTAATTTTTCGACTATTCCGGGTGGAGGGGGGGGGGTCTGTAACCCCTTCTGCCCCCTTTCTCTTCTTTGTTGTCAATGTGGACTAATATGGGACTAATGAGAATGGCTAGTCCCCTGTATGATTGAAAAAAATTAAAACTTTCCAAAAAAAGAAAGAGGAAAAAGCAGCACTTTTTCATATCAATTTCGAAAATTTCGGGGGGGGGGGCTGTAGCCCCATCAGCCCCCCCCCCTTGGGTATGCTCATGGTCTGATGTATGTGTTCAATAAAACAAACAAACAAACAATTTATTAGAATTTCTGTACAAAATAAGTTGTAGTTTGTACAGAGAAAATACAAAAATATCCGAATCACATTTGAATAATTAAAATAATAAATACCTTTATATCTGGGTTCTTTACTTGAACGCTAATCCAATGGCGCTGCTAATCATGGAAGATAAAGAAGTGTTGTAATTTTGTCTTTGTCAAATTTCCACGCATGCGCGTTTATATCTGTTCTCCTTCCAACAATTCGCTTACGTCGTTATTTTATGACAATGTTGTATCAGTTTTAGAGCAAAATTGCGTTGCAAGGAAGCAATTGATTATATTCCGTCTACCTAGTAGTGTCCTTGCGGCAATATTATTACTTCAAATTTGTCGTGACAAGAAAATATCAAGAAAACAATAATCTTGCTGCAATTGTTCATGCTATCTGGGAAACGATTCAACCTGCATGTAAAGATCGACATCGAATCTGTGTACTGAATCGATTCGCTATTTCTGATCCTACGTTACGGGTGGAATCAATTTGTTCATTTTTTCATGCTTTCTTTTGTATTTAGAAAAAGAAAAGTGTTGGATTCGTGAAAAATTTTGACTACCAGTTTTTGAAGGATTTACAGTTTTAGAAGGTCTTGTAGCGGGTTAAATACAACCTGAACTGTTTTAATACTACAACCTGAACTGTTTTAATTTTATACATTAACTTTTATTTTATTTCATTTGTTTTCTACAACTCAACTCAACATAAAAAGGAGTTGGCTCCTTACCTGTAACTGTAGGCATTCTGTTGTTGCCGCTCACGCAGAGTTGTCTGACGTGCGTTCATGAAGTGCTGATCCTTAAACGTATTTTTCTGTTTTAATAATAATGTTTTTATTGTTTAAGTTTTAACTTGTCTGTGTTTATTTAAACACTTCAGCAACACACCATCACCTAGAGAAGACTTTTGAATCTTTCGCAACAGAAATGTGGCTAGCTCAACAAGCGTACCCACACTGGTGACCTTAAAATGATTTGAACACGCCGTCAAGTGATCGTATTGGATCCGAACGAGGAGGCATAAGTTTTTTACAATTATTGCTTAGATTGATATAACAGATGTCTCCACAGCCAACAGAGGCCATATTTTTTGATACATTTGCCACACGTGTGTGCAGGGCCGTGTGGTATATTTTATGCTGTTAAACACGCGAGTGTGCGGTGCCGCGTGCAAATATATCAGTGTCTGAGCTCATCATGGTCGGTAAGTCCGTTATTTTCTTATATTTGACCCCCATATTTTTATATATCATCAAAATTTTTCCGGTAATCATGTTTATTGATACATCAAAATTTTTCGCTCTGTCACTGGTGCTCTAATTCGGCTCATTTTAACGAATCATATCGTAATGCAAGAGAGTTTTTTTTAATATAATGCATTGTATATAATTTTGTGCATATTTATTTTTTCTTGTACTTGTATTTATATTTTACTGTTGATCGTATTTACGTATATCTTTTCATAATCATGCCGGACGATCTTGCAACTGATGTAGCTAGTCAGGTTTCTCATGTAGGTGTTAAACCCCCACCGTTCTGGAAGACAAATCCCTCGTTATGGTTTTTGCGCCTGGAAGCCCAATTTTCGTTAGCTAAAATCACATGTGAAGTGACAAAATTTAATCATGTTGTGGCGGCGGTTGACGCTGACGTTCTCATATCAGTCAGCGATATTATTACAAATCCGCCAGGCGATCGACCATACGAGTCTCTAAAAAAACGATTAATCGATTCACATTCGGAGAGTGCGGAATCGCGCATTCGTACCTTATTGCAGGGTGTGGAGATCGGTGATTTACGCCCATCTGAATTACTCGCTCGCATGAGAACCCTGGCTGGCGATACGGTTGGAGAACCCTTACTAAAATCTCTTTGGCTTTCACGTCTGCCCCCAACTACGCGTAGCATTGTTGGCGCATTGAGCGATGAGTTATCAAAACTTGCTCCTGTTGCAGACAAAATTCATGACTTGGCAGCTCCTCAAATAAATGAAACAACTAAAGTCCCAACCACCAATGCCTCGTCCCTGGAATTGCAAATTGCACAGTTAACCCAACAGGTTAACGAGTTAACCACAAAAATTAACCAACGGAGTCGCTCGAGAGAACATCGTCCTCGTGAAAATAATTACTGGCGCAGTCGATCCAGGGGGCGTTATAAAGAACCTTCAAATAATCTTTGTTTTTACCACACAAATTTCGGCTCTAAGGCTAGGAAATGCACTCCCCCATGTTCCTTTCGCACGGAAAACTAGACCGGCGATCGCACCATGGCCATAATAGCGACCGCCATGTTAATCGCATTCTTTTGGCCGACCCTACTTCAAAATTGAATTTCTTAATCGATACCGGGGCTGATATTTCTGTTTTGCCAGCAAATTACTTTAAAAACAGTCATGTAGATGAGGGTTTAGTCCTCTATGCGGCAAATGGAATAAAAATACAAACATTTGGCACAAAACGTTTGAATCTTGATTTAAATTTGCGCAGGAATTTTAGCTGGCCTTTTGTCATCGCAAAAGTAAATCAACCAATCATTGGCGTGGACTTTCTGAAAAAATTCAATTTGCTTGTTGACGCAAAAAACAATTGTATAATTGATGCAGAAACCTTATTGTCGTCTCAGGGAAAGATCGCTAGAGTTCTTCCTGGGAGCAGTACCCTAAGTGTACTTATCGGCTCTACCAAATTTCACAAAATTTTAGCAGAATATCCCGAATTAACTAACCCTTCACGGGAATGCAAAGTAAATAACGCTCATCCAATTTATCATCATATAGAGACCAAAGGCCCCCCTGTATTTTCCAAACCGCGTCGTCTATCGCCGAACTCCTAAAAGCAGCTCGTCAGGAGTTTGAATTCCTCATGTCACAGGGCAGCTAATTTACAAACCCTCAAGCTTTGAACACCCTTGGCGAAAGGGAAATGTAGCCAAATAATTTGGCGAGAAGAGATCAGTACGCGCATGCGCGTTTGGTAGGTGTCCAAAGTTAGAGGGTTTGTAAATTAGCGTGCGCATGCGTGTATCATCGTCGGTGTAGGTAGGTGGTGTTCAAAGCTTGAGGTTTTGTAAATTAGGAAGAAGCTAATATTTTGATATTGGATTAGATAGAATTTTCTTTTAGCGTATTATCCTTTGGAAATATTGTTAAATTAGCGAATAACCGTGGCAATTTTATAAACCAAAAGACTTCTATTTGGTATGTAATAATGTCTTTTTTATATATATAATTATACATTTTGTATTTAAATGTAGTTTTATTAAAGTTTCGTAATAGTTGAAGGAATTTAAGTGGTAGCATGTGTATTTTTATAAATTATTGCTTTGAGGCAAAATTATTATTATTATTTTTAAGGTTTTTATTAATGTTACAAATGATACTGTTTTAGTAAACATGTATAATTAGCTATTTTCCGTTTCTCTGTCCCTACTTTAGAGTACTTTAAAAAATCGGCGTTTATCTTTTAAATCAAACATTTATTCTTGTATTATATTTTGGTTTTCATTTTTTAAATATTAATATGTTTAAGGTGCTTTTATTTTTTAAATATATATAATTGTGCTTAAGATGTTTTGATTTAAAATTCTTAAGATGTTGAGGCTCTCATTTTGTGAATTCTTGTAACTTTATCCTCAAATTTGATAAAAATGTAATGTAAACAAAAGAACTGTTTTGCATAGGCGTAGAGTTATATGGGCCCGTGGGGCTCGGGCCCCTCCAATAATTTTTTCAGATGGGCTATATTTTTTTTTCGCCAACTGACATAGAAAAAAACTCAGATTTTAGAATTTGATATAATTTACAAAAGTTTTTAACGTAAAGATTTCGATGGATAATTGTTCTTTTTCTAAATTCGCTGTTCACTTTTATTCTTTGTAGACAAGTAAAAGAACTCGAAAATTTTAGCGTGGCGTATGAGGAAAAAACTAAGCACTCTCCAATCTCCATGGTGCATTTTCTTCCGTCTTTGGATACTGGGAAGGGCACATTTTCTGGGAAGAATTTCTTTTTCTGGTTACGCGTCATAGGGCAATAAATTCACGTTTTTAACGGACAACAAATGGTGTCCGATATGATCTGATTAGAGCACATATAAGATGGTTCGCGGTTTCCCGAACCTACAAAGAAAGTGGTTCCAATTTACGAGCTTTGATGAACTCGGGAGGGAGGGGTTTAAGTTTTGTTGCAAATGATGAAACTAGAAGCCAGGCAGGAAGACCAGTGTCTCCAAAGCATAGAATGTAAAGGGAGAAATTCGTTGTCTCTAAGTGATGCATATAAAGCTCATATTTATTAAAATAAACTAAATCTGTCAAGCGGTCTCTGTAGTAAACGACGATTTACCAGGATCTGGTAACATTAAACAGTACATGTTCAGTTGTTCTTATTCGGGCCGAGCAAGAAACCCTTTCTCAGGCCCATTTTCTTTTTTTAATATCAGGCTGAGTAGGGACCGGGTCTACATTTTTTTTGTAAACCCGGGCCAGCCCATTTTTTTCCGTGCCGTTTCGGACTGACATTTGATTCGATTTTTGTGATATTTTCAAACTTTTCTATGTTCATATGAAAGTATCTATCTGTACATGCGCATTCATGGCAAAAACAGCAGTGCCGCTTTTTCGTGAGCAATCCCCTAGTATTTATATTATACATTTATACACTAACTAGCTGACATGCCCGGCGTCGCCCGGTCCGTCGAAAAATAGTACGAAACACGAAAAAACTCAAAAAATCGTAATAAAAATTCGCGAAAAATTAAAAAAAAAAGCTGCATGAATTTCAAATAAATTTAAATGAAAAGAAAATAAAATTTACTATTTGGGCTAGAAGATAACTGGATTTCTTTTACTAATTTGGAAAAATTGTAGCAAATCGCAAAAAAACTCGAAAAATCGCATATGACAAAATTTTGTTATTATGGGTTAAAAGAATAAAACAGGATTCCTTTTTCGAATGTAAAAAAAATGGCCGCGGAAGGCAAAAAATCTCTAAACAACGCATAAAAATTCGCAAAAAAACTCAAAAATCGCAGAGGAAAAAAATTACTACAGGGTTTAACAATTTTGAAACGAATTTCTTTTATAAATGTAAAAAAAAAAGGGCACGGAATGCGTAAAAACGCTAAAAATCGTTTTGAAATGAAGAAATTTTTTTATCAGACATCGCGGAAAGGAGAAAATTTGCTATATAAGGCTGAAAGTTTGAGACGAAAAAATGTTATGAAAGTCAAAAAATCGCTACGGAATACGAAAAAAAAAACCGCAGAAAAGAGCATTAAAAATCGCCGAGAACACAATAAAAACATTAACCAGAATTATTTCACGAATGTCAAAAAATATCCACGGAATGCATAAATCACAGTAACAATCAAAACTCTAAAAAAAAGCTCGACGCAGCAGAGGTCGTTTGGTAGCTTCAGAGCCTCCTTCCCCGCTTTTCGGTATCTTTAATTTGTGTAATTTCCCTTTTAAATTTGCCCGTTTTCAATTTTTGAATTTTTTTTCAATCTGGCTCCCGCAAGAGAGTCGGAATAAGAGAGGATAAGGACTGCAGACGGAACGCGCGCGCCGCTTTCCGCGAATTTTGCGGCGGTATAGTATAAATATATAAAATAATATAGTGCAATAGTATAGGATAAATGCAAAGTGAACAAAATCTACTACATTAGGCTAAAAGTTTAAAACCGAATTCCTTTTACCAATGTAAAAAAGGTCACTGCAGAATGCGAAAAACCGCTGAAAATTGCATTAAAAAGCGCTAAAAATTTCAAAAGTCGGAAAGGCCGAAAATTACTATAAAATGCTCTAAAACATTTTAACCAGAATTCTTTCACGAGTGTCAAAACTCGTTACGAAAAATCGCAAAAACTCCCATTAAAAATCGAATTAAAGATTCAAAAATTTCGGAGGCCAAAATTTACTGTATAATGCTAAGAATTTGAAACCAAATTCCTTTTATCAATACAAAACTAGTATGTTGTGGCCATCACAAAACTTTCTTCTATCTCATACTTGTCAATACTTCAAAATTCATTATCACAGTGCATCTATGCTCATCATGAGGATTCTAAAAAGATGAAATTCCGTGCATTAGTTCTTGAGATATTACTGTCCATGAAATCGTGTAAATCCATCAAAATGCAGCATAGCAGCGCCACCTATTGGGTGATTTACACCAGACCCTAATTATCATCCACATGTGTCAGTCTAACTGAATATGAAGTTTGTGAAAAATCCGTGCATTAGTTCCTAAGATAGAGCTATTGCGCAAATCATGACAAATGCAGCATAACAGCGCCACCTGTTGAGCGATTTACACAACCACATAATCAGTATCAACATTTATCAAGGTGTACTTGAATCTGAAGTTTGATGAAAATTCGTGCATTAGTTCTTGAGATAGAGCTATTGACGAAATAGTGCAAAATGCAGCATAGCAGCACCACCTATTGGGCGATATTCACCAAAACGTAGTCAGCATCATTTCATATCAAAGAGTAACTGAATCTGAAGTTTGATGAAAATTCGTGCATTAGTTCTTGAAACAGAGCTATTGAGGAAATAGTGCAAAATGCAGCATAGCAGCACCACCTATTGGGCGATATTCACCAACATGTAGTCAGCATCATTTCATATCAAAGAGTAACTGAATCTGAAGTTTGATGAAAATATGTCCATTAGTTCTTGAGATACAGCAATTGAAGAAATCGTGAAAAATGCTGTATAGCAGCGCCACCTGTTGTGCGATTTACACCAAAATGTCAATTCATATCAAGGATTAACTGATTCTGAAGTTTAGTGAAAATTGTTGCATTAGTTCTTCAGATACCGCTATAATGGAAATTCTGAAAAGTGCAGCATAGCAGCGCCACCTGTTGAGCGATTTGCACCAAAACACAAACAGCACTAATTCATATCAAAGTATACATGAATCTGAAGTTTGTTGAAAATCCAAGCATTAGTTGTTGAGATAGAGCTATTGCGGAAATTGTAAAAAATGCAGTATAGCAGCGCCACCTGTTGAGCGATTTACACCAAACTGTACAAAACTTCAATTCATGTCCAGGATTAACTGAATCTGAAGTTTGATGAAAATCCGTGCATTAATTCTTGAGATAGAGCCACTGGGGTAATTGTAAAAAATGCAGCATAGCAGCGCCACCTGTTGAGCGATTTGCACCAACACGTAATCAGCATCAAGTCATATCAAGGACTAACAGAATCTGAAGTTTCATGAAAATCCGTGCATTAGTTCTTGAGATAGAGCCATTTCAGAAATCATACAAAATGCAGCATAGCAGCGCCACCTGTTGAGCGATTTGCACCAAAAACTAATCAGCATCAATTTGTATCAGGGACTAACTGAATATGAATTTTTATTAAATTCCGTGCATTAGTTCTTGAGATAGAGCGCCCACAAAATTTATGTCACACACAGACACACAGAAAGACGGACAGACAGATAGACAGACTCACAGACAGACATTTTGTAAAAACATGTTTTTCGGGTTCTCTGACCTCTAAAACATGTAAATCCGTCGAAAACCGGAATTCGAAAATTTTCATGAATCCAATACTTTCTTCTTGTAAAGTTAGAAGAAAGTAAAAATCGCTGCGAAACACGAAATAACGCTAAAAATCGCATGCAAATATTTGCGAAAAATTCAAAAATCTCTGTACGAATTCCGAATAAACGTTTTTGACGTGAGAAAACAATTTACTATATTATACGCTAAAAGATTGAAATCGGATTTATTTTAGTAATTTAAAAAAAAATCGCCTCAAACCGTGAAAAAACGCTCAAAATTGCATCAAAATTATATTGAAAAAGTCTAATCAAAAAGTCCGAAATCGGGCTTTGGGGTGCATAACTAAATACACAAAGGTACCTTCATACCGAATTTTGTAGCTCTGCGTGCAGCGGTTTTTTCAGAAGCGACAGACAGAGAAACTTCTTTCCTTATTATTATAGACTTGCTGATCCGCCCGGCGTTGTCCGGGCCCGTGATAATAACCTTTAATAAAACACAAATTTGTGTGATTTTATACATTTAATCCGATTTTGTCAGAATTTATATTTTTAAATGAAAAAAATCTCCAAAAAATATTGACTTTTAATTGTAAAAGCACTCGTAAGAAGTCATTTTCTGGTTTTCATGCACGGTCGTTTTCATAATTTTTTTAAAAATAGTTTCTTTTGGTCCGAACTCTTTAAAATTTTATCGTTATAAATATAACCATTTCTCAGCCCGTGTAAAAACTTCATGAAAAAAAATATTGATATCTACTTCGAAAATAAATATATTCTCTTCTCCCTTTTTACTTTCTTCTATCTTTGCAAGAAGAAAGTATTGGATTAAAGAGAATTTTTAAATCCGGTTTTCGACACATTTATACATTTAGCGCTCACAGATCCCGAAAAACATGTTTCTACAAAATGTCTATCTGTTAATCTGTCTGTAAGTTTGTCTGTATGTGACACAAATTTTTTGGGCGCTCTATCACAAGACTAATGCACGGAATTTAATAACTTTAGGTTCAATTGTCCCTGATATAAATTGGTGCTGAATAGTTGTTGGTGCAAATCGTCCTATATCTCAAGAACTAATGCACAGATTTTCATAAAACATCAGATTCTGTTAGTCCTTGATATTGTTTGGTGCTGATTAATTATTGGTGTAAATTGCTCAATAGGTGGCGCTGCTATGATGCATTATTCACGATTTCCGCAATAGCTATATCTCAAGAACTAATCATCAGATTTTCATCAAACTTCAGATTCAATTATATCTTGATGTTATTCCGTGCTGATTACGTTTTCGTGTAAATCGTCCATCAGGTATCGCTGCTATGCTGCATGTTTCACGATTTCCGCAATAGCTCTTTCTCAAGAACTAATGCTCGTGTTTTCATCAAACTTCAGATTAGGTTAGTCCGTGATATAAAATGGTGCTGATTACTTTTTGGTGTAAATTGGCCAACAGGTGACGCTGCGATACATAATTTGTCATGATTTTCGCAATATCTCTATCTTAAAAACTAATGCACAAATTTTCATCAAATTTCAAATATAGTTAGACGTTGATATACGTTGTTCTTTATTACTTTTTGGTGTAAATCGCGCAATAGGCGGCGCTGCTATGCTCCGTTTTTCACGATTTCCGCAATTGTTCTGTCTGAAATACTAATACACGAAATTTAATCAGACTTCATATTCTGTTACATTTTCACATAAATAGATCTTTTTTAAGGCTTGGGTGTATACGGCGCGACAGGTGTGGCTTTTATACTCTTTGAGCTGAAAAATTTTCTTGCAGACATCTAAGAGGGTGGATGCCAAAATTCAATTGTTTGTTTCAAAGATGCGATGCTTATATCTCCTTTTAAAATGCACACAATGTAATGAACATCTTTAGAATCCTTATGATGGAGATGAGCATAGATTGTCATTTAATTTTTGCACCGTGATAATGAATTTTGAAGTATTAACACGTATGAGATAGAAGAAAGTTTTGGGATTGTCACATCCGACTAGTTTTCTTGTTTTCGCGTCGGTTCGTTAACATAACAACAACAACAACAAAAAATAGTTCTCGTCGTCCGAACTGTCCGAAATTTTAATATATTATAAATATAACTGTACCCGAGTTCTCTATGAATTTTCATGAAAAATATGCTTATTTAATAGTGAAAACGTGTGCCGAAGCCAAGCGACACTGTGCCGAAACCATTTTTTAGCTTTTTCGTCGAAATGTTTTAAGATTTTTTTTTAAATACTTCTACTCGTTCGAACATTACGAAATTTTTGCAATAGAGGTAAAATCCAGTCTGTCGAAATGCTGTAAAAAGAATGTGGAAAAAAGATAGTCTCGTCACGGTGAGTCACGAAGTGACCTGCGGTCGCGAATTTTTTTAAAGAATTAAAATTAGTCTTTTAGAAAACTGATTGCACCGGCGACGAGAAGAAAATCTTAGCTTTAAATACGCATTTTTTGTGAATCGATACCTCTAAAATTGAGCTCTGAGTAAGCGTTGGCGAAAGGGAGAAAAAGTCGACTGAGAAATCTCTTTTTGAATTTTTTTAAAAAAGGGTTAAGAACTATATTCTTTTTTCACTGAGTGCGACGTTTGAGAAGTAAAAGTACGAACTATAAGAATATGTAGTCCGTTTTTCCGTATTTTAAACTGCACGGCTGATGGACATTAAAACAAAACGAAAAAAAAAAAGGGTATTTAGTTTTTCCTTCCTTTCCGTTCGAAAAGCAGGTTCTGGTTATGCACGAGTGCGCCTCCGCCAATTTAAAAAAAACAAATTCTCTTTTTTGATGAGTTTTTAATTAATATCTCGGCGAATTATCAAAAATTTAAAAATGTGAGCCTCAGGGGCATCCTTACCTGCATTGAACTATTCTCATATAAATTTTCAGACCTCTGCGGGCAGTAGATTTCCCTAGCCATCAGGAATAACACACACAAACAGCGATCTTGTCTTTTATTATTAGATATATAGATATTTATGATATATGTAAAGTAAAACCTGTCAAAACGGAACCTGTCTATGGCATAATCTTGTCTTAAATGGAAACTTTTCATGCTCCAGAAGGAAAGATTGCCGTAGAATTTTACTTAATTAGCCAGAAACCTGTCTTAAACGGAATATTGTTTCGGTCGCTTACGATGGCTTTTTCAAAGGTTTTGCTGTATGGATATAAGGTTAGCCTGTGTAAACGGAACCTGTCTATAACGAAATCTTGTCTAATGGAAACATTGCATGATCCCATAGAAAGGAACACTTTGAATTTTTACCTGCTTAGGTAGACGAAAACCTGTGTAAAACGGAAAAATTTCAGCGGTATTTCTAATTTTGTCATAGCAGGTTTTACTATTTTGTATTCATCAGTTAGTAAATTAATTCCCTGTTCCAGGGAATGTAGACCCCCCCCCCTTGTCTCCGCCACTGGTTGAGCCCCTCCAATAATTTTGAAAACACTACGCTTATGCTGTTTTGCCGTATCGTATTCTTTTTTTTAAATAACAAAAATTTATTGCAATATTTATATCACTTTAAAAGTATTTTTTCATAATTAGCATTATGTGATAAATATTTACATGCTACAGTAGCATAATTATTTCTTTTTTTGTCTAATGGTTTCAAACAAGCATACTTACATTTCTTAGCTAATAAATAGTTATTCATTAGTAAATAATATTTGCTTTTCAAAAACTAATTTCTGTATATGTATGCATGTACCCATTAGATTTTTTTTTTTTTTTTTTTTTTTTAGTTTGCTACATGCTTTAGCTACAACAGTTGATGATGGAAAGGCAACAAGGATGGTGCGAGGTGTTAAGCTGGGTGATCTGTTCATCAGCAACATCAGTTATTGCCACTAACATGACAACGGTCAGTGCAGAAAGGTGCAAAATTCAACTAATATCTAGTACAGTTGCAGCATCGCTGGTTGCTTATTTTTGTGTTGGCCCGTTGGAATGCGTCTGGGAGGCTATAGATTAGAAAGAATAATCTTTAGTCTTTTAGATTCAAACTTGCAGGCTAAATCACATTTTATATGCTGCATGGAAGCTACTTCTTTTTGTTTGATTGCCTATCTTTATGAGAAGTAAGTAACTTATTGCTTTTTAGAAATTTTTAGTGCTTTTATGTACTGTTCATATAAGAGTAAATTTAATTTATTTAATATTTTTTGATTTAAGACATTAATTTTTAAGGAAATTAATAATTATCAATTGTGTATAATCAGAACAATCGCGTAGATTAAAATAAAGACTTTAATATACTAAGATTATTGTTTGAGGAAGTACCATGCTTAAAATAAGCATAAATAAAATGTAAAAAAAAAAATTAAGCACACTTTTATTAGTGTACTCGGATAGAATAGAATATTCCGAGCATTCCGGATTTGGGGTCCTATCCTATACTGTATTAATATCTAACTACTTTTTGAAATAATAAGATGTATGAGATCAAAGAAAGTTTTGGGATTGGCACGTCCAACTAGTTTTTTTATTTTTATTATATGAACGTCCTGATCCCCCAGCGTTGTCCAGTCTTGTAATCATAAGCTTAAAATATCTCATCAGTGTTGAAGGATTTTATATTTTCACACGACAATCTGTCTAAACAAGCCGAATGATGGAGGTTGCACTGCCTTTGGCAGTGTAAACTCTCGAATGTGTATGATTTTATATTTTTAAATGAAAATCTATCCAAACAAACCTAGAATTGTTGGCCCCGCTGCCTTCGGCAGCTTGCACTAATTGATTGTGATTGTGTTGTGTGGCCAATTTAGTTGCTTTTTTAATTCAAAATAGCTAGCAGAATTTCTGAATAGTTACCTTCACTTCATTAATTACGGAATGTCTATCATTAAATAAAGCAAAAATTACTATTCAAAATTTCAGGCAGATTAATAAAAAATATGCTAAATTGAAAACATCGGTAGAAGGGGGCCTTGCAACAATTCTTGCACACAGCCTCGCTTTCGCTAAGGGCAGCTCTGATCCATATTCTATGTATTGGAGACTTAAGAATCTGAAAAATGCTATACAGTAAAATCTTCTATAAGACGAAATTAATTAGGAAAGAAAAAATATGCGTTATAGACACGTTCTTTTCTTAGCAAGTTTAAATGTATTATATTCTTTTCTCACATATTATTATATACTCATTTTGCTTGAATCAACACATTTTTCTGTTTAAGACAGGATTCCGTCATAGGCAGGTTCAGGGGTGTAAAAATCTAGGTGCCAGCGGATAGTTTCTCACCACTTAATTTTAATAGGTTTTGTCGCTTAAATTTTATTACCATTCTTACAAAAAAATTAGACAAAAAATAGCAAATAAAATTTAGTGGTGAGAGTCTCTCCGCTGGCGCCTAGATTTTTACATTCCTGGGCAGGCTCTTTTTCACATGTTTTATTGCCTAGAAATTGCTATTCTTTAAAAATAATATTTTTAAAAGTTTAATTATAGAATTATGGTGATTTAAAAATTTATGCATTTTTTGCAAAAATTTTCATGAAGGGCCAAATTTTACTGATTTTTGCATGGAACAGGCCATGCTGAGGCAGTAATCTTCATACTTGCTGGGCCGAGACCAGCACTTAAAATTTTGGCCCTTGCAAACCTTTGAAGAATGAACCCATTCCCGGTTTTTTCACTCCCAAAAATTCAGATACCAAAGATGAGAAATTTAATATTAATGAGATTTTTAAATAATGTAGGCGAGCAGAAATTTTCAGACCCAGACAATCAAAATATATTGGCCCTGCCTGGGCTAAACTTTTAGCATTTATGCTAAAAATTTGACCCACCCAGCCAAGAAAAATCAACTAAATCAAGCCCAGAGTCTTAACCAGACTCCATTTTTGATAGAAAATCAGATAACTTCTTAATCAACATTATCCTATAAATAAAATTATTTAAGATATATTTTATACATACTCATGTAAAAATTTTGCAGTTGCAGCTTAAACTAGTATGTCCACAAGCTATGAAATATGGAATGGCAACATTATTGATTACTCGGAGAAATTCATTTAAATGGACATTACTACATTTTTTTTTTTCCCAATGAGTCACCATGACTCATTAGAAAAAATAATGTAGTTTAAAATGGAAGAAAAACATTTAAGAAAAAATAATTTTGAAGCTATATAAAGATTTTTTAAAATATATTTCTCTATAATTTAATAAAATGAAATAAACTTCTAAAGATTTCGTCGAACAAAAGAAAATTTCACTGTTATTTTCGCAAAAACCTGCCGGTCTAACACGGCCCTCCCAAAAAAATAAGTAGTTCTCCAGTCCTGGTCCGGCAAGAGTCTGCAGATAAAAATTAAGCTCGAGCATGGTCCAGCCCGAGTCTAATAAAAAGAGATTAAAAAGGTCCGTGCAGATCTTAATGTGTACATTTTAAGTAAAAATCCTATGAAAATGATTTAAAACAATATTCATAGGTTACATAAAACAAATTAGTGGATATACATTTTTAAAATGTTTAATATTCCATATTTTCTAAGAAAATATTCTATTTGTGAAAAATGTATTTTCTAGAAAAAATCCCATTTTTTTCCCCCTCTATCCATAAGAAAACAATAGCAGGTAAAATCAGGTTACAAGATCAAATGTTGGACTCTACTCTGATCTGCAAGGTCCGGATTGTATCCTATCCGAATCCAAAATCTCTGCTGAAAGTCAGCTTGAGAACCGACAAGAACAAATTTTTTCAACAGAAATATTAAAACCCAAATCTAAAATGAAGGAAAATTAATCATATTTTAATGCATTTACGAAAAAGTAGTCTACAATTATATTTCTTGTATCAAGTTATTTTGGCTTTTACCATTTAAACAAATATTTAGCATCTTCTTTTTCTAAAAAAAAAAAGTTAACTTGAACGAATCAAATTCCAACCTGAACTGAACATTTAAAACCAACCCGACTCACAATGGGGGGGGGAAAAACAAAACAAAACAACAACAAAAAAAAAACACACCAACCCAACCCGAACTTCAGTCGGGTTTGAGTACTATCCGATTACGCGACCCAATGCAGGATTCAATTCTGTACCAAGTGATTGAAATAAATATAAAATACAACTTTGAAATGTTCATGCAAGAAGTATTTTAAAAATATCTACAATAACGCCAAATATTCTTAGAAACGATCATAAAATAAAACAGATTCAATTGCATTGTTAAAATATCTTGTATTTAAGAAACAGCACAGTGATGGTAAGTATTTTTTTTTTTTTCCTTGGTAATCATTTCATGTATAAATGCTTTTAAAGCAAAATCTTCTAATTGAAATCTATATTTATTTCTTTGAGATTGTGACAGCTAAACTGTTCCAAACAGAGTGATAGAAGAAGGGAGAAAATCATGAAATTTCTTGCAAATTGATTGGAATTAAATAAAAAGTTTTGATTTGTTTTTGAGAACTTTATTATAAATAACGGTTGTATTCACTATAAGTCATTTTTAATTTTAATCGTATAAAAACTATTGGTGCATTTATTAATACTTAACAAAATCTAATAGCATTTTTCAGTTTTTGATAAGGGAAAAAACATTTAGAAAATGCTGAAAGTTGATTTTTTGAACTGAATTTCCAGATAAGACAGCTCAGGGAAGGTCATCATCAAATAGCCATCGTTTATAACTTAAGATATAATACATTTATCGAAAATGGAAAAACGTATTCAATTTCAAATCACTTTGATAGATATGCCAGCAAATTCTATGCTTTTCTGTTTAAAATTACTGGGTCTCGATGAATTATTGCACGAGGTTTCTTTTTAATCTCCCCCCCCCCCCTTCAAAAAAAGTCTGTATTTCCAATCTACAGATTCTTTTAGAAATGATTAAAATGAGAATTTTCATATCTTATTCAATTGACGAAATGGGATGTGATAATGTTATTTTATTTGTACATAGCACTAAATATTAAAATTAATACGTTTATTATCTATTTGTAAATAATTTTAATATATGGCACGGTGAAAATAAATGTCATTTTATCCCGTTCGAACACGCTATTTAAGATACTTGAGATAAAGTTGAGACTGCTAACACCCAATCGTTCTCATGACACTCTTCAGTGTATAGAAAAGTTTACTCAATTTCAACGGGATTTTTTTTCTTTTAAATATTATTTATAATGAATTATCAATTTTGAATATCATACTTATATTATTTATATCAAATTAATAATTTCATATTTTGGTACTTGTGGTTTCTAAAATTCAGTTTAATTAATTTTTTTTGTTGCAGAATCATTCGTGATATACCAAGGTAATGATGCAATTTATCATCCGTGCCATATGCCAGAATTTAAGCTGCAGATTTTGTGCAATTTCAGTGTAGTTTTTTGTATTTATATTATTTAAATCATATTAATAATTTTGAATTTTGTATTTAAATTATTATTACTTCTAATTAATAATTTCATTTTTATAATTTCTTAATTCAGCTTATTAATATGTTTCTGTTTAGCATGTCATTCGCAATTACTGCGGAAATTTCACATGCGGCGTTTCTTCCAGAAATTACAGTTAGTAAGTGAAATTTATTCCCAACAAGGGCAAGAATTCTTCAAAATTTCCTAAATCCTCCTTTCGGTAATTACCGCTTGTGATAAAAATGTCATTTAAATTCCCTCTCGAAATTTCAGTTTCCTCTTCTTTGTGCCACCCTTCCCCAATCACAACATTTTAAATTCTTAGATCTATTTTTCATTGATTTTTTTAGGGTACCATACTTAAAAAAAGAAAATGGAGCCATTATAAGTTAATCGTGTTCACATATTTATAGATTTTTAGCTATCCACAAATATTTAAAAATATGTATATTAAATTAAAAAAAAATAGGGTGACTAACTAAGTTAATTTATTTTTTTTCGGCATGTGTGTATCATGTTGGGTATTGTTGGAAAGATCTTGTAACACCGTATTAAAAAATATTTGTTTTAATTTTAGATATTGTCAAAAATGTAATGCAAAAGTATGTTCCCCCCACAGCCTATTTCCAAATCAAGTGAAACTAAAAGGGGCAGTAGCAGTTTATTCAAACTTTGCTGGAATGTTATGGTGATTATCCTGGGTGACATAATTTTGGAGAGAGTCGCATTTTCCGTTAAACACAAACTTAACTTTGCAGGACTCAGTGGCAGCATTTTTAACTATAAAAGTTATAAAATTGACAGACCTGACTACTCAGGCGATTTGGAATCAAATAGCAATTTCCATTTTTTAAATAAATAAATTGCTTATCAAGTAAAATGAGATTTTTGTCACATAACAACAGGTTTTTCTCCTTTCCCATGCTATCACGTACAGAAATTCGATTCAAAACTCCAACTTTGACAATATTTTGGCTAAAAATAGAAAACGCCATTTGATTACATAGTTCCTGAATAAGAACACCTGTCAATTTTACGTGTTTCTGAACAGCGAATAAAAATGAATTCAGTAATGTGTCAGAAAGTTGCTTCTTTGTATTTGGGCCTTAATTACAGAGAAATATTTTCAAGAATCTACTTTTTACTATACGGCTTCAAAAGTTGTGATGTTTTTAACCCTCTTTTTTTATTTTATTCTAAATTACGTTAATTTTCTCATGAATGTCTAAGCGTCTAACATTGCTGTTGCTATTGTGTATTTTCTGTCTTGCGAACACATATAATCTAAAATATGCTGTAAAATTTTCCTATAAATATGTATACAGTATTCTTTAAAAGAATCTCAATCTTAATTGTATGCAGGGTTGGCAGGTTTTTGACGTGTATCAGTTAATGTCGGGTTTAAACCATCATGTCAAAAACCTCAAATACAAAATTGATTTGTAAAAATTCACATTAAATGTCACACATGACAACATTACATGTAATATTTTAAATTCACTATTACTGTATATCAATAATTAGTACATAGTAAAGTATTATTGTTAAGTACAACTTTTTAACAGGCTAAAATTTTTATTTTTTGTAAAACTGTATTTTTAAAAAAAATAGACATTAAGCTCACCTGAGCTGTACATTTTTTCTCTTACTTAAAATCGTTTTAATTTCTCTTACTTTTGAGAGCTTAAAGCATTAGCTAGACTTTTTTT
Source organism: Maratus speciosus (assembly GCA_963932465.1). Taxonomy (NCBI): domain Eukaryota; kingdom Metazoa; phylum Arthropoda; class Arachnida; order Araneae; family Salticidae; genus Maratus; species Maratus speciosus. The sequence continues at coordinate 271,047,922 of OZ010787.1, read as the reverse complement.
TTATACAAAAAAAACTTTGAAAAATGCAGATTTTTTTGTATATATAACAAGATAATGTGCATCAATGTTATTCTAGTCTAGGCAATAACCATTTCATTCAAAATTAAAATTGGATTCTTAATCTTAAACATTTACAAAATAAGAGAAGTAATTAAAAAAAAAAGCTTAAAGTCAAAATCTTTTTAAAACATGCTTTCTTTAAATATATGAAAATGTTTTTGATTTTAAAGCTGAACAAAATTGGCTTGGTCTTCTAAAAGAAAATTCCTTTAAGCCCCATATTGAAAAAGTGCACAATAGAAACCATATCATTGTTTGGCTTATATTTTGTATCCCAACCATCAGGGGCAATGGTTGACTGATTTATCAGTTGATTCAGCTCACGCTTGAGCTACAGAGAGAATTCATGGATGCTTACCCATATTATTGTGTATGAAGCTAAAGAATCCCCTTTCCTGTCTTCTTATTTCAGTGCTATAGGAGGGACCCCCATTTCTTGGTGGAAAGGTATCATTAAATGCAATAGCTTTTTGAGCCTGCTGCAAAACTTGCTCATCTAGCAATGCTTTTGCTATCAAGTCCTACTAGCTCAGCATCAGTTAAGAGACAGACTATTTTCTAACGCTTCATACACTCTAAACTCAGAAATCATCTGGGTGTAAATAAATGTGCTAAACATGTTGTGTGCTGCAGCATGCTGCGTGGTAAAATTGACCCAGATTATTTAATTGTACAAAATGATTTTCTTCTGATTGAAAATTCCAAAAAATAAAAATATTTTATTGCAATTAATAATTTTTTTTTATTATTAAATTACAGTAAATTTAAATAAAAGATCACATAAATCCTTGACTTATTTAATGTTTACCTATTGTTGTTAAAATGTTTTAGTGTGTTACATGTATTTGGCGGTTTTTGACAGTTTAAACCAGTTTTTGATGCTTGTCATGTTAAAAACCCAACCCTGATTGTATGTTAAGAAAAATTGGAATTTTTTGTAAAAATTGAGCCGCGTCTGATTTAATTTTTTTTTTGCATGGGCCAGGACCGGACTGAACTTTTAATTTTTACATCATACCGGGGAAGCTTTCGCTTGGGCCGGGCTGGGTCTAGAAATCTGGCCTGTGTAGACATCTAAATGAATAAATGTTATTTATAAAGCTATCAAGATTTTTTTCAGTGTCTGGGACATAATTATAACCAATGTATTAAGATATATCCACAGAGATTACATGCACAGCCTCCCTGTTCATTAAAAAAAAAAAAAGTTAATGGACAGGATCCCGAAAATGTCTTCTGTATCTGGTTTTAAATAAGGAACATTAAAAATATCAATTGGCTAAACTTTAAATTATACTCATTTTAAAATTATCTGTGAACATTTTTACTTATAAAACAGAATCAAAATAATAATATATAGGCAAACAAATAAAGGATATTCACTTTATGAGGGAATTGACTGATGAGTGGACTGGATCACACCTGCAAACTGTATCGTTAAACGGAAAGAATGCAGTTGTTTCTACCCTTTAATAATCAGACTTATCACTGATTTGCACCGTGTTTCACTGGCTGGCATGCATTTTTTTTTTATTAAATTAGAGTCAATGTCTTATTTTCACAACTGCAGAAAAGTTAGAAAAAAAAATTCAGTGGTCAACTGGAGAAAATTTTGCTATAGCTGTTTCTTAAGGCTCCTCTGCGCTGAAACTCCCCGATCGTGAAATCCCATGTTAGCCTATGGGAAAACTTTCAAGCGTGATTACTCATTACCTAATATAATTATTATAATACTGTTTTCACCAACTGTAAGTAGACGTCAGATGCTGATGATGTGTGTTTTAAAAAATTATCTCCGTAAATTTTAAGTACGTAAAAAATTCCTATAAACTTTGCAATTTCCATTTGATTGAATTTTATCATCTTCTTAAAGATACTTAAAATTTACGTAGACAATTTTTAAAAACGCACATCATCTGCATCTGACGTCTACTTTCTGATGGTGTAAACGGTATTTTAATAATTATATTAGGTAATGAGTCATCGCGCTTGAAAGTTTTCCCATAGGTTAACATGGGATTTCAGTGCAGCGGCCCCTTAACATTGCGAAAATTCGCTATAAAAGGATAATTTAGCATTAAATACAATAGGAAAACGGCAGGACCAAAATGTTAACATCTTCTATTAATTTAAATTTGTGTTGTAATGAAAGCATAGCCTTAAAGAGAGAAATCCTGATGAATTTAGGAAATGCATGCTATTCTGGACAGGGGCAGTTTTCAAATAGAAAGTGGTAACTCTGGTTTATAAAGTCCACATGGGAAGGGAAAAAATAGTGCAAAGCAGATACTGGGAAAAGGGTCGGGTGCCTTCTCCATATCTAAAAAGAGCAGCATGCAGTGCCCTTTGAAAAATGTCAAATGTAAACACCAATTTAAAGATTAAGACAACCGATAATCATTTTCAGAAACACCAAAAATTCAAATAAATAACAATAATAGCTCAGATAATTTGAGACAAAAATCATGAGAAAAGAAATTTATACCAGTAGAAAAAAAAAAAAAAGATTGCAAAATTAGATGTTAACATAATTAGTCTACTTTAATTAAATTTATAAGAATATACATTTCAAAGTTGAATTACATATTATAGGAAAAAGTTTTCTTATTTAAGGAACTGTAAACACATAATTAGAGATCAACTGAAAATTAATTTTCATTCAAAAATCAGACTTTCTCCAAAAATGCTGCTGGATCGAAACTATTAGTATTCCAAAAATCTCATTTCTTCCTTCAGAAATTTTCAACATTATTTAATGATTTGAGCTGTAATGGCTCAAATGAGACACTCTTTATTAATTACTATAAACTTCACTGTTTATCAGTCATGACTGACTCGAGACATGAATATACAAATTACAAAGCAAGCAATGCATATATGACTAAACTTTGAAGGTGCTTTTCATGTGCTCATTAAAAGCTGCAGACTTAACAGTAACAGAACATTTTTAGTTTGAAACCACAGAAGTTTTTCCAATACTCTTTGAGAAAGTTCTAGTATAACAAGTGATCATTTACATAATAAAAGATACATTGAGGTATGCATATCTAAAACATTTTTTAATTACTTGAAATTCATATCATTAGAAAATCATATGTGTAATGTAGATGAATTACATTTTATTTTATATGAAAATAAAAAGTTTCGGTCAAAGGCACACAGAGCCAACTCAGACCACACATATAATTAATTCATATTTTCATATATTTATGTATGTATTAATCAGGGTTCGCAAGGCTGGGCCCAGTTCGAAAAAACCCGGTGGGTTTTTTCAGAATGGGCCCACTTGAAAAAACCCATAATGTGGGTTTTTTCAATTTTCAGAAATATTTAAAATTTTAAACATATACATTTAATGAATTTAAGTCATTTCAGTTAATTTTGAAAAAAATTAATATATAAAAGCTATTACATAAACACCCGAAGTAAAATAAAAATGTATTTTAGCACACTGAAATACTTTACTAACAAACATAGAACATAGTAGGCAACATACATACATACATACTTAGTACATAATTATAGGTAAAGGCAATATCATAAGAATGTCTTTATATAAAAAATTCAAATGAACTATATTCATGAAAATAAAAGATATGTATTTTTACTTTCTTCTATCTTTACAAGAAGTATTTAATTTGTGAAAAATTTCAACTTCCAGTTTACGACGGATTTATACGTTTTAAAAAGGTCCTGAAGACGATTTGATGGTTTTTAGAAAATATCTGTGACAAAAATTTTGTGGGTGCTGCTCTATCTCAAGAACTAATGCACAGAATTTCACAAAACTTTAGATTCAGTTAGACCTTGATGTACACTGATGCTGATTAGCTTTTGGTGTATAATGCCCATTAGGTGGTTCTGCTACGCTGCATTTATCTCAAGAACTAATGCACGGATTTTCATCAAACTTCAGATTCAGTTACAAGTTAAGTTGTTGCTTATCAAGTTTTGGTGTATATCGCCCAACAGGTAGCGCTGTTATGCTATTTTTTTTCATGATTTCAGCAATAACTCTTACCTCAAGAACTAATGTATGGAATTGAATAAAAATTTAGATTCAGTTAGACCTTGATATAAACGGGTGTTGATTAGTTTTTGATGAATATCACCCAACAATGGCTCTGTTGTCCTGAATTTTGTATGATTTCCGCAATATCTCAAGAATTCATGCATGGATTTTCTTCAAACTTCAGATTCAGTTAGACGTTGACGTAAGCTGTTACCAATTAGGTTTAGGTGTAAATTGCACAGCAGGTAATGTTGATATGCTCAATTTTTCACGATTTTTGCAAAATCTATATCTCAAAAACTAATGCACATAATTTAATCAAACTTAATATTCTGTTTCATTTTCATGTAAATAGATCCTTATTAGACTTGGATGTAAATTGAACAACAGGTGTTGATTTTATACTGTTTGGGTTGGAAATTTTGGTTGTGGACATCTAAGAGGGTGGGTTCCAAAATTCAATGATTTGTTTGAAACAATTGATACTTACATCTCCTTGTTAAATGCATCCAATTCAATGAACCTATATTTTACAATCCTCGTGATGGGCATAGATGAGGCACTGGGATAGCGAATTTTGAATAATTAACATGTATGAGATAGAGGAAAGTTTTGGAATTGGCACATCTGACTAGTTTACCCCTTTTTTTCTTCCTACTTATATATTTTAAATATTAATATTCTATTCATTATTTGATTTAAAGCAAATTAACAATTTTTTATCTTCTATTATATTTAAAACTAATTTGTGAGAAACACTGACACTTAATTTAAATTCATATAATTTATGCAATTTATGACAATTTAAATTCATATAATTTATGCAATTTATAACTTGTAAAATAGTATTACAATTAGATTGTATACAAGGGGACAATGTATAGTAAATATAATATATAAATAATATAGAATACATATTACATATATTGTACTTTTGAAAAAACCCGATTTTCCCCGGGGAAAATTGGGTTTTTCATGAAAAACCCCGAAAAAACCCATGTGGGTTGGGTTTTTTCAAAAAAACCCGGGTTTTTGCGAACCCTGGTATTAATACCTTTAAAAAAATTATGTTTTCATTTTTGGCCAAAAATAGGAAGCTTACCGAAATTCAGTTTCAGTCGATCCTTACACATACCTTACATACCCCTGTGGCAAAAGTTTTGTAAACTTTCTGCTACGACAAGCCTCAAAAACAGCAAAATTTTTCTGCAACGTGGTATTTTTTAATAGTAGAAATGAATGGCAAATTTGTACATAATATAATTAGGAAAAAGACATTGAAGAACTAATATAGCTTAAAGCAGGTGTTTGTAATGGTCTAATCTGTTTTTAAACTGCATGTAAAAAAATAAACAAAAAAACTAAGTTTAATGAACCAGCATTAAAGGAATTGTTTAGCCTATTTTGAGTAATTTACAATAAATAAATTGTCCCAATACTTTTCTTAAGAATTATTTATTGAGTACGAGCTTAAATTCTTGTAATTTGTTGCATTGCACCATACATTTAAAAGCTATAAGATCAATTTATTGGAAGGAGGGAGAAGGATTGTACATATGTACTTTAATTATTTCAAATAATTAAAATATTAAGAATAAAATTTAATAATATATTTCTAAATAAGTTGTCTGTCATACAAGCAAACATAATTTTCTATATTTGATATGGAAAGCAAGCAAAATAAAAAAGGAAACAATAAAGGATTAAGCAGAAATCATTTTATCGATTAAATTATTTTAAACTTTATATATATATATATAAACTTGTCAAAAATAAAAAGATTTCTTTCAAGTGAACTGCAACATATAATTTAAAAAATAAAATATATTTTCTGTATGATGTAATGTAAAAAAGGGCTATATTTATTGTTTATAGTATGATAAACAGTAAGAGGAGACCATTTATGCATTTTCAATATTTCAGGAAAACAAACAGTGAATGAAGATTTCTGTTACTTAAAAAATTTAACAATGAGAAGTAACATTAAAATGAGTTTCTCAAAAGAATATGATGAAGACTTATCTTTATGAAGATAAAGTTAGGCCTAATAATGCTTAAATAAAAACAATACTCAAGCCAAAAATATTTATAACTGAATAGAATATACAAATAATATTCATGAGAAATAACAAAAATACTTGTTAATTAAATATGAACTTTTCAATACAATATACACAAAATATTTAAATTTCCAGTTCAAAAATTTTGTTTACACTAAAAAAAACAAATATGGCTTCCTTTAGTTTACTTGCTAACTGCAGCTGTGAAAACCCATTTAAAATAACTATAGTAAGACCTAATAATGCTTAAATAAAAACAATTCTTAAGCCAAAAATATTTATAACTGAATAGAATATACAAATAATATTAATGAGAAATAATAAAAATACTTATGTTAATTATAAGAGCTTTTCAATACAAGATATTTAAATTTTTGTTTACACTAAGAAAAAAACAAATATGGCTTCCTTTAGTTTAGTTGTTAAAACTGCAGCTGTGAAAAACTATTTAAAATAACTATAGTAATATTCTTGAGGTGCAGAGGAAACAAATATCAAAACAATTATTAAACTATTTTAGAAGGAATGCTTATAATATATTTTCATAGACTATAATAACACACTGATGTACTTTTAAATTCATATACAAAGACTAGTCAAGTTAACAGCTTTGAAGAAGATATTGTTTTTCATTTGGCACACTAATACCTGCAGTTTTTAAACTGAAATAATCAAATATTTGAAAACATATAATCATTTTAAAATATACTTTATTAATTATAAAATAATAGACTATCCTACCAATATCAAAAGGTTTTTTTTTTTTTTTAAATATATATAAAACACTGATTCAAAGATTAAGACAAGAAACCGGTGGCCATCTTGAAAAACACCAAAAATTCAGATAAGTAACAATACCTGAGATAGATAATCAAAGACCAATAAAAAAAGAATTTTTACCAGAACAAAATAGAATATAGCGAAACAACACCGAAAACTGGCGATATGTAACAATTAAAATAATAAAACTTTGTAAAAAATCACCATAAAATAAAAAAAATACATAGGACGCGTTTCAAGCTAAAAATATTAACAGCTCGTCATCAGCTAAAGTTCTTGTCCCCTTATAGACACGTGTTATACTTTAGTTTATGACGAGCTGTTAATATTTTTAGCTCAAAACGCGTTCTATGTATTGTTTTTATTTTATGGTGATTTTTTTACAAAGTTTTATTATTTTAATTTTAACAAACTAGAATGTTATAAAATTCGATCTTAAGATAATTAGCTTGAATGCAATGTATTAGATTATGCATTTCAAAATTCATTCACACTTAGGGATTAAATTTCATAATTTTAGGAACTGTAAATACATAATGTGCAATATTAAATGAAGAAAACAAAAACAGTCAATGTAATGTACTCAAACCATAAAAGATTAAGATGTAAAAGTTTAAGTAAGACGTCTGTCATAGGTTATTTTTTATATTTAATTATAACAATTGAGTACTTACCACAAAGTTTAAAATGACAGGATACGTACGAAAAAATATTTAGCTGGGCCTGATTTACTTAAAGAAAACTTTGAACAGTTTGCATCATCCTCAAAACAGCTTTCTGTAGAATGGTCAACTAACACACCCATATGGTCGCCTAAGAGCTAGCAAAAAGACATTTAAAGGCAAGAAAAGCAATTGCATTTCAAGCCATTTGAATGCTTTCAACTGGCTGAATATCAGAGTCAACAACAACTCGTCTAAAGTCCATAATTTTGATCTGGAAAAAAATTGGTTTTAAAATTAAGAAAATAATAAAAACAAATGGCTTAGATGTCTTATTAACCCGGGTTCTGCCATCTTGGATTTTTTTCTTGCATGAAAACTCCTTTTTCGCCAAGTATTAAACGTCACCAATGGTTAAATATTGTTGATAGATTAATATAATATTGAAAAAATTAGAATATAATAATTATAACTATTAATTGAAAAACAATTTTTAATTCACGCCAAGAAAAAAATCCAAGATGGCAGACCCCGGGATAATAAGACATCTGTTCCAAACAAATCATCATACACAAATTGAAGACACAATTTATATAAACAAGTCATGCATACACAAACTGGACAATTTATAAAAATACAGTCTAGGGATACTTTGCATCAATCTTTTTAGTATGCAGATGTGCAACAGATTTTGTTTTAAAGGAGAGGGAATCGGTGAAGGCTGTAGATAGTTTTTTCATTTTAAATGCTAATTACATAACTACTACAGATAAAAGATGTAACGAATTATAATTCGAATGCAATCTTTTATATCTTTTTAAATTATAAACTAAAATAAAAATTGTATTTGTATGTTTAAAAAATTTAACAGCTTGATGTATATTTTGTAATATTTGATTACAGAAAAATTCGAACTGGATTTTACAATTCAAATAATTTTTTAGCATTTTGAAAACACTTGACATGTTAGGCTTAAATCAACTCGCAGCAAGTATCGTAAAAATAAAATAACTTTAAAAAGTAGTACATTATTTTTAAAAAAATCGGCATAAATTAGGAAAAGTTATATTCAATAATATGTTTAACATAAATAAAATACATACCATTCCGAGAAGTATTTATTGCGGAAAATACCACATTGCAACAAAATCACCGTTCCCTTTCACATTCGGGATTCAAAACTCTCGTCAATTCATTGATTCATTCTCAAATTCTCACTCCATTCCAGCGCGCACTGATCTTCTCTCGCCAAATTATTTGGCTACATTTCCCTTTCGCCAAGGGTGTCCAAAGCTTGAGGGTTTGTAAATTAGCCACAGGGCATTGTTAGGCCTTCAAAAAGCCCATGGGCAAGTGCACTCCATATGGTTCCCAAGGCGAATGGCACCTGGCGACCATGTGGAGATTATCGTCGTTTAAATGCTTCCACGATACCGGATCGATACCCATTACCCCACATTCAGGATTGTACACAGCTATTTCATGGGAAAAAAATTTTCACCACATTAGATTTAGCCCGTGCCTACCACCAAATTCCTGTTAATCCCGACGATATCCCCAAAACCGCAGTAACTACTCCTTTTGGCCTTTTCGAGTTTGTGTTTACTCCTTTCGGCTTAAGGAATGCAGGCCAGACTTGTCAGCGATATATCCATGAAGTTTTAAAAGGACTGGATTTTTGCATCCCATATTTAGATGACATTCTCATTGCGTCAGAAAATGAGGAGGAACATGAATTCCATCTTCGGCAAGTCCTTGATCGCCTGCAGCAGCATGGGTTAAAATTAAATCCCGCAAAATGCATTCTCGGAAAACCTTCTGTTTCTTTTCTTGGCTGCCTTATAACACCTTCTGGTGTGCAACCGCTTCCCGAAAAAACTCAGGCTATAGCCAATTTCCCAAAACCCCAAACAATTGTTGATTTGCGACGATTTCTGGCTATGGTAAATTTTTATCGACGTTTCATTCCTCATGCTGGGACATACTCAGGCCCCTTTACATGAATTACTCAAAGATTCAACAAGGAATGACAAACGTCCGGTACCGTGGAACAGTGTTTTGACACAGGCTTTTGAAGCTTGTAAACAAGATCTCATAAATTGTGCAACTCTTGCATACCATGCTCCCCATCAACAGCTAACCTTAAGTGCTGATGCTTCAGATTTAGCTATTGGGGCTGTATTAAACGTTGTGTATGATGACAAACTACAACCTCTTGCCTTTTTTTCACGTAAGCTCAGCCCAACTGAGCAAAATTACAGCACCTATGACAGAGAGCTCCTTGCAATTTATTCGGCTGTTAAACATTTTAAACATACATTGCAAGGAAGACATTTTATAATATACACCGACCATCGTCCATTAACTTATGCTTTTTCAAAAATATCAGAGTCTAGTTCCCCACGTCAGCTCAGACAACTTGATTTTATTTCGCAATTTACGACTGATATTCAGCATGTTTCCGGATCTAAAAATATTGTGGCTGACACTTTGTCTCGCATAAATGAGATTGGCCTAACCAATGCTGATTTTTCCTCCATGGCTACAGAACAGGCCAATGATAGAGAATTGATGGAATTATTGTCAAATCCTGACACATCTCTTCGTTTCCAAAAATTGCATGTTGCCCCGGAAACAACGCTATATTGTGATGTCAGCACTGGCAAAATTCGACCATATGTTCCAGAAAAGCACCGCCACATTGTGTTCCAAAGTTTACACAATTTGTCCCATCCTGGCATCAGAGCTTCCAAAAAACTGATCCAACAGAAATTTGTTTCGCACGGAATGGCAAAGGACATTGCCAAGTGGGCACGTTCATGCATGAGTTGCCAGAAATCTAAAATCCAACGGCATACTCATAGTCCTCTACAAAAATTTCCTGTCTCATCAGAAAGGTTTGAGCATGTCCATATTGACATCGTGGGACAGTTACCTCCTTCAGAAGGTTATACCTACCTGGTCACATTTATAAACCGTTTTTCCCGTTGGCCAGAAGCTATTCCTGTGCAGGACATTACTGCTGACACCATTGCCAAAACTTTTGTGAACCATTGGATTTCAAGGTTCGGTGTTCCAAAATTTGTCACCACAGACCAAGGGCGACAATTTGAGTCCCACCTGTTTTTGTCTTTAAGAAAGATTTTAGGCATCCATCGCATCAGGACATCCCCATATCATCCAGCTAGTAACGGCCTTGTGGAACGCTTCCACCGTACGCTGAAGCAAGCCTTGAAGTGCCACAACCATGCACGATGGACTGAGTCTTTACCCATTGTTCTTCTGGGCATTCGCACCTCTTACAAAGAAGACTTCCAGGGTACGTGTGCTGAGATGCTGTATGGCACAACATTAACCTTACCTGCTGAATTTCTGCAGCCTTCTAACCCCTCAGAACTGTCTCGTGTTGATCCTGCAACTTTCCTCCAACATTTGTGTGACACCATGCACCAGTTAACTCCTGTGCCAACGTCAGCACATTCCAACAAAACCCCTTTTGTGCATCCATCACTGGAAACGTGCACACATGTTTTGGTGCGCAATGACACCGTCAAAGCACCATTGACCCAGCCATACAATGGACCCTTCCGAGTAATTAAACGCACAGCTAAACACTTCACTGTGCTGATAAATGGAAAAGACGCAGTGATTAATATTGACCGCCTCAAACCGGCATTCCTCATAAGAGAGGATTTAACAGCTACATCTCCAGGCATAAATCCAAACAACCCGCCAGCTGAGACTGTCAGTCAAGATGAGCCTGTTACTGTCAGTCAAGATGAGCCGGTTGTGGTGACACCACCTCTGCCTTCCAAAACAACTACCCGTTCTGGCAGAACTGTCAGATTTAACACTCGCTACTTGTGAAGTTGTCAGTACCTTGGGTACTTGGGGGGGAATACTGTAGCGGGTTAAATACAACCTGAACTGTTTTAATACTACAACCTGAACTGTTTTAATTTTATACATTAACTTTTATTTTATTTCATTTGTTTTCTACAACTCAACTCAACATAAAAAGGAGTTGGCTCCTTACCTGTAACTGTAACTGACGGCATTCTGTTGTTGCCGCTCACGCAGAGTTGTCTGACGTGCGTTCATGAAGTGCTGATCCTTAAACGTATTTTTCTGTTTTAATAATAATGTTTTTATTGTTTAAGTTTTAACTTGTCTGTGTTTATTTAAACACTTCAGCAACACACCATCACCTAGAGAAGACTTTTGAATCTTTCGCAACAGAAATGTGGCTAGCTGAACAAGCGTACCCACAGTCTTGTCTGGAATACGATTTGACTATTTTATAAATTGTCTGTCTGTTAGCCTGTCTGTTTGTCTCTGACAAAAAAATTGTGGGTGGTTTATTTAAAGAAATAATGCATGGAATCTGTTGAAACTTTAGATTTAGTTAGACCTTTATATAAATTGGAGCTGATTACTTTTTGGTGAAAATCACCCAGCAGGTGGCGCTGTTATGTTGCATTTTTTATGATTTCTGCATGATCGCTATCTCAAAAACTAATGCATGAATTTTTACTGAACTTCAGATTCGGTTAGACGTTGACGCAAGTTGTTGATGATTAGGTTTTGATGTAAATTTACTGGTAGGTGGTGCTGCTATGCTGCATTTTCCCCGATTTTCGCAACCGTTCTATCTCAAGAACTCAGTGGCGTACCCAAGGGGGGGGGGGGCTGATGGGGCTACAGCCTCCCCCCCCCGAAATTTTCGAAAGTGATATAGAAAGGTGCTGATTTTTCGTCTTTCTTTTATGAAATTTTTTAAATTTTTTTCCATTATACAGCGGACAAACCATTCTCATTAGTCCCATATTAGTCCACATTGACAACAAAGAAGAGAAAGGGGGGCTGACGGGGTTATAGCCCCCCCTACTCCTCCCGAAATAGTCAAAAAATTAAATGAAAAAGTGTTTTTTTCTTACTTTTTAAAGATAAATCTGTAATTTTTTTTTCTGCCATACAGCAAAATAGCCATTCTCGTTAACACCATATTAGTCCAGATTATATTAGTTAGGGGGCTGATGGAATTTCAGCCCCCTCCTCTCGAAATGGTCGAAAATGAAATGAAAAAATAGTGCTGAATTTTTTCTGTCTGTTCAAGATAAATTTGCATTTTTCCCCTATCGTTCAACAGACTATTCGCTTCCTTCGCTTTAGTTCCATATTAGTCCATATTGACACCAAAGAAGAAAAAGGGGGTTGATAGGGTTACAGCCCCCCCCCAACCAGAAATCGCGAAAAATTAAATAAAAAAGTGTTTTTTCTTTACTTTTTAAAGATAAATCTGTATTTTTTCTTCTGTCATACAGTAAAATAGCCATTCTCGTTAACACCATATTAGTCCACATTGACATCACAGCATACCCTAAGATGGGGAGGGGGCTGATGGAATTACAACCTCCTCCTCTGGAAATAGTCGAAAATGAAATGAAAAAGTAGAGCTGATTTTTTTCTGTCTATTTGAGATAAATTTGCATTTTCTCCCCTATCATTTAACAGACTAGCCGCTCCCTTCGCTGTAGTTCCATATTAGTGTACAGTGACATCACATTATACCCGAAAAGATAGAAGGGGGTTAATGGAGTTACAGCCCTCTCCCAAAAATTCGAACATGAAATGAAAAAGTTCTGATATTTTCCTTTTTGTTTGAGATAAATTTGTATTTTTCCTCTATCATTCAACAGACTAGCTGCTCTCTTCTCTTTAGTTCCATACTAGTGCACAGTGATACCACATTATACCCAAAGAGGTGAAAGGGGTTAATGGGGTGTCCCTTTCCTAAATAGTTGAAAATGAAATGAAAAAAAGGCTGTTTTTTTTCTTCTTGTTTCAGATAAATTTGTAATTTTTCTTCTGCCATACAGCGAAATAGCCATTCTCGTTAACACCATATTAGTCCACATTGACATCACAGCATACCCAAAGATGGGGAGGGGGCTGATGGAATTACAGCCCCCTCCTCCCGAAATAGTCGGAAATGAAATAAAAAGATATTGTTTTTTTTCTTTCTGTTTGAGATAAATTTGTATTTTGTTTTCTCCTATTATTCAACAGACTAGACACTCTCTTCTCTTTAGTTCCATATTAGTGCACAGTGGCACCACATTATACCGAAAGAAGTAGAAAGGGGGTGATGGGTTACAGCCCCTTCCCAAAATAGTCGAAAATGAAATGAAAAAAGGCTGATATTTTTCTTTTTGTTCGAGATGAATTTGTAATGCACTTGTTTTCTGCAATACAACGAACTACACGTTCTGGTTAGTTTCATATCAACGCACAGTTACACCACAGTATACCCAATGAGGGGAAGGGGCTGATGGGGTTACTTACTCTTCCGAAATAATCAAATATGAAATGAAAAAAAAATTCCAGTTTTTTTTCTTTCTTTTGAGATTAATTTTTAATTTTTTTCTGTGACGCAGCTATTCTGGTTAGTCCCATATATTAGTGCACAGTGATGCCCCAGCATACACCAAAGGATTCGATGGGGGCGGGGGTTATGACGTTACAGCTCCATTCCACCTCTGAAGAGATCGCAGAGAAATGAAAAAAGGGCTGATATTCCTTCTTTTTCAGATAAATTTGTTTTATTTTCTGGCATGCCACGAATTTATTTTTCCTGTTAATCCAATATACTCCTCAGTCCTGCGACCAAATTTACTTGAGACCACAAAATCCATTTTCAAATGACTGAAATCACTGTTTTACTCGATAAATGAAAACATATATACTGAGTTCAAGAGACCTACAAATAAATTGGACAAATCTAAAAGTAGTTTAAGGATTTTTTTAATTTTTCCCATAGTCGGCGGGCGCCAAGATTGTCAATGCGGGGGTATGTTAATGCACAGTAACACCACAGCTAATCTCAAGTCGATTTCGTCTAAATCTGAAATCCGGTGCGGAAGAGTTGACTGTAAAAGTAGCTTATTAACTTTCATTTTTCAGTCGCATCTCCACGCCACACCGAAATATGGGGGTGCGGAGGGTTGAAGGGACTAAACCTCTTTTACCTGCCAAAACGGTCAGATTAAATGGTAAAAAAAGTTTACTTCTTACTTTTTAGATCAATTCAATTATATATATATTTGTCATGCATCACACTTGTCTTTCTTGTTAGTCCCATATTAGTGCATAATGACACTTTAGCTAATCCCTTCAGAATTTTGGTAAGTCGGAAGTCAGGCACACTATATATGTGCGGAAGAGCTGACTGTGAATGATATTCATTAACTTTTGTTTTTAACACTCGATTACTTCCTCGTATCTGTAAGATACACAGTGACTTCTTGTTTGACTGCAAAGACATCTTTGGAGTTCGGTAATGTCCCCTCCCCCCACTTAACTTCCTATTCTGTCTTAACTTTGCAGCCAGTATTTTTCATCTGGAACGGTTTAAAGCCCTTCTTATTACTTGTGCAATGCACAAATAATAAACAAAGTCTTTATTTTATATATGTGTATGAAAATATTTTGTGTATACAAAAAATATTTTGTGTTTGTTACAATATTAATTTATTGTTAAACAAGAACCGTAGCCAGAATTTAGTTTCGGGGATTGGAAGAACAATTTTATAGATTTTATGTTATAATGACTTTCTTTTAAATGAAAGTATATATAAAAAAAACCAATAACACTTTTCAACAGATTTCGACGTGGGACAGTCTCAGGATCGGACCCGTGCCCTCCCCCCTTCCCCCCAGATTTGAGTCTGAGTTAAAAAAAAAATCTGAAATTCTCAGCAAATTTTCTGAAAGGTTACAGCAGAGGGGGAAAGGAGAGGTAATCCCTTCCTGCTGCTAATTATTTTTGTTGTAGTTTGGGTTAACTCTGTTTATATTCAGGTCAATTTCAGGCTGAGTGGGTTCGGGTTAACCAGATTTCTAAAAAGTTCAGCATATTATTTCAGTTTAAAAACTATACATATAATAATAAACACAGATATTTGTATGTGTTTTTAACGCGATCATTTGATGAAATACAGGTTTTTATCACGACGCTTTGACGAAATTTGCATTTTCCCCGAACTTTTGACAAAATTAGCTTTTTTCCGCGACCCTTTGACGAAATTCGCGTTTTTTTTTTCGTGATCCTTTGTCAAAATTTGCGTTTTTTCCGCGAGTTTTTGATGAAATTCGAGTTTTTTTCGTGAACTTTTGCCGAAATTCGTGTTTTTTACGAAACCCTTCGTCGAAATTTGCGTTTTTTCGCGGCTTTTTTGACGAAATTCGCTTTTTTCTCGTCTTTTTGATAAATTTCGCGGCTCATTGACGAAATTCGCGTTTTTTTATTGAAATGGTCGTGTTTTTTTGTTTTTTCGCTGCTGTTTGACGAAATTCGCTTCTTTCCGCAGTCTTTTGCCGAAAGTCACGTTTCTCTGTGGCCCTTCTTTGTGACCATGCTTTTTTTTTGCGATCCTTTAACGAAATTCGCGTTTTTTCCGCTTCCCTTTGACGGAATGCATACATTTTTTAGCAATCCTTTGCCAAAATTTGCGTTTTTTCTGCAGCCCTTTGAGGAAATTTGCGTTTTTTCTGCGGCCCTTTGAGGAAATTTACGTTTTTTCTGAGGTCATTTGCCGAAATTCACGTTTTTTTACGCAATCCTTCGTCGAAATTCGTGTTTTTTAATGCAATCCTTCGTCGAAATTTGCGTTTTTTCCGCGGCTCTCTGGCGAAATTTGCGTTTTTTTTCGTCTTTTTTGATGAAATTTGCGTTTTTCTGCGGCCTTTTGACGAAATTCACGTTTTTCTGTGTCCCTATGACGAAATTCGTGTTTTTTCAGCTTCCCTTTGACGGAATGCGTGTTTTTTTAGCGATGCTTAGTCGACATTTGCAGTTTTCTGTGGTCCTTTGACGAAATTCGCGTTTTTTCTGTGGTCATTTGACAAAATTCGCGTTTTTGCGCAGTCCTTCCTCGAAATTTGCGTTTTTTCGCGGCTTTTCGTCGAAATTCGCGCTTTTTCTCGTCTTTTTGATGAAATTTGCGTTTTTCTGTGGCCTTTTGACGAAATTCACGTTTTCCCGTGTCCCTTTGACGAAATTCGCGTTTTTTGCGATCCTTTACGAAATTAGCTTCTTTTTCGCAGCCCTTTGACGGAATGCGTGTTTTTAGCGATCTTTTTTTCGAAATTCGCGTTTTTTCCGCGACCTTTTGATGAAATTCGCGTTTTTTCTGCGGCCTTCTGACGAAATTCGGGTTTTTTCTGTGCTCATTTTGACGAAATTAGCGTTTCCTCTAGAATAATTTGACGAAATTCACGTTTTCTCCGCTATCATTTGACGAAATTTGACTTTTTTTTCGCGATCCTTTGGCAAACTTCGCATTTTATCTGCGGCCGTATGACATAATTCCGGTTTTTTCCTTGATCCTTTAAAGAAATTGGAGATTTTTTTGCGAACGATTGACGAAATTGATTTTTTTCGGCGACCATTTGTCAAAAATCGCGATAATTTTTTAAGTCCAAATTTTCGGACTGATGACCTCAAATTTTCGGAAAATTCGGAACAAAGTCACCCTTGTACCACCCCCCCCCCCTTTCTGGCTACGGCCTTATTGACAAAAATGATTTCTGTTTATAACACAATGCAACGTGTTTCGTAAGATTTAGAACATTATGAAAATTTAAGTCAGCCCCCCCCGAAATAAAATCCTGGGTACGCCACTGCAAGAACTAATGCACGGATTTTCATCAAACTCAGTTAGACTTTGGCATAAGTTGTTGCTTATTAGGTTTCAGTGTAAATCAATCAATAGGGGGCGCAGTGGCGTAGCTAGAGCATTTCGTTTGGGGGGGGGGGGTGTGGAGATCGAATTTACCGAATGTTCATAGTAAATTTTGTATTTTTGTATTTTTTATTTTATTGTATTTTGTATCCTTTCGCATTATTTTCTGTTGGGCGAGGGGGGAGGGGGAGGATTAGACATTTATTTATTATTTCAGCAATATATAAATAAACAGACAAAAAATTTTAACAAAAAACTAAATAATTTTAACCATTTAAAATTTTACAAACCGGGGGAGCGAGGGGTAGTAAAAATTATGAATGGAGGGAATGAAGTAGATAACTGCTGATTTATTTATCGTATTGCACAATTACGAATAAAGCAGAGGAAAAAAGTAATTTTAAAGACTTTAACCCTTAACTGATCAGGAGAGGTGTTTTCCACACCAGAAAAATTTCAATTATGAAGAAAATTTTTTTGGGGTATTTACATACGTGTATTTATATGTATATGTATGCACACTTACAGTACTTTTTCAGTTGATTTTATTCAAGAAAATAATGCAAAATTTACAGCAGGCGCGGATACACGGGGGGGGGGATTGCCCCCCCAAAAATATAAATCCACCGCTTATCGCGAATTCCAACAAATGGTCGCCGAAAAAAAATCAATTTCGTCAATCGTTCGCAAAAAAGTCGCAAAATTCGTCAAAGGATCGCGCAAAAAACGCCAATTTCGTCAAAAAATCGCGGAAAAAACGCGAATTTCGTCAAAAAATCACGGAAAAAACGCACATTTCGTGAAAGGACCGCGAAAAAAACGCAAATTTTGTCAAAAAATCGCAGAAAAAACTCAAATTTCGTCGAAAAATCGCAGAAAAAAACTCTAATTTCCCCAAAGAATTGCGGAAAAAATGCAAATTTCGCGAAAGAATCGCATAAAAAACGTTAATTTCGTCAAGAGATCTCGGAAAAATGCGAATTTCGTCAAAGAATCGCTGAAAAAAAACGCGAATTTTGTCAAAGGGCCGCGAAAAAAAAGCATATTTATCACCAGGAGATTCCTTGAGGCGCGGGTCCAGGGGGGGGGGGGCGATCGGGGTGGTCGTCCCCCCAAGATATAAATCCAACGTTTTTAACGGCAGTTTTCGCGGAACAGGCAGACAAGCAAACGAAAACCAAACACTTTTCGGGTGTCAGTGGTAAACCTCACTGACGTTTCGGCAATTAATGAATAAAAAAGGATCATGTTCAGTCAAAAGGAATATGGCGTCATAATTTTTGACACTATGGGTTGAGGTGGGGGACGATGCCACATCGTGTACCTTTTGTTGAATTTCTACAACAGAAAATTGACACCGTTATGCGGATCCGTTTAAAGTGTGGAAACTTTTTCATCTTTTCAAAGAAGCTGCACTACTAATTTCTGTATAATATTTTTTCAGAGAGCTCTTTAGTTTGAGAAAAGAATGGGATTCGTAGCGATTTCCAAAGAAAGAAAGAAACAAGAAAAAGAAAGGACCTTTTAAAATTTCAAGCATCTTAATGTTTTTTGAAAAAACCCACTAATGTTTTTAAAAAAAATATACTCCTATTGCCACCCTCATTGTTGAATTTTAAGGGGTATTTGATGAACGAACAAAAAAGGAGTATGTCTTAGTCAGTTAAAAGCTAAAATGCATATGGTGTGTTAATTTCTTTAAAGCCACCTTGCTAAATCAGCTCTTCCTTTATGTATTTACTTAATGACTAGGTGATTTGAATAGAAAATGCCGCTCTACTGTCAGGCACCGTTCATTGTTTGGTTTACTATTTTTCGCTGTCTTTCTACCTCCTGTAGAGAAGCTATGGACACATACCTGCGTCTCAGTAACAAATGTTAACCTTGATGGACTAATAATGAGTAAATTCTGAAGAAGTATACGCACCGCTTAGATGACACATTTTGACTTTTCAAGGATGTTAAACACCCTTGAGATTTTTATTCAGTCCCTTTTTTGAATAAACCGATAAAATAAATAATTACTAGAGTAAGAGAGTAAAAAGGAAAAGAAGAATAAAAATTAGACCTTTAATAAATAAATTCAATGGTAACATTTTTAATTTTTCGGCACAATAATTAACAATAAGCCATATCTAGAGGAGAGGAGGCTTATATAATGAGAGGGTTGGTTAACCGAGTTTGTCGGTTAATTGAACTTCGGATAATCGAGAGTCTAGTAATTTTAAATATCATTAATTATTTCATATTTATATAATAATTAACTGCAAGGAATGATTTAACCAATAGAAACTATGACTGTGTTGATTATATATCATTCGGTATACACCCCCCCCCCCAAAAAAAAAAAAAAAAAAAATAAATAAATAAATAAAGCGAGTATCTGGATCCGCCCCTGATTCACAGGAGATTTTCTTATTTTAATTCGCTAAATTTTGTGGAGTGCACAAGACAAGAAATAAAATTTTGGGGTTGCATACACACCATCTCACCACGTTATATATAAAAAAAATAAATCACCTCATCACTTAAGGTTTAAGCTTTTCGTGCGCGATAATCCAGTGAGGGGGGGGGGGGAGGGGGGCAAAGGTAAAAGCGGTAATTTGGAGTGAGGTGTAAAAAGACAGATTTAGATTGATTATTTATTATTACTATAAAAATAAATTCAGCAGAAAATATTTAAAAAATAATTCTTTTTTATTTATAACTCAAAGTTTGAAATTTGCAATACTTTTTAAATTTTAAGTTAGAAGTTTGTACGGGTAGAAATTTTCAGGCCCGGGCCAGGCCGACCCATAGAAAAAAATTCGACCCGGCCCATTATGAAAGGTAGGCCTAAACTCGGCCAGGCCTGTCGAAAAAAATTATTGGCCTGGCCCGCGTTATAGCAACTAAAAGTTCAGCCTGAGACCATCCTGGCCTGGAAAAAAATGAAGATCTCGACCCGAGTCTGACACGGCCCGAGTGATTTTTTACAAAACATTGATTTTTACGTCGATTTGGTTAAAAATGTGTCTGTACGAGGAATTCTGATCAAAAATACTTAATCTTAGCTTTTTCTTTCTTTCTTTTTTTTTCTTTTCTTTTTTAATCATTATTTTTTATAGAAATACCGTAGGCTGCGATAATAATTATTTTTTTTAAATAAATCCTATTTGTTATATGCAAATGTTTCGATTATCCTTAATTTTGTTAATCCATATTCCATGTACTGGAGACTTAAAAATCTAAAAAATGCTATGCAGTAAAATCTTCTAAGACGGAATTGCACTATAAAGTAAAAAAATGCAAAATAGACAAGTTCCCTTCTTAATAGGTGTAAATGTATTATATATCCTTTTCTCACATATTATTATATTAATTTTGCATGGATAAACACATTTTTCAGTTTAAAACAGGATTCCGTTATAAAAATTAAATATTGTTATTTTAATTTGCAATAATAAAAAAAAAGTGTTGAACACAAAAAGATTTTTTTTCGATGGAGAAGGGGACAGAGGGGAGACAGTGTGAAAAATTATTTTATTTTCTGCAAAATTACTTTGCTTGCATTTTTTTGTGAGCTGTAGCGTTGATTCTGTTACATGAATTAGCCTGATTCAAGTCAAAGGATTTTTTTTAATTAATTTAAATTGAACTTGAGATCCTTCATTTCAGAAAACAAAGAAAAAAAAAATTGCTTTCAGTTTTTGCAGCAGAAAGTAAATGTATGTCTCAAAACGCCAAGTAGAAGAAAGATTAATGGTTATCATCGGTGCATTTGTCTTTATATATCAACTAGAAAGGTAGCCCGTCAAAAATGACGGAAATTTAGATATAAAGATATATACAACTCATGTGCAAGAATATGAGTTTTCTCATTTGTTCCGCAGTGATAGATGAAAATAACACATTTTAAGAACGAAACACATTTATGAAAAACTGTGTACAGTAGAAGACTACTAATCTGCACAATTCCAAGTTTTCTGCAGATTTTTGCGGTCATGTCTATTCAGTCTTTGTTTACATTTTTTTTTAAATTCATATATTGGACAATTTAGATTATTAAGCCTTAAAAATAAATAAATTACACACTTGAAGTAAGGTAAAAACTATTAAATTATCGTATACGATTTCATAAAATGGTATTATATGGTATTATATGTGTGTGCTTCACGATCTTGGTTACGATTTTGGCGAAATTGGCTGCAACTTGTCATAATTCTAATAGTGTGGGCCTCTATAACAAACAAGTAACCAGTTTTTAGTAAAATTTCTGATATAAAGTAGTTTTCAAAAACTTGTGTAAAATTGCAGGCCGTTCTCATGTTATGCCAGTCCTGGGAATAATATTTCTAACACTGAAGAGTTTCCATGTATATGTGGAATTTAGAAAAGCTTCTCCAAAAGAAAGGTCCTAAAATGACATTGTAATTCCTCTAACTTCAAAGTTTAATCGGGCCCTGATGTTGTTTACTGAAATCTAATAAATACAGTTATTTTGAATATTACAACAGAATTAAACAGCTAAACTTATTTAACTTAAACTCGCTGTTACTTCCCGATGTTATTTTTTAGTATTAAGAAAGAAAATTATTTAAATTTTTCAAATCATGCACATTTATAATATTTTTTCGTCTTTAATAACTAAATAATGAAAAAATATGCTTTTGTTCTGATCTCATAAATACGACAATAAAATAATGTAACTAAGAGACATAGCAAAATTAAATCTTTGTGATTTCAAACCATAAACAAATGATACCGCCACCATTTTACATACTATGACGTCATTAGAATATTGTCCATTGATTGTTGGAGAACTTACTTTGTGAATGATTACCTCAATGATTTAATATTTTTTACGGTTCACGATGAATGAATCACTTGTGTTTGTTTAGGTTTATGGAATGGGATATTAAGCCGTGAACATTTCAAACATTCAACCGTTTACATTTCAATTAAAGTTATCCAAAGATATATGTATTTTTAATCGAAATTAAAAACAATGCTTTAATCTCGAAATAAAATGTTTTAGTTTGTATAATTGGTTATTTCTGTTAATTATTTATTTAGGTACTTTTTCATTATAGAGCATTTTTAAAAAAAAGCTTGGCGTAATTCGGGCATCAGAAAGTGAGATATGTTGCCAAAATATACAGCTATGAAAACAAATCTAATGAACTTTTATTTTTGTTTATATATGCACTTATATACATAAAAAAATCGTTTCTAAATATATATAATATTTTTTTATATACAAATTACGGCACAGATTTCAGATATGAACCGGGATACCTATGTCGCTAAAATGGTGTTATTTTGCCGGCTATTGTTTTTTATTTATTAATAAATTGTTTAGGCACAGATGTCATATTCGCCCCATATTGGCGCGATTTTTTTCCGACGCCGATTTGGCGAAAACATCAACAGCATAAGCAACAACATCCGGGTTACCATATCAAGCAAAATAACGACACTTTGGCGCCGGTTAAGTATACATTGCGTATATGACATTGGCGTCAGAAAAAAATCGCGCCAATATGGGGCGAATATGACATCTGTGCCATTGTTTATTTACTTTTATTTTCTGTTTTTAAATTATATAAACTGTTTTGTTCTATAGTTATTATTCAAACTTTTATTTATTTATAGTTATTTCCTTTTCAAAATGATAGCAAATAATTTAAAAATATATAAGTAACTGGTATTCGAAAGCGAGATTTCTGCCGAATTGGCGTCAGAGAAAAATCACGCCAACCCCGATGCGTATATGACATCTGTGCAAAAAATACTTCTGTTTCTTTATAAAAATGGATAAATAGTTTTTTTTTTACATTAAATAAATTGTATACATATGCAAAAAATTGCTTGTGAGTATGAAGCAGTAAATAGGTTGTCAGAAAATACGTTGGCAAACTTCTTTCTTGCCAAGAAACTTTTCTCCGAAGTATTGTACGTACATAAGTAATGATTGCTAGAAATGCATTTGTAATTATGATATGCGCTTTTATGTTTCACTACATTTATGCATACTATACCGTGTGTATAAATGCTACAGTTCATATGCAGGGCTACACAAAAGAATTCGTAAGGGTTCCTGAGTATGAGAATAAATTGCTTAAAGGTGGTTTTTAAAGGAGTTATGCAGTTTTACGCTGAACTGCATTTAGATTACTAAGAAATGTTTGTAGAATATAGATAAAATGATATACAGGGTCACGCAAAGAATTGGATACATAACCGTCTATGGATGATAATATCTGGAAATATGATTTCAGTAGCTTTAAGAGTAGCTTAAATTAAATTTTAGCTAAATAGTGGCATGTAATAACGGTACTATTGCTATGGACGGTAACTGCTTAAATCATTTTTTTAAAAAAATTATGCGTTTTCTAAAATGTTTACTTAGTTATCTTATTTACCTTATTTCCCTAAATAACGAAGTTTTGTTAAAGCATTCAGGATGTGTTGGAAAGTGTTTCATATTCTATGCTTAACGCATGATTTTTCTTTCTTCTTTAGTCTTATTTTCCATTTATTTTATTCTTAATTTTTAGTCTTATACTGCTTTATAGAAACTTTGGCACAGTTGTCATATATACCCCATATTGGAGCGATTTTTTCTGACGCCAATTTGGCGAAAACATCAACAGCATAAACAACAACATCCGGGTTACCATATCAAGCAAAATAACGACACTTTGATGACAGTTAAGTACCCGTTGTGTATATGACATCTGTGCCGAAATTTTAATATTTAATGTTTAAACTCTTCGCTCCACTCACCTTGCATATAGTATAAACTATAACACAGATAGCGCAAAATAATAGACAGTTTGATACTTTTCCACTGTAGGGGCTTTGGAATTTTTAAAAAAAAGTTTGGTGTAATTTGGGCATCAGAAAGTGAGATTTGGGTACTTTTCCGTTATGCGGATACCATTGTCGCCAAGCGTAATAGTTGGCGCAAAATGAAAGTTACGTGAATTAAGGCATTTGAAAAATAAAAGAAAAAATATTGTCGTACTAAAGTGAGCATTTAAAAAATATAACATTTGAAAATTCCAGACTTTTACGAACTATTTCATTAAATCACAAATATATACTTAAAATAATTGAACAAATAACTGTTATAAAATAAAGCAATAAAATAAAACTCATATTAAACTGCTGGCATAAAATTACAAATATCTTTTAGCATTTTGAAATAATTGGCGCATTAGCATACATGATACTTTTCCTTTATACGGACAGCATGCTAAAATGTATGCTAATGCGCCAATTATTTCAACCTTGATCGTAGAGTTTTATTGTAAACCATACGAAACATTGTGATTTGTTATTTATGAAACGTGAATCACGTGAATGATTATTGTTTAACCTTAACATTGGAAAGCTTTTTAATCTGCTATTAATCGAATTAAAAATGCTTTTTTTTTTTATAAAGTTGTAGTTTACTTTTACTGCTGATGCTGAGATGGATTTTATCATTTGGCAATTACCAGATGATGACAAAGTTGTGATAAAACTGTTTCAGGAATTTGGAATTCTGCATAATAGAAGATGGTGTTCAAAAAATCATGAAATGAAATTTTGGATGAGTTCTGGAAATCCGAAATTGAGTTGTAGCTTACGATCATGCGAAGAAAGCGTAGAAATACGACAAAAAACTTGGATTAAAGGATCGCGGGTGACTTTTCTTAATGCTTTGAGGTTTATATATTTATCGTGCAAAGAGTTGACATCGATTGAGTTTTGTGAGCTGCAACTTGATATGAACCACAACATGATTTTTTCACAGTAAATCACAAATACAATTTTGTCGACCCTAATACTGGATGTCATACTCCAAATGTTGAAAGATTATGGGGCATCGCAAAATGGCGCAACAAAAGATATCGGGAAGCTGTTCGTCATCATTTAGAGTCGTATCTCATGAATTTTATGTGGCTACGCCTTCATTCAAAAAATGAAATGTTTACTGCAATGCTGAAAGATATTTATAATTTTATGGCAGCAGTTTAATATGATTTTTTATTTTATTACTTTATAGTATAACAGTTATTTGTTCATTTATTTTAAGTATATATTTGTGATTTAATAAAATAGTTCGTAAAAGTTTGTAATTTTCAAATGCTATATTTTTAAAATGCCCACTTTACTATCGAGAATGTTTTTTCTTTTATTTTTCAAATGTTTCAATTCACCTTATTTTCATTTTGCGCCAACTATTGCGCTTGGCGACAATGCTGTCCGTATAATGGAAAAGTACCGCATACATTTTGGCATGGTGTCCGTATAACGGAAAAATATTGAGAATTGTTGTCAAATCATATAAACAGCTATGAAAACAAACTTGATGAGTGTTTTTTTTTATATGTTTATTTTATATGTATATTATTCATGTTTTTATGTACAAATTACATCTGTTTCTGTATAAAATTAGAGAAACGGCTTTTTTAATCGTATAAATAAATCGTATAAATATCGAAAAAAAAATGCATGTGTATATAAAATGAAACAGTGAACGGTTCCGGGAAAATGTTGCCAAATTTCTTTTTTCGCCAAGGCACTTATACTGGAAAAGTACCTAAAGCACATTAAAATCGCGCAGTTAGGAGCTCATACAGTACAGCGTCGTCTATTGGCGGTTATTTTATTAGTAGCATCGGGAGGAAGATGTAAAGATGTACTTTAAATTCTCACCCATAGATTTTGAAAAAATATCTTAAAAGAGCGGAGTTTAAATTAAATTTTGGTGACCTCCTTTATGAAAGATTAATAGTTATAAATGGGAATTTCACCAAATCAGCCAGCTATTGCCAAGTTGGCC
The DNA here is from genome assembly GCA_963932465.1 of Maratus speciosus. Classification (NCBI taxonomy): domain Eukaryota; kingdom Metazoa; phylum Arthropoda; class Arachnida; order Araneae; family Salticidae; genus Maratus; species Maratus speciosus. The sequence goes on along the minus strand of OZ010787.1, from coordinate 271,021,790 downwards.
AACATTTGGCGCTACTGTGGTAACCCTGCATTAGTATTTTTCAACAATTACTCATTTCAATGAGGTGGTCCTACCGGAATCGTGAGGGACACACAGAGACTTGGATTTTATATAAATAGATACAGCTGATGATTCTAAAACAAGTTAAAAAATATAAATAAAAAATATCTTTTCGAACTGAATGACAAAAGCCAGTGCTGTAGTCGTAAAAAAACAAAGGGCATACGCAAAAGTCATGAACATTCATGGATACAGTATACGCTAATGCTTTATTTGAGAAGCAGAGGGTATGCGGAGTTTCTTTAAAAAATCCAGATACGGCGTATAACTCCGTATACCCTCCACTAACCCGTGACAAGAACAGATCCAGATCATAAAACATATCTTCGGTTTATATTAAATTACAATGGGAAAAATCCAATATTTTATAGTTCTCTATCTTATTATTATTTTTCTTTAAAGCTGTTCTCGAGCTTCCTACTGAACAACGCAAAATTTTCAGACACATTTTCTGTCTCATTTTTAAGCATATTGGCAGGCCTCACTGTTGAAGCGGAATACAATGGAAATTAATATTACATTTTTTGATAAAATTACTTATCGCGTTATAAGCTATTGTGGTCACATGACGATAAGTTTTTTGCCTTTCTCGAGCTGCCGTGTCTGGAATTCGGTTCAAAACGCCAACTTTGATAATATTTTCTGAAAAATGTTTTGCGTTTACCAAAAAATGGAAAACTTCTTTCGATTACATAGTTTATGAATAACAACACCTGCCAATTTCCGAACAAAAATGAATTCAGAGATGTCTCAGAAAGTAGCTCTTTTGATTTGAGAACACCTTTAAGGATTTTTTTCCCGCATTTTTTTTTTAAATAATTTTTTCAAGAAACTTTTAGTTTTTCGAAGATACAATATACCATTATATATAGTAGCTAATAGAGATGTACCGAATATTCGATATCTATTCTGTATTCGGCCTTTTCGGCCATGTTACCGAATATTCGGCCTAATCTAATATTCGGTTATAATATCAAGATATTCGGCCAAACCGAATTGTTAAAAAAACTTTTAAAACATTTTTAAAAATCTTACACATTTTCTACTTTTAACTGTCAACTTATAAAGATATTCATAATAATTAGAAACAGAATCATATTTAAGTAAAAGAGAATGTTTTTACATTATTTGCTTTTTGTAAAGTATTACTTACGAAAATTAACCCTTAAGAGGCTACTTCAGTCAGGCGAAAAGACCCGTTCGCTAATGCTAATCCTGTGGAAGAAATTTATAAAGATATCTCGGTTGCATTTCAATATTTTTAAATGATTTTTTTTTTTTTTTTTTTTTTTTTTTTTTGCATTAGACAGTTGAGATCGATCTGTACAAAGGTTGTTTTTTACTCTTTCGATTTTGTTTACAGATATTTTTTTATGAGGACACTTTCATTTTTGGAACCGGTTTCGAAAGTGAAAACATCCTCATAAAAAAAATGTGTAATGAAAATCGAAAAAGTAAAAAACGGCCTGCATACAGATCGATCTCAGCTATCCAATGCAAAAGAAATCATTTAAAAATATTGAAATGCAACCGAGATATCTTTATAAATTTCTTCCATAGGATTAGCATTAGCGAACGGGCCTTTTCGACTGACTGAAGTAGCCTCTTAATGGGGATTTTCATAGGAATTAACAATGTAAAAATGCAAGTTCCTGAACCTTTTCTACTAAATAATCTGCTTCTTGTTTTTTCACAAAAAAGGGCGCTTCTAATCAAAACAGGAAAACTTTCAGGATTGATAATAAACTTCAAGAAAGACAATTTTTGCTCAGAAAACCATAATCGCAATCCACTTATTCAGTTATAAATAAAGTTTATCTCATCTCATTCGAGGTAAAACTTGGATTTTCATTTGTTAACCCTAATGAAGATATCATAGCTATATTTTTAATAAACTTGCTTTGATTTCTGTGAAATATAATATCATGATGAGAAGTGCTGGAAATTTCCACTTTTCATATTTAAACAACTATGAGGTAGACATTCCTTTATTCAGAATGCAATTTATAGTATTTATACCATGCCACTGGCCAAAATTCAGCCATTTTCAATGATATCATCACATTTAATACAAACTAAATTAATATGAAACAAATCTTGCTAAAATATCTTCATTTACTGATAAAGTTGTGAACGAAAATTCAGTTTCGGCTTGTACTTGCATACCCAGAATTTTTGACTGAATATATTGCAATTTTGGTGGAATAGATGGAGTAAGGTGTTGTTTCTTGCCCAAAATTTTTTTGTCTTGACCACATTATCTCTGTTGAAAGTTTGTTACAATTTTTTTTAGGAACAATGTGTATGTTTACAATCTCTGAAAATAATCGCCCATTCGAAACACTGATCTAAGATGCATTTAAAAACTTCCTTGCTAAATCAAAGGCAGTAGAAAAGTTATTTTTGTTGAGTTGTTTGTTTTAGAATTAAAAAAAATATATATATTCACTTGGTTTAATTCACCAAAAGAAGGTATGAAATATCAAATTTTTTAAATTAATAAAATTTTAAAATTCTCTTCTTAAATTCTCTTCTTAAGCAGATTTTTTCCATATATACAGTTTACTTGTAAAAAGTTCTTGTTTATCAAAATGTAAGTTTCTGCATTAAATATTATGTAAAATTATTTTTAAATTTAACATTTTAATGCCTTTAATCTTTGAAATATAAAAGTATTTGACCAGCCGAGTACTTGGTATTTGGCCGAATAGCTACTACTCGGCTGGCCGAATATCCGGTATTCGGCCTAACAGTTAATTCGGCTAGCCGAATATTCGGTAGAAAAGTTATTTTTGCTGAGTTGTTTGTTTTAGAATTAAAATATATATATATATTGGTTTATTTCACCAGAAGAAGCCATGAAACTTTTTTAATTAATAAAATTTTAAAATATTCGACCAGCCGAATATTTGGTATTTGGCCGAATAGTTACTACTCGGCTAGCCGAATCTTCGGTATCCGGTTCGCCTGTTGGCCGAATATTCGGTATTCGGTCAAAATCACTATTCGGTACATCCTTAATAGCTGATGTAATTTTATTACACCGTTTTAATTTTCTTTGATAAGAAAAAATTCCCGGTTCTCTCTTATTTTTTGCTTTGAAAAACAGACAATACAACAGTAAACATCTGGCGACATCCTGTCCCCCGAAAAAACCGCAAAATATCCACCCCCCATAGCTTTCAGAGTCCAGAAAAATGAATTTTAACGAACAAGAAGTCTGGCCTTCTAATTTCATTTGCATTGGTCAAGGAGTGTACACATTTACCCTCAAGGCCTTTTTCTCCAGATTCCTTTCTTGAATGAAGCGAAGATATTCTCTACCCTAATCTTCTCCCTTACGGGTGTACATCAATTGCGCCTACGGTGGGAGGAGATCATAAATTGCGCCTACAGCTTCGGCCCCTTCTGTATGAACTGCGCTCGAAGGGGGTGAGATAAGCAATCCATCATTTTATTGAGGGTTGCCTTAAAGAGTTATTTTTCCCAAAAAAGTCTTCTGGATGCAAATTCGGCCATGGTAAATCTTGGCGACAATAATCACAATACTTAAGGTCTGTATTCATCTAGCATTGCATTATATCTTATGAGATATTCAACGTAATGAATACAAATAAAATATTACTACAGGATACTTACTAATATTTACTACGAAAGAAGGGGACTTCTCATTTAAATAGCGCGGTGCAAACTGCCGCCCCAAATTTTGTTAGCTCTTTCAAGGTATTTCAAGAAATATCTAATGTTAATTTTTAAAAAGCACACCATTGTTAAGAAAATTTTTATTTTGACTTGTAACATTTGGATAAAAAGTGTTTTTCCTTTTTCAATGACAAAAAATGCTGAAAATACATAAAATTCAAGTTATCATAACTCGGTAAGTTTTATTTGTACAAAAATGAAACTTTTGTTTAATTATTAGTACACGAAGAAAGTTTTACTAAATATATAGTATTTAAATCCCGTAAAAAAATTAAATTTCTGTAACTTTTAAAAATAACATTTTATATATATATGCAGTAGAAACCCGGTTATCCGAAAATCGGCTTAACCGAAAGCCCTTAAAATTCCTCAAAGTCCTTTTTAAATGTGGAAAATTTTATTGCCAACACTATTTTGACCGATGTCAAATGACAACTTTTAACATATTTTGATTTATGATTAATATTTTATTTGTAAGTTTTAGATCAAACAATTCCGAATCATTTTTAGTACATTGAAGAGTTGTTTTAATACTTATTATCTTTAAAAATTAAAAGGAAAATAAATAAAAATCAAAACTTTGAAAGGTGTTATTGGATGTGGGTAGAAATAGTGTTAAAAAAGCATGTTCTTTATGAAAATAATAAACAGAGTCAACTTACTTATTTTGTCAATTGCGTAATTTCGGACACTTTATTAGATAGACACGTACGACACTTCATCTTTTTTACAAAATGTGTTGTGATTTTCTTTTGTTTTTTAACTTTGCATCGTTTCAATGCTGCTTTATAAACCACCTTTTAAACAGGACCGAAACTAGCCTTTTTTGCACCCGGGACAAACATGGATTTTGTCCCCCCCCCCCTCTCTTCCGGAAAGTATATTTACAAAGAGAATTTTACTAATTTTCGAATAGCCGACTTATTTTTAAATTTAAAATATGTAATCATAATATATGTAATACTGAACTATGCAATCTACAATGACGCGTCCAAGGGGGAGGTCACGGGGATCATGACCCCCCCTCTGAACACCAACAAAAATATTCTAAGGACCATTTTTTAAATGAAATACTCAGTAGAGTCCCGATTATCCGAGTCCCGCTTAACCAAGTTTCCGCCTTAACCGAGTTATTTTCTTCTGATGGGCTGATGGCTTCCATTATTATGAAACAGCCATTATAAAGGAAGTGTTAGGTGAAGATGAAAGAGCAGCCGTAAAAAGTTAGAACTCTGATTTTCTGGTCAGAATGTGGGGAAATGCCCATATACATTTTTTTTTTTTTTTTAAATTATGGCCATTTTTCTTTCCCAATCTGTCCAGAAAATCGGACTTCTAACTTTTTACGACTGCTCTTTCATCTTCACCTAACAGTTCATTTATAATGGTTGTTTCATAATAATGGAAGCCATCAGTCCATCAGAAGAAAATGATCCATTCCAAAGACTAACGAAAAGCACAAACATCCATTATATAAATTGAGCATTTATGTGCTTAAAGGCTTAATCTTCAGAAAAGACAGACAGAGAAACAGTAGTAGCAGTAACATTACAACTTTGCTGCTATTGCTGCATTCTTTTTCTTTCTTTAAAAAAATTTTTCTTTTCCAATAAAGGCTCTCATTATGGAGCCACGAAACAGTTGTATGCTAAAAATTTTGGCTGTTTATACTTTTCTTTACGTTGGTTTTACATATAATGTATTTATTTAACACAATGAGTTCTGTATGCATGTTATTAGTTTATAATCTTGGAGGAATTTGACTTAGAATCCCCTCCTCCCTTACCTTATTTTGCGCTAATGATGTTTAAAACGGAATATTTTATTTATTTTAATCGAAAATCTATTGAATGATTAAATAATAAAAAAAAAAAGATTAAAAATGTATTCATTTTTGCAAGAACTATAAGTAGTAATATAAAATAAATGTTTATTCTCTGGTGAGAAAATTTTGGCAAAATATTGGCGTCCGAAATAAATCGCGAGATAACCTGTAACAGATAATCATAACCCTCATTTCAGCAGCAAGAATATTCTTCCATTTAGAATGTTGTTTTTTTTCCTCAGCATCTTTCTTTCAAAATACTACAGAGAATAATATTAAAGTGAAATTTATTTCTAGCATATTAATTGAATTATGAAATATCTCTAAATATCTGTATATAAATGTTAATAATGTTTAAGGTTCTTGAAGAATCTTAGAATGAAACATCTAAAGGCAGAGTAAATGAGATATTAGTTTAAACCTTACGAAAACATTTGTTTCCATACATAATTGGCCCATGTCAAATATTATATTATTGAACGAAAAATAATATGCGTGGAGAAAAAAATGGCATTATTAGGTAACAAGTTTTATTTCTTCATAAAATTTTCTCTTCTAAAGTAATTAAAAAAAATTCTTCAACGTTTAAATTTCTTGTGTAAATATTTGAAATTGATGATGATTTGTAATGTTCTATCATGGTTATATATATGGATTTTTTTATCATCATACTTCTATTTATTTCCCCCTTTTTTTTTTCAATTTGTGCATATTATATTAGCGGAATATACATTTTTATAGTGTCGATTTTTCTGTGATTTAATAGTTATTATTAACAACAACAACAAAAAAAATAAATAAATATTATACTCATATATAAAATATATGTGTATAAGTTTTTTGCGAGTTTAAGAAAAGCATTATTGATAGCCAAAATTAACGATAAAGCGCCCAATTTAGCGAATCAACGCCAACAGAAAAGAGTCTTTCTAACAAAAAAAAAGCTGTCACTTCGTGCCCATAAGTATAAGAGAGGGGGTTGACAATGATATCCGGTCCAACGTGACGCCGAGCGCAGTTCATACAGGGGGAGGCAAAGAAGGGTCGGCATCGGCGCAGTTAGCCGGTCTCCTAGCTTACAGGGACACTGCATAGAAATAGGAAGAAGGTATATTTAATCTTCTAAGGGATACTGTATCATGGACTTCCCCCTTCTTACATCCATGGAATAGCTAAAAAGTGAAATTGTAATCGCCTCCCAGAGAAAAAAAAATTACATAATGCAAAGAGAAAGGAAGTTTCTAATTAGAAAATATGTAATAATTTTAAATATGTTTTGACATTGTTTTCTGTTTTGTAATAAATTTTGTAATATATCTTTAAAAATTCTTTAAAAAAAAAGAAAAAAGAAAAAAAAATCAGAGCCAAATGATGCAATTTTTGAACGAAAGTGAAATTACCGAATGTATATGAGTTTACCGAAGTGGGGGGGTGTCGCACCCCCCCCCCCTGTAGCTACGTCCCTGAGGGGGCGTTGCTATGCTGAATTGAATTCAGCATTTCTCTCTGGGAGGGATTTCTGCGGCTCCAGCGAGGGGCATTCTAGACTTCAGAGGAGGGGAGGGGGGTTGGACTTTTGTACATTAAGCATAAAATCTCAAAACTTTTGGGAGGACATTTCAATGTTCGGGGGGGGGTGACATCCCCCCCCCCACACATACCGGGAAACCCCTGAATTTAACACGTTTTTCAGGAATTACACGATTTTAGTGATCATATCTCTAGAACTAATGAATGAAATTTCATCAAATTTAATATTCCGTTAGACACTGTCATATGTTGTTCCTGATTAGGTTTTCATGCAAATCATATAACAGGTTGCACTGCTATGCTACTGTTTTCAGCAAATTTAATTCAGACATTTTTCTCTGAGAGGGATTTCTGCGGTTCTGGAGAGAGACATTCTAGAGTTCCGTGGGGGGGAGACTTTTGTCCATTAAACAAAAAATCTCAAATCTTCCTGGGGGACATTTCAATGTTCCGGGGGGATGTCCTCCAGTACCACCTCCTGAATGCAACACTATTTTTCAGGGTTTACACGATGTTAGCGAGCATATCTCAAGAACTAATGAACAGAAGCTAATCAAACCTAATAATCAGTTAGACATTGATATAAGTTGTTCCTGATTAGGTTTTCGTGTAAATCATATAACAGGCTGCGCTGATATATTGCATTTCGCACGATATTCGTGATAGCTATATCTAGAAACTAATGCATGGAATTAATTCAAACTTCATATACTGTTACACTATCACATAAATAGATCCTTATTAGGCTTGGATGTATACTGCCCAACAGGTTTCACTTTTATGCTCTTCGAATTGGGAAGGGAATTTCTGTTGCAGACATCTAATAGGGTGTGGGCCGAATTTCAATTATTTGTTTGGAAAATGCATTCTTTTTAAATGCACATATTTCAACGAACCTATACTTTTTTAATCCTCATGATGGCTATAGGTTATCATTTAAATTTGACACTGTGATAGCGAATTGTGGAGTTTTAACATATTTGAGATAGAAGAAAGTTTTGGTATTGGCACATTCGACTGCTTTACCTTCAACTTTTTAAGGAAAATGAAAATGACATTACCTTTAGAGAGGCATCGATTAAAAAATTTATAGAATCGATTAAATCGAGTTCACCATAGCATCGATTAAAAACATCGAAATCGCCCATCAATATTCCCGTTTGTCCCAGGGCCGAAACTAGCCTTTTTTGAAGCCGGGGCAAACATGATTTTGGCCCCCTTCCCTCGCAAAGAATATTTACAAAATGAATTTTATTAATTTTCTAACAGCCAACTTATTTTAAAATTAAAAATATGTAATACTGAACTATGTAATCTTCTTTATCAAATATTGATTTGTTAAAATCTTGAAAGCAGAATCCTCTTTATACAGGATCCTTATGCCATATCATCCTTACATTTTTCTGTGCTTTGGCATACCATGCAGGCATATTATGTCTTGCCATACCCGAGGATGGACAATTTTAATAATACCGTGCTAAACATAGATGTGAGAAAAATCGACAAACAAAATTTTCATTTGGCACCTCTTTGTTCTGACATGCCCTGTCTGCCCACCCCCCCCTTAGTTTCGGCCCTGGTTTGCCCTAATGCGTTATAGTTTACTTATATAGTTATGCTATAATTTTTAATGTAACATTTTATTAAGTATCAAAAATCTTATATAATATTAATAAAAATGATAGAATCAAATAATAATAATAAACACATACTTTTGGCAAATCTCTTCTAGATGGGTTGCTAAACACAGCGCAGTAGTGTATGTTTCCTCATTAGTCGGAAAAATATTGCTTGCGTATACGATTCAAATGGACCAATATACAGCAGGCAATATTTATTCAACCGTACCAAAATGAATACACAGCAGAAGTTCCCTTTAGGACATTGCAGTTAAGCAGCACAAGCTGAGATCAACTCTTTAGCCAATGTCTCCTGGCAATGAAATAGAAGCAAATTCGGTGGTGCAGAGAGTACTCTCACTTGGAGGCCAATGGATGAAAAACAAGTATCAAGCTACGTCAGACTTCTGCCTTGGTACAATTAAAATTGTACATTTGGGTGAAACCAATGCTTTCAAGAGCTGGTCTGATGTGGACAGTCCTCCAGAGGCCATAAATCAACAGCAAAATTTGATCTAAAAAGAAGGAAAGAAAATTAAAGTTTAAAAAACAAATATTTAATAAAATTTTCAGTTTAATAATAACAATACACAATATAGATGTACATACGAAACAGATAATTTTAGGATATCTCTAAAATATTAATCGTTAAATTAAAATTTCGTACAAAATATTGTACGCTTGTATATTTATTTCAAAATTACTCAGATCATTTTTTTTTTAATACTAACGAGTAATACATAAAATTTTTTTTTTATCTATTACTAAAACTATGTTTAATTATCACTAAAAATAGATGAATTATAGTGGATTTTTTTTTTCATATTAGGAGGTTCACGCCACTAAATATATTAATTTTGATTTACATAAGTGGAGAAAAGCTATACAGATTAAGTTGATGTTGAATATTTAAAATTCATACCATGAAAGAGTACTTATCTTCTTCAATCAAAATATGCCTAACTACTTACTGCACACACTAAAAGAAAATAATAATAATGCACAAGATCTACATTTAATATTCTAAAGACCATAAACTCAGACAGAGTAAAATAATGGGATAATTGATGAAAATTTGATAAATGTGCTTTAACCATTAACTATAAAAGCAAGCTATACTCAAGAAAGAGGAATTTAGTTATTAATTTATATTTGGTTGACATTAGGTTGAATAACTAAAAAAATGAATTAATACAAATGGTAATTTTATTTACTTTTAGAAGTTATATATGTCAGTCATTTTTTCTCTTTTTTCAAGAGTAAAATATTTACTGCTGTAATGTTATGCTTAGTAGCCATTTTGAATTTTCTTGTTGATAAAGTTTGGCTATGCTTAGTAAGAAAAACTTTGGATAATCATAATAATTAAGGTGAGTTTTAGTTCTTCATATTGCATACAATATTTATTTTTAATAAATGTTCTACATTTTTCTTCAAAATAATGCAAAATTTATATACTTTTTTGAAAAACAAGACAAAATAAGATATAAGAACTGAGCAGTTAGGCTTAAGTGAAAAAAATATTCTATTTCTTACCACTTGAATCATTTAAATATATTCTTTAATGCAACCAATTCAGCTTTTTTTTCTTTTAAGTTAAAAAAAAGTTTATCTTCAGAGGTGTGGTAGAGGCAATACAGAGTTATATACCATATATCTTTTTGATTTTACTAACAAGCTTTGTAGTATACCCTCTGTTTCTCTAACAAAGCTATAGCTTATACTCTCACTTTTTATTTTTTTACTATTACAACACTGTTTATCTGTTACAAACTAAGTGTGAACAAAAAATTTATTCCCAACATCTCTATAACCATTTTGTGTGATCAGACATGCACCTAGATTTTGAACATTTAAAACAGTTATCAAAAGAATGGCACATAAGAAGTACACAAGTAAGGAGTAACCATTTTAAATGGCTTCTTAAACACATAACATTTTTTATATCTGAATTCTGTGCATTAAAAATGGTTGTTTCTTTCTGCAAAGATTTCCATACTGAGATTTTAAAAATCATGGAATAAAGGAAAATATTTTGTTCTATAATTTTACATATCACTCACCCGCAAGAAAAGTGGCACATGCCGCAAAAATTCATTTTGCATTTTATTCCACTAATAAGTCTGTCATAGGTGCATCTTGCTAGACAAACAGTTTTATCAGTGTAGTTATACGGAAAATCACTTTATTATGCTGTATGTACATTAGTGACCACAGACGAAGGGTGGATTGTGTAGGGAGGTAAAATTATCCAACCCTCCAAACCTCATCATACGTCTTCATTCTTAAGGGTTTTATGCTTTTATACACATTTTTACTCCTGCATGCAGAGGTAAGGGCTATAATTTCATGTTACAGTAAAGTTATGCAAAATTTCTTTTGCCTCTCCCGTGAAATTTACTTTGTTGAGATGTGTCACTTTTTTTGCGGGTGAGCGATATGTACATTTGTTTGAAGTTAAGTAACAATTTAAAAATGTTTTGCTTTTCATAAGTAGGTTGAAGTATATATTTAAGAGATTAGATTGGGTGAAATACATTAAAAAAAATTGAATACTGCATTATTAATCACTAACAAATTTTATGTGTTACATTAGAATATTTAAAAAATGAAATAACTGCAAAAAATACATTACTTTAGTATTTTTGGGGGGTTGGGTATTCTTTTTTTATGGATTTCATAAAAACATCTAATTTAAAATAATAATATTAAATGATAAGTTACCACGTTTATAAAATTATTAGGTTATAAAAAATCTTGCATGTAATTAAACCAGTATCATCAAGTTGAGGCCAAACAAACATGTTTTACTTTATAAGAATAATCTATTTTATTTTAATAAATTCTACAAAATATATTCTATTGACTGCGTACACAATACACCTCTATTTATCGTAACAGATCTGTGAAATTAATAAAACTATGCGATCCAGAAAATATAAAGATCGATATCGTTTCATGGATGTTGGTATAATCAACATTACCTCATCATTCCTGAAAAACAGCATAAAAATTCTACATCTTTGAATTTATTTTACAAATAATATTTCAACAAAATTACGAGACATATATTGCAAATCTACTAACCTTTCTCTTCATAGAAATATGTTTTCATGAAGCAATGAAACACATCAAAATAAATACAGGAGAACGACTCGTTTAGCGGTCACGTTAAATGACTTCAGGAGCTTCTATGGTTGTAATATTCAGTGTAACATGTGCAGTTTGCCATTGACGATATTTCTCATTTGCCGAGCTTTTCCACTTGGCGACGAGATTGCTGAAAGTGTATACACTTTGGAGAATCGCGGCTTCGCCAAAACACTGAACTTTCCAATAGGCCGTAAAACAGAATTAGGACAATTTTTTAAACGAGCCGAGCCGACATAAAAATTTAAATGAAACCGATAAAATATGCAGGGCCCGACTAAGAGTATAGAAGACACCGGGCAAGCATCATCTGCTGGTGTTGGTGGTTGGGGGGCTTCTATCCCAGATAGCAATTTTAGTTTGCAGAAAATTTTCAGCAATCTTACTTTGCAGATTTGCAATGTTGCAGCAAGCTCAGCATGACAAGTCTGAAAGTTCATAACAAGACTGCAACAAGATTATGCAAACTCCGAAGTCACCATACTTTGAACTTGCAGCTAAGTTGTCATGCAAGTTGCAATCTTGTTGCATCAATCTTACTGCAAACTCATAGCAAACTAGTAATATTGCGATGTCAGACTATTTGCAAACGCATTGTAAATTTGCAATATTGTCATGTCAGAACATCTGCAAATGAATTGCAAACTCGGAATCTTGTCATGACAAGTATAGCTGCAAATATGTAGTAATTTCATTGAAATGTTGTCAATTCTCTGAATTTTGCGTGTAGTACACAGGTAAAATAGGATTTTTTGAGACAACAGATGCCCATTCACCCAAATTTGGGAAGAACTTCGTTTTTATACTAAAAATGAAGATCCAATGAGTACTAAAAAAAATAAAGTTGTTTTATCATGTTTTTTGCGCAAAAGGGGGCATTGTTAGCTCAGGGAGGGGGGTAACTAAAAATAAATAAATAAGTAGGTGAAATGGGATATTGTTTATTATGTTTTTTACAATTCCGAATGTGAAATCATCAGCAAGTCAATACGATCATTTCTTACCAAGTTACGGCAGGTTTTATTAATACAAAGTCTTTTGCAGGTAAAATAGGTTTTTACAGTAACAAGTGATTGCTATTCACGAAAGCTTGAGACAAACCTCGTTTTGGCACTACAAATTAAGATCCGATGAGTCTCCAAAATGTAAAGTTGTTTTACTGTTTTTTTTTTTTTTTTTTTGGGGGGGGGGCTTTTTTTGATGGCGATTTTAGCTCGAGGGGGGAAAATTCAACTTTTTTTAAATAGGTCAAGTGGGATATCGTTTCGTATGTATTTGAATAACATTATCGGCAAGTCGATACGAACATCTATAAGAAAGTTACAGAAAAGATTTTATCAATGCAAAGTGGAAAATTATATTTTATTTTTTACATAGTTTTGTCACATTTATTTTACGTTTAAAAAGAGTTTTTTATATCATATTAAGCAGGGCTCCCAAATGTTCCGCCAACTGAATACCAATAAATTTTAACAGAAAAAATTATGGTAGGTTTGCGCTAGAATTAACTTTCAAATGTGTTTCCGGGGCGGTTTGTAAGAAAAATCTAAAAAGAAATTTTTTCTAAAATAATATTGGTATTAAGTTGGCGGACCATTTGGGAGCCCTGTATTAAGTCATCCCAAAACTTAAATGTCTTCAAAATAGCAATAGTCAAAATCAGGATAATTTTGAGTTTATTTCAAAGTCATTAAATTTACCAAAATCCACTACTTATAATCTGGCCTAACTTTGTAAAAAACGATCGTATCGGCTTGCTTGCGAGATCATTTGATTCAGAATAAAAAAATTCACAAAAAACGATACCCCATTTGACATTTAAAAAATAAGTTCTGTTCGTCCATGCGTGTTAAAGTCCCCCCCCCCCTCCTCAAAAAGAACCCCACGATGATTCAACTTTATTTTGGGGAACAAATCGTATCTACATTTCTAGTGCCAAAATGAAGTTCTTACCAGATAAATTTTCTTGAATGGCTATCAGTTGCTGCTGTAAAAACCTACGGTACACGCACTAAATTATAGTTTTCGACTTCGTATTCATAAAACTTGTCGTAACTATGTAACAAATGATCTTATCAATTTGAAAATGGTAATCATTCCATTAAAAAAAAAATAATAATAAACGATACCTGTCTCTTAACATACCTAAAAAAAATTTTAGTTTGCCCCTCCCGCTCCCTGAGTTAAAAATGCCCCAAAACATGATAAAAGAACTTTATTTTTTAAGGACTCATCGAATATTCATTTTTAGTATCAAAATGAAATTCTTCCCAAACTTTGGTGAATGGTCACTAGTTGCCGCATTTCTACTCAAGTTTTGATTGTATATTTTTTATCTGTACGCTAATAGTCGTACTTTTGAAGGTTGTGCGAGTTTTGTGCGGGATTCCATATAATCGGAGGTTTGTCCAATGCTTGACATTTTTATGCTACATAGACCGAATAAACAAGGACTTATAGTTTAAAGTAGATTCCAAATCACGACAAATATACTACCACAACCGCAGGAATTAAACCCGACATAGTTGAATCGGAGGCCACAGGGCTAACCATTCAACTACCTGGTAAACCCCAATAACTTCCAATAATATACCTTAATTTGTTTAGAAGTTTTATTAGACTAGCCAATTCTCAATTAGTTGCTTATTCCCTTCTAATTCTTAGAAGGTAATTAAAAACATTATCTAAAAATAAGTGGTCCATGTACATAACCAATGCAAAGCAAATCTAGATGAGTATAAACACACACCCTCAATTTTAATTTCATATATAATTTTATTAAAGAAAATATAATTTATTTTCATTTCTTTTTGGCCAGAGTGGAATATATTGCTAAAACTTATTAACTTCCAGAAGGAAAAAAAAACTCATTTTAAAATTAAAATTTCCTTATTGGGCGATCCATAAATGATGTCACACATTTTTTCAACATTTTTAACCCCCTCCTCCCCTTTGTCACAAAATGTCACTCTTCACCATACCCCCTCCCCTCGTCACATGTCACGCTATATTACGTAAATATATACTTGCAGTTCAGAAACAAAGCACTATGTTATAGGTCATATTTCAAATTTTATTTTTGAACTTTAACTATGTGTTTTAATGACATTTGTGAGCATAACAATAAAACTGATTCGTGTATTTATTTTGTATGAAATAAGATTACGGTTTACAACAAAAAACATAATATACGATAATAATAAAATATTAATATGAAAGAGCAATTGAAAACAGTAGTATTTTAGAATTTGAAATGGAATTTAATTATTTGGTTTTTAAATCCTATATTTACTTTATGAACACAAAATACTTTAAAACAGATTGATTTTGAAGAAGAAGCCTCAATATTAGTTTTACTTAAATGGAATTGCCATAACATTTCATTTGTCACATTAATATGAACATTTATAAAATTATATATTAAATCATAAAATAGAAATTACTCCGAATCATTTACTATAACGACTCTTCCTCCCTTGGAGAAAATATATGCTCGTCCATAGAGTACACAGGCATTTTGGCATCGCACTCATCCTCGGGAATAGTAAGTCCTCTAATATCTATGCAATGTTAGTAAGACCTCTAATGTTTAACCAAAATGTGTGATGTCAGACTTCTTCTTACCCCCTCCCACCCCCTTGTCACAAACTGTCACAATTTCACGAACCCCTCCTCCCCCCCCCCTCCAAGCGTGACATCATTTATGGATGGCCCCTATTCAAAAATCTGATTAAATATAATTCCACAAAAACAAAATATTTGAAAAGTTTCAAGAATTTAAAAAGAACAAAGTTATAATAAAACAATACAGTCTATTAAATTACAAAAGTTTATTTTCACACAGCTACAAATAATAGTTTCTAATACAAAGTATTAACATAATATTTACCAAATTAACATACAATTATTTAACATTCTTCTATATATTATTTCCGTGTCTTTGTATCCTAAAAGAGAGAAACAATAGAGTGCATTTTAAAAGTTACAAGTTAAATTTTCACTGTTTTCAAGAATCCTGCTTAGATTTAGTTCTAAAGGTGATCACAAATTATAACTCTTCAGGCAAAATGACCGAATCGCTAATGTTAATCCAACGAGATATATTTTTAAAAATATCTCGTCTGTATTTTTATATTTTAAAAAGACATTTTCTTTTGCATTGGATAGCTGAGGTAAATTTCTGCAATTGCTGTTTTTACTTTATTTTAAGTTCGTTGAAGTTTTTATTTAATTTTCTTTCTTTCTTTTTCTTTTCTTTTTTTCTTTTTTTTTCTTTTTTTTTTGTGCGGACACTTTCACTCTTTTCACTGTTTATACCGGCTCGAAAGGTGAAAGTATATAAAAAAAATCATTTAAAAATATTGAAATGCAACCGAGTTACCTTAAAAAAATTCTCGTATTGGATTAACATTGGCGAATTAGTGTTTCCGCTTGACTGAAGTAGCCTCTTAACCCTTTAAGCCCTGACCCACACAATTGTACGGGCGATTACTAAAGTAAAAGAGAATGACTACCTCCTGTTTTTGTGCGATTTAAAACCAAATCCGCATATTTATATGAGTTAATTGACTTTAGATGTTTTGATAAGACACAACTAGGGGGTACCATCTACAATACAGGGTTATATTTTCTGCTTTTAAAAAGACTATATCATCTGACAGCAATAGACAAAAAGTATGAACTGTCGTAATTTCATTTAAATATGATTTATAATGTTTGCTTGGATTTAATATTTCTTTTCATATAGTTTATTCATGATTTTAATTGATTTTGTCTTTGATAAATTTAATTAGGCTTCACAAAAGTTGAAAAACAAATGAACCACACAATTGTGCGGGTCCGGCATTTACCATTTCCAAAATAGATACAATTCCTAATATATATATAAAAAAATTTTTAAGTAAATTTTTTAAACTTATGTTGTTAGCAATTTATTTTTTATTAATTACATTTTTAAAGCTGACCAATTTTAAATTAATAGGTTTGTACTATTCATGATTTCTATTTAAAATGGATAGTATTAGATATATAATATGCACATGTAACGAACTGTATGTTTCTGCTCTGAGTTATAGATGCCATATATGATTTATAAGTTTTATATGAGTTATATGCATACCACGAGATTGATTTTTAAGTTTGATAAATTCATTCCATTTTGTCGACACAGCAAGTAAACCACCAGGAATAAATAATAAATTATAGAAAGTTCAGCAAATGCTCGACAGATTCCGTAGTGTCTGCTTGAATTTACCAGGAGATCAGGGAAAATTTTCCATAGATGAGCAGACGATTCCTTTTTTTAGGACGTGCCTCGGTAAGGCAGTATATAAAAAACAAACCACACTCTGTTGTAACAGCATAATCTGGGATAGTTTTAAATTTTGTATTATACCAGTGGGAAAGTACAGACCTGGTCCACAAGGATCTAGAATTAGGACCTGCTGTCAGGGCCGAAACTAAGGGGGTGGGGGCAGAGGGGGCATGTGCCCAGGCGCCAGAACAAAGGGGCGCCAAATGAAGGATTATACCTTTGGAAAGGATTATTTTCTTCTGATGGACTGATGGCTTCAATTATTATGAAACAGCCATTATAAATGAAGTGTTAGGTGAAGATGAAATAGCAGTCGTAAAAAGTTAGAACTCTGATTTTCTGGTCAGAATGGGGGGAAAAAAGGCCATAATTTTTTTTGAAAAAAAAAATAACAATAGGTATAGGAAAAAAGGGACGAAATAGGAAAAAAAGGGACTGTAAGGATGGAACGGTAAGGAAAATTATCATCTATTTTTAGGAAAATCATGTTAAGACTAAGTGATAGCCACAATGTTCATTGATTTCTAGAAACAGTTGTTAACATTGGATTAAATAATTTTTTTTCTTAATTTACCTCGAAAAGTGCAGAAATAAACCTTGGGGACGGTAAGACTACCAATAAAGCCACGATCTTGAAATTGATATTTAAATGCTGATTTAAATTTTGCAGTAAATTTCCTGTCAAAGAATTTTAGACATTCTTTGTCTAGCCTACTTCTCCATGAGAAAAAACTTGAAAAAAATTCTGTGGCTGCATCTGAAGTGATTTTCTGTATAAGTTTAGCAAGAGGGACGGTAAGGATGAAAAACCCAGGGACAGAGTTCAAAAAATAATATCAACCGTAAAAATGTGTGCAGGTTAATTTTTTGCACAATATTTATATTAAACAATTGTCCCAGTTTCGGAAAAAAATTACATCGAATTACTTTTATTGAAACAATTTTATACAGACAACTCCAAATTTAAAAATCAGTATCAGGGACGGGACGGTATAGGAGTTTTCCTGGTATTTGGACCCCCAATATCGTCCAAAACTTATTTATCTCGTTAATATTGTTATATGCAATGGAACGTTCTCCAGTATATGAAATAAAAAAAAAAAACACAAAAAAATGTATTAAAATAAAAATTATTATTCAGGGATATAAAAGTCAAAAGATTGTGAGAATTCACCATATATTGTTGTGCTTTTGTACTTTTTCGGTTTTGGTTACAGTTTTCTTTTATATGAGTACAGTTTCATTTTCAGAACAGGTTTCAAAATTGAAAGTATCTGCAGATAAAAAATTGCATAAAAGCTCGAAAAGGTACGATTGCACAACTATATATATCAACCAGGTGTATCCTATGCAAAAAATATTAAAAAATATTAAAATGTGAGCCCAAAATATGCAAAGAACTGTCCATAGAATTAACATTAGCTTGAATGTTAAATTTTACTTCGGGTGACTAGTGTCGGTTTTTAAGAATTATATTTTATTAAAGATTGCTATCATAGAAGAAAATAATAAATAAAGATGCAGTTGAACACTATTTTACATGTGAAAAAGGATTCAAAACGAAACATCTTTAATAATAACACAAATAAATAGTCTTCGAATCTGACATTAACAATATAACAATGGAATTAATGTTTTAAGGTCCAAAGTTTTAATTATCAAAAAAAAAAAAAAAAAAATTGTAACTATTAAAATAATATTTTGGTGCTATGGTATCCGAGGTTTTAAGTATCACACAAAGCTATTTTATAACTTTTTTTTGGGGGGGGGGAGGGGGGGGAAGAGTTTAAGTAATTAGTCAATGCATTTTAGTTATTTAGCTCTAATTCATTGCAAAAATTCTGGTTTTTATTAAAAAGCTCCGTATACTCCCGGTTTCTCGAATAAATCTATATCGTACATACTCTAGACATGACGTTCCTGACTTTAGCGTACACCCTCTGATTTTTTTTACGATTACAACACTGCAAACTAGATCAATATTTGTCATAATTTTACGAACCGGAATATTGTTCCGATTTGCTCTGCACATTTCAAGCCCAGGTTTGCTGTCGCGAAAAATTAACAATTTCAAAATATTCGTATTTAAAATTTAAGAAAAATAGGAAATAAAACGACTTATACACATCCGATTAACAAGCAGTTATGTCAAAAGAAAAGAGAAAATTTTAAAGAATTAAATAAAACTGACGCCGGAAGGAAATACTGTTAATAACTTTAATAAAAATTAGAAAATAGCGATACAATAGAAGTCCACGATAAGAAGCATGGAGAATAGCACACTAAGAAACTGTTTAAAATACTTGATATTTATATATAGAAAGGGGTTTAATGGCCATGAAAAGATAATTTAAATTTAAAAATACATTCGAACGCACTGCTGAATTCAAGAGGAGGGGGATTCCCCCCGGAAGGTTTGATATTTTATGCTTTTTAATAAGCAATTTCCACACTGAATCTCTAAAATGCCCCCCCCCCCCTCCTCCAGAGCCGCAGAAATTAATCCCGGAGAAAAATATCTGAATTCAACACTGCTCGATCGGCGTGAACAAGAAAAAAGGCAAATATTAATTAAAACGATATCTTAGAAATTCCCCTTAAAGTTGAGAAAAATTCATTTAAAAATTAAAATTTTCAATAATGCCTTAACATGGACCAAAACCAAACTATTTAAAAAATGTAAGCATTCCTCAGTAAATAAACATAACTTTTTAATTTATTAAAATTTCTGTACGAAATAAGTTGTAGTTTGTACAGAGAAAATGCAAAAATATCCGAATCACATTTGAATAATTAAAATAATAAATACCTTTATATCTGGGTTCTTTACTTGAACGCTAATCCAATGGCGCTGCTTCATGGAATTCAATAAAGAAGTGTTGTAATTTTGTCTTTGTAAAATTTCCGCGCATGCGCGTTTATATCTGTTCTCCTTCCAACAAAAGGAATTTTTCGCTTACGTCGTTATTTTATGACAGTGTTGTATCAGGTTTAGAGCAAAGTTGCGTTGCAAGAAAGCGATTGATTATATTCCGTCTACTCTCTTAAAAAAATTCAGCGATTTTAACTCCGACTGAGTGTATTTTCACTCCTTTTCAGTATTGAAAATGCACTTATCCTATAGGAGTGAATTTCATCCATCTTGCGGAGTGTTTTTTTTCATTCCTTTTTGATAAGCTGTTTTCGCTCTTTTTCTCGACTAAATTAATAGGCAAAACGAGTGACTGCACTCATTATTGACAAGTCATTTTTAAACCCCTTTTTTTGTCAAATTCAATAGGAAAAATAAATTATTTTCCTCTTATTTTCAGATTTTTTTTGTTTGTTTTTTAACATATATAACTCCCCAGTTTGCAAAATGTATTACTTTTAAAACTCCATTTTGTTTTATTTTAATCTAGATGCAGAAGAAATTTTGTTTTTCATTTCCGAAAGATAAATTAAATAATAATAATAATAAAACATATGTTCGCGCCATAACAAGACAAGATTTTCTACCTTGTCAATATACTGAAGTGCGCTTTTTTTACTTTATCTTTCTCATTATGATTTTTTTCTTTTTAATATTTTCACATTGTATATATAATTTTAACGTTATTAGTTTTAATCCGGAAATGTCGATTTCTTTAATTATTTCTGATATTATTATATCTTATTAATATATTTTGCTTATGACACAGATAAATAATTATGGAATATAGAATTCATGTGTTACATAACTGCAGACTTTTGTTTAGTTAAACTTTTGAATATGAACAGAGCGAAGTATAACACAAAAATAAAAATTCACAAAATCATAATTTAAAAAAAAGTCTAGCTAGTTGTGTCATAAAATAAAAGGATAATATTTTTTACTAATCTATTATTTTCTGATACTTTTTTTAAATTATCTTTTTCATTTCGTACTATTTACATAATACTGTGGCAATTAAAAAAATAATATTTAAAGTGTAGATGTGTACAACTATCTAAATGAACACAATTTATTAAATACTTGTACTTACTGAAACATAAAAAAAAATAGAACATATATTATAAGTTAATAATAATTTAATAATTTTTATAATCATGGGTTGTGTTCCGCAAATATTTCTGAGTGTCATGAGTAAATTAGTATATTAATAATCAATAATATAAGCACAAAATGATATATGTTTAATAATGTAAATACCAATTAGCGTAATTTTACACAATTTGAATACGAGAAAACTACATATCTAAGTGCATTTTATTGATTATAAAAATTATGGAACAGATGCATTAAAAAAAAAAAGAAAAAAAAGTTATTTAAGAAGTTCATGTTTCCGGTTTAAAAGTATTAACGTTAAATAACGCAAAAAATCATATATACAATGTGAAAATACAACAAGGAATGGTGAAGGAATTACAAGAAAGATGAAGTAAAACAACGTACTTTACCTTAGAATTTTCAGTGTTAGTAAAATCCTAGAATCGCCGGTAGCCATCTTGGTTTTTGCTGGGAAACAAAAACGAAATTTATCCAATTCTTTGTGATGATTGCCCCACCCCCCTGCTTTCGTGGGCATAATCCATCTATCTTATTCTATGCCATTTTTAAATCAATCAAATTATAATTGTAATATTGTTTTTATTATGTAGGTAACACTAAGCTTTGACGCTTGAAACAAACAAGCGACTCCCTGTTGAAGACGGTTCTCTCTCTGCAAAACTATATATCGCGTTACAGGATTTCAACCAATAGGGAAGCTTCTTAAACCGCTCTTTTAGAGATATTTTTCTGTTCCGGTCTGAAATGAGCAGTTCCTGGGGATGCTACTCCTAAAAGGATGATTTGGTAAACCAGTTTTTTGTGGATAATGTCTCTTTTTGATAAAACAGATACTCAGAAAGAACAAAAACACGGGTAAAACTTTTCGTTCTTTTGTTGAGTTAATAATTCGTTCTTTTGAATTAAGAGTGTACCTAGTAATGTCCTTGCGGCAATATTATTACTTCAAATTTTTCGTGACAAGAAAATATCAAGAAAAAATTAATCTTGCTGCAATTGTTCATGCTATCTGGGATCTATTTATAGAATTTTTTTGTGAATAATGTGGAAGTGGCTAGTACTAAACTTCATACATATATGTATGCATAAATTTTGTACCCGGTACTGCTCACATCTACATACAGGGTATCACAAAAAGATGGTCACAACTTTAAGGCTGTTCTCAACTGCTCTGCTCAACAAGCGCGAAACGTTTTGACACATTTATAGATTCGTTTTTTTTACAGAAAGATATAAAATTGGAAGACCTGACTATGGAAGCGATTTAGAATCGAAATGAATTTTCGATTTCTTTATAAATAAATTACCTATTGAATTATAAACGATTTTGATCACGTGACAAGCACGGTTTCACCCTTTCATGAGTGATTATTCTTCTTTCGCGCGGAAATTCGGTTCAAAACTCCCACTGGCCCACTTTGACACTACTTTCTGAAAGATCTATTGCGTTTGCAAAAAAACGGAAAAAACAGCTTAATTACATAGTTTCTGAGCAACATCTGCTCGATTCATGCATTTCCGAACAAAAATAAGTTAAAACTTATGTCATAAAGTTGTCCTTTTGGATTTGAGAACAACCTTAAGAAAAAATACTAGTAGGACAATAGTAGAAAAAATGATAAATTGGTTGACACGAATATTTGTTTGCAAACTTTTACTTTGTAAGTTATAAGATGTCTAAAAGCCACAAATTGGTCATCATTAATGATTTAACATGCCACATTACAAGGAAAACGTTAAGGATGTTCTCAAATCCGAAAGAGCAACTTTCTGACATAAGTTTTAATTTATTTTTGTTCGAAAATGCGTGAAACTAGCTGGTGCTGTTATCCAGAAACTATGTAATCGAGCTGTGTTTTTTTCTTTTTTTTTTCTTTTCTTCTTCTTCTTCTTTTTTTTTTTTTTTTTTTTTTTTTTTAAACGCAATACATTTTTCAGAAAATAGAGTCAAAGTGGCCGTTTTGAACCGAATTTCTGCGCGAAATGAGAAAAAAACACTCAAGAGCGGGCTAAAAACGTCTGTGTTACATGATCAAAATAGCTTAACTCAAAAGGTAATTTATTGATTTAAAAAAAAAAAAAATTGAAAACACAGTTCAATTCCAAATCGCTTCCATGGTCAGGCTTTCCAATTTTATAGCTTTCCGTTAAAAAATGAATTTGTAAATGTGTTAAACGTTTTGCGCTTGTTGAGCAGAGCAGTTAAGAACAACCTTAATGTAGAATTTCTTTTGAAAACAATGGCATACTAATAAATTTTAATCATTAGTTTTCTAATGATGTAGTTTGTTTTTTGCATGGGTGTTGTGTGTGTGTGTGAGGGGGGCGTGTACTGGAAGCAGAAGGGGGACCACACTCCCTTCCTAAATGTTTGAAATATATGAATTTTGGTCACTTTTGGCTAATTTATATCATTTGACACCTTTTAATGAAAATCCTGATTACTCTCATGGGCCCTGGCCGGCAGCCCCGAATGCCCCAGCATAAGTCGGAAAATATGAAACTGAACATATGAATATACTGACAATACTGAAAATATGAAACTTTTGTCATGGATATGACTTAGATATGATATGATATGACATGGATATGACTGTTCTCAAATCTAAAGGGGCAACTTTATGACACAAGTTTCAATTCATTTTTGTTCAGAAAGGTACAGGGTGTCCAGCGAATAAGACCCTGATTTCAAAATTAAATATCTCAAAAACAAAGATCAATAGAATTATGCGGTAAGCGGTTTGTTTATTAGTTAAGATGTAAAAATGTTATACAGAAGTTTCAAAATTTAGTTTCAAAAACCGTTAACAGATGGCGCTGTAATCACAATACTTGTAAACTGCTTCGAAGTCCAGAGAAATGGCGTCTCATTCCTAGATGGCTCCCTACGTAAGAACGAATATTGGGAAAGTCCATTTTTTCATTGAGGTGATGTGCAGAAGTGGAGACATCTGGTCACAGAATTATTGCATCAGCTTTAATTTTAGAAAATTTCAATTAATAGAATTTTCAATAAAAAGTTTAGAAATCATTATAAGATTTTTTTAAATATTTTATTAAATTCAATCTTTAATGCCATATAATTATTTAAATCAAAATGCATATATTTAGAAAAATAATTTTGTACTTTTTATTTATTTTTTATATTTTTAAATCACGGCATAATATTTTGGTATTATTGTTTATACCTGAATTATTATAAAGAAAAAAGTAATTTTGCACTTTTCATTTATTTTTAAATCGCGGCATAATACTTTGGTTTTAGCACAACACATATATTTTTTTTCTTTGTAAACAAAGTTTTAGAGACAGAAATTATGCATTAAATTATTTCTTTTTTAAAAGGAATTGATGATGAGTCATATCATCAACGTCAAAGCAAAAGTATTTTGGACGCTGCATACCTTTCGAACACTTCGGATCCTATCGCTAGAAGCTGCACCATATTTCTGTGCTCAATGATAAAAAAAAATGAAAACGAGTTTTTAAAATTAAAATTACTTTTTAACTTAATTAAATTTTTAAAAATAGAAACTTTGTATTTTTTCATTCAAACTATTCTCTACAATTAAAAAAAATGATTTATGAATCATTATTATAAATGCTCAATGATTTTTAAAAAAGGGGTTTCTTTTAACTTAATTAAATTTTAAAATCAGAAACTTTAGATTTTTTTATTCAATTTTTTTTTCAAAGTTTAAATAAATATTAAAAAGTAAAGATTTCCATTTTTTTTTCAAAACCTCCTCTATTTGGATTCGATTCCTCGATCTACCAATTAGGAGAGAAAATACATACAACAGAGATATTGGTAACCGGACCGAAGTAGCTTATAACAAAATTTGAAACAAATCTCAATTCTGTTAACACATGGCTCCGCTTCTGCACATTACCCAAATAAAATATATTTTTTTAAGTTCTTATATAATAATTGCTAAACTTTTCATTGAAAATTCTATTAATTGAAATTCTCTAAAATTGAAGCTGATGCAATAATTCCGTGACCAGATGCCTCCACTTGTGCACATCACCCCAATGAAAAAGCGGTCTTTCCCAATTTTCTTTCTTCCATAGGAAGCCATCTAGGAATGAGACGCTAGGGCTCTCGACTTCAAAACACAATTTATAGGCATTACGATTACAGTGCCATCTGTTAGCGGTTTTTGAAACTATTTTTGAAACTTCTGTACAACATTTTTACAGCTTAGCTAATAAACAAACCGTTTACCGCATAATTCTATTGATCTTTGTTTTTGAGATATTTAATTTTGAAATCGGGGTCTTATTAGCTGGACACCCTGTATCAAAATATGCATGTAGAATATAATTAATATAACTTTTATTATAATATTTTTATTTCATTAAAACTTTACAAACAGTAATTATTAAATACAATATGTAATTATTTGCCGCTGGATGTAATTGGAATTTTAAGTGAAAATTTCCTGTTAACTTTTACCTAATATTTTATAAATATAGATTTATGTTTCTTTATTGTACAAAAATAAAATAAAATAAAAAAATAAAAATAAAGTTCTTTTTATGCAATATAATATATTCGTTTATCATACATAGTATATATAAGGTAAGTTAACTTTTTTTATTTAAATGTTAATAATGCATCGTAATTTAAATAATGATATTACAGCAGTAATCTATTACTTTATTTTATGTTACTAAATTACTATTCTCATTAAATTATTAATGCAAATTGCTTATATAACATAATATTTTGAAATTAAATTAATTTTTAATTATATAAAATTATTCGCATATTCTGTGATATTGGAACTTTTTATACCCACTCCATCCTCCCCTTTTTGTTTGTTTGCTTCCTTAATTTTTTTATGTTTATTATTTCTGACTTACTAATCTGAAATTAATTCAAAGAGAATTTAAATGAAGATGAATGTCTTATATGATGAAAAACAATTCAAAGCAATTTTATTAAAATAAGTATTAATTTCTGTATATTTTTTATGAACAAAAGTTTTCATGATTCAGACATGAATCCTTTTTATCATTTCATTTAGGAAAAAGAAGTATTACATATACCTAGAATAAGGCCTTATAGTGTAAGGCCCAGAACATAGAGTAAAGCTGACTTTTCATGACAAACATCTCAAAAATTAGTTTTAACACTAGAACTACCGATGTTAAGTATATACCTAGTTTTACCGCACCCGTCAAATTGACGGATTTTTTATCATGGCTTTCATTGTAACTTTTAACATAGTTAATGTAAATAATATAATTTTACAAAAACAACATTTAATATAATAATTCATTAATTATTAATTAAAAAAACAAACAAAAACGGTTTCTATTTGCATTTATAGTATAGCACATTTGATATGCATGAAATAACTATGATTCATATAATTTACAAGTACATGTTATCTTAGGTGATCACTTGCCACTTAGTTAATGTAAATAAAATAACATAATTTAACAAAAACAACTTTTAATATAATAATTAATTAATTATTAATAAAAAAACAAACAAAAACAGTTCCTATTTGCATTTATAGTATAGCGCATTTATATGTATGAAATAACTATGAGGCACACATTTTACATGTTATTTTAGATGAACACTTGCCACAAACATATTTGTTGCATACATTGCAGGTATAAATCGCTCTGTTTTTGTTGCACAATCGAATTTGGCAAAATTTGTGTTCATAAGGACTATTTTTGTATTTTCTGGAGTACAATCCATTGCTTTCCGGTTCTTGTTTTTGGGAGAAAGCTTCTTTTCTACAGCACCTATATTCACTGGATAATTGAAAAAAAAAATTATTTTCTAGTTATATTTTCATCACAAGTCTCTTTATATAAAATACACGCATTGATTGCTGCCAAGTCCAAAATATTGTAAAATACCTGCAAAGGCCATCTACGTGACCCTGCTTTATGCTATTTGCGGACGATTTGGTCAACTTCATCTACTCCAAACTTAGTCTCATTGTAAAACGACACAGTTGCTTGAATTTTTTTTCGATTAGAAGCAATTTTTACGAATTTATGTTTTGATCTAAGAAGTAGTACTTTTTTTTTTTGATTTTTTTTGAATATCATTTGATTTGTAGAGTTTTGGGGAGAAAAGAGCCATGTTACCTTTTCTAACTTTAGCTATTTTCGGCAATTCATTTTTATTAGCTCGCATAGTTCCATAAAGACTTCTTTTTTTGGCCAGTAGCTTCTTTGCGAGTTGTATACTTGGAAGAAAAAAAATATCCGTTGTTATGTAAATCCGTTGTTATGTAATAAATGTTATATAAATGTATCTCCCACAATTTACATAGTTTTTTACAAGATTCAAAACTACAAATTCATTCAAAGGTACTCCTGATGGTCTAAGTTCATCTTTGCCTAAATAGGGAAAGCCATTTATAAGATATTTACTTCGCACGTCTACAGCTAGCCAAAACTTAATTCCGAATTTGTCCGGTTTGTTGGGCATATATTGCAGAAATCTGCATCTTGTCTTTGGGGAATACAGTTGTTCTTCTACGCTTATATTCTGATCTGGTTTGTAACAAGTTTGGCTGTTATCAATAAAGGACTTGCACATTTCGGAAGCTAATACTAATTTATCAGTTCTTAAGCGAACACTCCTCTTGCTATTTTTGTCGAAACGAATGAATCTCATAATTTCTGAAAGTCTGTTTCTACACATTGTTTCGTGAAAAGAAAGAAGGTCCCCATTTTTCTGACCACAAATATGATCATTTTAAATTTCTCGCTTGGTAGGCTCCTCGGGCATACAAAATAGTTACAAACGCATATTCAATAGTAATTTTCCAATCGTCTTTCTGTAAAACATTTCTAGCCTCGAGCTCACTGCAAGTTTTTTATGTGATTCATCATTCGATTATCAATTATGAGTCTAAATGCACTACTGACATTACCAAGCATAATGTTTCGCTTCGCATAACCAGTTGGGCCTCAACTAGCCTTGAATATAGTATGTGATGGGAGTCTGCCAACACAACCATTGCCTAATTCTTCCCATTCAGTACCGTCGAGAGCAGTGTCTTTCTTCTATCTTTTTCCGGTTTCTGTTTGGCTATCTGATTGAGTATCTGAACATATTTGCAATCGCTTTCTGCATCTGTGGCTCTTTTGGGGAATTTCATCTTCACTTCCTGAATCTTCACTTTCATTTTCATCTTCTTCCCAGATAGCATGAACAATTGCAGCAAGATTAATTTTTTCTTGATATTTTCTTGTCACGAAAAATTTGAAGTAATAATATTGCCGCAAGGACATTACTAGGTAGACGGAATATAATCAATCGCTTTCTTGCAACGCAACTTTGCTTTAAACCTGATACATCACTGTCATAAAATTACGACGTAAGCGAAAAATTCCTTTTGTTGGAAGGAGAACAGATATAAACGCGCATGCGCGGAAATTTTACAAAGACAAAATTACAACACTTCTTTATTGAATTCCATGAAGCAGCGCCATTGGATTAGCGTTCAAGTAAAGAACCCAGATATAAAGGTATTTATTATTTTAATTATTCAAATGTGATTCGGATATTTTTGCATTTTCTCTGTACAAACTACAACTTATTTCGTACAGAAATTTTAATAAATTAAAAAGTTATGTTTATTTACTGAGGAATGCTTACATTTTTTAAATAGTTTGGTTTTGGTCCATGTTAAGGCATTATTGAAAATCTTAATTTTTAAATGAATTTTTCTCAAATTTAAGGGGAATTTCTAAGATATCGTTTTAATTAATATTTGTCTTTTTTCTTGCTCACGCCGATCGAGCAGTGTTGAATTCAGATATTTTTCTCCGAGATTAATTTCTTCTGCTCTGGAGGGGGGGGGGGGACATTTTAGAGATTCGGTGTGGAAATTGCTTATTAAAAAGCATAAAATATCAAACCATCCGGGGGGAATCCCCCTCCTCTTGAATTCAGCAGTGCGTTCGAATGTATTTTTAAATTTAAATGATCTTTTCATGGCCATTAAACCCCTTTCTATATATAAATATCAAGTATTTTAAACAGTTTCTTAGTGTGCTATTCTCCATGCTTCTTATCATGGACTTCTATTGTATCGCTATTTTCTAATTTTTATTAAAGTTATTAACAGTATTTCCTTCCGGCGTCAGTTTTATTTAATTCTTTAAAAATTTCTCTTTTCTTTTGACATAACTGCTTGTTAATCGGATGTGTATAAGTCGTTTTATTTCCTATTTTTCTTAAATTTTAAATACGAATATTTTGAAATTGTTAATTTTTCGCGACAGCAAACCTGGGCTTTGAAATCGGAACAATATTCCGGTTCGTAAAATTATGACAAATATTGATCTGATTTGCAGTGTTGTAATCGTAAAAAAAATCAGAGGGTGTACGCTAAAGTCATGAACGTCATGTCTAGAGTATGTACGATATAGATTTATTCGAGAAACCGGGAGTATACGGAGCTTTTAAAAAAAATCAGAATTTTTGCAATGAATTAGAGCTAAATAACTAAAATGCATTGGCTAATTACTTAAACTCTTTCCCCCCTCCCCCCCCCCCCCAAAAAAAAAGTTATAAAATAGCTTTGTGTGATACTTAAAACCTCGGATACCATAGCACCAAAATATTATTTTAATAGTTACAAAATATTTTTTTTTTGATAATTAAAACTTTGGACCTTAAAACCTTAATTCCATTGTTATATTGTTAATGTCAGATTCGAAGACTATTTATTTGTGTTATTATTAAAGATGTTTCGTTTTGAATCCTTTTTCGCATGTAAAATAGTGTTCAACTGCATCTTTATTTATTATTTTCTTCTATGATAACAATCTTTAATAAAATGTAATTCTTAAAAAATGACACTAGTCACCCGAAGTAAAATTTAACATTCAAGCTAATGTTAATTCTATGGACAGTTCTTTGCATATTTTGGGCTCACATTTTAATATTTTTTAATATTATTTTTTGCATAGGATACACCTGGTTGATATATATAGTTGTGCAATCGTACCTTTTCGACCTTTTATGCAATTTTTTATATGCAGATACTTTCAATTTTGAAACCTGTTCTGAAAGTGAAACTGTACTCATATGAAAGAAAACTGTAACCAAAACCGAAAAAGTACAAAAGCACAACAATATATGGGGAATTCTCACAATCTTTTGACTTTTATGTCCCTGAATAATAATTTTTATTTTAATACATTTTTTTGTGTTTTTTTTTATTTCATATACTGGAGAACGTTCCATTGCATATAACAATATTAACGAGATAAATAAGTTTTGGACGATGTTGGGGGTCCAAATACCAGGAAAACTCCTATACCGTCCCGTGTCCCTGATGCTGATTTTTAAATTTGGAGCTGTCTGTATAAAATTGTTTCAATAAAAGTAATTCGATGTAATTTTTTTCCGAAACTGGGACAATTGTTTAATATAAATATTGTGCAAAAAATTAACCTGCTCACATTTTTACGGTTGATATTATTTTTTGAACTCCGTCCCTGGGTTTTTCATCCTTACCGTCCCTCTTGCTAAACTTATACAGAAAATCACTTCAGATGCAGCCACAGAATTTTTTCACGTTTTTTCTCATTGAGAAGTATGCTGGAGAAAGAATATCTAAAATTCTTTGACAGGAAATTTACTGCAAAATTTAAATCAGCATTTAAATATCAATTTCAAGATCGTGGCTTTATTGGTAGTCTTACCGTCCCCAAGGTTTATTTCTGCACTTTTCGAGGTAAATTAAGAAAAAAAAAATATTCAATCCAATGTTAACAACTGTTTCTAGAAATCAATGAACATTGTGGCTATCACTTAGTCTTAACATGATTTTCCTAAAAATAGGTGATAATTTTCCTTACCGTTCCATCCTTACAGTCCCTTTTTTTCCCATTTCGTCCCTTTTTTCCTATACCTATTATTTAAAAAAAAAAAAAAAAAAATTATGGCCAATTTTTTTTTCCCATTCTGACCAGAAAATCAGAGTTCTAACTTTTTACGACTGCTATTTCATCTTCACCTAACACTTCATTTATAATGGCTGTTCCATAATAATGGAAGCCATCAGTCCATCAGAGGAAAATAATCCTCTCCAAAGTATAATCCTTCATTTGGCGCCCCTTCGTTCTGGCGCCCGGGGCACATGCCCCTCTGCCCCCCCCCTTAGTTTCCGCCCTGACAGCAGGTCCTAAGCCTAGATCCTTGTGGAACAGGTCTGTACTTTCCCACTGGTATAATACAAAATTTAAAACTTTCCCAGATGATGCTGTTACAACAGAGTGTGGTTTGTTTTTTATATACTGCTTTACCGAGGCACGTCTTAAGAAAAGGAATTGTCTGCTCACCTATGGAAAATTTTCCCTGATCTCCTGGTAAATTCAAGCAGACACTACGGAATCTGTAGAGCATTTGCTGAACTTTCTATAATTTATTATTTATTCCTGGTGGTTTACTTGCTGTGTCGACAAATGGAATGAATTTATCAAACTTAAAAATCAATCTCGTGGTATGCATATAACTCATATAAAACTTATAAATCATATATGGCATCTATAACTCAGAGCAGAAACATACAGTTCGTTGCATGTGCATATTATATATCTAATACTATCCATTTTAAATAGAAATCATGAATAGTACAAACCTATTAATTTAAAATTGGTCAGCTTTAAAAATGTAATTAATAAAAAAAAAAAATTGCTAAAAACATAAGTTTAAAAAAATCACTTAAATTTTTTATATATATATATTAGGAATTGTATCTATTTTGGAAATGGTAAATGCCGGACCCGCACAATTGTGTGGTTCATTTGTTTTTCAACTTTTGTGAAGCCTAATTAAATTTATCAAAGACAAAATCAATTAAAATCATGAATAAACTATATGAAAAGAAATATTAAATCCAAGCAAACATTATAAATCATATTTAAATGAAATTACGACAGTTCATACTTTTTTTCTATTGCTGTCAGATGATATAGTCTTTTTAAAAGCAGAAAATATAACCCTGTATTGTAGATGGTACCTCCTAGTTGTGTCTTATCAAAACATCTAAAGCCAATTAACTCATATAAATGTGCGGATTTGGTTTTAAATCGCACAAAAACGGGAGGTAGTCATTCTCTTTTACTTTAGTAATCGCCCGTACAATTGTGTGGGTCAGGGCTTAAAGGGTTAAGAGGCTTCTTCAGACAAGCGGAAAGACCAATTCGCCAATGTTAATCCAATAAGAGAATTTTTTTAAGGTAACTCAGTTGCATTTCAATATTTTTAAATGATTTTTTTTTATATACTTTCACCTTTCGAGCCGGTATAAACAGTGAAAAGAATGAAAGTGTCCGCACAAACAAAAAAAAAAAAAAAAAAAAAAAAAAGAAAAAGAAAGAAAGAAAATTAAATAAAAACTTCAACGAACTTAAAGTAAAAACCGCAATTGCAGAAATTTACCTCAGCTATCCAATGCAAAAGAAAAAGTCTTTTTAAAATATAAAAACACAGACGAGATATTTTAAAAAATATATCTCGTTGGATTAACATTAGCGATTCGGTCATTTTGCCTGAAGAGTTATAATTTGTGACCACCTTTAGAACTAAATCTAAGCAGGATTCTTGAAAACAGTGAAAATTTAACTTGTAACTTTTAAAATGCACTCTATTGTTTCTCTCTTTTAGGATGCAAAGACACGGAAATAATATATAGAAGAATGTTAAATAATTGTATGTTAATTTGGTAAATATTATGTTAATACTTTGTATTAGAAACTATTATTTGTAGCTGTGTGAAAATAAACTTTGTAATTTAATAGTCTGTATTGTTTTATTATAACTTTGTTCTTTTTAAATTCTTGAAACTTTTCAAATATTTTGTTTTTGTGGAATTATATTTAATCAGATTTGTGAATAGGGGCCATCCAGAAATGATGTCACGCTTGGAGGGGGGGAGGAGGGGTTCGTGAAATTGTGACAGTTTGTGACAAGGGGGTGGGAGGGGGTAAGAAGAAGTCTGACATCACACATTTTGGTTAAACATTAGAGGTCTTACTAACATTGCATAGATATTAGAGGACTTACTATTCCCGAGGATGAGTGCGATGCCAAAATGCCTGTGTACTCTATGGACGAGCATATATTTTCTCCAAGGGAGGAAGAGTCGTTATAGTAAATGATTCGGAGTAATTTCTATTTTATGATTTAATATATAATTTTATAAATGTCCATATTAATGTGACAAATGAAATGTTATGGCAATTCCATTTAAGTAAAACTACTATTGAGGCTTCTTCTTCAAAATCAATCTGTTTTAAAGTATTTTGTGTTCATAAAGTAAATATAGGATTTAATAACCAAATATATTAAATTCCATTTCAAATTCTAAAATACTACTGTTTTCAATTGCTCTTTCATATTAATATTTTATTTTTGTATATTATGTTTTTTGTTGTAAACCGTAATCTTATTTCATACAAAATAAATACACGAATCAGTTTTATTGTTATGCTCGCAAATGTCATTAAAACACATAAAGTTCAAAAATAAAATTTGAAATATGACCTATAACATAGTGCTTTGTTTCGGAGCTGCAAGTATATACTTACGTAATATAGCGTGGCATGTGACAAGGGGAGGGGAGGGGGTATGGTGAAGAGTGACATTTTGTGACAAAAGGGAGAGGAGGGGTGTTAATGTTGAAAAAAAGTGTGACATCATTTATCGATCGCCCCATAGGGAAATTTTAATTTTAAAATGAGTTTTTTTTTTCCTTCTGGAAGTTAATAAGTTTTAGCAATATATTCCACTCTGGCCAAAAAGAAATGAAAATAAATTATATTTTCTTTAATAAAATTATATATGAAATTAAAATTGAGGGTGTGTGTTTATACTCATCTAGGTTTGCTTTGCATTGGTTATGTACATGGACCACTTATTTTTAGATAATGTTTTTAATTACCTTCTAAGAATTAGAAGGGAATAAGCAACTAATTGAGAATTGGCGAGTCTAATAAAACTTCTAAACAAATTAAGGTATATTATTGGAAGTTATTGGGGCTTACCAGGTAGTTGAATGGTTAGCCCTGTGGCCTCCGATTCAACTATGTTGGGTTTAATTCCTGCGGTTGTGGTAGTATATTTGTGGTGATTTGGAATTTACTTTAAACTATAAGTCCTTGTTTACTCGGTCTATGTAGCATAAAAATGTCAAGCATTTGACAAACCTCCGATTATATGGAATCCTGCACAAAACTCGCACAACCTTCAAAAGTACGACTATTAGCGTACAGATAAAAAATATACAATCAAAACTTGAGTAGAAATGCGGCAACTAGTGACCATTCACCAAAGTTTGGGAAGAATTTCATTTTGATACTAAAAATGAATATTCGATGAGTCCTTAAAAAATAAAGTTCTTTTATCATGTTTTGGGGGCATTTTTAACTCAGGGAGTGGGAGGGGCAAACTAAAATTTTTTTAGGTATGTTAAGAGACAGGTATCGTTTATTATTATTATTATTATTATTATTATTATTATTATTATTTCATGGAATGATTACCATTTGCAAATTGATACGATCATTTGTTACATAGTTACGACAAGTTTTATGAATACGAAGTCGAAAACTATAATTTGGTGCAGGTACCGTAGGTTTTTACAGCAGCAACTGATAGCCATTCAAGAAATTTATCTGGTAAGAACTTCATTTTGGCACTAGAAATGTAGATACGATTTGTTCCCCCAAATAAAGTTGAATCATCGTGGGGTTCTTTTTGAGGATGGGGGGGGGGGGACTTTAACACGCATGGGCGAACATAACTTATTTTTAAAATGTCAAATGGGGTATCGTTTGTTGTGAATTTTTTTATTCTGAATCAAATGATATCGCAAGCAAGCCGATACGATCATTGTTTACAAAGTTAGGCCAGATTATAAGTAGTGGATTTTGGTAAATTTAATGACTTTGAAATAAACTCAAAATTATCCTGATTTTGACTATTGCTATTTTGAAGACATTTAATAGTTTTGAGATGACTTGATACAGGGCTCCCAAATGGTCCGCCAACTGAATACCAATATTATTTTAGAAAAAATTTCTTTTTAGATTTTTCCTACAAACCGCCCCGGAAACACATTTGAAAGTTAATTCTAGCGCAAACCTACCATAAATTTTTCTGTTAAAATTTATTGGTATTCAGTTGGCGGACCATTTGGGAGCCCTGCTTAATATGATATAAAAAACTCTTTTTAAACGTAAAATAAATGTGACAAAACTATGTAAAAAATAAAATATAATTTTCCACTTTGCATTGATAAAATCTTTTCTGTAACTTTCTTATAGATGTTCGTATCGACTTGCCGATAATGTTATTCAAATACATACGAAACGATATCCCACTTGACCTATTTAAAAAAAGTTGAATTTTCCCCCTTCGAGCTAAAATGCCCATCCAAAAATGCCGCGCCCCCCCCCCCCCCCCCCAAAAAAAAAAACAGTAAAACAACTTTACATTTTGGAGACTCATCGGATCTTAATTTGTAGTGCCAAAACGAGGTTTGTCTCAAGCTTTCGTGAATAACAATCACTTGTTACTGTAAAAACCTATTTTACCTGCAAAAGACTTTGTATTAATAAAACCTGCTTTGTAACTTTGTAAGAAATGATCGTATTGACTTGCTGATGATTTCACCTGATTCGGAATTATAAAAAAACATAATAAACAATATCCCATTTCACCTATTTATTTATTTATTTTTAGTTACCCCCCTCCCTGAGCTAACAATGCCCCCTTTTGCGCAAAAAACATGATAAAACAACTTTATTTTTTTTAGTACTCATTGGATCTTCATTTTTAGTATCAAAACGAAGTTCTTCCCGAATTTGGGTGAATGGGCATCTGTTGTCTCAAAAAATCCTATTTTACCTGTGTACTACACGCAAAATTCAGAGAATTGACAACATTTCAATGAAATTACTACATATTTGCAGCTATACTTGTCATGACAAGATTCAGAGTTTGCAATTCATTTGCAGATGTTCTGACATGACAATATTGCAAATTTACAATGCGTTTGCAAATAGTCTGACATCGCAATATTACTAGTTTGCTATGAGTTTGCAGTAAGATTGATGCAACAAGATTGCAACTTGCACGACAACTTAGCTGCAAGTTCAAAGTATGGTGACTTCGGAGTTTGCATAATCTTGTTGCAGTCTTATTATGAACTTTCAGACTTGTCATGCTGAGCTTGCTGCAACATTGCAAATCTGCAAAGTAAGATTGCTGAAAATTTTCTGCAAACTAAAATTGCTATCTGGGTTCCCTTTCTTCAATATCTCGTACTTCATTTTCATCTTCAGCTTCTTCACAGTCTGAAAATTCAGTTTTATTTTCCACGCAAGATATGTCCAAATTATTATTACTTGAATTAGTGTCCGAACAGTCTTCATTTATACTAGTGAGTTCTTTGAATTCTTCGAATAATTTTTTGATTCCTGGAAACAGTTTCATTGTTACCTAGATTTTACAAAAAATAAATTTTAAAGCTCACATATTTTGCCCTGTCCTAAGAAGACATTCTTCGAACACCCACATTCCATCACATCTCACACTCGCGGGCAAACAACATGTGCCTAGTCGTTTCTCACTTCATTTCAGTTTTTACTTCCTTTCTCTCTCTTACTTTTATGCCACGCCTTCTGGTATTCCGACGATTTGTAGGATGCCTATTAGTGAATCACATCGGCTGTTGGAAATCAAGCTGTGCATGAAAACAATTAGCCTTCCTACAATACTATTTTCCGAGATTGTACTTTTTACAAATTACACTTTGCACAGAATGCCCTTTTCACCAAGAACTTTATCGCGTTAGAAGTACAACTGATAATGATTGCGTACTGATTACATTTACCAGTCAGAACGTTCAGTTCTAAATTGAATCGTAATCGGAGCAAATTGGATCCCGTTATAACGGCTGCCGAACACTTTGAATCTCTCAACTTCGAAATTGCCAAAGCCGTCATTTTGACGGGTCTTGGTATAAATAGGTATAGGTCATACTTATTATGGAAATTAAAGTGGGTGAGTTGAAACTGAATAGGAATATTTAACTATCCTTATATTTCATTAAAAGTCGTATCATAAAATTTTAGAATAGTACATAAATTATATCAAATTTTTAAGCATGAAATTTGAAAACCGTCAAAATGACGGTCTTGGTAGTTGTGTTAAATATCCAGTTTCTTAGAATTTTTAAAGATTACTTGCAACCTCAATAAAATTATTTCCATAAATAGTTTACAAGTTTTTTAAAACTGCAATATTTTATTTCAGTAATGGTTGTTACTTTTTATCTGATGAAAGAAATAAAAATTATGCTCCGTTTGCATTTCAAAAATCTAACAAAAAGAACTTATAAAAAATATCCCTGTATATCTAATAAAAAGAATAAATTTATATAAACTGAAATACTACACAACCAATAACATGGTACAAACAGATATGATAGATTGCATGTAAAATAGAGTACATGTAAAATTTATTACCACCTTTTTCCAGTCCCCCCCCCCCCTCCCACACACACACCCACACACATATTTTTTAATTAATCAATATTTTTGTAATAACATAAAACATGCCTGCAGGTTAAAAAAAGAAATCTAGGAAAAAAGGTGACCGGAAAAAACGGGACCGGAAAAAAGTGACAGAAAAAACAAGAGTGGAAAAAACGGGACCGGAAAAAACGTGACAAGGAAAAAAGGTGACAAGGAATTGTTAAATATCGAACTTGTATATAAATAAATGCTAAAATCTAAAGTGCAGCTTTTCCACTGTCAGCTTTTTACAACGTACGGGATGTGGGAGGGGGGGAGTACTGAGTTAATGGCTGAGTTAGACAATTCTAAGATTTGATCCAAGAAAACACAATTTTAACATTTCATTAAGAGAAGTTTAGTATGACTTCTACAAATGACAAGTTAGTGCTTTCTACGGAGGGGGCTGAGGGGGGGTATTAAGGAAATACAATTTATCGATTCTTAGTTTATATATAAGCAAAGATGTTTTATAAGGCGGAGGGGGAGGGAAAAATTACGTACACAGCTTGTAAAGGGAATAAAATAAAGACGAAGAGAGAAGGCGAGGCATTTTCTTTAGAGGAATTTTTTCATTATCCTGCTTTTTGCTCGCAGGATATCAAAGCCCAAGGACTAATGTGCACGCAGGTTCTGTATGTATGTATGCACTAACGTCTGTATGTACGTAACTCTTGACAGAAACATCCGATTTGCTTTAATTTTTTTTCCAGGTTCATTCTGATAAGGCGCTTCCCTGATTAGTTTTGGGGGTTATTGGTTAAGAATAAAGGGGGGGGGGGCTACTCCCCCCACCTTAATTTAGATAAATGGGTTTTTCATGCAGAATTATTCGATTTGCTCCAAAATTGGTATACCGATTTATTATGTTAAGGAGCTTCCATGATTAGTTTTGGAGGTTCATTAATTAAGTATACACGGGGAAAGGGGGCTAGACCCCCCTTAATTTAAATAAATGGGTTCTTCATGCAGAGTTATTCGATTCGCACCAAATTTAGTATATCGGTTTATTATACTAAGGAGCTGCCTTGATTAAATTTGGAGGTTTATTGGTTAAGTGTGAAGAGGGGGCGGGGGCTAGCCCCCACCTTAATTTAAATAAATGGGTTTTTCATGCAGGATTTTTCGATTTGCTTCAAGTTTGATATATCGATTTATTCCGATATGGCGCTTCCTTCATTAGGTTTGGAGAATCGTTGGTTAAATATAAAAGAGGGAAAGGGGGCAAGTTCCCTCTTCTTAATTTAGATAGATGGATTTTCATGCGGAATTATCCAATTTATTTTATTTTTTTCTATGTTCATTGTGATAAAAAGCTTTCCTGATTAGATTTGGAGGTTTATTAGTTAAGTATAAAGCTTAATTTACCGATATGCCTTTTTTATGCAGAATTATCTGATTTGCTTCAAATTTGGTATACCGCATACCAGTTTATTATGTTAAGGAGCTTCCCTGATTAGATTTGGTGGTTCATTGGTTAAGTATAAGGGGGGGGGGTGGAGGCTAATCCCCCTTCATTTATTTTTTGAGGTGCATTATTCTTTTAAATAATAGTATAATATACATTTACTCGTAATTGTATATCACACTAATTGTATTAGTGTGATATACAATTAGTGTGTCACAAGCCTGTGAGCTCAATGCCACCAGTTTAACTGGGCACTTTTCTTTTTATTTAGGTAAGGGCAGATTTGTGGGCGTAATAAAATAGATAAATATGAGATACAATTTTGAGATTAGTCTACTAACATCAAAATATGACATTTTACTCAGGGATTTCCTCAGGGTTTTATCCTGTGCTTATCTATTGTCTCTATGGGCGGGACTGGTATGGACAACAGGGGTAAACTAGAATCCCTTACGTTTGAGTAACAAAAGGGCTTAGGTTTGAGTATAGTAACAAAAATGTAAACTTGTATTGTAATTTTGACAAACTATGCCAGATAAATAGAAAGACCTTTAGGATATACTCGTAAATATGAACTTCATTCCTATCCCTTTGTATTTAAAGAGAGAAAAATGGTTTGTAAACTATATCAAAATCCAGGAATGTGTTTCAACGAAACTTATTGCACCTGTGGAATGCAATAGATCTTGAAATACCCGGAAAACCTCCTGATTTGTCACAAAAGGTTCAGTTAAACAATTATTCTTTTGTGTTTTTTAAAGGACTTTATAATGTTTCATTTTCTACTTCTAGACCTTCGCTTTTAGTCTTCGTAATATTCTTCTTTTCTATTACATTACTTCACCAACAGTAATTTCTTAATAGTATTCTTAATTGTATTGATTTTTAAGAAATAGTCTTAGTTTTTGAATTTTTATATTAATTTGATATAAAAATAATTATTTCTGACAACGACAAGGAGAAATTTTTGGCAGTGGACGCATACTTTGTGCATAAAACTGGAAAGCAATTTATTCGTTGGAGATACATGAAACATAAATTAGACTGCGTTTTAATTTTTCTATGTGATCGGTGACCTTGTAACCGAAAAAAAAAAGACCTTAACTGGAAACACTTTTTACGAGAAATGCTATCAAACCGTTATTTACAAAAAGTAATATTCACCTCTTTTAATGATAGAAAATCTACTATTATATTAAAGCAAAGTTTTTTTTTAAATGGTGTTTTTTTTTCTTTTTTTTAAGTGATATGCTTTAGTCTGGCATAAAGCACGTTTCCAGATCAAAGTTAAATAAATCTACAGTAAATTTATGATTGTAATATCATAGATACTAAGATTTAAATTTTTAAAGTAAAATGTAGATAACATTGTAACATGAAACTTTTGAAATAAATTTCTTCCTTACCCGCTATTTATTACAAGCATTGTTTGACCTCGTGATCAAGCATTTCTTGATGTTGCTAAAATTCTGTAACTTTGATATGAATTTCTATAATATTGAAAGTTTCGATTTAGGCAATATTTGTAGAAATGTTGTAGATTGGAAAAGAATCGGATAAAAAGAGTTGACCACTGTTAGGGAGAATGTAGAAATATATCTGCTTTTATATTTTTTTGGAACTTTGAACAAGAATGCCGTTGCGTGGATGGGAGTAGGGGGGGGGGGGGGGGGGAATAGAAAAACTTGAAAACTGGAATTCTGATTTTTACTTTCTTCTATCTTTACAAGAAGACTAGATTCGTGAAAATTTTCGACTTTCGGTTTTCGACGGATTTACACATTTCAGGGGCCAGAGATTCCGAAAAACATGTTTTTACAAAATGTCTGTCTGTCTGCCTGCCTGTATGTGACACAAATTTATAAATAGATACTTTAAATAGAATAAATAAATAGAACAAATATAGATAAACAAATATAAATAATACAAAATAAAATAAATATAAATAAATATAGAATAAAATAAATAGAATACTTTCCCGTGGTCTTTTATCCGATTTGTTTTTTCCTATGTGTGCTTTTTTTCCGTGATTCCAGTATCTTATAGAAATGTTTACTTTAATTTATTTTGTTTAGTTTAAATGTTTAGAATAATATATCTGGAAATTCCATGATGAAACCAAAAATTACAAAAATTCGACTTCAATCAATTGCTTAATATAACAAAAGAAAAAAAAAGTAACAAACTATGCTAATTTCTAATTTTAGGCATGTCTTAACAAAGATATTTACTTATTATTATTTTTTCTTTATTTGTTCTGTTAATATCTGAAAATACTAATGCCACTGATCAGAACATAAAAAATTATAAATTGATAAGTGATTCAGAAAGTCTAAAAAATGTTATTATTATTATTATTATTATTATTAATATAATTTTATGTTAATAAACAAAAAATTCAAATAGCGTTAAATAAAATAAAATAATAAAAATAAAATTTTCCGATCGAATCTATTATAACTGACTTCTTTAAAATTTACACAAAAAAAAAAAAAAAAAAAGTTTATATGATATTATACATGCGTAAGTCGAAAAACAAGTTGTTATGTAAACGAGCATTCTCGTATGCGAACATCCACAACATTTTTCAATATTTGCATTCTAATTATCAACGGAAAGTATTCTTATTCACATAATGTCCAAATTAAGTAATAGTGTAAATGTGAATTTTCATATGCGAATATTCAGGAATTTTTTTTATAATAGCATTCTTAAACATCAACGGAAAATATTGGTATTACCGTTCGCGAATATCAAATATCAAGTAGTGATGTTAATTAGAATTATCGTAAGCGAATTTTCAAATTTTTTCAATATTATCATTCGTAGGCATCGACGAAAAATATTTGTATTGGCGTTCGCGAATGTGAAGTTGAAAGAATCTATAAATTGTATTTCTTAACCCCCCCCCCCCCCCCCGTAGAAAGCATCAGCTTGCCCATTGTAGAAGTCATGTTAAACTTCTCTTAATGATATGTTAAAATTTTGTTTTCTTGGACCAAATCTTAGAATTGTCTAACTCACCCATTAACTCTGCCCCCCCCCCCCACCCATACGCTGTAAGAAACTGACAATGCAAAAACTTTACTTTAGTTTTTAGCATTTATTTATCGACAAGTTCAATATTTAATACTTCCTTGTCACGTTTTTTCCGGTCACATTTTTTTCTGGTCCCGTTTTATCCGCTCTTCTTTATTCTGTCACGTTTTTTCCGGTCCCGTTTTTTCCTGTCACCTTTTTTCCGTTTACCTAAAAAAAAGGAGGCACTTGCTTTAAATTCTAATTTCTACTAAATAAACATCCCTAATGTCAAATACAAATTAAAAATATAAAAGTCCTCTCCTCAAGCCCTAACTTTTTAACGGTTCCCATAACTGTTTTATTGCAGCGCATAAGATTTTATTTGCCTCTTTAATGTAAATCATATTTTTAAAAATTTTTCAAAACAAAGGTACTCAATGATAAATTCAGGAGGTAGCCTTGGTTCGAGTGTGTGTGTATGCATGTATGTATGTATGTGTGTGTGTGTGTGTATGTATGTATGTATGTGTGTGGGGGGGGGGAGGGAAGGGGCTAACCTCGCTGGAAGATTTTTAATTTAACGCTTATTAATACTGTTAAGTGCAAATACTTCCCAGAGCTTTAAAAATTCTTCCTCCAGAAAAATGCCTGATTTCAACAATGAAATAAATAAAAAAAATTATTAAAATTTCAAAATTATTTATCATACTTACTTTTTACTTATTCTCGTATTTAATGTGGAAAAAATGAATCCATATAGCATACTGTACGTACGTTATATGGAATTAATTGAAATAAGTTAAATGAAATTTTCAAAAATAAAATTTCTAAACAAATTACTAAAGCTTATATATTATTTAACACATTCAGTTAATACCCACCTCCCCATTAATCTTTTTTGGATATATTTTACTTATCAATTATATATAAGACAGTTATATATGTTATAAGAATCAGACTGAAATTTTTTCTCAAAAACAAAAGTGATAAAAAATGATTTCGTTTGCTAAACTACTTAAGTCTCTTTTTTACTCTCTTATCAATTGTACATATATACAAGATATGTATATATATATATATATATATTCCAAGTACTTCAATCAGCTTTAGAAGAAGAGCAAGATGTTACAGTAGTGAACAAGAAACTAACCAGTACTCTACAAAATATTGCAAAGAAGATAGCCGGCGATGCACAAGTAAAGCAGACAAAGAAAATAACAGAAGAAACAAGAAGATTGATGAAGAAACGCAGAGAATGTAAAATGAAGAAAAAGTATCCTAAATCAAGAGTTGAATATGCTGAATTATGTAAAACGGTAAGAAAATGTGTTACAGAAGATATCAGAAAATTTAACTCTGATCTTGTCAAGAAAATTCTAGAAGATAACAAAAGTTTAAAATCAGCTAGGCGAAAACTTTGTGTTGGAAGAAAAGGTATTTTTGCACTAAAGAGGGCAGATGGAACAATCACCAAAATCATTAAAGAAATAGTACACATTGTCGAAAAATTCTATAACGATTTA
The DNA here is from genome assembly GCA_963932465.1 of Maratus speciosus. NCBI lineage: Eukaryota > Metazoa > Arthropoda > Arachnida > Araneae > Salticidae > Maratus > Maratus speciosus. The sequence goes on along the minus strand of OZ010787.1, from coordinate 270,978,030 downwards.
TATAAATGTGAAGATCAGAGGAAAATCAACTTATGTGATCCACGAGAAAACTTAAGAGAAACCGATGCCATAATCCCAGTGATGACAGACGAAGTTTTACAAGCCATTAAATTTATGAAAAAAGGTAAATGCCCCGGAGAAGATGGAATTACAATCGACCTTATCAAAGAAGCAGGAGAAGAATTTGCAAAAATGCTATCCTTACTGTTTTCCAAATGTCTCCAGAAGTCAGATGTACCAGAAGATTGGAATAATGCTGTGATGGTGCTACTTTACAAGAAAGGAGAGAAGGAAAACATTAAAAACTACCGTCCAATCAGCTTACTGTCAGTGATTTATAAAATTTTCACCAAAGTTTTAACGACAAGACTTGAATCAACTCTGGACTCAGCTCAACCTAGAGAACAAGCAGGATTCCGAAGTGGATTCAGCACAATGGATCATATCCAAACGGTAAGGGAACTCATAGAAAAACATAAGGAATATAATTTACCTCTTTGCCTTGCCCTTATTGATTATGAAAAAGCATTTGATTCGGTCTACACATCAGCAGTAGTAGAATCTCTGGAGGACATTGGTATAGACAAACCTTACATCAATATTATAAAGAATATTTACAAGAAAGCAACAGTAACCATCCGCTTGGACAAAGGAAAAGCAAAGATCAAGCTTGGAAGAGGCGTAAGACAAGGAGACACCATTTCGCCTAAGCTTTTTACTGCTGTCTTAGAAAATATTTTCAAGAAGCTGGATTGGGAAAACAAAGGGATTAGAATAAATGGGGAATATTTAAGTCATCTCCGATTCGCTGACGACATTTTAATTTTCAGTAACAGTCCTGAAGAATTGGAAAATATGCTAAAAGATTTGGCAGAAGCTAGCATTAATGTGGGATTAAAAATAAACTTGGAAAAGACTAAGGTGATGTTCAATTCATTTGCATCAAAAAAGAAAATCGTCTACAAAAACACTGAAATTAAAGAAGTGCAAAGTTATGTGTACCTTGGGCAAGAAATATCATCTGATAATAGTATCATGAATGAAATCAATAGAAGAATAAGAAATGGATGGAGTGCTTTTGGGAAGAACAATATTATTCTGAAGAGTAGCATGCCCCTGTGTTTGAAAAGAAAGGTATTTAACCAATGTGTTTTGCCTGTCCTAACTTATGGAGCAGAAACATGGACGCTAACAAAACGGATGGTACAAAGATTACATACAACACAGAGAAGTATGGAAAGGTGTATGCTAGGTATAACTAGAAGAGACAGAAAAAGAATAACCTGGATAAGAAGTCAGACGAAAGTTTTTGACATCATTGAAAGAATTAAACGACTAAAATGGAAATGGGCTGGGCACATCGCAAGAAGACAAGACAATAGATGGAGCACAAACACCCTACAGTGGTATCCTAGAGATGTAAAACGGCCAAGAAGGCGACCTCAAGTAAGATGAAGTGATGAAATCAGAAAAGTAGCCGGTGTAAATTGGATGACTAAAGCACTAGACAGGAAACATTGGAAAAATCTGGGGGAGACCTACATCCAGCAGTGGATTCAAAACGGTTGATGATGATGATGATGATGATGATATATATGTATATATATATATATATATATATATATATATACAACATATGTATATATATATTATAAATTTCAGATGTATTACATTTTGAAAACAGAAAACTCTAGTAAGTACTTAGTTTTAATGACATGCAAATCAATGAGTACTTTACTTGTTTGCTTACAATTCTAAATCCAGAACTCCAAGTAAGATTACATCTAAACAATAACATTTTTTAACTACAGATTATCTTAAATAAACCTTCTTTGGAACTTGTTCTTTCTCACTTTATTTTTACGTTATTAGAGATGAACTATTTATCAGGAGAGAGAAGGACAGCCAAACGAGCGATAAATTCATACGCTGTATCTTCTCACACAAATGTAACCCATCGGGGTTGCGAGTTGGAGAAAAATTAAGAATGGGGTCCTATTGTTAAAGATGACCCGTGCGGAGCGCACCTAAACCCCCGGTGCCTACTGTTGCCAGTTAAGCGGGGGGGGGGGGATATAATTGTTCGATAACACATCTCATTTGGTGTTCAGTAGGCCACACGGCCACTGGAAACAAAGCATTGTTCACTGTTGACATCTCAGGGTGCAATATTTCTTGGAAATTAAGGGCTTTTGGAGACAGAAGAGCCTGTAGCATGGACAGTAAACTAAAAAATGTGGTCTTTTTCAATTTTCAGTGCTCATTCACAAGAAAAAAAAATAGACTTCGTTATCGGCTCGGTTTACAGGAACCTCGATTAATCGAAACTCGGTTAATCGAGGTTCTACTGTATTTCATTTTTAGGTGCGTTCGTAATTATATAAATACGTAGCACCTATAGTCGTCGTTCGGTCCGTCTGTCTGTCCGTCCGTCCGCATATATTGTGCAGTTAAATGCGGATAATCTCTACTGAAATTTTTTTAATTTCTAAGCATAACACATTTTCAATTTTTTTTACCGTCGTATAGGGAAAAGAAAAGTACTTTTAAATGCAATTTGTTTAATAACTGCATCTCAATTCCTTTTTGAGGAAAAAAAAATTTGTAGTTTATAACGTCATTCCTTTAACGTTGGCAACAGAAGTACTCCATTTGTGTAGAAAGTGAAGGGAAAATAGTAGATTATTATATCTTTTTGTTGCCATTTTTCCATATTGTAGATTTATTTAACTTTGATCTGGAAACTTGCTTTATGCCAGATGACACCATATCACTTTTTTTAATAAAAAAAGAACTTTGTTTTATATAATCGTAGATTTTCTACCATTAAAAGAGGTGAATATTACTTTTCGCAAATAACGGTTTGATAGTATTTCTCGTTAAAGGTGTTTCCAGTTAAGGATTTGTTTTTGTTATTTTTTTTTCCCGGTTACAATGCCACCGATCAGATAGAAAAATTAGAATGTAGTCTAATTTATGTTTCGTGTATCTCCAACGAATACATTGCTTTCTAGTTTTATGCGCTAAGTAAGCGTACCCTGCCAATAAAAATTTCTCCTTGCTTTTGTTATAAATAATTATTTTCATATTAAATTAATATAAAAATTAAAAAACGAAAACTGTATCATAAAAATCAATACAATTAAGAAATTACTATAAAGAAATTATACAGTAATTACTATTAGTGAAAAAATGTAATAAAAAATAAGAATATTACGAAGACTAAAAGAGAAGGACTAGAACAAGAAAATCAAACGTTATAAAGTCCTTTAAAAAATACAAAAGAAAAATTCTTTAGCTGAATCTTCTGTGACAAATCAGGAGGTTTTCAGGGTGTTTCAACATTTATTTCATTCCTTATGTGCAATAACTTTCGTTGAAACCCATTAATGGATTTTGATATGGTTTATAAACCATTTTCCTCTCTTTAAATACAAAGGGATATGAATGGAGTTGGTATTTACGAGTATATCCTAAAGGTCATTCTATTTATCTAGCATAGCTTGTCAAAATTATAATATAAGTTTACATTTTTGTTACTCAAACCTAAGCCCTTTTGTTACTCGAAACTAAAGGACTCTAGTATACCCCTGTTGCCCCCAGCCTCACCCCAAGACAATACATAAATACAGGATAAAAACCTGGGGAAATCCCTGAGTACATATCATACAGTGAAACTTCCCTGTGCGACCACCTCCATTAAGCGACCACTTTCCTGAACGACCATTTTTTCATGGACTGAAATTTATTCCCATGGGCTCAATAGTAATTTTACCTCCCTTCAGAGATCATTTTAGTTGGGCTCTCTCCATGAGCGACCAATTTCTTTGAAGAAAATGAAACAAATTTTCCCTGGTCGCTTGAAGAAGGTTTTATTAGAAAAATAATTCCGGAGAGCGCATTATTCATCAAACTTCTAAACTAAGTTTAGATTTTTTTTATTTTATTCCGGTAACTTTTAACTCCCCTGCCCTATTGTGTCAGGAAACTCTCAAAGAAATAGATAGATTAATGAAATCGTCATTATTTTTTCCCGTCCAAAAAAAATTGCATTTATTTACTTAGCTTCGAAAGGACTTGGAAATATAAGTTATAAAAGACAAAACCGTAAAATCATAACAAACGTCAATGTATTCATTTTTTACACTCTGCAGTAATTAACTTATGGAAATTAACTTTTGTTTTGAAACTTAAATTTTCATATTTTTTCCTAATGTGAAAATAAATTTTAGTAACATTAATTGTTACCTTTTTTCAACAATTAAAATCTAGATTTAAACATGACCTCCATTAAGAGACCACCTCTCGGAGCGACCAATTTTTTTTGAACGGAACGTGGTCGCTTTAGAGAGGTTTTACTGTATTTTGATGATAGTAGATTAATCTCAAAATTTTACGTCATACTTATCTATTTTATTACACCTACAAATCTGTCCCTTACCTAAAAAAGCAGGATAATGAAAAACTTCCTCTAAAGAAAATGGCTCTTTTCTTCGTCTTTATTTTATTCCCTTTACAATCTCTGTACGTAATTTTTTCCCTCCCCCTCCCCCCACTACACCCAAAAGCCATTATTGATTAAACATCTTTGCTTATATATAAACTATCAATGTAGCGAGTTGAAAGAATTGTATTTCCTTAATAACCCCCCCCCCCCCCCGTAGAAAGCACCAGCTTGTCCCCTTTTAGAAGCATGTTAAACTTAACTTCCCTTAATGAAATGTTAAAATTACGTTTTCTTTGACCAAATCTTAGAATTGTATAACCTACCGATTAACTCTGTACCCCCTGCCCCCTACGCTGTAAAAAACTGACAGTGTAAAAAATTAACTTTTATTAATAAGCAGCTGTTCTTGTACATAATTATTCATAAATGTGTGAACCCTTTCCACCCTAGTTAATGTGAGCCCTTTTTTCATGGATATTTTTTTCGGGGGGGGGGAGGGGGTTCCGCCTACCGTCCTTGGTAAAGGTTTCCATAAATATATAAAAGTCACTGTCCTTTTACATAAGTTATTCATATAGCGAGTTGAAGTAACCGATACAGGTGTTCAGCATTTGCTTTACTTGAAACATTGAATCGATTTTCTATAACTCAATATATATGTTCCTCATTAACTAATAATCTCAATTTTTAATTATTACTTTTTTTACCGTTGACCTTTTTACCGTTGCCTTTTTTACCTGTTGCCCTTTTTACCGTTGCCCTTTTTGCCGTTGACGTTTTTTCCGTTGCCCTTTTTACCGTTGCCCTTTTTGCCGTTGACGTTTTTTCCGTTGCCTTTTTACCGTTGCCCTTTTTACCGTTGACCTTTTTACCGCGCACCATCTAGAATTTGTCTCTTTTTTTTCTAAGTTTTCAAAGTATATTTCTAAAATCCATGCTGAATTTAATATTTTATTTGTTAAAAACGGGTTAACTACAAGTAAGATTTTAACACTTCATATAAAATTAAGTCTATACTTTAGAAATATTTTGGGAACTAAGGAAAAAAAAATCTTTTAGGAGGCGTACACAAAAAATAGAAATTAAAAATATTAATTTCCTGAGGAGATATTTTAAATCTACGATTGCATCAAATGCCCATAGGCTTTACATTAGTGAGGGGAAATCGAAAGATGAGTGACCAGCCCCCTTAATTATGTAACGTGGAAAAAATTGAAAAGAAGAAGAATAACACGTTTTTTTCCTACCACAATTAAGCTTATATGTGGTCATTATTTAAAAAAAAAATGATATATTTTCATCGATCATGACCCCCCATACCCCGAAACCACCCTCAGTTCAAAAGTTGATATATATATATATATATATATATATACAGTGAAATCTGTCTAACCCGGAATCTATCTAAGCCGGAAATCTGTCTAAGGCGGAAACATTTCAGAGTCCCACATTTTTAAACATAGAGATTTCCGAAAAATCTGTATAAGGCGGAAACAATCTGTGTAACGCGGAACCGGACATTCATTTTGAGGCCCGAGGTAGCACATTTACTGTTTAAGGCGGAAGAAAATTCCGCTGCGAAATATAAATGGAAAGAAACTTTATTTTTTCATAATGACATGTATTGTCCAGTCTCATTCTCAGAGGTCAATGGTGCCTCGTTGATTGATGACAGTCAGGGGCGTATTTAAGCAGAATTCATTAGGGGGGCGTATATGACGATTTTGCCGACTGAGAAAAAAAATAGAGGAGACTAGGGAGGGTTGACCCACTTTTTACAAAATGATTTTTTATTTTTTAAATACTGAATGTAGAATGAAGTTTTATATGTCATTTTATTCGTTATACAATCAGTTATTAAAATAAAATAGCTACATAAATGTAACATGTAAGAAATTTGAAAAATGATTGATTTTAATCGTGAAAAAATAATGGGTCAAGGCTCCCCACGTATAGGAGGGTTGACCCACTTTGTTTTATATTCACTGTAAAAAAACGGACTAAAATACTACTGGCAATCTAGACACCAGTACTATTTCCGTATTTTAACGGAACTTTTACCGGTAAATTACAGAAAATTTTCCGCTTTTTTGGAATTTAACGGAAATTTTTCTGTAATTTACCGGGAAAAAGTTCCGTAAAAATACGGAAATAGTACTGGCATCTCGATTGCCAGTAGTATTTCCGTTTTTTTTTTTTTTTTTTTTTTTTTAACAGTGTTGCACTATTTGTGAAGAGAAATAAAATCCGTTAAAAAAAAAAGCAAAATAACTTTATTCTACATGCTTTAATTATTATAAAAAATATTTTTTTAAATATGAGGCTTAAACAAACCTGTTAAGACGCAATCGCAAGTCAGAAGAGAAAAATTTTGTTTTAAACAGGATTTTGTCTTATCAGGTATAATTGTACAGCAAGGAAAATGAAATTTTAACATTTAAGGCAGTAATTTTACATTCTGTTAGAGATAGGTTCCGTTTTCATAGTGTTTCATGTCATTATTTCCGGATTTAGGAGCCACTGTCCCGCTTTTTTATGTCCTTATTCTATTTTTTGTGACACTCGAATTGACAACTCTAGTTGTCACGTAGTTTGGCTTCATCTCACTGTATTCACCCTGCTGAAATTTTCCTACATACCTTCCTAAAGTTTTTCGATCGATACTATGTTCTTTTGCAACCGCATGAGCACTTAACTTATCATTAACATGATTTAAACCTTTAAGGGGCAAAGTACATTCAGTATTAAAATGTTGAAATAAATGACTGGCACCGGAATTTATGAACAAATTTATTTGGAAATAAGAAAAAGGCTATATTTCACATACATATTTAATGGAAAAGATTTTAGCAAAATTCTGGTGTCATTGTGATGCTTCGGAATTAAAATTAAGTGGTTTTATAAACATACCGCTGCTCCTCAAAGGGTTAAGATTGTTGCTTTCATCCTTTCTAGTCCTTACTAGTCTTTCCCACCGTTTCTATTTGGATCATTTTCAAAATAAGTACAATTTGGTGTCTTACTGTTTTAAAATCTATAATATTTGAAATAGGTAAAAATTTCAAACTCATAATTGTTCTTTATTTCTTTTTTTAATAATCCAAGTGTTAAACCAAGTAATTTATATAAAACAAATTAAATTGGCTAAAAAATAAAAATAAATGATTGACTTTTTAATGGGAACCATACTTGTCTCAAATCCAAACTTTGATTTTTAACATGTTATAATTTCTAATCAATAATCACTATTTTCATTGATTTGAGCAATTTTATTTTGAAAATAATATAAGTTTTGGGTACTTATAGTAATATGTCTGAAAATTGATTTTAATATGGAATAATTTTATGAAATAAGACTTACATGTTTTGTGTCACTGGTCTAACAACTAATATTTTTCAGTGTTAAATACTACTCTGATGATAAAAATTGAAGTAATTTGCTTTTTTATGTTAGCAACACTGTTTATAAACAAAATGGTGGATAAACTAGCTGCCTCCATGTGGTCTACTGTTTAAAAAGGGGAAATAATATTCCTAAATCAGCTAAGTTCTTTTATTATGCGTCACTGGTCTAACAAATATTCTATTAAACAGATAACAGTTAAATCAATTTAATAAAAAGATTATAATAATACAGTAAAAAAACTTTTGTTTAGCACCCTAAATCGTAATATTACTATTTTTAAAAGAGGAATAAAAATGTATTTCTTAAGAAATGTCACTGGTCTAACAGTCACTGGCCTAACATTATATTTGTTAAACTAGTGACAAATCCTGTTATGCCAGTGACACAATGTTAAACAATAAAATTATTTCATATAAAAAATGTTTTAAAAGTTATAATAATAATATTATGACTATTCACAGCTTTAATAAAGAATGTATTTGGGTTAAAACAAAAATGTCAACAGTCTAATGCAAAATGTCACTGGTCTAACGCATGTCATTGGTCTAACTAATACTTACTTTTAAGTAATTAATGTATTTGTGTTAATGAGTCAATTAAGCTCGGCCACTGCATTATTTGAGTTACAATTATCTTTTATTAATCGTAGTAAAATAATTTGTGGAAAAAGTTGTACTTAAAAAAAAAAAAAAAAAAAAAAAAAAAAAATTGCTGAAAATGTACCTTATTTTGAAAATGACCCATTTACCTATTGTAAGCAATATTTAAATGGTAAAAGGTTCCTATCAACTTTCCTATTTTCTGGCCATTTTTCACATTTTTCTATAGTCAGTTTTAAACGTTTTCTTTTCCATCGCACCATTTTACTGAAGCTTTATAGAATAAATTTACATTCTTTTATGTATATACCATTAGCTTTTCATTATGCACTGTATATAATAAAAAAGATTTCCAAAACCACTTAATTAAGGGAGCCTTGAGCATCTGGTCAACCCTTCCTCACATTGACTGGTCAAGCCTCCCTACATAGACCTTTTCTAAAGAATACCACACTGTTATGTTAAGCCTAACTTACTGCACAGTCTTTATGCCTTGAATGAAAGCTGGATATTTTTGCATTACTTTAAACCTACTTACTTACATTTCTATGATATAATTTATTTGAAAAAAGCTTACAAAATATTTCCAAAAAACACAACTTTTAGGTTGAAAACGCCTCACAACTGATTTTTCCACACCTATTTCGATTATCTCTATGAAACGAAGACTGTTGTTTGAGCATTCCAGTAGCTTTGATTGATACCTATTGATAAAACTCTGAAATTCTTTTAAATATGAAAATTGATGGGTGGGTCAAGCCTCCCGTATGGTCAACCGTCCCTTGTCTCCCCTATAAATATCTTTAAAAGTACGTTTCTGTGTCTGTATATATGCATCTACCCGGTGTCCTAAAATGGACTGACTGATTTTAAAATTCAATAACTTGCAAATGGTGACAGCTATAAAATTAAATTCTTGCAGGAGGGGTATGTAAGATGTCAGGATTTTTTTACTGCGGTTATCGATTTTAGTTTAAAATAGTGGCGATAGATGGCGCTGCTATCAATAGGCGCTAATTCGGGGCATGATTTTTGGCCTCTCTCTTTTCTCAATATTGATGCGAAAGAAGGATATTAAAAAGCCTTCCGGCCAGTGCCGGGAGGAAGAGGTAGCTTTCATATTCCTTATTTTTAAAAAGCCAACTTATATTATTCAAACACACGAAGCTCAATTAAGCGGAAACCGAATGTAGGAGATTCAATACTAATTTTTATCAATACTAAATCATTATGAATGAGAATTTCGCGAAATTAGTCAGCTTTATCCAAGCTGCTTTTATTTAAAGTCACTTATATTTGGCTGCCAAATTCGGCGATTTCTTAAAGTGCCTGCTATTTTAAGACAACATGGTAGATGAGGCTAACCAGTGAACTTGGTCGAGACCTTAGTAATTGCTGTGCACATGTTCACTCATATCGGAATCGTTTGATATATACGAGTATTGTCGCAGGCAAAAAATCAGATTTTTCAAAATGTCACCCACTTTAGAAATTGAAACTGCTATATCTGAGCCATTTTTTAATATAAAGACAAACAAACAGTGCTCCTGAATCCTTATATCAAGGTCAAATACTTAAGAAAGAAACCTTTTTCAATTTCTAATTTTTTTGCACCTCACTTTAAATATAATTTTTTTAAACTTAATGGCCGCCATTTTGAAACAAGATGGCTGATGAAGCTGGCCAGCGAACTTGGTCGAGATATTGATGTATACTATCCACATGCCTTCTTCCATCGAAATAGGCGTGTGGTATCGCGCGACAAATACAAGATCGTTTCAAAGTGTTAGCCATGATAGAAATTCTAAGTGCTATAATTCAACCACTTTTTAAGATATAAACAAAAGAACAAATTTTCAGAAACAAAAACTGCTCCAGAATATTTGTATCAAGGCCAAACACATAAAAAAAATCTTTTTCATTTTCCAATTTTTTAATACCTCATTTTAAATTTTAAATTACATTCTTTTTAATGGCAACCCTTTAGAAACAAGATGGCGAATGAAGCTGGCCAACGAACTCGGTCGAGACATTGGTATGTACTATGTACAGACCAAGTTACATTCAAATCTGTTCATAAATACGCCTGTTATCGCGTGACAAAAATCAGGTCGTTTTAAAATTTCAGCCACAATAGAAATTCAAAATGTTATAACTCAGCCATTTTTTTAGATGTAGACGAAACAAAACCTGTTCCGGAATCTTTGTATTAAGGTAAAACACATACAAAAAAAATTTTTTCATTTTCCAATTTTTTGGTATCTTATTTTAAATTTAATTTTTTTAAAAATTTTTTAAATGGCCACCATTTTGAAACAAGATGGCGAATGAAGCTGGTCAACGAACTCGGTTGAGTTATTTGTATGTACTATGTACACACCAAGGTACATCCAAATCGGTTCATAAATACGTCTGTTATCACGTGGCAAAAATCAGGACGTTTCAAAATGTCAGCCACGCTAGAAATTCAAAATGCTATAACTCAGCCATTTTTTAAGATATAGACGAAACAAAAACTGCTCCCGAATCTTTTTGTCAAGGTCAAACACATAAGAAAAAAATATTTTTTCAATTTTCAATTTTTTGCTACTACATTTCAAATTTAAATTTTTCTTAAAATTTTAAATGGCCGCCATTTTTAAAAAAGATGGCGGATGAAGCTGGCCAACGAACTCGTTCGAGACATTGGTCTGTACTATGTATAAACGAAGTTACATCCATATCGGTTCATAAATACGCCTTTTATCGCGTGACAAAATTCAGGACATTTCAAAATGTCAGCTTCGCTAGAAATTCAAAATGCTATAACTCAGCCATTTTTTAAGATATAGACGAAACAAAAACTGCTACGGAGTCTTTGTATAAAGATCAAATACATAAGAAAAAAATATTTTTTCATTTTCAATTTTTTGATACCACATTTCAAATTTTAAATTTTTAAAAAAATTTTAAATGGCCGCCATTTTGAAACAAAATGGCGGATGAAGCTGGCCAACGAACTCGGTCGAGACATTGGTATGTACTATGTACACACCGAATTACATCCAAATCGGTTCATAAATACGAGAGTTACAGTGTGACATATGTCAGATATATATATATATATATATATATATATTGATATATATATATATATATATATCAATTTTGAACGGAGGGTGGTTTCGGGGTCTGGGGGTCCTGATCGATGAAAATATACCAAAATTTTTTGAAATCGCTTTCCTCCGAACTGCTGCAATAGGTAGCTTTTTGTAAAGAAAGCTACCTAATATATGCAGTGGGCCCCTAAGAATACAATTGCATTGGCGACTGAGAACCACTCCATATATTTAATCTCCTTCTTTCGCATCAATACAGAGAGAGAAGAGAAACAAAAAATCAGGCCCTGATTTAGCACCTATTGCTAGCAGTGCCATGTATCGCTGCTGATTTAAACTAAAATCGAGAATTGCTGTAAAGAAACTCCTGACATCTTACATAACCCTCCTGCAAGATTTTAAAAAAATAGCTGCCGCCATTCAAGTTATTGAATTTTAAAATCAGTCAATCCATTTTAGTACACCCGGTATGTTCCATATAAAATTCAACATTATTAACCCATCGAGATCAAAATTTTCTCTTTAGAACGTCGAATGCTTTACACTTTAGGATATTGAGGAGAATATACAGATGGGTGACAAAATAATACGAACACCCATGAAAAAGGCGTGGTCCATTTCAAAGAAGTAGAACGCGCATGTCACTTTGCACTCAATTCTGCCGCGTAGTGGTTATGAAAGGTAAGGTATCAGTCACTCAACATCAGTAATAGGTGTTGCATGCGCTTACCATAGGCTCTGGAAAACTCAATAATGACTGACCTGTCAGAGTTTGAAAAAGGAATGATTGTTGTAATGCCGCGCGCTGGTTGCTCCGTGATGGAAACAGCCAATTATTTGGGGCTAACAAGGAGTACTGTGTCAGCCTTTACGATAGCGTACACGAAATGCGGTAAAGTGTCGTCTGCGAAGTACAACAGTGGACGGAAAAGAAAACTTTCTGAGAGGGATAAAAGAGAGCTGACCCCCATAGCGGTCCGAAATCGCAGGCAATCTTTATCCCAGATAACGTCAGAGATAGATAGTCATCTCCAAAATCCCATTTCAGTAAAAATTGTCCAAAGGAAACTTCATGCTTTGAAAATTTATGGAAGAGTTGCAATTCGTAAGCCATTGATGTCATAGGTGTTCGTGTTATTTTGTCACCCATCTGTAAGGTAGGTTTAAAGATGGACACATCACCCCTTCACTTACGTTACATTGTTATTGTTGTAAATATTCCCGTAAAGTATTTTGATATTTTTTGCTGAATGTGCAAATGGAAATCTGCAATTCGGATTAACTAAACAAGATGAAGTTTTTAGTGATATGCTACTTAGAACTTATACAGAATCAGCTTATTTATATTTACATTAAAAATAAATAAATAAAATCTTATTTTAATTACATCTTTGTTCATCCATTGCAGAACATGCATTTTAACCCGCTATTTTTTTAGACGAGTCCATCTATTCACGACAGCGCCCAAATCTAGGTATTTCAAAATGTCCTTCTCAAACGTAAGCATCATGAGTGTATTCAAACGTGAATCAGTCATTGTTGTGCTTAGATATTTTTTTCACAAGTTTTAATTTACATTGTTCTTTCATCCGAGGCAACTGTGACTGGAGAAGTCAGAGCCAGACGATTAATGTGGTTCGCAAGTGGCAGAATGTATCTCAAAGATTCTGTTTTCATGTAAATATCGTCCATTCTTTCAGCGGAAGTTTGACAAAACTTTCATCTCTGCGTGTAATGCTTCCATACTAGGAATTGCTAATGTTTCACGAAAGCCATTTACCGCTTTCTTAAATAGATTTAGTTTGCATTTCTTTCTTGTAATGGGAGGATACATTATTTTATCCAGCGGTGTGATTACGCTGATGAAAGAATTAAGACTTCCAGCTTTCACCACTGTAAGGGTATCCAGTACTTTCTGAAACTCTATGCGTTTTAACATTAGAAGTTCGGGAGCAAAGAGATTGTTTCAATTACTGTCTAACTTCTTTGGTGATAATCTTCGTCAATACTGCATAACAAATTCATTTATCGGATGAACACCTTCTTTGGTTTAAAAGAGAACTGCATTCTATATTTCCCTATTCATATTTTCATTGTCATTGTTGATTGTTTCAAATGATTTGATACAAGTCTTCAGTATTTTCGTAGCGTCTATTTTAAGAGTCTTCGACTTCATTTTTTCAGTAACTAACTTGCACTTGTACTGAACATTCTTGCGAAACATCAGTAAAGCAATTAAGTCGAGAGATAATATTTTCTTTTCTTAAAACTCATGGCTTGATCTTTGCTTTGCTAACAGAAGTGATGAATTAACGATTTCAAAATTTGTAGGATACATTCATATGAGATCCAAACCGCTTTCAATGATTCCGCTCAAGCAGTCCATCTCGCCTTAGAAAGATTCCGCAGTAGAAGAGCATTTTCTATTTCTATGAGCTTGTCTACTAATGGTTTCTTTCGTTTAGTACATGCTGTGAAAAACACAAACAACTTCCCGCACATCGAAAACATCACCTATAATATTGCTAGAGTTGCAAAAATCCCGCAGATTTTGAGGGACGGGAATAAACCAGGAAATTTTGGGGAATAAACCCGGAATTTTGGGGAATATTGGAAATGTTGCAGGAGCTTTGAAGGTAAACAGAACCAGTCATTTTTTCAAGTTAAAATTTTTAGTTTTCAGAATTTCAGGCACTGTTCTGAAATGTTTAAAATAGATTTTTCATTGTGAATTCACAAAACTTATGATTTTGCATTTAAAGTTTTTTAACTGACATAATCAGTATTAATTTTCTAGCGAGTTGCATTGTATTTTGCAATTGATTTCTTTTACTTTTGTTAATTTTCTTTTTGTTTACATTGGTTGATTCGTAGAGTAGGGGTGATGTTTACATCCATGCCAGGCAAGATGAATCTGTCATCTGCCTTTATCACTTTTTACTTATCTACGATTAAAATATCAAATTACTTATCATATTTTAATTTATCTTAATTAATATTTCTACAACTTAAGCACGTATTTTATTAGTTTTTATGTAAATGAAGCTAATTTTCTATATTTATACTGTTTACATTTGTATAAAACATTTTGTTTACATTGAAAAAAATTTGAAATCATTCAAAATAATAAATAAAACATTTTCAGTCCTAAGCCTTTGGGAACACTCCCGGGAATTTTTTTAATTCCCCTCCCAAAAAACCCGGTTTATTCAGGGGATTAAATCCGGTTTTTTTCGCCCTTTGCAACTCTAAATATTGCTGGCATTGCAAATAATGCGAAACGAAAGTGTTGAGTCTGTGACTTTGACAAGGAATATATTGCACAATTCGACCCACGATTTCTGAAAACGTTTCAACACAACAGCTGATCGATCATTGTGCGAAGCATCTGGTGTCGTAACTGTCATAATTCCATAAAATTATGCTTTTTGAATATCTCTGACTATCGTTTTGCGCACTGCTGTAGCAAAAAATTCAATCATCTCGTTTTGGAATGAAGCGGTAAGGTAAGTTATGTGGTGTGGCCTGAAACGTGTGTCTTCAAACATTTCCTCAGTTGTGGGTTATGTCTAGAAGTTAATTTCACAATTTGTCAAAAGTTTCCATTTTCGTCTTTGTCACTTCCACAATTCAGACCTTGTCTACTCCACATTCGCGTAATGTCCATCAAGATTTCTACAATTTCAATGCTGAATGCAAGATGTTGCTGTTGCTCTTCCAGAATAATCCGTTTGCGCTTGCTCTCGTCTAGTAAGTGATTATTATGCGGCATTATGAACTGACAAAATAGGAAACAGCAAATTTGATAAGAGTTGGAAGAGAAATGTTGTGCGAACTTTCTGTTCTTTTCATTTCCTTAAGCTCTTCATTTTGTGTCCTTTGTTTACACCACTCTCAACTGGAGTATTTCGTATTTTTTCTCTGCTAGATCCTCCATAAAATTGGCAAAAAAAAAAAAAAAGCATTGCGTTCTGTGCTATATTACAAAAACGGATGCTCTTTTGTACCAAGCGGTGTTGAAATGTCGCTGTCTATCTTGCGGGATGGAACCATTTATCGGATATACGCTGAGTTTTGGCTGATACGGATCTAAATTGATCAAATATGTCTCTGATTGTCTAACTTCATTTTAGACCTTTTTTCCTGGGTCATGTGCAATGATGGAATCGTTCCTACTTTCCGTAATTTCCACGGTTCTACTTGATTTCTTTCACGATCTTACTATAAATATTTGACACAGACGAACAATTTTCTTTTTCCTGTCAATTATATCTATGGTCTTTTTAAGGAAGAAGAAAACCCTTAAGTCACCAAATCGGGTCAATTTTTCAAAAATCGGCTTGCAGTCGTTTAAAATATCGACTAAATGATTCAATTGTCCAGCACATTTCAATACACCACGATTAATATGAATGCCTTCACCGAAGTCGTCACCATCTTCTCTGCTAGTGGATCATCTATATGTTCAGAACCCTACTAAACCTCTGCGGATTCTCAGAAAGACCCTTTTGTATATTGAGAAACTAGTCTCTCCTGGTTCTTTCTCAATTTATTTTCAGCGGTCACGCGAAGTCGAAAAAAAGAGAGGCAAACTTCGGATTTTCGAAAGAAATTAAGACAAATGATAAGGATTGGTGTTTCTTAGTGTATGTTTTGAGAAAAACACGTAGAAAACTGAAAAAAAAAATCGATTGTTTCAGAATTGTATCGATCGATACTGACTACCTAGAATTTGCCGACTATGATCAAAGTTGCCGACATTGGGGGGGCGAGACGCCCCCCTACGCCCCCCCCAGTAGCTTCGCCCCTGATGACAGTTTTTTGCGAATTAGGATGATTCTATGACTGTATGCGAAATGTTGGACGAATCTAGGAAAAAAGGTGACTCTTAAAATATCTCTTAAAATAATTCTTCGATTTAAAAACTATCTACTTCAACGTTTTTATCAAACATTTCTCCATAATACTACCCATTTTAATATTTTTGTATGCAGTAATTTTCTTAATATTTGCGAAATAGACCTCTAGTCACAAGAGATTCTTTCAAAGCGGCGAAGAGCGTTAGTTTTTTTTTCCGAATAAGAGACAAAATGTAGTACGCAATTGCGTCAAAAGATGGGGACACCAGAATTCTGATATGCTTATTATGTAAACTGTAAATATTGCAAAGTTAAATAAAAACAATTGTCTCGGGGTTATCAAACTTCATTGATATTTTAAATAAAACATTTCATCTAAATTATTTATTATAAAAGAATTATTACATCACAATAGTTTTTATGCAAAGAAAATAATAATTATAATAATAATAATATTATGGATGTCAGTGATTATATATTGATTGACCGTCATAATAATAAAAAATGATATTATAAAAAGAAGAGCTGAAATGAATTATTTTTTTACGTTTCTGATCGTGTGATTTATATTCTAATAATAATTATTAATGTATATTTTTTGTAAAGTGATTGAAATTAAATATATTTATAAAATTTATGGTAATATTTTTATTGTTGAAAAATTGCCAAGAAATAATCATCATCAAATTGGCGTCATTATAATTGTAATTTTATTTAATTTAATAGCAATTAAAAAATTTCAAAGGAACTGAGAATAATGGTCAACTAGCAGACTTAAAAAAAAAAAACACATTCACATATGAAAACACGTATCAGGGAGTATCGAACTGCCTATCTTAAGATCAGTAGACGATGGCCCTTAACCACTCAGCCAGTGGGAAGACAAAATTTTCTCCCCAAAAGTGGTTAAAAAGAAAGCATGTGTGTGAATACAGTGTCATGCATTTTCGGTGAAATTTCCATAGAATGGCGAAGAAATATAGTCCGATTTTTCATGCGCATTATAAAACGAACAAGAGTCTTGCTGGAAACAAGTAAATTGTTATTTGGTTCATCTGAAACATATTTATTTGATTTTTAAAAAATCGCCAGTGTCATTTTCGAGAGAAAAAAAATCGAATTATTTAACGAACGAGAGTTTTCCCAGAAAAAAGAAAAGTGTTATTCACCTCGCCTTAATCACATTTATATTATGTATCAATTTAAAAATAATCGTTAGAACCGTTTTCGAGATTTTCAAATTAGGAACTTCCTCGATATCATACCAACGTTTTCACTTTAAAAATGGCTATTTAGATCTCAAAATATACTGCACGTAGAAATGTAAAAATTTCAATATACGATTAGACTGCAGATATAAGACTGTTCTAGAAAATTCAGAACAATAAGACCTATATCTGCTGAGTTATTAAAAGGCGGCTTTTCGCGTTTTCTTTGATGTCGAGTTAGCTGTATATATGAGTTCCGCCATCTACGAATTCTATGATACGATACGATACGATTTTAACGATACAATACGATACGATTTTAGGCTTAAGGCTGTTTCACTCGGAATACTACCGTCGACCGTGATAAAATGTTAATTTAGTTAATTGAAAGCGTTGGTTTTCATTTAAACAATCTTCTCAGTGCGTGACCGATATCACGTAATCATATCCCGCAGACCTCCCGCCCTTTATCGCGATTACGTAATAGCAGAAGCCTACGTCACGAAAAATCTGAAAAAAAAACTGAAGTCCAGTCAGTGGTCACGTGATCAGCAGGCTGAAAATTGGACGGGATACGCAGGCGTGACGTCAGAATCTGGACGGTGCAAAGGTCACTTGGACGTTGGACGTCTTACAACTAAGGTGATACTAATCTTAGTTGGAAGAAGGGCTCCAAGCCGCTTGTCAGATTCTCTAGACGTCCAAGATGGCGGCCTTTCAAAATGGCGGACGTCCAGGGATTATGCAATCCAAAATGGCGGACGTCCAAGATGGCGGACATCTAACACGTTGGTCGTCCGTGGGGGATATAAAATCCAAGATGGCGGATGTCCAAAGTCCATCTACGCATTGAAAACACAAGTTTTTTAACTAAAAAGCATCTGAAAATTAAAATTTTTGTTAATTAAATAAGAAACAAACAAATTTTAAGTTTTAAAAGTTCTACTGCACGCATTTATTTAAAATAAATGTCACAGAGATATATATAAATATTACAATGTTAAATTACTATGTACAGGAAATTTAAGTATTTACATATTTTTTTTTTTAGAAAAAAGCAGGCTTTGTATAATAACTTGTATATTTACGTGCAAGCACTGGGCGAACATCTCCAAGCTATTTGGTTCGCTTCGGGCTAGGCAAAAGTCGTCCTCGCACTCATCATTCTCACATGGACCCTCAGATACCGGCCAATGGGAACAGCCAGGAACAGGAGATCTCGAGCGGACGACTGCAGGACGAGACTCTCACGCAACAGGACACTTAGAAGCAGTACTCGCTTGGTGTACCTGGTGGCAGCATATAAATAGAACGGAATTTCTTCGAAGTTGTGCGGACTAAGAGGAAACTCCGACATATATCAGGAATTTTAGTTCGGGAAAAAGCAAAAGAAATTGCTGAGAAAATTGGGAAAAAAGATTTTAAAGCATCAAATCGCTGGTTGATGAGATTCAGAACTCGACATAATCTGTCACTGAAACAAATGTGTGGCGAATCAAAAGATATTCCGGATTCTGAAGTTGAAAAATGGATGGACAGAATTTCTATATTAGTAGATGGTTATGCTCAAAGGGATATTTTTAATTGCGATGAAACAGGACTGTTTTTTCGGGAATTGCCTACGAAAACTCTGACTGAAAAAGGAAAAGCTTGTTTTGGTGTAAAGCACTCAAAGGAGCGCCTGACTTTGCTTCTTTGCTGCAATATGAAAGGAGAAATGGAAAATCCATTAGTAATCGGAAAATCACGGAAACCAAGATGTTTCAAAAACATTGATGTGTCAAGTTTACCGGTTACCTGGAAATCTTAAAGGAAAGCGTGGATGACAGCAGTAATCATGGAAGAATGGTTGAAATTGTTTAACAGAAAAATGCAAAGAGATAACCGCCATGTGTTATTATTTTAGGTAGCTTTCTTTACAAAAAAGCTACCTATTGCAGCCGTTCGGAGGAAAGCGATTTCAAAAAATTTTGGTATATTTTCATCGATCATGACCCCCAGACGACGAAACCACCCTCCGTTCAAAATTGATATATATATATATATATATGACCTATGTCACACTGTAACTCCCGTAATTATGAACCGATTTCGATGTAATTCGGTGTGTACATAGTACATACCAATGTCTCGACCGAGTTCGTTGGCCAGCTTCATCCGCCGTTTTGTTTCAAAATGGCGGCCGTTTAAAATTTAAAAAAAATTTAAAACTTGAAATGTGGTACCAAAAAATTAAAAATGGAAAAATATTTTTTTCTTTTGTATTTGACCTTTATACAAAGATTCCGGAGCAGTTTTTGTTTTGTCTATATCTTAAAAAATGGCTGAGTTATAGCATTTTGAATTTCTAGCGTGGCTAACATTTTGAAACGTCCTGAATTTTGTCACGCGATAAAAGGCGTATTTATGAACCGATTTGGATGTAATTCGGTGTGTACATAGTACATACCAATCTCTCGACCGAGTTCGTTGGCCAGCTTCATCCGCCATTTTGTTTCAAAATGGCGGCCATTTAAAAATTTTTTTAAATTTTAAAATTTGAAATGTGGTACCAAAAAATTGAAAATGGAAAAATATTTTTTTCTTATGTATTTAACCTTTATACAAAGATTTCGGAGCAGTTTTTGTTTCGTCTATATCTTAAAAAATGGCTGAGTTATAGCATTTTGAATTTCTAGCGTGGCTGACATTTTGAAACGTCCTGAATGTTGTCACGCGATAAAAGGCGTATTTATGAACCGATTTGGATGTAACTTCGTTTATACATAGTACATACCAATTTCTCGACCGGGTTCGTTGGCCAGCTTCACCCGCCATCTTGTTTAAAAATGGCGGCCATTTAAATTTTTAAGAAAAATTTAAATTTGAAATGTGGTACCAAAAGTTGAAAATTGAAAAAATATTGTCTTCTTATTTGTTTGACCTTGATAAAAAGATTCGGGAGCAGTTTTTGTTTCGTCTATATCTTAAGAAATGGCTGAGTTATAGCATTTTGAATTTCTAGCGTGGCTGACATTTTGAAACGTCCTGATTTTTCTCACGTAATAACAGGCGTATTTATGAAACGACTTGGATGTACCTTGGTGTGTACATAGTACATATAAATATCTCGACCGAGTTCGTTGGCCAGCTTCATCCGCCATCTTGTTTCAAAATGGCGGCCATTTAAAAAAATTAAAAAATTAAAAAATTTAAATGAGATAGCAAAAAATTGGAAAATAAAAAAGATTTTTTTGTATGTGTTTGACCTTAATACAAAAATTCCGGAACAGTTTTTCTTTCGTCTATATCTATAAAAAAATGGCTGAGTAATAGCATTTTGAATTTCTCTTGTGGTTGACATTTTAAAACGACCTGATTTTTGTCACGCGATAACAGGCGTATTTATGAACCTATTTGGATGTAACTTGGTCTGTACATAGTACATACCAATGTCTCGACCGATTTCGTTGGCCAGCTTCATTCGCCATCTTGTTTCAAAAGGGTTGCCATTTAAAAAAAATTAAATTTATAATTCAAAATGAGGTATTAAAATATTGGAAAATGAAAAAGATTTTTTTTATGTGTTTGGCCTTGATACAAAGATTCCGGAGCAGTTTTTGTTTCTGAAAATTTGTTCTTTTGTTGATATCTTAAAAAATGGTTGATTTATAGCACTTTGAATTTCTAGCATGGCTAACATTTTGAAACGATCTTGTATTTGTCACGCGATAACACACGTATTCGCCTATTTCGATGTAAGAAGGCATGTGGATAGTATACATCAACACCTCGACCAAGTTCGCTGGCCAGATTCATCAGCCATCTTGTTTCAAAATGGCGGCCATTAAATTAAAAAACATATATATATTTAAAGTGAGGTGCAAAAAAATTAGAAATTGAAAAAGGTTTCTTTTAAGTATTTGACCTTGATATAAGGATTCCGGAGCATTTTCTGTTTGTCTTTACCTTAAAAAATGGCTCAGATATAGCAGTTTCAATTTCTATTGTGGGTGACATTTTGAAAAATCTGATTTTTTGCATGCGACAGCACTCCTATATATTAACCGATTCCGATGTGAGTGAGCGTGTGCACAGCAATTACTAAGGTCTCGACCAAGTTCACTGCTTAGCCTCATCCACCATGTTGTCTTAAAATGACAGGCACTTTAAGAAATTGCCGAATTTGGCAGCCAAATATAAGTTACTTTAAAGAAAAGCAGCTTGGATAAAGCTGACTAATTTCGCGAAATTCTCATTCATTATATTGATAAAAATTAGTATTGAATCTCCTATATTCGGTTTCCACTAAATTGAGCTTCGTGTGTTTGCATGATATAAGTTGGCTTTTTTTAAATAAGGATTATGAAAGCTACCTCTTCCTCCCGGCACTGGCCGGAAGGACTTTTTAGATAATGCACCTTGCCATCCCGAGATAGAGTTAACAAATGTGAAGCTACAGTTCCTGCCAGCGAATACCACATCTAGAACTCAATCTTTGGATCAAGGGATAATCAAAATCTCTAAAAACTGTCTACAAAAAAATATCTCCTTCGATCAATTTTAGCTGCAATGGAAGCAGCAAAGTCTGCATCCGAACTAGCTAAGACCGTAGCAGTTTTGGATGCAGTTAAGTGGATTGACAGAGCCTCTAAAGAAATCACACCTGATACAATAATTAAGTGCTTTCAGAAATCGGGGTTCAGTTTCGACACCAAAGAAATGTCAGATAGTGGTAAAGATGATGTTGAAAAGGAAGAGCTTCAAGACCTGATGAATAACATTTGCAATTTCATTCCAGATGGACAAGGAAATACAAATGTTACTGAATACATACGTGCCGATGATAAACTTACTACAAGCGATTATAATGAGTCAGTGGATTTTCTCATAGCACAAAAGCTAGAGGACAATAGTGGGAGTAGCACTGATGAATATGAAGTAGAAGACGGAATGACTAGCATTAAGTCATATCAAGATGCTCTTAAGAATCTAAAGCTTTTACAAAATTTTTACATAGCGCGAAAAAATTATGAAATGACACCAATGTTAACTGAAATACAGTGTGCTACCGAAAAAGAAGCGATTAAGAAAAAAAATTAACAAACAACAATATTCGAGTTTTTTTTCTAAATAAACTCAAGATAATGGAATTTTAAAGCATTTATTAAGGTAAATATAACAGTTTTTTTTCACTAAAATTTGTAATTTTGATTTATATCAGTGTGTTTGTGTACTATCAATTTGTAGTGTAAATTAATATTACTATAAATATATAAAAATATGTAAAAAGATTTCATGTTTATTTAATTTTAAAAAAATTAAAAGATACGTTAGATTTAATCTTTAGCCAAAGAATTGTTTAATACTCTGTGAACGGGATGTCTATAAATTTTTTCTGTCTAAGCCGGAAATCTGTCTAAGGCGGAATTTTATTTCAGTCCCAAGTGATTCCGCTTTAGACAGATTTCACTGTATATCTATCTATCTATCTATCTATATATATATCTGATATTTGTCACATTGTAACTCTCGTATTTATGAACCGATTTGGATGAAACTTCGTGTATACATAGTACATACCAAAGTCTCGACCGAATTCGTTGGCCAGCTTCATCCGCCATCTTATTTCAAAATGGTGGCCATTTAAATTTTTTTTTAAGTTTAAAATTTGAAATGAGTTATCAAAAAATTGAAAATTAAAAAATTATTTCTTTCTTTTGTGTTTGACCTTGATACAAAGATTCCGAAGTAGTTTTTTGTTTTGTTTATATCTTAAGAAACGGCTAAGTTATAGCACTTTGAATTTCTAGCGTGGCTGACATATTGAAACGATCTCATTTTCGTCACGTGATAACAGGCGTATTTATGAACCGATTTGGATGTACCTTGGTGTATACGTAGTACATACCAATGTCTCGACCGAGTTCGTTGGCCAGCTGCATCTGCCATCTTGTTTCAAAATGGCGGCCATTTAAATTTTTTTTAATTTAAAATTTGAAATGTGGTACCAAAAAATTGAAAATTAGAAAATATTTTTTTCTTATGTGTTTGACCTTGATACAAAGATTCCGGAGTAGTTTTTTTTATATCTTAAAAAATGGCTGAGTTATAGCAGTTTGAATTTCTAGCGTGACTGACATTTTGAAACGACTTGATTTTTGTCACGCGATAACAAGCGTATTTATGAACCGATTTGGATGTACCTTGGTGTCTACACAGGACATACCAATGTCTCGACCGAGTTCGTTCACCAGCTTCATCCGCCATCTTGTTTCAAAATTGCGGCCATTTAAATTTAAAAAAAAAAATTAAAATTTGAAGTGCAGTACCAAGAAATTGGAAATTGAAAAAGATTTTTTTCCGGAACAGTTTTTGCTTCGTCTATATCTAAAAAATGGCTGAGTTATAGCATTTTGAATTTCTATTGTGGCTGACATTTTGAAACGACCTGATTTTTGTCACGCGATAACAGGCGTATTTATGAACCGATTTGGATGTAACTTGGTGTGTACATAGTACATACCAAATTCTCGACCGAGTTCGTTGGCCAGCTTCATTCGCCATCGTATTTCAAAAGGGCTGCCATTAAAAAAAAATTAAATTGAAAATTGAAAATGAGGTATCAAAAAATTGGAAAAGGAAAATATTTTTTTTTTATGTGTTTGGCCTTGATACAAAGATTCAGGAGCAGTTTTTGTTTCGTCTATATCTTAAAAAGTCCTTAAGCCAGTGCCGGGAGGAAGAGGTAGCTTTCATATTCCTTATTTTAAAAAAGCCAACTTATATTATTCAAACACACGAAGCTCAATTTAGTGGAAACCGAATATAGTAGATTCAATACTAATTTTTATCAATATAATGAATGAGAATTTCGCGAAATAAGTCAGCTTTATCCAAGCTGCTTTTCTTTAACCCTAGATCTACCGGGAATTTTATTCAAGTTTTAATAAAACGTTCTACACCAGAATTTTTATTTAAAACTATTTAACTTATTTATTTACCTTATTTTTGTCTGGTTTATATACTTAGTTTATTTTAAAGAAATTTCTGGTTTGAATGAATATTTTGTATGTACCTGTCGGGTCCAATGGACCCGTCTGGTAGACGGAGGGTTAAAGTAACTTATATTTGGCTGCCAAATTCGGCGATTTATTAAAGTGCCTGCCATTTTAAGACAACATGGTGGATGAGGCTAACCAGTGAACTTGGTCGAGACCTTAGTAATTGCTGCGCACATGCTCACTCACATCGGAATCGGTTGATATATACGAGTGCTGTTGCAGGCAAAATATCAGATTTTTCTAAATGTCACCCACATTAGAAATTGAAACTGCTATATCTGAGCCATTTTTTAAGATAAAGACAAAAAAATGCTCCTGAATCCTTATGTCAATGTCAAATACTTAAGAAAGAAAGCTTTTTCAATTTCTAATTATTTTGCACCTCACTTTAAATATAATTTTACTTTTAATTTAACGGCCGCCATTTTGAAACAAGATGGCTGATGAATCTGGCCGGCGAACTTGGTCGAGATATTGATGTATACTATCCACGTGCCTTCTTACATCGAAATAGGCGAATACGTGTGCTATCGCGTGACAAATACAAGATCGTTTCAA
The DNA here is from genome assembly GCA_963932465.1 of Maratus speciosus. NCBI lineage: Eukaryota > Metazoa > Arthropoda > Arachnida > Araneae > Salticidae > Maratus > Maratus speciosus. Next base: position 270,952,812 of record OZ010787.1, on the reverse strand, counting down.
AATGTTAACCAGGCTAGAAATTCAAAGGGCTATAATTCAACCATTTTTCAAGATATAAACAAAAGAACAAATTTTCAAAAAGAAAAACTGCTCCGGAATCTTTGTATCAAGGCCAAACACATAAAAAAAATCTTTTTCATTTTCCAATTTTTTAATACCTCATTTTAAATTTTAAATTTAATTTTTTTAAAAATGGCAACCATTTTGAAACAAGACGGCGAACGAAGCTGGCCAACGAACTCGATCGAGACATTGGTATGTACTATGTACATACCAAGTTACATCCAAATCGGTTCATAAATAAGCCTGTTATCGCGTGACAAATATCAGGTCGTTTTAAAATGTCAGCCGCAATAGGAATTCAAAATGCTATAACTCAGCCATTTTTTTTAGATATAGACAAAACAAAAGCTGTTCCGGAATCTTTGTATTAAGGTCAAACACATACGAAAAAAAATCTTTTTCATTTTCCAATTTTTTGGTATCTCATTTTAAATTTAAAATTTTTTTAAATGGCCGCCATTTTGAAACAAGATGACGGATGAAGCTGGGCAACGAACTCGGTCGAGATATTTGTATGTACTATGTACACACCAAGGTACATCCAAATACATTCATAAATACGCCTGTTATCACATGATAAATATCAGGACGTTTCAAAATGTCAGCCACGCTAGAAATTCAAAATGCTATAACTCAGCCATTTTTTAAGATATAGACGAAACAAAAACTTCTCCCGAATCTTTTTATCAAGGTCAAACACATAAGAAAAAAATATTTTCCAATTTTCAATTTTTTGGTACCACATTTCAAATTAAAATTTTTCTTTAAAATTTAAATGGCCGCCATTTTTAAACAAGATGTCGGATGAAGCTGGCCAACGAACTCGGTCGAGTCATTTGTATGTACTATGTATAAACGAAGTTACATCCAAATCGGTTCATAAATACGCCTTTTATCGCATGACAAAATTCAGGACGTTTCTAAATATCAGCCACGCTAGAAATTCAAAATGCTATAACTCAGCCATATTTTAAGATATAGACGAAACAAAAACTGCTCCTGAATCTTTGTATCTTTGTCAAATACATAAGAAAAAAAATATTTTTCCATTTTCAATTTTTTGGTGCCACATTTCAAATTTTAATTTTTTTTTAAAATTTTAAATGGCCGCCATTTTGAAACAAAACGGCGGATGAAGCTGGCCAACGAACTCGGTCGAGAGATTGGTATGTACTATGTACACACCGAATTACATCGAAATCGGTTCATAAATACGAGAGTTACAGTGTGACAAATGTCAGATATATATATATATATATATATATATATATATCAATTTTCAACGGAGGGTGGTTTTGGGGTCTGGGGGTCATGATCGATGAAAATATACCAAAATGCTTTGAAATCGCTTTCCTCCGAACGGCTGCAATAGGTAGCTTTTTGTAATGAAAGCTACCTAAAATTGTTGAATTATAGCACTTTGAATTTCTAGCATGGCTGACATTTTGAAACGATCTGATATTTATCACGCGATAACACGCGTATTTATTAACCCTATTTCGATGTAAGAAGGCATGTGGATAGTATATAGCAATGCCTTGCCCAAGTTCGCTGGACAGCTTTATCAGCCATCTTGATTCAACATGGCAGCCAGTAAATAAAAAATATATATATTTAAAGTACACTGAGAAAAAAAATATACCGCCTTCAACTAGAATGAATAGGTAGTCATTTTCTGTATCCCCAAACTAGAAACATAGATTTCCGAGCTATGCGAATCGAGTAAATAACTAAGCTGAATAGACGAAATGATTTTCTAGTCTCTCGTTTTCCAGGTGATGGAACTATAATGAATCGTTTCGATAGCGAGAAATTATCGCTTGATTTCTGGAATGATTTCATAAACAAGAATTATAGTTACGAAAACTAACTTATTGTATTCGCATCTATTTGCAGGGATTTTTAAATAAATTTGACCACGAGAATATAGGAAAACGCTCTTGAATTCTAGTAGGAGACTTTAGAACTCTCTAGCAAATGGAATTAGAATTTGTAAGAATGACATGGAACTATTTTTTCTAAATTCACAATTTAGATTCTAGATGCCATAACTATATTTTTTTTTCCAGTGTAAGGTGTAAAAAAACTAGAAATTTAAAAAGGTTTTTTTTTAAGTATTTGACTTTTATATAAGGATTGCGGGGTATTTTTTTTTTTTTTTGTCTTTATTTAAAAAAAAATGGCTCAGATATAGCAGTTTGATTTTCTAACGTGGGTGACATTTTTTGAAAAATCTTATATTTGCCTGTAACAGCACTCGTATATATAAACCGATTCCGATGGGAGTGAGCATGTGCACAGGAATTACTAAGGTCTCGACCAAGTTCACTGGTTAGTCTCATCCACCATATTGTCTTAAAATGGCAGACACTTCAAGATATCGCCGAATTTGGCAACCCAATATAAGTTACTTTAAATAAAAGCAGCTTGGATAAAGCTGACTAATTTCGCGAAGTTCTCATTCATAATGATTTAGTATTAATGAAAATTAGTATTGAATCTCCTATAATCGGTTTCCACTAAATTGACCTTTGTGTGTTTGAATAATATAAGCTGGTTTTTTATTGAAAATAAGGAATATTAAAGCTACCTCTTCCTCCCGCACTGGCCGGAAGGACTTTTTTGAAATGCATTTTCACAGAGGCGCTGAAAAAGATCTGTCCAAGGGCGCCATAATTAGAGAAACACGATAATAGTTTTTTGAAAGGCATTTTTCCAGATGCGCTGAAGAAGAAAAACTGACCAAGGGCGCCATGATTAGAAAAACACCGTAATAAGCTTTTTGAAAGCCATTTTTACAGAGGCGCTGAAAAAATCTGGCCAAGGGCGCGATGATCACAAAAACACGATATAGTTTTTTTTAAATTTATTTTTACAGAGGCGCTGAAGAAAATCTGTCCAAGGGCGCCATAATTAGAGAAACACGATAATAGATTTTTGAAAAGCATTTTCACAGAGGCGCTGAAAAAAATCTGTCCAAGGGCGCCATAATTAGAGAAACACGATAATAGTTTTTAGAAAGGCATTTTTACAGATGCGCTGAAAACAAAAACTGACCAAGGGCGACATGATTAGAAAAACACCGTAATAAGCTTTTTGAAAGCCATTTTTACAGAGGCGCTGAAAAAATCTGGCCAAGGGCGCGATGATTACAAAAACACGATATAGTTTTTTTTTTAATTTATTTTTACAGAGGCGCTGAAAAAAATCTGTCCAGGGGCGCCATGATTAGAAAAACATGATAATAGTTTTTTTAAAAGCATTTTTACACTGAAAAAAAAATCTGTCCAAGGGCGCCATAATTAGAGAAACACGATAAGTTTTTTGAAAGGCATTTTTACAGATGCGCTGAAAAAAAATCTGACCAGGGGCGCCATGATTAGAAAAACGCGGTAATAGCTTTTGAAAGGCATTTTTACAAAGGCGCTGAAAAATATCTGACCAAGGGCGCCATGTTTACAAAAACACGATATTAGTTTTTCTAAACTTATTTTTACAGATGCGTTAAAAAGATCTGTCCAAGGGCGCCATGATTACAAAAACACGATATAGTTTTTTTTAAATTTATTTTTACAGAGGCGCTGAAAAAAACCTGTCCAAGGGCGCCATGATTAGAAAAACACGATAATAGTTTTTTGAAAAGCATTTTTACAGAGGTACATTAGTACAGGCTTTGAAACTGGTCCAGGGTACCATGTGTAACAATGGCATATCTGATTGTCGATAACTTATGTTATCTCGAAATTGGGTTATCTAATTGTCTTTGATCACACATAGTTTGCTTATGCTATACTTTAAAAAAATAAAAAGCATTACTTTTTAATTTTCCAAATGAAAATCTTTGAAAATTTTATGCCTTTCAGAATGCACAACTTTAAGCGTGCTTAAAGAAAATAAAATAATCTTTTCAAAAAAAAAAATAAATATTAACCGACTTCAAAAAAGCACAAAAAAGAATTAAATAATTCTTTAAACTTCTCTAATGACGAAACGTTATCCATTAACTGCACATCGGACATCATGTATCGTCATAAAAACGTTAAATTTAATATATAGAATTTAATATCTACCAAAAAAGGATTTTCTAGAGAATATTTTTTACAAAAGATTAATTTACATATTTATGATTTAATTTACGAATATATACATATAAAAAGTAATCAATTACTTTTTGAAGTTGGTGCCAACCTATCTTAAGTATAGTAAAATTGTGAATATATTGTAGCTATTACCATGAATAAAGTGATGATGGAAAATATTATACAAAATTTAAAAAAAAAAGCTCTATTACTTCAGCAAATTACTTGTTTAATCATTATCGATTGTGAACGTTTGGCACCAACTTCAAAAAGTAATTGATTACTTTTTATATGTATATATTCGTAAATTAAATCATAAATATGTAAATTAATCTTTTGTAAAAAATATTCTCTAGAAAATCCTTGTTTGGTAGATATTAAATTCTATATATTAAATTTAACGTTTTTATGACGATACATGATGTCCAATGTGCAGTTAATGGATAACGTTTCGTCATTAGAGAAGTTTAAAGAATTATTTAATTCTTTTTTGTGCTTTTTTGAAGTCGGTTAATACTTTTTTTTTTAAAGATTATTTTATTTTCTACTTTTTAGTTATTCATACCGTAACACATAATTATTCGGATTTCTACATCTGCTGAGTAAGTAAATTATTTGTCAAATAAATTATAATTTACAAAAATTATTTATTAAACAAATAGTTTTTAATAAATTCTTTATAATTTCATTAGAAGTATTGATTTTATTAGCATTTAATACTTATGGTATTTTTTTAAACAAGTACATTGTATTCACAACAGTCTACATTCATTTATTTACTGATCACATACACCTGACTTGTGTGCTTGACATAAGGGGCCAGCTTATAAGTCATCGTTAATATACAAGGACAAAATAGCACAAGGACTTTGAGCGCGGGGGGGGGGGGGGTTCTAGATAGCTCAAGGAAATTTACAATACCAGAGAATTACATGTAGGAGCTCCACAAAGCGTCTGCAAAGGAGCCAGCGGGAGTTGAATTCGCAGCCCAACTACGCTCTCAAGCGATTAGTGGTGTGGTGCCTTGAACATTCAGCCACAGTCTGCATTCAAGAATTGTTTTTTGTAAGACCCCGTAGTCAAGAAGCAAAATGCAGACTATGTAGCAATATTTGTATTGACTCTTCAAGTATATTGACCAGGACCCAGATATATTTTTCGCTGTTAGCAAAATGAGATTGGCCAATCAGAAGCCTGCCTTTTTGCGAACTTATAATTTTTATAGAGTGTGCCCTTTTAAATTTCAAAAATTCTTCTATCAAATAAAACAAAATTTTCTGTACTAAAATACTGGCATCCAAAAAGTTGTAGACTTGTCAGGTTTGAAAATGTGGTCCAGGGCCCACCGTGGCTGATTGGTCAAGGCATCACGCCACTAATCGCTTGAATGCGTAGGTGGCTGCGGGTTCAAATCTCGCAGTCTCCGTTGCACACTCTTTGTGGAGCTCCCTGATGTAATTCTCTGGTGCTGTAAATTTCCTTGTGCTATCTCCTTCCTGTATATTGACGATGACTTATAAGCGGGCTTGACGCCAAGTACACAGGTCAGATATATGTATTCAATAAACCAATCACGTGGTCCATAATTCTACATTATTCTTTTCCGATAATCTCCACCAATTGTTTCCCCATGTAAGGCGCCTCTATTTGAGAGTGGTGACATACAATGCTCAGACTCTGTTTATACATACGTGTTTGGCGAAACAGTAAGGCAAAACTAGACATTTTCTATCGCAGAACTTGGCGATACTCGCTTGGACAAGTTTGATTATACGAGTGGCGGACAATTTAACAAGCAATAGTTTGGCAACAATGGCAAGCTCTTCAAGATTCATGGCGATAGCTTTTGTTCAGAATCTATCAATCAATATTTTTTCCCGTATGTCACCATTCTCATACCAATACTCCCCATCCTCAGGCAGTAACGACATCACAAATGAGCGTCAATGATTAGGTGTTTAGTCTGAATCTGATAACCGAATACAGTGCTGCTACACATAAGACGGCACTTTTATGTGTACTGCACTGTTAAAAATCTGCAGCTTTAGCTGTATAATCACTCCACCGCTTTTATAGAATATTTCTAATCTGACCAATGAGAATGCTCCATAACATAGTCAAGTAATCGTTTTCTATAAAAGCGGTGGTGTGACTATGCAGCAAACGCTACAGATTTTTAACAATGTGTATATGGATGCACTTTGCAGTGCACCGACTAATGGATACACTTTTCTGAACTCTGATGTATAAGGCCACTTTGCTATTGAATGGAGGATATTCCATCTACGATTTGATGACGTGGTCAAGGTAAAAACTTCTAGCGTAAAGAAGGGAAGGCTCCGTAGACGTAATGAAAAACCCTCGCCAGCCAGTGAAACAGTTCATGCGGAAAACAGTAGTAGCCTCCCTTCTTATCAGTAAGAAGTTCTTTGGGTAAATTACCGGTATCACGTGACTTTTTTTAGCCTCGAACCCAGATTTTGAATAAAGTCCATTGTAAGCTTTTTGATACTCACTTCCGATATCGGTTAGCATCGTTTTAGACATTTGGGTTTTTCTGAATGCGCATCTTTTCTAGACAAGATCTCGCACTTCCGAAAGTAAAGTTCGCACCCAGTAAACTATAAGGTCCACATCGATACCTACGGACATCGAAATTGGGTGTAGAAAAGCTGACAATCCATCAATAAAGTTTACACATCAAAGCGCGGCAAAGTGCTTTAAGAGAAACTTATGTCCAAACTATAGCAAACCTACACTGTTAAAAATATCGTGAAAGATTACCTCTGTTTTAAAGGCTATCTATTTTCTGACCAATGAGAATGCTACATAAACTCCTATGAAGCGTTCTCATTGGTCAGAAAATAGATAGTCTTTAAAAACAGAGGTAAATTTTCACGATATTTTTAACAATGTAGGCATTTTCTATTACATAACTACAGCGTCTAGAATATATAGTGTGGAAATCGGCTATCCCAATAATACTTAAAAAAGTGCTAAAATATTGGATCCCTTAAATGTCAAAAGATGCTGAAATCCAATGAGTCGATCACAGCGACATCTGCAGGATATTTTTTTTAAACTCCAAGACGATTTGGTTACAGCGTTACGGTACAGCGCCTAGAAGATACTGCGTGGAAAACGTCTATTCCTATAATGCTTTAAAAAGTGCTAAAAACTTGTATCCCATAAATCTCCAACAATGCTCAGCGGCAATATGCTGATACGAGCGCCATCTCGTAACTCTTTTCAATATAAACATTGTGTTTTCAAAAATTATAGAATGTTAAATATCGGAAACGATAAATATAAGATATTTTGGTCTGTTATAAGCTAATTTAGTTAAGGAATGACGTGAAATAGATTAAAGAGTCTCTTTTAGAATGAATATCGTTTTTAAATCACTACGATGGCGCTACAATCGACATCTTGTTATTCAGCATCGTTGTACATTTATGGGATTAAATTTTTTAGCACTATTTTGTAGCCGTTTTCCACACTGTATCTTCTAGGCGCTGTAGTTACGGCGTCTAGAATACCTAGTGTGGAAATATGCTATCCAAACAACGCTAAAAATTTGTATCTCTTAAATGTGCGACGATGCTGCTAAAATCCCACTTATCGATCGCACCGACATCTGCGGGATTTTCGTATTACATTGTATAGACTAGCAATATCTTGCAGTTGTAGAAAATATCCTGCAGATGTCGCTGCGATTTGTATATTTCTGCAGCATCGTTGCACATTTAAGGGATACAATATTTTAGCACTTTTTTAAGTATTACAGGGATAGTCAATTTCCACACTATATATTCTAGGCGCTATAACAGCGTCTAGAATATATAATGTGGAAATCGGCTATCCCCGTAATACTTAATAAAGTGCTGAAATATTGGATTCCTTAAATGTCAAACGATGCTGAAATCCAATGAGTCGATGACAGCGACATCTGCAAGATATTTTTTAAAACTCCAAGAGGATTTAGTCTAGACACTCTAATAATACGATGTTTACTTAGAAAACTGAAAATATATCGCAGATGTCGCTGCGATCGCATCCTTGATTTCAGCGTCATTGCACATTTAAGGAATAGTGTGATAAATAATGTGTAAGGAATAGTGCGTCTAGGATACATAGTGTGGAAATCTGCTATTCAAACAGCCCTAAAAGTTGTATCCCTTAAATGTGCAAGGATTCTGAAATCCAGGGAGCCGATCGCAGCGACATCTGCGATATATTTTCAAATTTCAAAGTAAACATCATCGTATTATTGCAGTGTCTAGACCAAATCGTCTTGGAGTTATAGAAAATATCCTGAAGATGTCGCTGTGATCGACTCATTGCATTTCAGCATCGTTTGACATTTAAGGGATCCAATATTTTAGCACTTTTTTAAGTATTACTGGGATAGCTGATTTCCATACCATATATTCTAGACTCTGTAGCAGTAGTACTTCGAAAGTACTGAAATATTGTATCCCTTAAATGTAAAACGATGCTGAAATCCAAAGAGTCGATCGGAGCGACATCTGAGGATATTTTCTAAAACTCCAAGACCATTTGGTCTAGAAGCTGTAATAATACAATATTACACTAAAATTTAAAAATATAACGCAGATGTCGCTGCGATCGGCTCATTGGATTACAGCATCATTGCGCATTTAAGGGATATATTTGTTTAGTGCTGTTTGGATAGCAGATTTCCACACTATTTATTCTAGGCGTTATACTTGTGCTCTCATACATAAGAAACTTTAAAGGTTGATTCTCAACTTTTCGACACCGTCTTCCGATATCGGTTTGTGTCTTTGTGGGCCTTCCGGTTTGGTGGATGACAGAATGGCCGGGATCCAGATAGATTTTTTGCTCTTAGCGAAACGAAATCGACCAATCAGAAGGCTGCATTTTTGCAAACAGCGAAAAGTTCGCAAAACTGCAGGCTTCTGATTGGTCAATCTTGTTTCACTACCAGCAAAAAATCTATCTGGATCTCGACCCTTGTCCAGCTAAGTTTTCGCACTTTGAAAGATCTCGTATCTCTGTAAGAGTAACAGTATAAAAGATGAATGCTTATAATGGGCGACTGCTTCAAAAAGGATTTGAATTTTAATGTTTTCATTTTTTTTTAAAGTTCTAATCATCATATTTTTATAAAATTGGAATGGGACTAAATGGGTGACTTGCACTATCAAACAATATAAAAATTATCAAAATCGGTTCATATTTAAGAAAGTTATGCGTGAACATGGACAAAACGTACATACAGGTCGAATTGATAACCTCCTTCTGTTTGAAGTCGTTTAAAAAGAAAAAAAGTGACGATGGGCGCACCGGGCATTTGCCTCGTTGCCCGGTGGGCCAGTACGATCCTGTGTGTAGGTGGGGGGATGAGAAAGGTGATTGAGCAACTAGGCTAGATCAACAACCCCCTCACCTGGCAACGAACGTACACGATTTTGTATGTATCTGTGTTGCGTAGGCATTCTTAATCATAATGGTTGTTTTATAGTAACATCAAATATAAAAAAAAAATAGATTACAAATAAAAATTTGAGCTCTATCCGACGAGGGTGGCAGTGGCATAGGGTAAGTTTTGAAAGCTTAGAGCAGTTCAAAATAATTCGCCAACTTCTTAAGGTTTACTGCAATTTTTTATGGTCGTACTTTTATATACACCGATTTTTTTTGGCGCCACTAAAAATTAAGCGCCCGGGGAAATCGCTTCTTGCCCCCCCCCCCCTCCTCTATACACCACTGAAAGGTGTGAATTTTCCCAACTTTGTCTCCAGCTGGCACATGTACATAAAATTATCAATTTGATATGTTCGAATAAACAGCCCGATTAATACATATTTTTAAGAAAAAAAAACTGAATATGAAGGCAATTAAAACATATTTTTATTAAACTTTTCGTGTATAATTAAAATTAAAAGTAGCTGTTTTTGTTTTACGCTAATAAGCAAAATGTTTGGAATGCATACATTTAAAATTTCAAAGCGTAATAAATGTTAGATACTTTAATAATTAAAATCTTTTTTTTCATCAAATAAAATATTGATACATAACAAATAAATTTGTTTAATTACATATTAATACGCAATTGAATTTTTAAAAATACAAGATATTTGAAAACTTTCATTGAATTATACATGTTGTACCACTGAAAATATATGCTAATTTATATGCATTGTTTTCTTATAGGTAAAATGCATTTACATTTTTAATTTAATCCTTCTAAAATAATGGTTACATATCACTTATCAGTCAATAAACATACCTTCTACAAAAATATTATTAAATAAAACCACTTAAAAATTTACGAAAATGATATAAGTGATACTTTATAATATTTATTATTGCAGTTACACCGAGCATGAGGTAATTAATTATTGTAAAATCACTGAATTAAATATCTCCAGTGTCCCGTTTTTAAAACACTATAAAAGAAGGAAAATAGGGATTTGGCTTAGCTTCAGAATTGCACGCGCACGATCGCCAAAGCGATAATCATTTATATCTGGTGTCCTCGCTACTGCGTCTGTTAACCCTGTCGCAGCGTGACGTCACTGGTAGGTAGAACAAGGCTAACGAAAAAGACAGGCTACCGCGGTGCATCCCAGGAGTCTTTTTTTACAGACCGTTAGAGTGACGTGATGCTCTTTCCTCACACTTTCATTGGTGCATTTGAGCATCACGTGACTCCGCCGGTCTGTAAAAAAAGGTACGTGGGATGCACCGCGGTAGCCTGTCTTTCTCGTTAGCCTCGTAGGTAGAACGAAACCAGTTACAACTTTCAATGTTTCTGCTCGAAATATCGTTAGGGAAATTTAGGAGAAGGGGAAAACTTTCAAGAGTTGTGCAGGGAATTTATTGTGAAGTATTTGGCGGACGAAAATTTTATGCTGCAAACCTTTTTGGCATAACTTGGAGCCGGATTGCATTTACTTCTTTCATTATTTTTTTGCGATGAGCGACAATGAACGAAGCACTTTTAAAACGTGCTTTTGTTGATGAATTAATTGTACAAAACATTACTGAAATGAAATGTGCTTCTAATGCTGTAGAATAGATGGAAGAGCACAATTATTAATTAGATATCATTTTAAGCAAAATATTTAACTTAACTTTTTGATTTTCATAATCTTTCACATGATTACTTTTAAGTAAGTGAGCTTACTACTATTGAAATAACACAATTTTTAGCACTAATAATAATAATAACAATAATAATTTTTTAATTAATTAATCAAAATACACCCTAATCTAATGAATGCACATGTCGTAGGCTAATTGAGAAATCAGGCTCTTTGCAAAGAGCCGGGCTAATTGGAGAATCATCTCCCTTTTCCCAATTAGTATGATCTTTTTCAGACTTATTGCAAAGAGCCTAGAAAGCGTTAGGCTAATTGAAAAATGACCACTTATTATCCGATCAGGGTGATTTTTTGGGGGCCCATTAACCCATAACATGACCAGAACCCGAAAAATAAATTATAACAGACCGTACCCCGATCCGAGCAAGACAAAATAATTTCAGTCTGCATGCAACCCAACCCGAACCAGAAAGTTCCATTTGAAAAAACCTGAACTAAATCTGACAACCGACAAAAATATTCTAAAGCACCATAATCTGATCCGAGTAAGACAAAATAATTCCCTTGGACACGCAACCCGAACTGAACCTAAAAATTCCATCAGAAAAAACCCGAAAACTGACATGAACCAAATCTGAACCCGACAAAAATATTCCGAAACATCATAACCCAATCCGAGCAAGACAAAATAATTTCCTTGAACAAGCAACCAGACCCGAACCAAAAAATTCAATTAAAAAAACCCAAAATCTGACATGAACCAAATCTGAACCCGACAAAAATATTCCAAAGAAACATAACCCGATCCGAGCAAGGCAAAATAATTCCCGTGGACATACAACCCGATGCGAACCTAAAAATTTTGTTTGAAAAAATCCGAAATATGACCCGAACCAAATATGATAACCGACAAAAATATTCTAAAGAATCATAACCCGATCCGAGCAAGATAAAATAATTTCCTTGGACACGCAACCCGAACCGAACCTAAAAATTTCATTTGAAAAAAACCTGAAATCTGACATGAACCAAATCTAAACCCGACAAAAGTATTCCAAAGAAACATAACCCGATCCGTGCAAGACAAAATAATTCCCGTGGACATGCAACCCTATTCGAACCGAAAAATTTTGTTTGAAATAATCCCAAATATGACCCGCACCAAATATGATAACCGACAAAAAAATTCTAAAGAATCATAACCCGATTCGCAAGATAATTTCCTTGGACACGCAACCCTATTCGAACCGAAAAATTTTGTTTGAAATAATCCCAAATATGACCCGCACGAAATATGATAACCGACAAAAAAATTCTAAAGAATCATAACCCGATTCGCAAGATAATTTCCTTGGACACGCAACCCGAACCGAACCTAAAAATTTCATTTGAAAAAAACCTGAAATCTGACATGAACCAAATCTGAACCCGACAAAAATATTGCAAGGATTCATATCGGATCCGAACAAGATAAATTATTTCCATGGACCCGCAACGCAACCAGAACCTAAAAATTCCATTTGAAGTCAACCTGAAATCCGACCCGAACCAAATCTTAACCCGACAAAAATATTCCAAAAAACTATAACCCGATGCGAGTATGACAAAATAATTTCCGTTGACCGGCAACCCGATCCGAACCTGAAAGTTCTAATTGAACTCAATCCGAAACCTGTTTGTGGTAGGTTTTCGGGTTGACTTCAAATTGAACCTTTAAGTTCAGATCCGGTTGCGTGTCTACGGAAATAACTTTATTGTGCTCGGATCGGGTTACAGTTCTTTAAAATAATTTTGTAATTTTCAGATCGGGTTCTGGTCGGGTTTCAGGTTAACTTCAAATGGAATTTTCAGATTCTGGTTATATTGCGTGTAAACGGAAATTAATTTGCCTTGCTCGTATCGGGGGATGGCCTGATGTATTTTTATTTCGGGTACTGTTCGGGTTAACTTAAAGTAGAACTTTCAGGTTCGGATCGGGTTGCACGCCGACGAAATTATTTTGTCTTGCTCAGATCCGGTTATGGATCTTTGGAATATTTTTGTTGGATTCGGATCTTGTTCGAGTCAGATTTCAGGTTTTTTTTTAAATGAAATTTTTAGGTTCGGTTCGGGTTGCGTGTCCAAGGAAATTATTTTGTCTTGCTCGGATCGGGTTATGGTTCTTTAGAATATTTTTGTTGGTTATCATATTTGGTTCGGGTCAGATTTCGGAATTTTCAAACAGATGTTTTAGGTTCGGATTGGGTTGCGTGTCCACGGAAATTATTTTGTCTTGCTTGGATCGGGTTAAGGTTCTTTGGTTACTACGATTTTATCTAATGAAATTTTTAGGTTCGGGTCTGGTTGCGTGTTCACGGAAATTATTTTGTCTTACTCGGATCGGGTTATGGTGGTTTAGAATATTTTTGTCGGTTATCAGATTTGGTTCGGGTCAGATTTCGGGTTTTTTTCAACTGGAATTTTCAGGTTCTGGTCGGGTTGCATGTAGACTGAAATTATTTTGTCTTGCTCCGATTGGGGTACTGTCTGTTGTAATTTATTTTTTGGGTTCGGGTCGGGTTATGGGTTAATAAGCCTAAAAATAATCCCTCTGGTTGGATAATAAGTGGTCATTTTTCAATTAGCCCAACGCTTTCTAGGCTTTTTGCAATAAGCCTGAAAAATATCAGGCTAATTGGAAAAAGCGCGATGATTCTCCAATTAGCCCGGCTCTCTGGAAAGAGCCTAGGCTGTTTGCAAAGAGCCTGATTTCTCAATTAGCCTACGACACATATACTTGTCTTATTTCACATATTGATATTTTTAAATAAATACATCATAGGCGCCGGAAATTCTCCTTGTCCGAGATTTTGACATTATTTTAAATTTTGTTCTTTATTTTTGGTGATTTTGAAATAATAAAATTTTTTTACGTTTCCGCCTTATTCGTCACCTTTAAAAATGATATATTTTAATATTTCAAAATGTTGTTATAGATGTCAGTATTTCATTTTTATTAGTTCTATATTATATCAACTTTGACTTTCATCTTAAATTTCTGCTGCAGTCAATTAATCGGAGTAAAAACGCGTTAATCTCTATCTTCATATTGATTAAAATCACGAATGGTCGGCTTATCAGGATGGTAAGTTCCAGTCGATTCACGAGATACTGGTGTACAATAGAACTATAAAAATTAAGAAGATTACACAAAAATCGCTATTACAGCGCCCCTTCCGGTGGAATTTTTCCACATTCAGGGAGAACCTTCTTGCCATGGCCAAAAACATACAAAAAATTTGGTTCAATACTATGTATAACTTCATAAACTTTTTGATGGTACATTGGCGACAGACAGATGGACACATGGACAGACAGACATTTTCGAAAAACATGTTTTTGGCATTTCTGATCCCTAAAACATGTAAATCCGTCGAAAAAAATTTCGATTATAATAGTTTCTTCTATTGAAGATAGAAAAAAGTAAAAACTATTGCATATAAAAATATGAGAAAGAATAGATTCAGAGAAATTTTTTATATGAAGCATATTGAAACAGACAGTTTTAAAATCGAAGAATTATTTTAAACGCTATTTAATGTTGAAACAGGTCAAGATTGTTCAGTTTTTTAGGATCAAAAACTATGCACTGTCAATCTCGAAATCGGGTATCGCGACAGCAGCGGTGGATGCGACCTTGGGGACCGAAAAGTCTCAAAGGGAAATGAATAGCAACCCTATTACAGACGATCGCCACTGGTCGTGATAATATCTTTCCATCATCCGTAATTGGGTAAACAAGATTCGTAAGGTCCTTGAATGCAAAAGTTGCTTCAAAATATTTTAATTTTCCATTGATTTTTTCCCTAAATTTTTATCTAAAAAATTCCTATTATAATCGTTCTTCTAAGTTGTCTGCCATCCCTTCGTTTTTATTAGTGTCGGTCATTAACGAACGCCTTAACCAGATTAAATGACGACCCCCCCCCCCTCCTTTCTTAGTCGAGGCCTTATTCTCGTGCAATAGCATTAGCTAAAGGGGTTGTGGGGCGGGAGGGGCACCAAATTAAGAGATGTTTTTAACGAAATTATCTCGCATATGTCGTTAATAAACAAGAATTATTGAGCTTTTTGTGTGCGAATGCTTTGAAGGAGTGAATAGAGACCTATAAGTGATAATTGCAGATGGAGGTTTCTCACTATATCTAGCTTCCACCTCAGGGCAGAAACTAAGGGGGGGGGGACAGAGGGGGGCAAGTGCCCCGAGCGCCAGAACGAAAGGGCACCAAATGAAGGATTATACCTTTGGAATGGATCATTTTCTTCTGATAGATTGATGGCTTCCATTATTAGGAAATAGCCATTATAAATGAAGTGTTAGATGAAGATGAAAGAGCAGCCGTAAAAAGTTAGAACTCTGATTTTCTGGTCAGAATGGAGAAAAAATGTCCATAATTTTTTTTTCAAAAAAAATTGAAAATGATCTTTAGAATGTTTTTGTTGGTGTTCAGAAGGGAGTCATGACCCCTGTGACCTCCCCATTCGATCTGCCATTGTAGATTACATAGTTCAGTATTACATATTTTAAATTTTAAAATAAGTCGACTATTAGAAAATTATTAAAATTCTCTTTGTAAATATACTTTGCGGAAAAAGGGGGGAGGAGAGTCGCCAAAATCCATGTTTGGCCCGGGTGCAAAAAAGGCTAGTTTCGGCCCTGCTCCACCATATAAAACAAAGGTCCCTGCTAGCATCACATTTCTGATATCAAAAGAGTATTTCTCTATTGGTTTTAACGGTGTTTTTTTTTCATTATTAGCATTCCATATGAATATTTTCGCGTAATAGGGGCTTCTGTGAACCAGTGTAAAATGGATTTAACTGGAGAAACTAAGTAAATGTATTTTTCTTTCTTTATTAGAAATTATACTTACGCATCGAATTGGCATGCAGAAAAGTCAAAGAATAAAATGTAGATGATCTAGGCTCCAATCTTTCCTTCTTAAACCGTATAAGTAGTGCGAAAACAACAGTTCTGGGTCAGCCGCAGGGAGTGCTGGGGTGCCACACCCCTGCGGCACCTCTTTTGACACCCCACCGGTCCCGCACCCCCTCTGTTACCCCCCCGCCACCTCCCCCCTAGCGGGAAAAATAAAGTTCTGCTCTAACATGAGGGGTAAACGACCTTCTATTCAATTATCAGCAATCACCTCTCAACACAGTCAATACCTCTCTTTAACAGACATTCCCTCCCCACAACGGACATTACCTCTCTAAACGACCATTTTTAGAACTATATAAATCTATGTTTTTCGAAATTATTTTTTTAAATGATCTTAAACGGTGAGCTTTATGTGCTTGTGTAATTTGAATTTTGAACAATCTATACCTTAATGAGTATTATTAATTAAGCAAAACAATGAAAAATATCAATTTTTAATGGAAAAAGCTATTTTTGTAGATTTTTTTCCCCACTACAAGATCAGAATATCAACTTAAATGAGAAAAGTTAAACATAAATTTGAATTTTCGATGATTAATATCTTAATGAGCATTATTAATTAAGCAAATTAACAATTTTTAATGGAAAAAGAAGATTTCTTAAGATTTTTTCTACTATAAGATCAGAATATGAACTTAAAAGATAAAAGTAAATCATATATATTTGATTTTGGACAATCTTTACCTTAATGAGTATTAATAATTAGGCAAAACAATGGAAAATATCAATTTTTACGGGAAAAAGTGAATTTCTGTAGATTTTTCTCAACTACAAGATTGGAATATTAACTTAAATGAGGAAAGTTAAACATACATTTGAATTTTTAATGAACAACACCTTAATGAGTATTATTAATTAAACAAAACAATGGAAAATATCAATTTTTAAGGAAAAAGATCAGAATATCAACTTAAAAGAGGAAAGATACGAGGATTTCAACTTAAAAAGGGAAATTTAAACATTTATTGTAGTTTTTGAACAACCATTACCCTAATTCTTGAAACCTCCAAACTTACTAAGTAAAAATAAATAATAATTCGCCCTTGGACGGATTCGAACCACCAACCCCATGGTTAACAGCCATATGCGCTATCCAATGGACTCTATTCAGGTGACGTCAGACGCCAGAGCTGGCGGTATGATGATCTGTTATTCTAGTTACCGCACCGGCAGAATACCAGTATGCGCAGGCGCAAACACCGCTAGCAGACGACTTTAGCCTTGACCCAGGTTGAGTGCATACATTTTAACTGAAAATTTGCAAACTTAAGGAATTTTCTCGCATACAGAACAACATTTTGAATTTAGATTACAATACACTAAGAATATCCTGCTGCATCAAAGAATTTTTTTGCGGTATTTTTAACAAACAAGCATTAATAATTCACACTCCATAGACAGCTATGCTAAACACCGCCAGTAAATACCGCCAGCAGACGAATTTTAGCCTCGACCTCAGGTCGCATGCATAAGGTCCATTGCGCTACAAGGGCATCGAAGATTTCTGAATTATTTCAATACTCATCTACATCAAACTCGATTCTTGCTCCTATATATTTTACCATTACATAATTTTAACAACTATTTTTTTTCATTTATAAGAAAATCATTAAATCACAGAACGATCACACATAAAGTTGTTTCAAATATGAATACTATCTTTGCAGTTTTTTAATGATACAGGGTATAACATGAATACAAACTTTAATTTTCAAACATTTCATATTTCAAATAGTCTATGTTTCAAACCAAACTATTTGAAATTTTCACACGTAAGAGCAAATATTACTTAGATCTTTTCACTATTACCTTTTAAAAGATAGCAGATAACTACTTTTGAATTAATTTTCCAAGAACTGTAACTGAAATTACATCAACTCCTTATTGATATAAACCCTGTTTTCACACAATTTCTTGAAATTCAACAACGAATTGACCTCTACAGCAATACTTATCTACATCAAACTCTATTCTTGCTCCTATATATTTTAACATTACATAATTTTAACAAATTTACATCGAATTTGTATGATTTTAACACTTTGATGACATACACACCTCAAGAAATATTCATAATTAAACAAAAAAAATTAATCTTATCATTAACTGGCAATTTCACATTAAAATTTTTTTTTTCGTGATTGTACATATAAAAATAAGAGTTTACAAACAAATTTCCATAATTTTACACATTCGAACTTAATTTTTATACAAAAAACATTGATTGTACAGTTAAAAATAAGAGTTTACAAACCAATTTCCATAATTTCATTACATTCGAACTTAATTTTTATACACAAAACATTATTTAATCAAATTCTATACTTTATGATTCAGTGAAATTCGGACTAGTCTAGGTTATTCTGCTCATATTATTAATCAAATTGTCTTTATGTTTCACCTTCCATTTCGGAGATTTCCGAATTATCATCCATCAAGTTGCGTAAAATATAAATACTGTCTTTATAGTTTAATGATACATAGTATACATGGCTAGTCTGAGTTATTGTATCCATATTATTAATCAAATTATCGTATGTTTCATCTTACACATCGAAGATTTCTGAATTTTCATCCATCAAGTTGCTTAAAATATTAATACAACGTTTATAGTTTCTAATGATGCATAGCATACATGAACGCAATCTTTAATTTTAACATTTCATATTTCAAATAACCTATTTCAAAACCAAACTATATGGATTTTTACTACAACGCTTATCATCATCACAGAACGATTTATGCTTCACACTTTTCTAATAATTATTAGCTATGTATTCCTCAGAAATATTACTACCATATGAATAAATAAAGAAAATGTAATATATATACATATATGCATATATTAAATAACATCATACACGAAAAGTATCACAGAAGGAAGATACTAATAATCAATTAAAATAATTAACTATTGCATTCATTGAAGTCACCATTGCGCTCTTTTGTGAAAAATCACCCTGTGACTAGAATGTGATATTATTTGGTGACTTATGATAATGCAACGTTCTTGATGACTTTGAAATTGAGTCTAAAAATGACAGTCACATGAGAGTCACAATGTACATACATTGTAAAGACACCTGGTGACTCGTCACAAAGCAGCAGTCACATTGACGTCTCAGTGAAGTCACATATAGTGATCATTTGAGACTCATAATGAGACGTGTGGAATTTCCTATTTTTTGTTTCACCGTAGTGACTGTGACACTTGTGACCATGTGTGACATGAATGAGATGCTATATGGACTAGGTGTGCTGTAGGGGTAGTAATTATTTGAATTATATTATTTCCTTTTGAGTATTCGCTTACTTAAAAATTAGCATTTTGTGACTGGTCCTTAATTTTGGACACCAGTGTGTATCGAAAAATGAACATATCTATATTCTTTAATATTGAAATACAATAAAATCTCTGAATAGTGACAACTCTGCATTGGTTCGGGTTGTCCTTAATTTTCTTTTTTGCTGTTCGTGTGACTATCTTTTTTTTCTGTGAATTGTCCTGTTCGGATCGGGTTACGGTTCAATGGAATTATTTTGACCAGGCGACGACTGTAGATGCTACGTATTTATATAATTACGAACGAACCAAAAACTAACGATTATAAACTTATAAAATTTTGCATTTCAATGCCAGAAACGAAAAGCGTTTTAAAGAAGGCGCGGATTAAAAATTTGCGAATTTCTCCTGTGAATCATTATTTTCGGAAATTAATACTATCAAAACTCAAGTAGAAACTTCGGTTCAGTTTGCACTTTCTTAAAATAAAAAATAAGAAAATGTTGTGGCAGAATTTTGTCGCTTCATTTCAAATTTTATGAAAATCAAATCAAAATTTTAAAGATATTAATAAAAGTTTTCTTCATTCTATTCAATTCTATAATACGTCATTAATTCAGTAATATCCGATGATAGGTAATGATTCTAGGTTGCCAAGGTGATGACTTCCTGTTTAAGATGGAGTCCTATTATTTCCGCAACTGAATTTAACATATAATCGTAATTTTGTATTCGTGCTTTTTTGCATAGGAGGTCAACATAAAGGTCTGCACGGGCCGAAATTTCCAGGCCCGGGCCCGGCCCGACTCATAGAAAAAGAAATTCGGCCCCGCCCGGAAAACAGTTAGAATCTCTCGGCCAGAGTGCCGAAATAAATTTAGTGTTTTTCATCATGACCTGCTTTACCTAATATATTCGGCACATTCTGAGGTAAAAACATGAATTATTAATGAATATTAAAATTATTTATAATATTATAATAATTATTTATACAGACTTTCATCCAAAATTTCTTGGGTCCCTCCGGTGATCGCTAAGAAGTCATGGAGTGATATTCTGAAAAACTTTCGTGCGTATGTACTGATATACCGCATGTATTATGTGAAATTTATCATCCGGCAAAGTTTCATCTACAAGACTTTGACTGAGATAATTTTAGATCTCATTCAGTGTCTCTGTGCCTTTAGAAGTTTCCAGCATGATTAAAGGCCTTTTTAAATCTTTATAAGAAGTTAGGGTGCCAAAGGCTTTTACACTTGTGACCAGGACCACACTTAGTCACTGTCTTATGTAACTGCTGCAAGGAGATTTACATATCTTTTTTTTTTACCATTAGATTTAATTTTGATGTTTTGAACCCCTTTTCATCCCCCCCCCCCCTCACGCAAACAAAAATCGCGTTTGAGCCCTTTTTAAAAGAAATACCACACAATTATACCTTCTAAGATGAAAACCTGTCTAAAACGTAAATTCGACCGGTTTCATGGGGTTCTGTTTTAGCAGGTTTTACTATATATGATATTGTTTGCATTCAACATGTTCGGGTTAAAAAATCTGGGCACCCCCCCCCCCCCCTCTAAAGGCTGGTTACACCTATAGAATACTTACAGAACTAGTTACAGTACGAACGCACCTTATTTGCCACGTTCGATGTACAATTTCCGACTTGTTTATTTTTGGCACATTATGGCCATGTAAAATAATTTTTGCAAAAAAAATTGGCACGCATATGTGAAAAAGTTCGCCATCCCTGTACTAGGGGGCTCTGCCTCCTATGAGCTACAATCTCCAAAGCGCGTTCAGAATCTAAAAGTCCATTAATTTGATCGGCTTTAAAAAGATTAGGGAATGTTGAATTATAATCAAAAAGCCAATGGCGATCACCCAATAAACTGGTTTCCATTCATTGAGGGATTTTAAGGCCAAATCAACTGCTATTAATCACTGTTTTCATGTTTGATTAAATAACATAAGTAAAACATCCGAAAATTAACTAAAATGTAAAATGAAATAAGGCATTAGAGTCTTTGATTCCCGGTATTTTTTAATAACGCTATAAGAAAATAATTTAAAATGCAATATTTTAAATCTGACGTAATTTTTACCAAACTTTTCTTTCTCTTTGTAATATTCACCTAAAAATAGTTTTATTGTTAGAAAGGAAATTTTATTATTTGCGCTGTCTTAGAATTGGAAAGTATAGTTAAAAAGATCATATGAAATAAATCTCTCGTGTACATGTAAATATATATGTTAATTAAACAATTTTATTATTTTGCCATTTTAAATAGGACGTAATTAAACTCGCATTTACTGCTTTTAACACATATTAAATAATTCATTATTTTATAGTGTTCTTTCTTTTTAAATATTCACGTATTCTATTAAACAATAATTCACACTATTCTAAAAAAAAGTAACTACCGCTGTCACCGCCGCCACCGGTTTTGAATTTTTTGTGACCGGAGGTCTTTCTTCGTTAATATTAAGCAAAATATTGCATACAAAAATATGAAAATCGGTGGAATTATAGAGAAATGTTTGATAAACACGCTAATGCAGACAGTTTTCAAATCGAAGAAATATTTAAAGAGATATTTAATGCTAAATTTGGACAAAATCGTTCTATTAAAAAAGTTTTATAGGAGCAAAAACTGTACCTCGGAATTTAATCATTTTTAGATCATTTTATGCGTCAGAATTTCCCGGTGTGCAGGCTGCACTCAGTTTATTAATTTGACTCATTTTTTGAGGTTTTATTTATATTTTAAATTCAAATTTTCAGCATTTCGAGAGATATTTTGTAATTATTTTTAGAAAATTGTACTAATTTAAACTGTTGCCAGTTGTATAAACAGCGCAAATAATAATATTTGCTTCAAATTAAAAATTTATTTTACACGTGACTATTATAAACAAGAAAATATAAAAAGCAGGAACTCATTAAAAATTATCATAAAAACCATATTACACGTGAATTTTAAAAGTGAAAGAATGTTGTAAAATAATAAATTCATTAACATGCGTTAGAAGTCTTAAATAGGAGAAATTACGTCACATTACGTAAAATGAACAAAAAATAATATTGCAAAACAGTTTAAATTTAAAAATTGCTCGAGACATTTATGTAATATTTTAAGATGATATTTTCAACTATTTTTATTAGGATAGCGCAAATAATATTTCATTTCTAACAAAATTACTTTCACGTGAATAGTAAAAGGAGAAAGAAAAGTTTAGTGAAAATTACGTCAGATTAAAAACGATACATTTAAAGTGTCATTAAAAAAAACACTTTCTTTTCCCTTTGCTGAAAAATGCCGGGAGGCAAAGACTCTGTTTATTTAATTCATTTTATATTAGCTTATTTTTAAATGTGAACTGATTCTATTTAACCAAAGACGGAAACAGCCATTGTATCATTTAACAGCCGCTGATTTGGATTTAAAATTCCCAATCAAAGAAAAATGAATAGAAACCCGTTTATAGGGAGATCGCCGCTGTTTTTAAACTTATAATTCAATCTTCCGAAATATTTTTTAAGCCGATCAAATTAGCGTGCTTTTTGAGTCTGCGGTGTCTGAACGGGGGTTGACGAGCGTAGCTCGTAGGGGGCAGCGCCCCCTAGTATATATAAAAAAAATTATGACGAAAATTTTAATATTTTTCCGCTTTTAACATGAAATCATTTCATTGTAATTTAATAGGGTTTTTTCTAGTTTATAATAGTCACGTGTAAATAAATTTTTAATTTAAAGAAAATATTATTATTTGCGCTATTTTTACAATTGACAATAATTTAAAAGAATAACCTTTTCTAAAATATGTAAAAAATATCTCTGCAAATTTTGAATTTAAAATAAAAATAAATCCTCAAAAAATGAATCAAATTAAAAAAATAAATGCAGTCTGCCAACCGGGAGCTTCCAACGTATATCCTTAGAAAAAATGATTAAATTCCTATGCATAGTTTCTGCTCCTATACAACTTTTTTAGTGGAACTATTTTGACCAAATTTAACATTAAATCTCTCATTGAATAATTTTTCTATTTAAAAACTGTCTGCTTCAGCTTGTTTAATGTTTATGTCAAACATTTCTCTATAATACCAACAATTTTCATATTTTTGTATTGAGTAGTTTTCATAATATTAAAGAAGAAAAACCTGAGGTCACAAAAAATTCATTTACAGCAGCACTGGCTTAGTTACTTTTATTTTCTTTTCCGAATAAATGGATATATGTATATAGTAGATATACATATATACATACTATAAAAAATTATTTTACTGAAGATGAAATTGATTTAAATTTTGCAAATAATGTACGGAATATGCGGATGGAGGGGAGAGGTATGCACTTAGTAGTTATTAGTGCAGAATATTAGAGCTCCGGTACTTATTTTGCTAGAAATTAAGCCCGGAATCTGACCCGACCAAAACCATGGGCCGGTTGTGGATGCGTAAAATCGGGTTACCCGACCTGATGTACGATTCTGATCTGAAAGAATATCTGGACACTTTTTGAAAAATCGTGTTAATCCAAATCAAAATTCAACTTGAAAGTGAAACAATTATAGCCAACCCAACTTCTGAATTAAAAAAATAAAATAAAATAAAATAAAAAATCAGTAAATAAATACCCACGTGCTTTATATATATATATATATATATATATATATATAAACTAACTGTGTGCGGTTCATTTTAAAAATAAGGAAACTGCATCCCACTCGACGCGACTCGGATTTGGACGTATGCAGAGGTTACCGGGGGGAGGCCCGTACCCGGTCCGGCGAAGTGAAGGCGAATTTTCAAACGGGCCGGGTCGGCTAAATTGGAACAATTTTTTTAACGAGCCGGCAAAAAAATTGAATGGGTCTACCGGGCCGGACCGCTAAAAAAATTCAAGCGGGCCTGCCGGCCCGCTATAAAAACTTAATCGAAGCCAGTAAAATATAACCCATTTTCAATAAAGGTCCCTTTCCCAAGAATAAGTATAAATGTGCGTCACCAACCGATGATAGTTTGAAAACATTAATACAGAAATGTAACATGTCCAGCGTAGAGATCAGCATTGGGCAGTTAAATGTTGTCTGAGGCTGGGCTTAATTTTTTCAGCAGACTCGTGCCGGGCCGAGATCAGGCTTGCATTTTTTTTTTCTACATAGCCGAGTAAGGCCGAACTGGGCTTTATTGTTCTCAAGATGTGTAGGGAAGGCAATATGTTTTATAAAAATATTAATAGCGAACTTCTATTAACGGAATCTTTGGAAATATACCTTAAGATGGTTCTCAAATTCACTGTTCAACAGTGAGAAATTTTTTACTCATTTTTAACTGTAAAGGCCTAAAATTGACAGGCCTGACTATTGAAGGGATTTGGAATCTATCAACGTTTTCCATTTTTTATAAATAAATTATACTTATCGAGATATAAGAGATTCTTGTCACTTGACTGCAAGTTTTTCTCCTTTCCCGTGCTATCGTTTCTGGAAATACGATTCAAAACATTAACTTTGATAATATTTTCTCAAAGATATATTGACTTTATCAAAAAATAGCTAACGTTATTCGACTACATAGTTTTTGAATAAGAACACCTGCCAATCTTATGCGTTTCCGAAAAGAAATAAATTAAAAAATGTATCTGATAGTAGCTCTTTTAGGATTTGAGAAAAAGCCTTATTAAATGCAGAGAAATATTTTTACATATCTGCTTTTTATTAGACAGCTTTAAAAGTTATGTTTTTTAACCCTCCTTTTTTTTTATTCTAAACTACATTAATTTTTTAACGATTCCTTATTTGGATGTTATAACATCTAAGACTCTAAGTAATCATTAATGTTGCTATTGTGTATTTTCTGTCTTGCGAACACATAGTAATTTTAAAATATACTGAAAAATTATCACATAAATATGTGTTGTATATTATTCTTTAAAAGACTCTTAATTGTATGTTTAGAAAAACCTGAGTTTTGTTGTGTAAAATGAGTCGAACCTCATTTAATTGGTTTTCCACGGGCCGGGCCGAGAACTGTGAAAATATAAACGGGCCGGGCCAAGATTGCTTTTGTTCGGGCCGGACCCGGGCCTGGAAATTCCGGCCCGTGCAGACCTCTACCCTACACCCAGGTCAAAATGTTGAGGGACTAGATATGCCCGACAGTTAGCAAACGCTCCGTGACTCAGGGCCGGCGTAATGTCGCGCGGAGCCCTGGCGAACAGGCCCTGACTATCGCACGGGCACCCGGGGCCGTGCCCTGGGCACGAAATATCTGAGGAGCACAGAATTTTTCATAATTTCATCCAAATTTCCATTAAAAAAATTATAATTGTGAAAAAGATGTGATATTTGAGATAATGATACGATGAAATGACAAAAATATATCTCAATACATGGTTAAAAGCACATTTCAGTTAATAATAGAAAAAATATTTTACTTTTATTCCTGGAACCGTTTTTTTCAATTTTCCGGAAAGCTTAATTTTTTGAGTTGATACTTTTCGAATAAGTGTGTAATATGTAAAGAAAAAAGTAGTATCAGTAAATCAATCAATCTAAGGGGGCACGAAAATTTGAAAGTGCCCTGGGCACAAAAACTTGATAGTCGGGCCCTGCTGGCGAAGCAGTTAGTGGGGTCCAACATATACTGCAATACTGGACTAACAAATTTTATTTTAAATTGTAGAGTAATACATAAAACAGGTAATGAAATGTATAAAAAATACCACTCCTTTCATAATAATGTGCATGATTATTTTTAATTTCGCAAAATCTTATATCCTTTAATATATTATAAATATTTTTTACATTCAAGGTCGCTTTCATGAAACCTATAGATCCTAGACAATTTTATCAATTTTCCCTCCAACTTTGTTTAGTTGATACTCACTTTTTTTAACACAAAGACACATTTAAAAATATACCTAAAGCAAAACCCTTTTTATTTTATACAGAGAAAACATTGTACCGAATTCTATAGCGAGACTCGCGACCTTTAATGCAACCCAATTGCCACAGGTTGAGGGCAGCTGCCCTGTTTGCCCGATGGTTAGGCTGGCCCTGCCCCCCCCCCCTCCCTTTCGGTAAGGCTTCCTTGGTGCGCACAGTCGATGTTGGAGGTTTCAGGAAACGGAAGTCGATTGAAGAGATAAAGAAACATATTTCCCATTATTAATATTATATTTTCAAGAAGGCAATGTCCTTTTTGAAAATTTCTAGAGTTGTCACACGCCATGCCCTGTCCTTGCCCTCACGTTCACGTAGCCCCCTTAGAACGCATATAAAAAGAAAGGATTATCCTAAGCCAAACAAGTGATAAATACGCCGAGGTAAATTCCTCATCTAAAGAGGGTTTGGGTGTCCTAACGCAACAAAATCCCTTCTTCCAGTCTCCGGCTACGGATGATTTGAAAAGCCAAACCCCAAAATACTCCATCTTTGCTGAAATTTATCCTCGAATTTATCTCTAAAACCATCGAACAAGGAAACCACTTATCCCATATCTACGTCCCAGCGGTTGCGCTGTTGGGGGTAACAGGCGGTCGGTTGATTGTTGAACTGGAACTTCTGCAGATGTCAAAAGTGTAATTAATCATTTCGAACCTCTTTCAAGAAATGAAATGCGTGTTTTACAGGCATTTCATTTTACAGTTTTAAAGATGCTGCCAATTCAGGATTGTGATCACTGTCGCTTCAGTAATTAAATTAATTGTATCCGGGGCTCTTTGTTGACTTATAGTAAGAAAAATATTGCATATAAAATATGAAAAATGGAAATTTTATAGTGAAATGTACAATAAGTTCGCTGAAGCAAACAGATTTTAATGCGAAGAAATGCTCTTCAGTAATTAAATTAATTGTATCCGGGGCTCTTTGTTGACTTACAATAAGAAAAATATTGCATATAAAATATGAAAACTGGAAATTTTATAGTGAAATGTACAATAAGTTCGCAAACAGATTTTAATGCGAAGAAATGCTCTTTAATGTTGAAAAAGGTAATATAGTTCGATTAAAAAGTTTTATAGTATTAAAAACTAGCATTTTAACCTTTTTCAGGCGCATTTTTTAAGTTTATATTTTCAATTTTGTTTTAAAATTGCACTCTCTTAATTCATTTTACTTAGTAATTTAGTTACCAATTTTTCCGTAAATTTAAAAAGCACTAATAATAATATTTCCTTTCCATAAACAAAGATATTTACACACGAGTATTGAAACAGAAAGACTACTTTAGAAAAATTATATTTTAATGTGAGAATAACATTATATGCAAAAAAAATTACGTCATTAAAAAATTATAACATTGAACTGCCATCGGAAGCACACCTTTGTACATATTTTTTTTTTTTTTTTTTTTTTAATTCTAGCATATTTGGATATGATTTAAAAAACTATTAAAATTTTGAATCACATACACAAATCAAGTTGAATTCAATAAAACAATGTAATTAGGATTGTCTGTTTTTATTTTCAAACTTTAAAAAATGTATCTTCAATACATGAAAGGTTTCTAATTCAGATTGAAGCTAAAAGTAAATTTACAAAAGTGTTTCAAACCACACTGGTGCAGCGAAGGATGGGGGGAAGAGTTTGGGATTAAAACCCCTCCCAGAGCTGCGATTTTGTATGTTTATACAAAGCTCAAAGGTTCATAAAATCTTACACATTTTTTACACACATAGATTAAATAAAAATATCACAAATTTACGCATTTATTTTCATTATATCAAGTAATTGTCGGGGATTTATCTGCATTCTTTCGAATTTGAGTACATTAGTATAGTTAAACATTAGTCAAAATGTCAGTTTTTGGAAATTTATATCTCATGAGGAAACTATGCATTTTTATAGGCATTTACGTATACTTCCCAGCATGTCAGTCAAAATAAAAAAAGACAAGCTGTTATCTCTTTCCCTTCTCAATTATAACAATATTAATGTTGAAAAAATTTGTAGCAGGGTCGAAACTAGAGGGGGCAGAGGGAGCATGTGCCCCGGGCGCCAGAACGAAAAACATACGGGGCGCCAAATGAAGATTGGTTTTTGAGTTCTTAAGAACCAACACTAGCCTAATATTAAATGTACTGAAGCGTCCTTTTCAAATTTCTCGCATGCATTTTAATATTTTTATTTATTTTTCTTCTTATGATAGATGAAGTTGATTTTTAAAGTTGTTAGTTTGTATACGTTATACGTTTTCGACTTTGGTTGCATTTTTTTTTTTTTTTTTTTTTTTTTTTTTTTTTTTTTTAATGAGGCTACTTTTAATTTCGGAACCGGTTCCAAAGTGAAAGTAACTTTATATATATATATATATATATATAAAAGCTGCAACAAAATTTGGAAAAGTAAAGATTACCCGATTAGAGATATACCTCAGCTATCCCAAACAGAAGAAATCATTTGAAAATATTAAAATGCAAGCGAGAAATAGAAATTTGGAAAGGACGCTCACATAGGTTTAACTAGCTAGCGAGTTTCTTCACCTTACTAGTGTAGTCTTTTAAGACAATGTGGCTATCTATCAATGTGTCACTGTCACTTTAACCGCCTCATTTGTAATTTTACAACTACCGTAAAATCTGTGAAATCTATATAACAGAATCCTGTCTTAGATGGAAAATTTACACGTTCCCAACAAAAAGAATACCATCAATTATACCTGCTAAGACAGAAACCTGTATAAAGCGGATTTTTTTTCCGGTTCCTTTGGATTTCGTTTTCAGTGTTTTAATGAATCACTATTTGACAAAGTTGATTGCGTAATTCAGTATTACGTATTTTTTTATTACATACTTTAAAATTTAAAAAAAGTCGGTTATAAGAAACTTAGTGAAATTCTCTTTGTAAAATTACTTTGCGGAGGCCGTGGGGGGGGGGGGGGGGGGCGAATTCTAAGTTTGCCCCCGGGAGAAAAAAGGCTAGTTTCGGCACTTGTCGGACATTTACTTTTATTCCAACTGCTCTATGAGATTGAAATTGCAGAAATGACATTCAAAGAAATTTATGTGAAATATTTTCCTTACAATTTTACGCATGCAAATTTTAAATATTGGTGGTAAATTTACAAAGATTTAATTACAAAAAAATTACAAGCCGTTCTTTGAGTTAAAACATACTTTTAGATTTTTGTTTATTATTATTATTCAACATTTTCTCAAATTTATGCACGCTAATTATTTCTGTTGCCGACATCCGTTTTTCTAAGCATTTACATAACGCAGGACGATGAATAAGGTATCATTCGAAAGGACTTTGAAACGGCTTCTGGCATAGTTCAGTTACATTTCATTAAAACATGTTTTTAATTAAAATTGCAGTTAATTAAAAATTAAATCAGCATTGCTTTCACAAATAAAATCAGAGGTTTTTCTCAAATCAATGTTGCCACAAAAATAAAATACCGCATTATTTCATACTCAGCAATCATTCTAAAAGAAAATAATAAATAGTACAATAAAGAAAAAGTGTGACGTCTCCGTACGGGTGGATTTATTTTATATTTATGATTAAAAAGCAAATATGAAAGTGAAATGTTTAGAAGAATAGATACCATCGATCGACCGAAGCAGTGGTATTTCACGTGTTAGCTTTAAAACTGTGCTTTGTTGTATCAGATTAAATTGTACTTTATATTTATTAAATTTATTTCTCTTTGTCCCGGGTTTTTCACGAAGCGATGACATCATGTTTTAATGCAGTTAAAATACGATTGTTAATTTTTTTTATCCCGCGTACCTTTTGCCATCTTCGATTATATTTTACTGTATAACTTTGATTGAATAAATGAGATGATATTCTGGTTTGTCTAATGTTTCTTGCATATATTTTTATCATTAATTCTCTTTTAAAAGTTTAAACCTGCACCTAAAAATATTAGATATTGCTAAAAAAATATTAGAATAACATGTGAATTGGGTTCACTGACATATATTTTACTTCTGATGTCAACTTCCCTTTTTCTACGCACATACAAAACACACAACGATGAATGACGTATCATACGACAAGTTTCTTAACACTTTTTTGACATAATACATTCAAATTTCGTTAAAATACGTTACTTGATTTTTTTTTTTTTTAAAAAAAAGCTCTTAATTAAAAATTAATGAAAAAAGAATCAGGAAATTTTTTTTCAAAAATTGCACTGCGAAATGTGAAAGTCTCGCACAGGTTTAGTGCTATATTTTAAATGTGCAAACTGTAATTTCGTTACGTCTGCTTATAACTTGAGTTCCGCTGAATGTATTTTGATGGGATTTGCACGGTTACATAATTTTTCAAGGAAGGTTTTAGTCTTTCTACGTTGCTTAGTTATAAAATTATAGGGGGAAATTCTTTAATCAGATGAAACCGATTATTAAAGATTCGCCTATATGGAAAGTGGGCAATTTTGATAAGACTTGCATTGTTAGTTAAATATTTTTTCAGAGAAGGCTTTAGTATATTGCATAATATTCAACGCTTCTTAGTTTTGATTTATGAAGGAAAGTTCTATAATCCGGTGAACCCGATTATGAAAGATTAGTCTTTTCAAAAGGTTCTAATGAACAGATTTTGTTCGGACTTGCACCGGTAAAAAGACTTTTTTTTTTCAGGGATGCGTTTTAGCACATTTCATATCGTTCTATCTTTTTTTACCAATCCTGCTGTATATGATCAACTAAAAGAGTCGGTTCTTTACTGCCCAAACTTTCTCAGATATACATTATACATTAGAAAATATAATAGTGCAATGGAGTTCGTATCGGTTTCAGCAATGTGGAAGGACATTCCAGATAAAGGCCCATGTTGCGTTAAAGCACAAGATAAAATTCACTGATATATGTCGGTGTATTCAAGGTTCGTTTCGAGAAACCGATCAACGTAGCGGGCGAAGCCTGCTAGTTATAAATGTAATAAATCTTGTAGTAAAACAGAACAATTTTTTTATTATGATATATGTCAGAGGTATCACTAACAGAAATAAAAAAATTCATAAATATACCGTAAAATTTTACAAAATAAAGTATGCATGCTTTTTCAATTATAATGTTGATTTTAAAAATAGGCATATACAGGTTGTTTAAAAAAAGTGACAAACTTAAAGAAGTGGCAGAGTACGCTACAATTAACAATTTTTGTATGCAAAACCAAGTCGCAATCCATTTATTCAGTTATTCTCTTCGACGAATCTACCGGGTGTCCTAAAAAGGACTGACTGATTTTAAAATTCAATAACTGGCAAACGGTGACAGATATTTAAAAATTTCTTTCAGGAGGTTTATGCATAAGGTCAAAAGTTTTATTACAGTGATTTTCGATTTTAGTTCGAATTACAAACAATAGATGGCACTGTAAGCAATAGTTGCTAAATACAGGCTCGATTTTTCGTCCTTTCTCTTGTTCCATGCGGAAAAAGGAGATGGAAAGAAGGAAAAAGGAGATCCGGGCCACGAAGTACCGAAAATTGAGCCTGAATTTAGCATCCATTGATCGCAGCGCCATCTATTGTTTGTAATTCAAACTAAAATTGAAAATCACTGTAAAAAAACTTTTGACCGGTAAACTGTGACTTTTGTAAACTGTCACCGTTTACAAGTTATTGAATTTTAAAATCAGTCAGTCCTTTTTAGGACACCCGGTATGATAGATATAAGATAGTAGATATTTGATTAACGAATAATAATGTAGTATTAGTCGGATGTGACAATCCCAAAACTTCCTTCTATCTCATATACAGCTCATATTCAAAATATTAGAATAATTACTTTTTTTTCACAAACTGGAAATATCGTTTGGTAATTTAACATCTTTTAATGCAAATATGCAAACGATATTTTTATTAAGAACTTATTGTTGATTAAACTTATTTATTATCTTAAAATTAATATCATTTCTGAAAAGATTAATTGAAAAAAAGTTATTTTGAAAAGTCAAAATATTAGAATATTTATTCAAGTGGTTCAAAATATTGGAATATTTCGTATTAATTCTCCTTTAATTATCACCAATTCATAACTGGTGGCATCATTGATTAAATTCAGACGATTTTATTTAAAATTGGTGTTCTTTTTACAGTTTGTTTGCTTCTTCGTCTTAAAATGGGTCGTGTGTGTGATATTCCTGAATCTATTAAACTTCGTATGGTTGATTTGTATCGGCACGGTAAAAATCAATGTTATATAGGGAATTATTTAGATTGTTCGCAATCAAGCGTTAGTAAAATACTAACACAATATTCAAAAAATGGAAAATTTCAGAATAATCGCTGAAATGGCGGCCGAAAACCAAACGCATCTGCTAGAGCTGACACGAAACTGAAGCGTATAGTTAAGAAAAACCGTTTTAAAAGTGTGCAATTCTGGCACCGAAAATGGAAAGAAGAAGGAGTTGAAGTTTCTACATCGAGAACATTAAGATGTCTCCATAAATTTAAGTTTGAATTTTGTATACCGAAAACAAAATCTCTCATGACTGCAAAACAAAAACGTATAATATTCAATTGTGTAAATCAAGACGTTTATGGAGCGAAGAAGAATGGAAAAATATATTATTTAGTGATGAAAGTATGTTTTGTATCTATACAACATAATTTCATCACTAACTAATATGTTTTTCTAATCTTCTTCGCTCCATAAACGTCTTGATTTCCACCAATTCAAGCTTATACGCTTTTGTTTTGCAGTCATGAGAGGTTTTGTTTTCGGTACACGAGATTCAAACTTAAATTTATGGAGACGTCTTAATGTTCTCGATGTAGAAACTTCAACCCCTTCTTCTTTCCATTTTCGGTGCAAGAATTGCACACTTTTAAAACGGTTTTTCTTAACTATACGCTTCAGTTTCCTGTCATCTCTAGCAGATGTTTTTAGTTTTCGGCCGCCATTTCGGCGATTATTTTGAAATTTTTCATTTTTTAAATATTGTGTTAGTATTTTATTAACGCTTGATTGCGAACAGTGTAAAAAATTTGCTATATAACATTGATTTTTACCGTGCCAACACAAATCAGCCATCCTAAGTTTAATAGATTCAGGAATATCACTCACACGACCCATTTTAAGACGAAAAAGCAAACAAACTGCAAAGAGAATATTGATTTTAAATAAAATCGTCTTAATTTAATCCATGATGCCACCAGTTATGGATTGGTGATAATTAAAGGAGAATTAATATGAAATATTCTAATATTTTGAACCACTTGAATAAATATTTCAAATGCAAATCAAATTTCGAAGTAATTGCTTAAAAGGCGCAAAGGCCAACATAGTGGAAAAGATTCCAAGCCGGGACTCGAACCCGGGCCATCAGTATAGCGCACTGACGTTCTACCGACTAAACTTGAATAAATATTCTAATATTTTGACTTTTCAAAATAATTTTTTTTCAATTAATCTTTTCAAAAATGATATTAATTTTAAGATAATAAATTATCTTAACTAGTATCCGTCAGGCCGAAATGTCTGAGCATGGAGTCGTATAAACTGAACACATAACATTTAAAAAATTAAAAAAAATATTTTAATTTTCATGATTATTGTTTAATAGTACAAAATTAAATTTGAAATAACGCCCGTTGAATCCTCATTTTCTAGTGTTTAATTCAGTCATCAGTTGCCTCAGGTAATGCTCAAATGCTAATTTGTGGCATGATAATCATCCAAATGAACCATTGTAGCCTGTGGCAAGCCTGGGTGTTGAAATTTTGGGTCATAGACAGTATCTTTTACTGTACTCAGTACACCGCTTATCAATCCCCACTCCGTCCAGATATTGGTATGTAACAAAACTCTGCATCCAACTGCTGAAAGAAGTCCAGCCTGAAGTCCAAATACGTGATCATCTTCACTACATCTTACTTTTAATTATTGTGGTCAGCTAACATTCTTGTCATTGACCACTTTGATTTCAGAAGTACTTCTTGATTATGTTCTTTCGCTTGCTTGTTTTTGGAAAAAAGACATGTAGCATCTTGAAATCATTCAAGTTGAGCCGGAAGCAGTGTAGCTTTCCACCGTTGCATAAGGGATGAGAGTAGTCTGAAACTTGACCCACGCAAAGCGAATATAGAGTCTTTCGATACTGTCTTTGCTGATCGTCATTTTGTTTGAATGAGTTTGTTAACCCTAGAACTACCGGAAATTTTATTCAAGTTTTATAAAAACATTCTACACCAGAATTTTTACTTAAAACTATTTAATTTGTTTATTTAACTTATTATTGTCTGATTTATACATTTAGTTTGTTTTGAAGAAATTTCTGGTTTGAATAAATATTTTGATTGTACATGCCGGGTCCAATGGACCCGTCTGGTAGACGGAAGGTTAAAGTGAAGCAATTTTCAAAAGCTCTAAGCAGTTTTGTCTGCGAAGAGCCAAAATGTCTTTTATAGAATGTCTCTTATAATCTTGTCTTTTACGCGATGTAACTACCTAATATCTCCAAGGATTTAAACAAAGTACCTTTGCGACATCTTTCTTCAAGTTCAGCCATAAGGCGACAATTGAAAATTCGTCAATAAAGATAAATAATACTGTATCCATGCTGAGCTGTAGATTTCTTTCTGCCTGACTTTTTAAATCTGCGAACTATTTAAAACACTGTGTTTTTTTAAGCACTGAGTGAATTAACTTTCCTTCGACATTAAGCGCAGCAGTACCTGTTAGTGCCAAAAGAATGTCAGCTTCTGATCCTAACTGCTGTATGATTGTTTTACTAATTTCTCCTATTTTTCCAGCTCTTGCTTTTCCAATAATAAAAGTTGACATAGGGAAAATTGTAACTTTTGTTTGCAATGACGAAAGCTGTTCTGTGCATAACTGAAGTATTTTCTGCTGCTCATCTGTAAATCTGATGTCAGAATTATTAAAATTTTCACGCAGCGTGATCTGTTGTTCTTAAAAATAATTCAGAAATGTTAAAAATAAAGAGAATTCATTGAATAAGAGAGTCTATGGTAAAGAGAAAGAATAACCGCCGGGGATGTGTTGAGCGATTTTGATTTGTTTAATGTAGCTCCGACCTTTGAGACAATCAAAAATTGGAACTGGATCCATCGAGCTAACGGCAGAAAACTTCAAAGCTCCTTCAAAGACTTGCATGTCTGGCATAGCCCAGACTTATTTAAAATGGTATAAGGGAAAGGTTTGTAACACGCATATAACACGCACACATGGGTAATCTGCTATACTCCTCTATCAAACTTGATACTTTTGTTCATCTGAGTTACTGTTATATCGTTATATGCGCAATTACTCGTAGGCAGCTGGGTTATTCTTATGTGACTTTTCCACACAGAATTACGCTGAATAACTCTTTTCATCTCAATTGCTTTCTTTTAACCGGCATTTTCGAAACTTTTGTGTATAATGTTACACATATAAAAATATGTACATTTCTTAAAATGTACACTGCATCTAGGCAACAGGTTAAAAAAATCACAGAATGATTTATGACTTTTAAAGTTGATTTCTCACGAATTATCTTTCATTGTTGTATCCATTTTCCGATTATAAGCATAAAACTATATAGTCATATACATTAATGTCAAAATTTTCGCCAAGCTTGGAGAC
The DNA here is from genome assembly GCA_963932465.1 of Maratus speciosus. Taxonomy (NCBI): domain Eukaryota; kingdom Metazoa; phylum Arthropoda; class Arachnida; order Araneae; family Salticidae; genus Maratus; species Maratus speciosus. The sequence goes on along the minus strand of OZ010787.1, from coordinate 270,916,750 downwards.
ATTTCGCGAAATTTCCCCAAATTTTGCGACCCAAAATATGTTGATATAAATGCAGCGATATTTTGGCTGTAGCTGCCAAATTAGGCAAAATTTCCACTGAAATTCAGCACTGATTATTCTTCTCTAATCGGGTTCTTCACATTTTAGCTTAGTGTTTTACCGTAAAATTAGCTAAAATCTTAAAATCAAGAAATAAGTAAGCTACCTTTTCTTTACGCTTTTAGGACTTTTTTTATTTTGTTATCTACATATTTTTGTTTTCAAGTGTACATCTAGGCCAAAAATGCTTTTCTCATTCACTTCAGAATGTTCATTCGCATTTCAGTTGCAACAAATCACTTACGGTGAATTTTAAAAAAAATGAGTAACCTTCTGTAATTGGGACCACTACCAAATGGTTATATTTGCGCATAAAACAGCGCTCACTAAATTATGAAATTTTCTACCAACCCGATAACGGAAATTTCCTAATACAAACATACATACCTCTGAATAAAAACATACATAACAATACATACATATAAGTAATACATACATAGCATTATATTTTTCTCGACTTCTTTTATTATCATTCGTTGCCATGCGTTTAATACTGAATACTGTATCCATGCTGAGCTGTAGATTTCTTTCTGCCTGACTTTTTAAATCTGCGAACTATTTAAAACACTGTGTTTTTTCAATAGTTTTGTGTTGTTGTTGTTTGTTGTTGCACTGTTGTTGCTGCACTGTGTTTTGTGTGTTTTTTGCTGTTATCATGCAACTAACATCCAAAATGGTATTCTGCGTATTCGATTTCTTTTTATTTCTTAATTTCAAATTCAAAGTGAATCGCATCGATTTGGTAGGTTACGGAAAATGTTCACTTGCATTTCAGTTGCAGCATATTCACTTACGGTGAATTAAAAAGAAATAATAATAACCTTCTGAAATTGGGACTGCTAACAAATAGTTAAATTTGCGCATGAAATAACGCTCACTAAATTATGAAATCGTCTACAAACCCGATTACGCAAATTTCCCAATACAAACATATATATGTTTTAATACAACCATACATACATAAGAATACATACATATAAGTAATACATACATGACATTATATTTTTCTCGATTTCTTTGATTATCATTCGTAGCCATACGGCTAATACTGAAATCGTTACCATGCCGCTAATAAACGAAATCGTATTCTCCGTATTCGATTTCTTTTCATTTCTCTTAATTTAAAATTCAAAATGAATTGCACCGATTTGGAAGGTTACGGATAATGTCCATGTGCATTTCTGTTGCAGCATATTCATTTACAGTGAATAAAAAAAAATGATTAACCTTCTGTAATTGGGACCGCCACCAAATGGTTAAATTTGCGATTGGTCTGTTAAACCAAGGCATACTTAGGTACTACTACCGGCAGACCGATTTGGGTTTAATGTATGAAGTTGCTCGCCAGAGGACTCTGATACGCTGCCCAAAACAGAAATTTGACTCTGACCGTAACTTCAACGACGAGAACCAAGCAAACCGCTCTGGGCAGGGTTCAGAGAATTCCATTGTGCTTACATTTTTTTTCCCGTATAGATATGATTCAAAAGAGTTTAATAAAAATAATAACTCTAATCATAAAAAAAAGCATTATCATTTTAACAATTATCGGAATAATAAATGGTGTGACCGGAGAATACTTCCAAGGTTGCTACTTAATACCAAGTTAATACTAAATACCAAGGTTGCCACTTTGGCGCATTTACCGCCAGGTTGGGGAGAAGTAGAGTATTCCACGATTCACCCCAATAAATAAAAACATGCATAGTTTAAAAACACAAATTTATTTGCTATCTTCCCTGCTGAAACAATAAAACTAATGGAATTTCTTTTAAATATATTAAAGTACTCATAAAATTCCATGTAATAATTAATAAATATAATTTATTAAGTAACAAATACACTTACATGATTTAATCAAAATTGCTTGGATAACATAAAATATTGCAACGATATTTAAATCTGCGATCACCATTTCTTTCTATGATTAAAAATAAGAATATTTAATGTTTAATGAAAATCGTTTATTTATTTATTTATTTATTTATTTATTTATTTTTTTGAAGTGAAAACTTCTTTAGGCGCGTTGAGCTTTTTTTGAGATGGGGAAAAATCACTGATTTCGAGACACTGTAACGTAACCGACATGCTAGCATTTTGACACATAGACACTAGCGCGCCAAGCGGTGAATGACAGGAACTTTTCCCTCTTCAGCTCAATCCGCAAAAGAAGAAGGAAGCTAAAACTCACTTTTTCTCCCGGCGTATTGCTAAAACAAATTATTATTTTGTTTTTCGTCAGTTAAAAGGAATTATACCGTATTCGTGACCTACCTATTTCGTGTAACTAAAAACCGATAACGCTGTATTTTATCGTGTTGATAGTCTGGTCAATGACCAACAGTATTGGCGGGAATTTCGATTACGGAAGATAAAATACGGGGCACAGATGTCAGATACGCACTTGGGTACCTAATTGACAGCAAAATGGCGTTACTTTAATTTACAAGGTAACCCGGCTACTGTTGCTTATTTATTAATAAACTGTTCATTTACTTTTATTTTATTTTTTTAAATTGTACAATTGTTTTGTTCTATAGTTATTAATGAAATTACCGTTTATTTATTGTTGTTTACTTTTTAAAACAATAGAAAATAATTTAAAAATATATATTGTAACTGGTATTGGAAAACGGGCTTTCGGCAAATTGACGTTAAAAAATCGCGCCAAACCTGGTTCGTATATCACATCTGTGCCAAATTCTCGGTTTTTTGATTTTTCGACTTTTTATCCAAATTTTCCCGATTTTTTAAATTTTCCCTTTCATTGTATCCCAAACACTACCTTCATACCAAATTTCAAGATTCTAGGGATACAAGACATACCTCTGAGTTTTGATGATCGGTGAATCAGTGTCGAAAAGGCGAAAGTTTAAGTTCATATATCTTCTGAAATAAAAAAGATAGAAACGTGAAATTTCAGCATTTAGTTCCATTTCCACATTACTTTAGATTTACGAAGTTTCAAGTTTCTGGGAATCACCAACAGAAAGATATTGGGGGGTCAAAAGTACCCTGAGTTGCTTCCAGAAAAAGATGCTTACGGCTGTGCTTTCAAGACTTGGCAGGGGCACTGCCGTGTCCCCAGATGCTTTCATTAGTGCTGCTACACAATTCAACGTATAAAACATTTTCTAACGATTAAAAAAACACACACGTAATTGTTGAAGTTTTCACTTCTATTGGCCCTCCCGGAGTGCCACTGTTTTTACTATTATTATTATTATTTAGTTCGGACGATATCAAACACAAACATTTTACGGGTAGCAATAAATTCCTCAAAAACAACTGCTTCAAGCCAGTTATGAGAACTGTAGTTTGATAAAAACCAAATTTTAATTTTAAAACGTGTATATGAAACACAAGCTATTTTTATGTAAATACGGGACATTAAAAAAAGAATAACAGAATGAACCAAACGATCAAGTAAACAATCAGTAATTTAGCTAATCTTAAAAGTATGTGAACACTAAAATACTACAATCTAATCTGTGTAAAATATCCTTTTAAATCGTAAGAAATTGAAGAATATAAGTATTTAATTTATTATTCTGAAAATACGATCAATGATTCTGAAACTTCGACGATGAGAAACAAGCCGCTATCTGGGCAGGGTATAAATGTAAACAAAAAAGAGCACGTTGTGATGTTTTGGTTCAGGGTTTGAAGCTGAATCCGACTTCACTTTTACGGCGAAATGCGTGGGCCGTATATATCATAGTAGGCTATGGTTAAACAGACCGATTGAAAATCAGCAGAAATGATTTCACCATATCATAGAATTATTTTTCGCGTGAAACCTAAACTTAACGTCATTTTCTTCGTTTCAAAATTTACATACGCATCTGTCAAATTTACATTCACCATTTCAAAAATATCGCAGTACGCAATAAGTTATTAATACATATATTTCCAAACTTGAATTCAAGTTTGCTAACTACGACTTTGCATGTGAACATTCGCACTCTTAATTTATGATTCTAATCTGGGTATCGGCGAGTAAAATTCCAGAAATTTATATCTTTTAGAGGCGTTCGTAGTAAAATATTTCTTTTTATCAGAGAAAATGATTGTTTTCATTTAAATATGATCTCACTTTGCCTCATTGAAGTATTTCACATAGAGTCTCAAACTCAGTGGAGTGAAAAAGTATTGAATTGTAGTAACTTTTTGAGGAAAAATTTAGTGTTTTTTTTAAAGCGTGACGTCATTTTTTGTTCCCCCCCCCTTTTTTTTTACAAAGTTAATTTTGAATTTTATTAGAAATTGGCATCAATAAAGATAAACATACTTTATTAATTTTTTTTTCTTTACAATATTGGAAGGAATCCAACTGCTACCATTTAAAAAAAAAAAATCATAGAAAATTTTTAAATTTTAAGCTTAAATATAAAAATGGGAATATTTAAAAAAATAGCTAGTGCCGCAAATCTACAAAGAAACAGCTTTCATTTAAAAAAAGAATTATTAAAATTGGTTCAGATAAAAGCTCAACGTAGATGTCTAAAAAAAAAAGGTCTTATCTTTCAAATATATAGATTTAAACCCGCAATGTTATCTCTATGGAAAAATTTTGAGAGACATTTCATGCCGTTAGGGTTGACGAATTTTATGATTTTCAATACGCACCGAGATTTTCGCACTACCAACGTCCATTTCATTTTTGGTGTCGATACGACAAATATTTTGGACGCTATCGTGTTAACAATAAGTGTAATTTTTGCAGGGAAGCCGGAGCTGTGCTCCGACAATCAGTTCTTAATAAAAATATAGTTTGCATATTTGCAGAAAAAGACATTAAATTCGCCAAACGATAATTTCAGTTTGTAAAAAAAAGTAATTATTCTAATATTTTGAATATGAGCTGTATTTTGATATTTCAAAATGTTGCTACAAATACCAATATTTCCTTTTTATTAGTTCAATACTATATCAACTTTGACTTTCATCTTAAATTTCTGCGTCAGTCAATTAATCGGAGGAAAACGAATTAATTTCGATCATGATATTTATTATAAGCAATAGTTCTTCGTTATTCTGTTGTATATCAGCTGTTTGCGAATAGTAGGCTCATCAAGATGGGAAGTTTCCGTCGATTTACAAGTCACCGGTGTCAACTATGAAAAATCAAGAAAACTAGACAAAAATCGCTGTTATAATGCCCCCTTTTGGCGGAATATTTCCAAATTAAGGGGTATCTTCTTGCCATGGCCAAAAACGTACACAAAAAATTTGGTTCAATTCTATGCATAACTTCATACATTTTTTGATGGTACAATGGCGACATGCGGACAGAGAGACATTTTCTATAAACATGTTTTTTGGGATCTCTGACCCATAAAACGAGTAAATTCGTCGAAAACCGGAAGTCGAAAAAAATTTCGATTTGAATACTTTCTTCTATTGAAGGTAGAGGAAAGTAAAAATTATGTAAAAGAGAAGTTTAAAAAACTGACTAAAATTTCAACTACTTCAAACTTATCTTTAAATGATATTAGGTTCATTATTTATATTAATGAAAACAGTTTGTATATATATAATATACTAGGGGGCTCTGCCCCCTGCAAGCTACGCTCGCCAACCCCCGTTCAGAAACCGCAGAATCTAAAAATCTAAAAACATGCTAATCTGATGGGTTTTAAAAATATTAGAAGAGATTAAATTATATTGAAAAAGCTGTGCAGATCTACTTGTAAACGGGTTTCCATTTAATTCCCTTTGATTGCAAAAATTTAACGGAGAATCAGTTGCTGTTAAGACATCCAATGGTTGTTTTTCGTTTTTGATTAAAGAGGATCAGTTAAACATTTGAAAAGAAGCTAAAATAAAATGAATGAAGTATTCAGAGTCTTTGTCAACCGATATTTTAAAACAATCTCTATAACAATAGCCAAAATCATGTGACTATCATCAACAGTTCCGGGCGGAACACTTTTCTTTTTATACTCTAGGTGCCATTTTGATACTTTAATGTTATCCAGGCACAGGTGATAAGTCGCCAAATATTATTCTATCCCCATCATTTCATCTATATTATAATAGTTCAAGTCATCAAATGCCATAAACAAATACGACCTTTCATATGAAGGTTTGGAACAAATGTCATATACACCCCATATTGGCGCGATTTTTTTCCAACGCCAATTTGGGGAACGCATTAACAGCATAAACAGCAACATCCGGCTTACCATATCAAGCAAAATAACGGTACTTTTACGCCAGTTAAGTACCCGTTGCGTATATGACATTGGCGCCAGAAAAAAATCGCGCCAATATGGGGCCGTATATGACATGTGTGCCGAAAGAAAAAAAAGCCGGGTGCAAATCTCGCCCATATCTTTTTTTCAACTCGCCAGTTAGCATTTTTTTTATTGCTCGAGTGGTAAATTAAAACATTGATTTGAAGTTGAAAGGAAATGTCATGGTTTGTTACATAATTTAATATTTTGCCATATGTCGTATACGCACCGCATGTTTGGCATGATTTTTATTTTTTTTTTATTTTATTTTTTTTTTTTTTTTACGAAAATTTGGCGAAAACCTCGTTTTTGAATGCCAGTTACATATGTATTTTTGGTACTACTTAGTTATCCCGTCGATCAAAAATCTATCGCGAACTATAAGATTAAATGCCAATAATGCTTGATCGTAAATGTCACATTCACTTGACTTTTAGTAAGTTACACGTGTTTACGTCATCAAGTGATTTTTATTTCGACGTTTTATTTTTATATTTATTAATGTTATACTAATTTATTTGTTCTTTCGTTATTTAAAATAAAAATTTTGCCAATCTGTACAATTTGGCGAGTGGTTTGGCGATTTATATAATTTGCGAAATTGGTTGATGGTATAACTACTACATTGTACCGTATTTTTTAATTATTTTCTATTATTTTCAAAAGGAAATAGCAAAAAAATAATTAATAACTATAGAACAAAATAATTTATATAAATTTAAAAAAGGAATAAAAGTAAATAAACATTTATTATTAAATAAACAACAATAGCCGGGTTACCATGTCAATCAAAATAAGGCCATTTGTGCACCAATTAGGTACCTCGGTGCGTATATGACATCTGTGCCTAATATTTTTCTTTTCGTTTTGTTTAAAAAAAAAAAAGAGTGAAAACCATGAATTTAAATGTTTCATTTTTAAATGAAAGTTTTGTATTTAATAAAATGATAACGAAATTAAAAAAAAGCATTGTTCTTAACATAGATTTAAAGGAGGCCAAATTGGTCGCCAAATTAATTTAAAATAGTAACCATCTCTGAATTATGAAAAAAAAAAATTCTGTTATGATTAAAATTTGAGCTGCCATCATTAGAAAAAATGTATTTAAAATTAGAAAAAAATTAATATTTCGAAAACTAATTCGAATTTAAAAATTCTAATACCAGTTTTGAGATCTGTGGATCAACACGGATTTTTGGCCTTAATTTCATCGCAAAGTATTCCATATTTTAGGAGAAATCGCCGTGAAACCAAATCAGTTGTTTAATCAGTCGATTCAAAAAATCGATACATTTAGCCGTTTCATATATTCGTTTCATAAATTCGTTTCATTAGGATTTTATATATATAGGGTAGATTTATGTGCAGACTTGCCAAGTTTTTTTAATGAGGGATGTCTGATTTTTACTTGAGTTAGCACACTCCTGATTTTGGCTGTATTGCTTCTGAATTTCTAATACTCTTTATAATATTCTGTTATTTTATTTACAAGTGGAATGAGAATGGTGGATAAAAAAATTCAGGAAACTTTCTTTTCATGTAATCGATAAGGATTAGTTACGCGATAAACTATTCAGGTCAAAAATAAGTAATAAGTATAGATTCTTTAAAACTTTTAATACTTACTTTATGTATAGAGCCAAGAACAAAATTTTAGCTTTCATTTTAAAATGATATAAAATAACAACTACTAGAATCCAATCAAGACTAAAGAAATGTCTCGAACTGTAGGTCGAGATGGATATTGCATATTTACATTTGACATTTTTATCACTGATTTGTTGAATTTGAAAATAAATAAACAAATAAATATTTTTCAAGAAAATATGTGTCATTTATTTATTGATCCAATTTAAACGATATAGATAAATCTATTTTTTTTCAATTCCTACTATTAGCTCACACTCTCCCTATATTTATTTATATATTTATATATTTATCTTGTACAAATTTTCAATCGTTAATAAAATACTCATTATTCATCCTATCAGGTTGAAATAAATTTTTTTAAACTTGTACTGGATGACAATTGATGTTAATAAAGTTTTTTCAAATATTAATTCATTAATTAAATTTTAATTAATTAATTTTAGTTTTGCATGGGAAACAAAATGGCCGCCATTGGTTATTGAATTTCAATGAAAGTATTTTCAATAAGGGTTACCGTAGGGGGGGGACCTGTTCTATCGCCAAATACCGCCAAGTTTGTCGCCAACTTGGCGATATCTGTAATATTTCGCCAAATTCCCATAGAGTTCCATTGTATGCTTATAGAAAATCAACAAATTGAGATATTTTAATGCAACAAAAGCTCATATTAGCTTAATTATATTAAATTTTTCTTTGATGGCCTAAGTAGGAATTGACTTTAAAAACAAAATTTTTATATTACTTGTTTTTTTAATAGAAAACCAATGGTAGACTCTTTGCGAGTTGCCAAGACATTTCAAAGGTATTTCGTTCGTGCTTTTATTTATTCATCTCTGTTAATTTTGAAAAAGTTATAAAAAATTTCCTGTTAGAAGTAAATTATATCTTTACGTCAGAAAATTGTAAATCGGTATTATTACTTTTTAATGTATAAGCGCTGCGTACTATTTTCTCTGCTCAACGATGCAAAATTTTCTGATACATTTACGAACTCATTTTTATACGTAAAATCATGTAATTAATAATGACAATTGAATTGATTTAGAATGTAATAGCACTTTTGTTTTTTGTAAGTATATTATATCTTCAGTTACAAATTATCGCTGTCTTATGACGACGTTTATCGGGCGGTAGCGTCCAGAATTTCAGTTTGAAACGACATTTTCGGAAAGATTATTTACCAATCTTGCGAAATCGAAATTAATTTTCAATTTCATTGTTTTTGGACTTAAATACACTAATTCAAATTAATGCGCTACAGAATAAAAAGAAAAAGAGGAATGTATTATAAAGTGGTTAGACTGAATTTCAGAACAACCTTTAAAAGCATTTTATCCAATTACCGACCATGATTCATAAAGTCTTTTAAATAAGTAGATAAACTTTATGAACATCATTTTCAATTCTAAAATAAGTTATGGTTCATTCCAATAACGCATACCAATTTCATTATGTTAGATGTTGTATGATTTTATTAAAATATAAATAAAATCATTATCACCCACAGAATATGCAATGTATCTGAATTAGATAGTCACATCAAGAGAAGCTAAAACGCGATTTAAATGAATAACGTAAAAGTGGTTTTATATTGTACATGCATGTCCATCCTTTCGATAATTTAAAAATCAAATAACCTATTTTCGACAAAAAATTTCCGGTAATGATTGAAATAAAACAAGAATCTGTAATTAAAAATAAAAATCTTTTTTATTCCTTAAATTTTCTGGTTGAAAATATGTTTATTTAATTTGGTAAGAAACAGGGACGTTGGCAGCCATGCATATTGCATATATATTTTCATTCTTCTACATAAACCTTACATATATTTAAATGTTCCCAAGTAGATGCATAAATATATTTAGAAAAATGTCGACAAATTCCATTTAAAACTTTAAGGGATAAATCTTTTTTTAATTTATGCATTCAATGTTTAAATCATCCTTGTGTGTACAGGCGCGGTAGCAATGTTGAGAGCCTTTGTGCAAAAGTCGTTTAGCTCTTTATTGTACCTCCTTACTTCTCCAAAAAATTACTTTATACAAATCATTGGATATAAATAAAATCAGAATTGTTTAAATAATAAATTTGTTGAACAACAACAATTAGCAGTAACATTATCAGCAATAATTTGGAATGATTCGACTCATATGGATCGTAAAAAAGAAAAAAAATTGCCGCTTTCAAAATAAGTATTTGACAACAAAAGTCTCAAATCACAAATAATTGTGAAAGTTCCTGTCGACCTTTAGTTGCCCAACATATTTTCCTAATTCAATATATCCGTACCAATTTCTGATCTATGTGTTTCTTTATAAAAGCTTAACAGATAATGTGATAAAGTGTACCAGAATGACATTTATTTATTATTGATAAGACAAAATTGTAGATATCATAAAATTCTACTTACAAAATCGATGCCGTCTATTATAATCTACTAAAAAAAAACTTTTCAAAATTAAAAAAAAAAAAAAAAAAAAAAAAAGGTGAAAGTTGTGGCTAAAAAATAGTGTTATATGAAATTTCCAAGCTTATATTATGGTACTTATTTAACATTTTTTATTAAAAATTTACCATATGTAAGTCGAGTACCTAAGTATGCGTTGATAGAAAGCCTTTTCTCCTTTACTAAATGCATCATAACGTGTTTCTGAAAATTAATTTTTTTTTAAATTATGCATGATGGGCTTGGCGGCCATCTTTTCATACTTTACACAAATTTTTAAGCACACAAGTGCGTTGTTAAGATCGGAAGTTCGAAATTGTTGCTAAAGCAAACATTTTATGCTTTTAATTTATGGAAATGAGTGCCTAGAAATTTGTGTCTTAAAATAAAGCTGAAGTAACTTCAGGTTTCATCTTATGATTCTCTTTTTCGGAGGGGTTAATTAATTAAAGCAGTAAAAATCAATTTGTTTTTTCAATATAAAAGACTTTCTTAATTTATCTGTCTGTAGCTAAAACTAGAAGTTCAAAATTCTTAGTAATGCAAACATATTACGAGCTTGTCTGCTTAGAAATTTGTGTAAAATATGGAAAGATGGCCGCCAAGCCCATCATGCATAATTTTAAAAAAATTAATTTTCAGAAACACGTTATGATGTATTTAGTAAAGAAGAAAAGGCTTTCTATCAACTCATACTTAGGTACTCGACTTACATATGGTAAATTTTAAATAAAAAATGTTAAATAAGTACCATAATATAAGCTAGGAAATTCGATATCACACTATTTTTTAGCCACAACTCTCACCTTTTTTCTTTTCTTTTTTTTCCCTTTTTTTTTTTTTTTACTTTTGAAAAGTTGTTTTTTAGTAGATATCAATTCTTTAAAAAAAAAAAAACAGATTATATATAATTACAATAATTCTACTCGCTAAAATTAGTCCTTGTATAGCCTTTATAAGCAGGGAACAAACACCACAGTATACATTTTGTTTACTTATCATTCATTTTTTAGAGTAATTAATAATTTAAAAGTAAGGAAAGTCAATTTCTTCTTTCAAAGTATCAGTCTTTCTCAATTTATATCTCCTTAAAATTTTCTATGAAGGATGAAAATTTAGTAAAAACAGATAGAGTCGAAATAATATATATATATATATACAGTTAGTCTGTCAGTTAATTGTTTGTTCTAACTTTTTCTTGCTGACGGTTTTGTAAAACAAATTTACCTTTACAAATACCTACGGATAATCCGCGAATGAAGCTCCGCAGACATCTAAAGAATCGAAGATCTATTTCAAGATCTGTAAATCTAGCAATTCTAGACATGATTATGAAACATTTTTGATTAAAAAAATTTAAAGATATAAACTGTACATATAACTTCATCTTCATTTAGATCGTGTTATAGAGAAGAAACAATAAATATGTAATTTTACTCAAATCTGTTTATCCATACTTAAACTTAATAACTATTTAAACTTAAGTCATTTACAACTATTCATTAATTTTCTATACGAATTTAAGAAGTCGTTGTTTCCATGGCAACTGTACCTTTCACTATTTCTTGTTTGTTTGTTTTATTGAACACATATATCAGATCACGTGGGGATCACGGCGGCATTCGAACCCGCCCCCACCTACGCTCTCAATCGATTAGCGGCATGGTGTCTTATCCACTCAGCCACGGTGGGCCACTGTTGCTTTCTCTAATAATCAGATACTCAAATTTAACCAGCTGCGCTTAGAATCATGCTCATAACAGAGAACATTTATATGTACGAGTGGTGACATATGTACAAATCGAGTACTCATATTCAAGTTTTTGTACAAAGTACAGTAACTCAGTTTTCAGTAATAGACGTGGAAAATTTCGATTAAACTAACCAGAAAAGTTAACAAACATTGGCTATTTTATTCAAAATAGTCTTAACCAACCAAAGTTAATGTCCGGGATGCAGATAAAGTTTTCTCTGTTTGTAAAATTAGATTGACTAATCAGTAGTCTCCATCCTTGCAGGCTTTTCGGTGTTTACTGCATACATCAAAAAGTTCGCAAAAATGCAGTCTTCTGGTTGATCAATCTCATCTCGCTAATAGCGAAAAATCTATCTTGATCCCGACCTATTCAACGCCCTTTAAATATTCGAGAAAGCCTTGACACGCGTCAGGAAAACGTCACACAAAGCAGGCAAAACAAAGAAGAAAATCATTCATTGGCTCGTTCATATCCACGAGCCAATGAATGATTTTGTTTCTTTGCTTTGCCTACTTTTTATGATGTTTTTGTGACGCGCGTCAAGACATTCTCAAATATCTAGGGGGCGTTGGCTTATTTCACCACCATGAAGCTATGAAAGGAGAGGAACAGACATGTCAATCTTCCCGTGTGAAAAACTAGATACCAAAAAAAGAGTTCTTTCCCGCTCTTCTGCCCTTTTCTCTCTTGATTTTGACCGATAGCAGCCCATTTAGCAGTCTCCAGTGCAAGATGCCGCTACATATGGCGGACGCAGGAGGGAGGGTGTTAGAGTGACCAATGACATTATAGGCCAGTTCATGACGTTTAAAAGTCACACGGAGTTGGATCATCTTTACACGATGATTAGTACAAATCGGCGCGCCGATTTTTTTGTGTTCATTGCCGTGTACAGATAATCAACTCCGTGTGACGTGATGAGCTGGCCACAGTTCAGGAACAGCTTCAAATGACGTCATCTATATCTACTCCGAAGCTAACGAAAAAGACAGGCTACCGCAGTGGGTCCGATTCTTCTTTTTTTACAGACCGCTGGAGTGACGTGATTCTCGAATGCACCAATAAAAGTGTGCGAAAAGAGCATCACGTGACTCCAGCGATCTTTAAAAAACGAAGAATCGGACCCACCGCGGTAGCCTGTTTTTCTCGTTAGCCTCGTATCTACTCCGAGGCAAACGAAAAAGACAGGCTATTGCGGTTACAGCGTCTAGAATACCTAGTGTGGAAAAATTCTATCCAAACAGTGCTAAAAAATTTTATCCCTTAAATGTGTGACGATACTGCAAAAAATTCCAAGTTTCGATCGCACCGACATCTGCGGGATTTTCGTATTACTAGTATTACATTGTATAGACTAGCAGTACCTTGCAGTTGTAGAAAATATCCTGCAGATGTCACTGCGATCTGTATCTTGCAGCAGCATCGTTGCACATTTAAGGGATACAATATTTTAGCGCTTTAAGTATTACAGATATAGATACAGCGCCTAGAAGATACAGTGTGGAAAACGGCTATTCTTATAATGCTTTAAAAAGTGCTAAAAACTTGTATCCCATAAATCTCCAACAATGCTCAGCGGCAATATGATGATACGAGCGCCATCTCGTAACTCTTTTCAATATGAACCCTGTGTTTTCAAAAATTATAGAATGTTAAATATCGGAAACTATAAATATAAGTTATTTTAGTCTGTTATAAGCTAATTTAGTTAAGGAATGACGTGAAATAGGTTAAAGAGTCTCTTTTAGAATGACTATCGTTTTTAAATCCCTACGATGGCGCTACGATCAACATCTTGTTATTCAGCATCGTTGTACATTTATGGGATTCAATTTTTTAGCACTATTTTGTAGCCGTTTTCCACACTGTATCTTCTAGGCACTGTAGCAAAGGTACAGCGTCTAGAATACCTAGTGTGGAATTATGCTATCCAAACAGTGCTAAAAAATTTTATCCCTTAAATGTGCGACGATACTGCTAAAATTCCAAGTTTCGATCGCAGCGACATCTGCGGGATTTTCGTATTACTAGTATTACATTGCATAGACTAGCAATACCTTGCAGTTGTAGAAAATATCCTGCAGATGTAGCTGCGATCTGTATATTGCAGCAGCATCGTTGCATATTTAAGGGATACAATATTTTAGCGCTTTTTAAGTATTACAGAGATAGCTGATTTCCACACTATGAATTCTATTCGCTATAGCCGCAATCTAGATAGATTTTTCGCTGTTAGCGAAACGAGATTCATCAATCAGAAGCCTGCATTTTTGCGAACTTTTCGCTGTTTGCAAAAATGCAGGCTATTGATTGGTGAATCTCGTTTCGCTAACAGCGAAAAATTTATCTGGATCCCAGCCAACATTTCTACAAACATTGCACTTCATCCATGGCACTAAGAAAATGACTCAAAGCTTTTATGACATAGGCTGAGATCCAGAAACAGCAAAAATTCTCAAACATGCTGGCTTCTGATTGGTCAAACTCATTTCGCTAACAGCGAAAAGTCTATCTGGATCTCGGCCATAGTTTTCTTCGATGAAATCAATGCAAAGAATAATATAAAAGAATAGTATAAGACTTCTAAAATGTTTTGGCGGGTTTATCGCTGTTTGGCATAATTTGTAAACTTTAGAATTAATTAACAGTTTTTCGCTAATTAAGAATAGAAAATTTGTGTTTTTAAAGCTGAATTTTATAAAAGCACGTAGATTAAGTAAATATCTGTCCAAAAATGCAATCCTTACTTTTTTCTGTCCATTATTTAAGTCTCTACCTCGATTTAAACATAAGGTGTGACGAAGAAAAAAAATCGGTGAATTTCAGTATCTCGACGATATGTTAAAAAATCTATATCCCTGTTTATAATTAACTTATGATGATGCATTTGGTCTCAAATTGAAGATCTTTTTCATTAGGTTCTTCTGGTTTTGGTTTTATTTTTCTGCGATGATTGGTTCTATTGATATGGGGAATTTTACGCTGGCATGTTTGGTCGATTTAACATGGATAAGTTGTCTTCAGTAGAATAAGCAGTTACGGTGTCTTGCCGTTTTATTCTTGGCTTTTGTTTGTTTGGCGGGGTTAGCATTTTTTTTCAGCTTGGTTTGGCAGAACGACCGTCCTGCTTGATAGTGGAAAAAAAATAATTAAAAAAATTTCAAAAATTGTATGGCTTATAATCCAAACATTTTGCATTTCTTGTGTCCCTGCAAATGCATTGTAAATGTGTTGCATGCCATTTTCAGTAGTACTCTAAAAAAAGTAAAAAACGGAAAATAAAGATGTGCTTCAAACAATTACCAAACGTAGATTGTAATGTATACGAATTCTTTTGTGTATTTCAGTTATTTTCAATAGAAACTATATTATACTAAATCTTTAAAAAATATACAAAATTCATTGCAGTCGAAGCATATCAATGAGAACGCGCGGGAAAGCTTGACAGATAGAGACATAACTGAAATTATATAATTGTTTTAGCAGATTTTAAAGTAAAAACAAATTACAATGAAATTTTTTTATACAATTTACTGTCTTAGATAAAATTTATGATTGAATTTAAGATATTACAAGAAAATGAAGAAATATTAAGAAAAATATAAATTAATTTGTCTAGATATTTTGAAGTGAAATTTAATTTTTTCATACAACTTTAGAAAATAAATTTTAATTTGAATTCCATGGAGTCGCGTAAAATGTTATAGTTATCCAAAATCAGAATTATTGATAACTTGCATTGTAAAGAAAATCGTGAAAATATAACGCATATTTCAAACTAATAATATTGAGACAAAAGAAAACAATGTATTTGTCTTGATACAGTGGCGTATCCAGTGAGTGGATTGATGGGGCTGCAGCCACCTCCGAAATTTGTTATGCAATAATAGCTTTAAAATTTTTAATTACAAAAGTTTAGCGAAATATAAGGAAACCGGCTAAGTTTAAATTCAAAAGGAAGCGGGAAAATATTCCGTTTTATACGTAATTTATGTTATTTTGCAGAGACCACGGAATTTACCATTTAAGTCAAGTTTTCGTTATACACAGACTCTCTTTGTACCTCGTTTTATTGTGTAAAATATGATATGTAGTGACTAAAAAGGCATTATTAATTTTAATTATTTTAAAAAACATTAATTTATCACTTGAAACTCTGTGATTTAAGGTAATGTATTGATTGAGATATCTTGTCAGTATATGAACTGCAAAGCATTGAACCTTTTTTAAAAATTTATTTAAATACTTGGTACGTTATAGATTTCTTACTTAGATCGTTACAGCAGTGTGATGTGTATTTTATTTCGATAGCATTACAAAATATTAAAAAGATTGTGTAACTTTTTCATCAGAAATAAGATTTATTTACATTTAAAATACAACATAAATCTAATTGAGTGATTCCGAATCCCCAATATACAAAAAGTTTCTTATCAACCACAATTTCCGATTTAAAAAAAAAAAAAAAAAAAAAAAAAAAAAAAAAAAAAAATCTGTCATATTGGGCAGTTTAACCAAATTTTTGGCACGTGGCAGTCTCAGAAAAGTCATCAACAGGGAACTGCAATTCCAAATGTATCCCATTTATAAGAAAATGTAAAACGCTGTTCAATACTCTAAGTATTGTAAATGCCATGCACGTATGCTCCAAAATAAGCCCGCGAATGTGTTGAATGAGGTGTGGGGAGGGAGGCTTATAGTGAGAACGTTTTGACATATTTACATATTCATGTTTTGACGGAAAGATATAAAATTGGAAAACCTGACCATGGAAGCGATTTGGAATCGAACTGTATTTTCCATTTTTTGATCAATCAATTACCTATTAAGTTAGAAGCGATTTTGATCACGTGACACGGCATTTTGCTCCCCTTACTGACTAGATTTTCTTCTTTCGTTCGGAAGTTCGGTTCAAAATGCCAATTTTGACAGTATTTTTGAAAGATCTATTGCGTTTACAAGAAAACGGAAAAACAGTTCGATGACATAGTTTCTGAATAACATCACCTTCTAGTTTCATGCGTTTCCGAACAAAAATGAATTAAAACTTATGTCAGAAAGTTGACCACATGGATTTGAGAACAGCCTTAAATAATTTTAAATTTGCTGTTTACGTCGATTTCATTTACTATTTATTGAGATACATTTTAGAATATAATTTTCAAAATTCCGTTTTAAAAAATGCGGTGTAATCATGGAATTATTCTTGTTAAGATAGAAACCTGCCTAAAACGACAGTTCCCGGTCTCATGCGATTCCATCTTAGCAGGTTTCATTGTATGATAGATGCTTTACCTGTTATGCTAAAAACCCGTTTAAAACGAAATTTTTCCCTTTTTTTTGCGATTCCACCTTAGAAACATTTTCTATATCTCAGCCATCTCAACAATGATAAGTCTATATACGTCTGTCTTGAAGGGCGGTGGTACATTTTTATGCCTATTCCCAAATGCCAAAATAGCACCAGCATTTTTAAATAAAATTTTTCATTTATAATGTACGGGAAGGAAAGCTTTTACTTATTTTCAAATAAATTTCTTCGTAAATTCTTGTTGTCATTCAATCATTTCAACATTTTAGAAACAGCCGTACTTTGCCCTGAAAGGGTTAAAGAGTAGAGTCTTTTATACGGTTAAAAAATATATTTTGTGTGCTTTTACATACTTAAGAAAATAATTAATTTATTTCATTCTTAAATTTTCCTGTGCTTCTTCTTCCATCCATTCCTCCCCTTTGCTGTTATTTACTAGTTACGAACCTAATAAAATTCTATGTATAGACGTAATTTTCTCGAAAACGACTGAAAATAAATATCATGAAACTACACACTTCTGACGTCTGCCTCTACAAAATTTCGCTTCATATCGTAAAGCCGTATAATAAATGCATGAGAGATATAGGAACTCAATATTTTCGAAAACTTTAATTACATGAGTTTTTAATATTGTTTTAAATTTTCAAAAGAATAAACTCAAGTTCAAATGAACTAAGATTTCGAATTATGAAAGTTCGCATTAAGGAAGGCCTAATGATGTATAATGTCAAATGTATATATAAAGAATGAACATCTTAAAGTTTAGTTAAAATGCATTTATTTACATTGGTATCATTATGAGTCTATTAATAATGCGTTGAACTTGGCTGTTTTATACCCAGTTACAAAAAATTTATATATATTTGTTTTTATCTCTGAGTATTCCATACACTTTAATAAAAGTTGAATGTAAACATAGACTAGAGTTGCAAGCTCTTCAGAATTTCATGAATAGGTCTCAGCAAATGCGAATTTGAACATACAGTGGCACCAAGACAATTGCATCATCTAGGATGGATTTGTCTTAAACGCTAGAGATAGCATAAAATAAATCAGATTATTATTTTTTTGTAAAATTTAAATAAATTAAGTTTTTTTTTTTCAAAATAATACGATATCTCATTTTTCATACATTATGTTTTAACAAATAACACGCTTATTTACCATAGAACACAAATCATTCTTTTGCTTCAAAATTTTTCCTTAAGGCTGTTCTTAACTGCTCTGCTCAACAAGCGCAAAACGTTTTGACACGTTTACAAACTCATTTTTGAACGGAAAGGTATAAAATTAGAAAGCCTGGCCATGGAAGCGATTTGGAATGGAACTGTTTTTTTTTTTAATTTTTTTCATCAATCAATTACCTATTGAGTTATAAGCAATTTTGATCACGTGACAAACCCGTTTTCCGCCCTCTCTTGACTGCTTTTTCTCCGTTCGCGCGGAAACTCTGTTCAAAACGTTCACTTTGACTCTTTTCTGAAAAATCTAGAGCTTTTGCAAAAAAACGGAAAAACAGCTGGATGACCTAGTTTCTGAACAACAACACCAGCTATTTTCATGGATTTCTGAGCAAAAATAAATTAAAACTTATGTCAGAAAGTCACCCTTTTGGATTTGGGAACACCTTTAAAGCCAAAATCTAAATATTTATAGATACATCAATATATCTTAGAATTAAGAAATATAATTGAAGAGTATAAAAAAAAATAAGAAGCAAAATGTAGTGGTGGTTATGAAAATGAATTAATATTGGTTTATTTCCCATACAGAAATCATACTGACAAAGTTTAGATTAATAAATCATAAGGGAAATCCACCATTTATTCCAAATCTATAAAAAACGATTAATTTCTTATCTTGGATAATTTTTGTCATCTTTTAAATGACCAGCACCGTTTCATTTGGACATAATATTGTATAATTTTTCAAGTATTAACGTTTAAGGACTGTATATTCTTTGAACATTTTTAAAATTTATTTTATAAAATCTCACTGACATATTATTAAATGGTTTTAGAAAGAAAAAATGATCTATTCAAGGAAAAATGCTATTTTTGAAGGAAAATTTGCAAAAATCAATTAATTTTTTAAAACCACACTAAACGAGCTAAAATAAATATTTTTGTTGTGAAAGTCTCGTACGAAACAATTTTTAACCATATCGACGGGAAAATCCAGATTTATTGTAGAAATTCAGTCGGGCCAGGTTCGGGCCGAGATTTTAACGTTTTTCTGCCGGACAGGATTCGGGCCAAAGTTTTAGATATAAGCTACATTTTTTTTACAACGTTGAAACGCTCAAACGTATTTGTGGGTTTGAACATTGTAAAAAGAGGAAAATAAAAGCTTATATATTTAAAACTCGCACAAAGTAATTAATTGGCTTACCGAACTTTTAGCTTTTTTTATCAGTCCGTGCCATTAATATTTTTTTGTATTTGTCGGATTCGGCTCTGGTCGAGTCTTTAACTTTTATACTGGGCCGGGCTTTAAAAAAACTTTTTAAACCGGACTAGGCTTATAACAGTTAAAAGTTCGTCCCGACTTTTAACTTTTATACTGGGCCGGGCTGAACTTTTTTCAATGAGTCGAGACCGGCCCGGGCGCGGTATTTCCGCCCTCTTCAGACCTCTATCCTGACGCCTGTGTTCGCTGCACACATTATAACACTGGATTGGCGCCCTCCCCTGTAAAATAACACAATTTAACGTTTAGATTGGTACAGTTTTAACATGCATTGCAAGATATGTTATTATTTTTTTCATTTATTTATTTCAATTTTTAAAAGGAATTGAGCTTATATTGTTATATCCAGTTGTCTTGTTTACACAATTTTAGCAAAGTCCTTTATATTAAATATATTTATTCACAGCTAAATAAGGTTCTAAGGTGAAAAGTTTTGTGAACAGTCCTTTAAGGCTGTCCTGAGAAATGTATTTTTCTCCGCTCAAGAACACGAAACTTTCTGACACTTTATTAAACAAAAGAAACAAACCTTTCTCTCACCCGACAAGTTTAATTCAAAACGTCTGAATAGAAAAACTGTTAGAAAAACCCTAAATTTGTAAAAGATTTAAAAAAAAGAAAAAAAAAATCATAATAAGCATTAATCGCTATATTTCAACCCCACTTCACTCCCTATTGTTCCCCTGCCTATCCCTTCCCCTTCTCTCCCCTCAGATCCTTATACCCTGTTCACACTGCGTTATCGGAACTATCTTAAACCTCCGAACACTCTGAGGGAGTTCCACAAACTCTCTGAGAGAGTTTCAACTTTCTTCGGGCTAGAGACAGTCACGACCATTCACTCTCGCTGGCTGTAAAGCTTCGCATTAACTGATTGGGTGTTGCGGGCGATCTTATCTTAAGCGCATGCGCAAACAACACAGTGACGTTCACTGAGTTATCTTAAGTGAGTTTTTCCATGTGAACAGGTTTCCAATTCCGGGAGGGTACCACCTCAAAATTAAGAGAGTTCGGCGGCCTAAGATATCTTAAGTATCGTAGTGTGAACATAGTATTATCGTAAACTGATCTCAGATACCAATTAGTTGTGTTGTAAAATGCTCCACGCTCTACTACAGATAAACCGATAACCGATCTCAAGGAGCAGAAAAGAGTTCTACTCTATAGCATCAAAATGGGTGCCTCTCAAAGTTTGTTATCAGTATCTTAAAGATTTTCCCTAAGATTCCCCATATTTTCTTCCCTTTCAGTTGCGAAAAGGGTAGATATTTTCCCTTTAGCCATGGAAAAATCCCTTTCGGAATTTCAACAACCAGCGCCCCCTATTAAGTAAATGTTTTCAATAACTTGACACTAGGATACTTCTTTACCGTAATACCGTTCTTGTATATGGTACAGGTTTTTACTTTTCATGCATAATATTATTAAATAATTTGTAATTTCTTATATTACTGTTTAAAATTATTAGATTAGATGTAATTTTGTTTTGCGGATTTTTATGACTTTTATTCGTACGTCGTGTAGATCAGTCATAATCTTTGTCACCACGTGTTAGAATTTTTTACGTAATATACTGTCTTTTTTACCTTTTTTTTTTTTTTTTTGCTTTAGCAGATTGTCAAAATTTACTTTTGAACTTTGGCGCAAGGCGCAATATTACTTTTTAAATACAATTTTTAAAATTATAAAAAAAAGGAGAATGTTTTAAGATAGTAGATTATTTTTTTTCATGAATATTTTAATTTATTATATTTTAATTTTAAATCAAAACTTTTTTATTAATAGAGAAATGTTAAATTAGGATAAATATTTAACTAAATACAACAAATCAACTTCACTTCTCTATTTTTTTTTTTCTATACGGCATAATTTCATAGCTGCTTTTATTTCTTAGCTTTAATATAATTTTAAATTTTTGGCTAAGTATATATCTCTTAGATGATTATTTTTTAGCTTTCACAAATTTTAGGTAGTATTTATTAGACTGTTATTTTCTAGCTTTAGCGTAATTTGTAAATTTTAAGAACATGCATTGAATAATTATATTCTTATTTTAGAAGAAAAAAAAATCTTATATCTAACTTAAGATAAAGTCAGTGAACAATGTCTTTTAATATTATTTCTTATTTCAGGAAAATGTAGCTTTTTGCGACATTTCAAAATGATTCTTTTTTATTTCTGTCTTTATTATCATTATTTCAGCTAAGAAGAAAGGATATGACTTAAAAGGTCAGTTCAATTTTATTTCAAGTTCATTTTCTGCGCATAGAAAAAAAAAAAGAATTCTGACCCCTCTTCCCCATGCGTCCGCATGATGCAAGCTAAACAAACGCGTCCCAACCGCAGGCTTTCCGCCTATCGTATGGACGAGCCGTTAATTCCCAAATTGGCTCATCCGATCTCAGCAATCTGATCCTTTGTTAATATTAATATTTTGGATTACTTTACTGTGATTTTGATCAAATTTAACAAAATAAATCAATTTAAGTCATTATAATTGCATTCTATTTCACATTACAATACTTCATAAGGAAAAAAAATATAATTATCTACTATATAAATATCAGTTTTAGCCAATCAGATTGCTGGGCTCGGTTGAGCCAATTTGGGAATTAACGGCTCGTATCGTATGGGAGTTCTCTTCCACGCGAGGTAAACAAAACATCCCGTCTCTCGTTGGCGCCTAGTGCCAACGTTGGCGAGAATTTTTGTTTGGCGACCGCGCGCGTGTTATTCTGAAGCTGTTCCAGGGATTTATACTTTTTACTCCGTTTCAAACAGAATACCTATAAATAAAAAACTAATTTATACAAATTGAACATAATACTCCGGCACGTTTGATTCGTATAAGATTATCCTTCGAAACACAAAACACAAAAATAAACGAATATTTATTTATATTGAAGAAAAATGAGGGGACTTGTTTGAATGAAAATTATTTAAGTTTTAAGATTCAGTGCTGCCATCTCGTAAGTACTTTCATAACATGAATATTTTTAATTCGAGCATGTTTTCAATATTAAATTTACAATTATATGTCATTCTGTTAGAGCCAAGATTTCTTTTTTATTAAAAAAATGTTTAAGGATACTCTCAATTTAACTCAAGGAAACCACAATTTTGGAGGTTTATCTGTGAGTGATTTCCCCCAGAGTAAATATAAATGTTTCTATTGTCATCAAATTATACATAAAACTTAACAAATCGCATAAATATTTACAATACTTTTAACTTATGTTTAACGGGAGTTACAATATTTAAATTTTTTAAATTGTTTTTTTCTCGTTAGATTAAAAAAATGTTTATGAGTGCGGGTAATCTCGCGCCCTCTCAGAAAAAAGAAAGCCCTGGTTATAACTATTTTGATATATTACTGCTCAAAACCTCAGTGTATTTTTTTTTTTTTTTTTGGAAGAAATGTATCCTAATTTTCTGTACTATAATTGTCTAAAATTTATTACTACTACAGTTACTACTGTTAGGGCTCAGGGCCAGGTTCGGACTTCTACGCTGGCCTATTGGCCAGAGTTCCCGCGTGTCTCGTCCACTATGAGCTCTACGCCCCACCAGTGGCCGAGAGGTTCTGTTCTCGAAGCTGGTAGACGGGAGGTGCTGGGTTCGATCCGAATTGCACCCGTCGCACAGTGGGGCAGGAATCCTCCAAAGTTGGCAATAAATAAAATTTACTTTGAACATAAAAAGCACATCATACATTCTTTTATAGATGTTACGTAGTAAAACTTAAAACTTTTACATAAGCTGTAGAGTAATTTAGTAATTAAGATCAAATATTTCCTGTACAAAAATAAGTTAAAAGTAAGAAATTATGATAGTTTTATGCAAATTAAATATTTATAAATCATTCATAATATCGCATTAAAAAATGCACAAAAAAAAACAAGAAAAAAAAAAAAAAAAAAAAAAACTGGTGTTGCGAACACAATTAATAATTTTAATTATTCTGAAGCACACCTTAAAGTGAATATCAGCGACTCGTTTTGAAGGACTGACTTCCCCTTTCTCAGGCAAAATGTATGTACTACTATCAAGACAACAGAAGCAAAATTGTTTCCGTTGTCTTAGTAGTAGCACACATTTTTTTGTCTGTGGAAGAAGCGTTCGTTCCTTCGAAACACGCCGTTAGTATTAATTTTATAGTGTGTTTTAAAAATTTTAGAATATTTAATCCATACTATCATCTTGGTCATCATCACTGTCATTATCCTGATCACTAGATACATTGGGAGATGGAGTTTTTAACAAATATAGGGCTTCTCGTGGCAGATATTTTAACTTTTACTTTCTTTTCATTTGTTTGATAGTGATCACTGGATCCGAACTTGGAAGTAAAAAATTGAAAATATCACTGTTAATTTTTTTTTCAGCTGCACTTTTTTACAGTAGTACTCTCCGTATCTTTTAAAGTTTTTATTCCTGGCTTTTTGTGCTTCCTTAGTCATCTGTCCTGTGGGCAACAGAGCCAAAGTTATAATTTCTGGTCCGTGAATCAAATACTTGTGTAATGTTGGGGGCATGTTTTATAATGGATACTTCAAGACAAATTATCTGGCTGTATCATGCGCAAAGAACAAAATCGCTTAATTGTTTTGCTCTTAATCTTTTTGATCGTTCAGAAAACCTTTGAAATGGAATATGAGGCCAGCCACGTTTGCTTTTCAATGCCGCTTCTCTTTGTTTTTCAAATAGATGAAATGAAAGCGACTTATCAAGAGACTCTTTATTAATTCTAAAAAACTTTTCCCTGTCTGGTCAGGCTTTTGCACATCGGAATTTATATTGAAATTTAAAACCTTTTAGCTTCTTTTTTCAGACTATAGAGTTACTACGTTCGCAATTTTTTACGATTTTGGAGCTCTTTTACCAAAATATCATATTACTTTTTAAAAGTTTTTTTCTTTTGAACTTTTCATGATATTCAGAAGTTCTCTTCTGGTAAAATATAATGTATTTAAATTCGTCCCTAAATAAATACATAAATGTGTAATCATGTTTATGTAAGTACGCTAACAAAAAATTGAGGATGATTAACTATAAAAATGATCATATAATTAAAAAAGGGGCAAAAAGGAGCAAAATTTCCTGAAATATTTACAAAACTAAAACTCAAACCAAGTAGAAAAAATTATAGTTGACACTTAACCTGCTTTAACTCATAACTAAAACTTTCAGTATTTGTAGACACTGTTAATTTTCTTTATGAATTTCACTACTATATATTCTAAGCGTCATTTTATCTTTAAAAATCATATTAAAAACAAATTAAAAGTTAATGTATTTTTGTTACATACCTGAATTTGAAGGTTCCATAGTCAAAAAATATTATTTGAAAATTATTATAGCGTAATTAACAAATGAATGTTGAAACAAAATTATTGAATTTTTTTCCATTTATTATCATCGTGCGATATGCAGTTTAACTTCTTACTTTAATGACGACCAAGATAACTTTGCACACTTTGTAATACTAGGTTTGTTTACTGTCATCTGCTCTATTAAAGTGACGTATGTCAGTATTTCAAAATAGAATTTCATTTTTTCGATTTTTTGCCAGATTTGAAGGCTTCTTGCCCCACTGTGCGTCGGCCTAATCGTTCGGCGTTTCCGTGGTTTTCTTCGAACCTTGGATTTCCAAGCGTAAATACGGGTTAGGTTCCCTTAGAAAGACCCCCACGGAGGGCAACCCCCCCTTAGGGCCTGTATCCCTCGTGCTGATAGTTGGCCGTCATAAACACAACCAACCAACCACTGAGTTTTACGTACAACAGGAGGTCGTACTCGCCGGTCCGTCGTCTGCTAGCCGAATTACACTCCGAAGAAGCAAAATAGGCAGGAGAGAAAAAATAGTCCGCGTTTTCAATGTTAGATATAGCAAAAATCACTTTGTTATTATTCTAATTTATTCTTCTCTAATTAAGTAATTTATAAAAACAGTGAGAGTGGTCTATAAGAACAGGAAATGTCCAATTAGTATCTATTTAACAGGAATATTTTTAATTAAATTGTTTATAAATCCGTTCTTTCACGACCATTCAAAATCGGGAGATAGCGTTGTTTTGAAATTGTCATTTAATTTTCTAGATTTTTTAACACCCAAATATGTCTTTTTCTCTTATCTTATCTGAATGAAAGACAATTATTTTAATTGGTTTTATCAATACGTTTATACTTTTAAAGAAAAATTTACAAATTAGTTTCAATAAAATAAAGCTTCAAATTTCAATCAAGACGTTTTAAACAACACAAAAAATTTAGAAATATTAAAAAGAAAAAAATTATAATACAATGAGCAATGTATATATATATATATATATATAAATAATTTAATCTTTTTTCTTTTTATATACTTACAGCTTTAATTCATAATATTACGGTTTTTGATGGTGGTAGGTTATGTTTAATTATTGGTTATATATATATATATATATATATCGTAGTTTCCATGTGAAGCATTATCGCCGTAAAATGAAATCTAGGGAGAGTAGGGGAATGCATTAATCTCAAAATACTTTCTAATAAGTATTTTAGTAATCCTTGTATTAAACACGAGCAGAAAAATTATACTTGGAATTAAAATAAATCAATACGAAAAATTTATCATTCACAAAGCAATATTACACACTTATGACTGTTAAACATGAGAGATAGAGGGGGGAAAAGGCAATTTACCTGGGAAATTGTATATTTCCCTCTTTATTCCAACGGTTTTTACAACCATATGCAGAACAACTGCTCACCATGATATATTATTAATTATCAAATCCATAAACTTAAAAGAAATTTGAAAAAAAAAAAAAAAATCAACTACTAGCATAATAGGCAATAGGAGAAAGAGCGTTTTCTACCTAGTAAGCGAATCAAAACCCAAGCTAAAACTGCCGTCACTGTATTCGTCAATTCCGAATTCGTCGAATCCTCATCGATCAAATGGGCAATTAAGTACTTCCGTTAGGAAAGGACTCGAGTCCG
The DNA here is from genome assembly GCA_963932465.1 of Maratus speciosus. Classification (NCBI taxonomy): domain Eukaryota; kingdom Metazoa; phylum Arthropoda; class Arachnida; order Araneae; family Salticidae; genus Maratus; species Maratus speciosus. The sequence goes on along the minus strand of OZ010787.1, from coordinate 270,889,789 downwards.
AAAACCATTAAGACGGAGAAATGTAAGGGATCATATAGGAGTCGCAAAGGACCAATTATATAGGAGAATTATATTAAAACTGAGCCAAAGTTCGTTTGTAATTATAGGCACAAAAACAGATCATCTTTATGTATGCAATACTTTCAACAATATTTTTGAGATAGAAATTTTACTAAAATATGCGTAAATTTAGTTCCAATCTTAAGTTGTAGATGTATCATAATTCGTAAATTGCATGCAAAAATATTATAACTAATGTAAAATGAATCTTATGCGCAATTAAAAAAAAGGCTTTTATTTTTTCGAGAAAAATAATTTTAGAAGTGTCTTTTCAATCATTGTTTGCAGTGAAAATGACGGACACATTTTTTAGTGACTAGGGGAGCCCCGCCCCCTTGATCGCTACGCTCACCAAACCCCCACATAATCGCTTTGCGATTCCATTTGGCATCGCGAAGCAATCCCTATTTTCTAGCCAACCCCAGATGTAATTGTTTCGCGTTTTCATTCTAGACCTAAATAAATAATCATATAAATCGCCTCTCCACTAAAATTTTCACTTCGCCGCCTTTTCTCTGCCAACATATACGTGTAAAATTATATATATAGTGTTACGAATATTTTAAATAGTTAGTGTTTGTGCTTAAAAATAATGTAAATAGTTCAATTAAGCTCTATTCATAAGCTAATATTAGTTTTTGTTGCATTGAATTATCTCAATTTGTTGATTTTCTGCAGGCAAGTAAACCCTATTGGCTTTCAATGGGAGTCTATGGAAATTTGGCGAAATACTGAAAATAGCGCCATGTTGGCGTCACTTTTGGTGACTAATTTCGGTTCGACAAACTTGGCGACGTTTGGCGTCAGATCCTCCCTTTGTGACCCCCTTATAGCGTCAGATAACTCTGACCAATTAGATGGGTTTCGCGGTATCTACGCAGATTTTTATTGGTCCATTTCCAAATACATATAGAAGGATAACTTACACGTAATAATAGAAATATTTCTATGCAAAATGTTTTAAAATGCAACAAAATACTATATTGTTCTTTCATATATATTTTTTCGAAAAATCAATATTTTGGCGATTAAAGAGCTCAAAATCTTTTAAAATTTCAAGATAATAAGATTTCAACTATTTTGTGGCTAACAAGAAAAATGCTTAATTTTCTTTTATACTCAGATATATTTAAATTACACATACATATATATCAATCTTTTTGAAATATGAATAACTACTCTACTCATTTTAAGGTAATTTAATCTCTACAATATATAACTCTTTTTTCAGATAGTTTAGTGAATTTTCATGGGAAATTATATATATATATATAATATATATAGTTATAATCTGTTAATTTTAATCCATATACTGAGTTTTAGATTTTATTTTGTGCAAACCGTTACATAGAAAACTTTAAAAGACAAAATAATTAAAATAATTTTTAACAAAAACTTTAACTTATATGTTCCATTTTGTAAAAACGTATCCTTCTGAAAAATTTGTTGATGTAAATTTTCATTATTTATGTCAAAATTTAGTGTCCAAACTCATCAGTCAGTACAATACTTCTTTAAACAATATGGTTTCTTTGAATCTTAATGTGCTAAAGTTCTATCAGCTATGCACATTTTGAGACGAAAACTTTACTAATTTAATACGATTTCTTTTCTACACATTTAAATTTTCATTAAATTTCTTTAAGGGGTCTCAGGACTCTTAAAGTTGGAAAAAATGGAAAAAAAAAGAAAAAAAAAAAGAGAGAGACCATTTTCAACATTTAATATCTTAAAATGTATATCATTTTAACAGACAATTTGTATTGGGATGCAAGATATAAATATATTCTTTTATTTCATGTGTTAAAAAAATTACAAGATGCAGAATCAGCATTTATAGAGGACTCCAAACTGTCAAATATTTGATGAGCAGAAAAGTGGTATAACAGCTTACGTACAGGATTACAAAATAAATACTGCAACTAGAAGAAAAAAAATTGTGCCTACTTATACTTCAGATTATAATTACCTGAACCTAAATAAATCTGAATTTAAAGCATTTTTTCAAATTTTTAATAGAAAATTGTATTTAGCTAATACAAAATTATGAAGATTTCATTAGTATAATCACTTAAAAAAATATTTTTTTGAACAATAAAAAGGAAATTTTAGGTTCAGTTTATACAGAGGCCAACATGAAACATGGTTTGAAAATTTAATGAAAAAATATTCAGATGTTTTTTAGATATCCTGCGCATTATGCCCAAAAACGCCATTTGGGAAAAATGACTTTAAAGTTTCGGAAACACCGCTACGGTTATTGAGCAGGCATAAATCTAAAAGCCATAACTTCTGTTCTAATGGGAATTTCAAGGAAACAATTATATCAAAATGTTCAGAAAAAATAGGAGTTTAACATCTAAAAAAAAAGTAAAATTTCGAAAATTTTGAAGCTTTAAGAGTCCCAAGACCCTTTCAAATTCTACACATTTTCTTTTAGTACGTTCTAAGGTAAAAGTCTTTAACCTGAAGACCGTGAGCCGACACATTTACCACTAATTCAATATAGAAAAATTGTCTTATTTAATAGCAGAAACTTCGCAATTAAATAAGACGATAAAGAGTTTATAAGGATTACCTTTTGAAATTTGTGGTCTAAAACGACTATATATACAAATTAAATAAATTCATGTAAATAAAAAACAAAAATTTTTTGGGATATTTTGAATGATAAAAGTATTTATTATATAAAATAGTTGAAAGTTACTTTTTTGTTTTTAACTCAGAGTTCAACATTCAAGGACAAAATATTATGAATAATAAAATATATATAAGCTCATTTTCAAATATTATTAAATGTAATAACTGTTAAATTTACAAAATATTTATATTTTTATAATAATTTCATATTAGATTAAACATTTTTTTTTATATCTCAAAAAGAAAAAAACCCCCCTCAAACAGAAAAAAAAAGTATTTTTTCATACGGGTAAAGCAGCCAGTACTATAAAAATAAACTCTAAATTTGATCTTAATTTGTAATATACATATATATTAATACTTTTAATAAGGGTGTCAACGATCTTAATCAGATAATTAAAATTAGTGATTAAATCGTGATTTAAACCTGCTTTTTAGAGTTTCGTTCATCTGACGAAACCCTATTCGTTTCGCTCCTCTGTCTGTCTGTCTGTCTGTCACAGAGCCCGTTCTCAGAAACTATACATGTTGGAGACTTGAAATTTTGGGTACTTATAGCTGAACACCTCATATCAAACGACAAATCATAAAATTCTGAAAAAGTCAGTAATTAACCGAATTACGAACTAATTAACTTCTAAAATTAACCAATCAACCTTTTTAACGCAGGTACAAACGGACATTTTGAAAATCATCCCAGTTTCTCCTAAGGGTTGCCAGTAAAATCAGCCGATGCACGGTTACCTTGGAGGAAATTAAGCCGAAAATTGAAGTGGACATTTTAAAGCGAAATCGCATATCAGAAAGTATTAGTCCGAGAAATTTGTAAATGGCATAGACAGACGCGGAAAAAAATCTACTTTCATTTGGTATAAAGTTCACATTTCTGCGATGTGTATAAGTTAAAATATCCGCTAAAAATCGATCGATAAAAATTTAATTTCTTTAATTGGAAAGGCAAGGAAAAAAGTTTTCACTTCGGCGGGAAAGCAGGTGTCAGACATGACGACGCTGCGCTTTTCCATAGTAGGATATTCTAATATGAAATTTTAACTTTTTAAATATTAAATTTTTTTGCATCCCGATGCGAAATTTCTCGCTGATTTCATTGATACCCATTTCTAAGTCCTATCCTGATTACAAGCTGAAATATTAATTATTATTTAATTAATCGGTTTATTCCTATCAAATGCGTCGATTAAAATGGAGACACGTGCTTTTTTAACCACGAAATAATTTAAATTAGGAAATCTAACAATTTGCGTGGGGCTTTTTGAACAGCGCTATGAGATAAGTATAACTCATTCATCATCAGAAAGTTTGCAAGTATTCATACCACTATTTTCGAATAGTAATTTCAGGAAATATCTTAAATGATTGGTTAAGACCGCCACTCGATCTGTTTGAAACTTTAAGATCGTTTATAACACATTAGAAAAAGTGTAAAAAAAAAAAGAATGTTGTGTGATATTTTGAGGAGGGAGGGGGGAGCTAGATTTATATATAAAATCGTAGCGTTTGTTACCGCAGCAAATGTTTTAAATTCTTAGTTAAGACCGCCACCATCCCGACCCATGTATCTACGGAAAGACTGCGTGAAGGAGTTTCGTTGAGATATGCTTTTGTTATTAAGAATAGGGTGGGCTCCCTTGTGGTGGAATGTGTAACTAACATAACGTGATTTTGTAAAAATTAGGAAATCTAACAAGTCGATCTGTTTGAAACTTTAAGATATTTTATAACACATAAGATAAAGGGTAAAACAGAATGACGCGTGAAATTCCGGGTAGAGGGCAGGAGGGGAGGGGGCTAGATTTATATTTAAAAAGTTAGCGTTTCTGACCGCTTTAGGTGCCTTTTTTGAGGGAGTCCTGAGATATATGCTACTTATTTAATATAAAATTGTCTAAAGTTTAGTTACCACTATTTCCGAATAGTAATTTCAACAAATATCTTAATTTCTTATTAATACCGCCACCACCTCGAGTAACATATCTACTGATAGGTTGTTTAACGGAGTTTCCTTCTGATACAGTTTTGTTAAGAATAGAGTGTGCTCACTGGTGGTGGAATGTGGAACTAACATAACGCGATTTTGTTAAAATTAGGAAATAAAACAAGGCGATCTGATTGAAACTTTAAGATAGTTTATAACACATAGGAAAAAGTTTATAAAAAATGGCGCATGAAATTTAGGGTAGGGGGGAGGGGCGCTAATTTCACTAATTGATTTATTTCTATTATATACTTAATTTACAAGGCAGTCACGTGATGTTTCATTGCAGTATTCTTCTGTACGGTTTCCGATTTTTAAAAATACAGCATAAATGTTATTTATGCCAGATAAAAATCTCAGAAGTATTGATACCACTATTTTCGAATAGTAATTTCAGCAAATATATTAAATTCTTGGTTAAGACCGCCCCCCCCCCCCCGACCCATGTATCTACCGATAAGTTGTGTAAAGGAGTTTCGTTCAGATACACTTTTGTTAAGAATAGAGTGCGCTCCCTGGTGGTGGAATGTGGGACTAACAGACCGCGATTACATTTAAAGTAAGAATTCCAACAAAGCGATATGTTTGAAACTTTAAAAGATAATTTATAAAGAATAGTAAAAGATTATAAAAAAGAATGACGCGTCACATTCCGGTTGGAGGGGGGAGGGAGGGGAAGGGGCGCGAACAAAATTAGGCAGTATAACAGGGCGTTTTGTACTGTTTTGCGTGCGGTTTTTCGATGGCGTGATGATAAAACTATTACTTAATCAATATAAAAAATTTTATAAGTGTTCATACCACTATTTTCGAATAGTAATTTAAGAAAATATCTTAAATTCTTGGTTAAGACCACCACTCCCTCGACTAGCATATCTCCTGATAGGTTGTTTAACGGAGTTACGTTCAGATACAGTTTTGTTAAGGATAGAGTGCGCTCCCTCGGGGTGGAATGTGGAACTAACAGACCGCGATTTCATTTAAAATAGGAAACCTAACAAGGCGATATGTTTGAAACTTTAAGATAGTTTATAACACATAAGAAAAGTTTATAAAAAATGGCGCGTGAAATTTCGGGCAGGTGGGGAGAGGGCGAGGGGCAAAATATTTCTTTTTTCTTACCTTTTTGTTTCATACCGTTTCAGGTGCGTTTTTTTTAACGGAGTCCTCAGATACATGCTACTTATTAAATATAAATATGTCAAAAGTTAAATTACCACTATTTCCGAATAGTAATTTCAACAAACATCTTAAATTCTTGCTGAAGACAGCCACCCCTCGAGTAACATATCTACTGATCGGTTGTGTAAAGGAGTTCCGTTCAGATACGCTTTTGTTAAGAATAGAGTGCGCCCCCTGGTGATGGAAAGTGGAACTAACAGACCTCGATTTCATTTAAAGTAGGAAATCTAACAATGCTATCTGTTTTAAACTTTAAGATACTTTATAACACATGATAAAAATGTATAAAGAAGAATGGCGTGTCGCATATCGAGGGGGAGTGAGGGAGGGGCGAGAACAAAATTAGGAAATATAGCTGGACGATCTGTGTGAAACTTTAATATAGCTTATAAAACATAACAAAAGATTTAAGCATCAGGCCGCGTCAAAAATCATGGTGACTATTACCCCACTTCGCCTTCCCCAAGGGGGCACTTTTCTAAATTTGGCAGATACCCGTCATATGATATATCGTAGCATTTCGGGGGGGGAGGGGGCACGAAAAAAATTAGGAAATATAACAAGGCGAATCTGTTTGAAGCTTTACGATAGTTTAGGAAGGGTTTGCCAAAATTTAGAAAGTGTTCCATGGCAATAAATGTACTGGACGTTTTGAAAGGAATAGGAATATTAAACGAATCCCTTTGTGCGATCTGTGATCACACTTACCAACTTGTTTAATTTATCAGTGATTTAAAAAAAAAAATTAGAACGGTGTCAAAAAGCACTGAAATCTAAAGTGAATCTAATTTGTAAAGTTTCCATGGGTATTTTGCCTTAATGAATAAACGGAAAATGCTTTAAATACACGTTTTAGTTTAAATGGTTATGTTTATTAAAAAATAAATACAATAAGTTTGTAAAAAGAAAGTTCTTATCTGGCATCAAAAGCATTCAATTTAAAAATGACATTTAAATCTAATGCTGGTATTTTGTGGATTTCAAATATAACTTCTGATATAAAAGTGGTCACTCTCATATTTACTTTGTGTGCATAAACAAATGGTTTTAACACATTTTCATAATTTGCTTTGATTAGCATGCACATACATGCGCGTAAGTTTTGATTTATGGTATTAACAGTTATTTTTATAAGTTGAAATGCAAAAATTCTTGCCATGATATTTATTTGATTTGTTATTTGTTTTAACTGATGAAATTATTTATGTGACATTTTTATTATTTCTGTAATTATAATAATTATAATTTTATTAATTAAAACATTACTAATGCGCAATCATCTACAAAAAAATTAACCAGAGAATTCGCAGAAGGCGCCAAATAGTGTTGCTGCAGCGTTGCTTAAATAGGAGATTTCAGAATTTTTTCCTGAATCAATTAAATAAAAAATGTTTTTTCTCTTTGAGTCTATCCTGTTTTATGTAAAAAAAAGGTATGTCGATGATAAGAAAACGATTTGTCTACATGTGGTGAATAAATTGACTAAATTCATTCTGAATACACTATTTTGTTGTCTTAAAACTTACCAGAAAGAACAAACACATCCCGCATATGAGTGTATTCTTGATAGAGTTTTGTTTTGCGATAAAAAAAAAAAAAATATTTATATTTCAATTTACACATAAAAAAGTTTAATGATAAAATTATGTACACAAAAATTTGTCTTTTATAAATATTACAATAAAATGTATGCATATTAAAACAGAAATATGTGTAAAAATAATAACACAAAAATCTGCGTATTTTGCATACTACTCAAAAATAAATGTAAGAACAGAATATTACGCAGATATATATGTGGAAGAATATTACACAGACGTATGTGTTTTCTTGTGTAATTTACACGTTCAAGTATTTCAAGAGTGATCAGATAATTTTTACACATTTAGTGTTATCGTCAAACTGCACACTCAAATGCTTATTTTGAAATTTACACATTATGGGTAAAATTGTATTTTGGCAATTTACACACCACTTTACACATATAGATAAATTGTTTTTTTTTTATAATCGATATGCATGTTTTATGTTAAATTTGCACATTTATTTTTTAGAGTGTATAAATGAAAACATCCCATACAATTTTTAAGATTAGCTAAGTGCTGTGACGCAGAGAATTTACAGAAATCTTTAATTTATTTGTACTGCAAAATAAAAAATGTAGCAGAATTGACTTGAAAAAAAAATGTTCTTTCCTCCACTGTCGCGTCCGGTAATTACATAAATTACATAAATTACATTTACAGGCCTACAGTGGTGCATTTGTTGCGCCCGATTATCTGCAAGTAACAACAACGTTAAAATGCTTTACATACACTAAATTCCTCATCCTCCCTAATGCACACAAACTGTCACTTACTAGATAGAAAGCTTTAAAAATGGCTATTTAAGGTGGTTGAGAAGTTTTTCATTTTTGAATAAATGAATTACATCTTAAGTTAAAAGTGACTGTTGTCACAAGATGCCAATTTTTTTTTCCTTTCCCTCACTATCGCTAACTGAAATGTAATTCAAAATATTAGCTTTCACAGTATTTTCTAAAAAATATTCTGCCTTTACCGAAAAATGAAACTGGATTAACAATTTCTGCATAAGAGATCATGACAAAATAAATTGAAAAATATTTTAGAAAACGGGTAGTTAGGATTTGAAAACAGACATAAGGCTGTTCTTAGCTGCTCTGCTCAACAAGCGCAAAACGTTTTGACATATTTACAAATTCATTTTTTAACGGAAAGATTTAAAATTGGAAAGTCTGGCCATGGAAACGATTTGGAATTGAACTGTTTTTCCATTTTTTTGATTAATCAATTACATATTGAGTTATAAGCGAATTCGATCACGTGACAAACACGTTTTTCGCCCGCTCTTGAGTGCTCGTTCTCCTTTCGCGCGGAAATTAGGTTCAAAACGCCCACTTTGACACTCTTTTCTGAAAGATCGTTTGCAAAAAGCGTTTGAAAAAAAATGAAAAAAAAAACAGCTCAATTACATAGTTTCTGAACAACAACACCTGCTAGTTTCATGCATTTCCGAACAAAAATAAATTAAAAATGTCAGAAAGTTGCCCTTTTCGATTTGAGAACACCTTTAAAAGCGAACTTGCATTCTGATTTATAAAAGGGAAACATTTCATAACAATTGCTTCAGAGTGACATCGTTTTCATCTATTTTAAATCACACATGTTTCGGGATTAAAACCTATGAAGTACAGAATATTTCTAATGTGAAGAAAACGTTAGTTTTTCTATTTTATCTTCTTAAATTCTGCATCAAATAGCATAAATCTTTTAATTTTAAAAGAGAAAGAAAGACTCCTTATCTCTGTTCGGTATTTTAATTTTTAACACCCCCTCTTTTTTTCGCACGTTGCGTCCGTCGATGCTGTCAAATAATCTTTTCAAAAAAAAAAAAAAAAAATATTAACCGACTTCAAAAAAAGCACAAACAAGAATTAAATAATTCTTTAAACTTCTCTAATGACGAAACGTTATCCATTAACTGCACATCGGACATCATGTATCGGCATAAAAACGTTAAATGTAATATATAGAATTTAATATCTACCAAACATGGATTATCTAGAGAATATTTTTTACAAAAGATTAATTTACATATTTATGATTTAATTTACGAATATATACATATAAAAAGTAATCAATTACTTTTTGAAGTTGGTGCCAACCTATTTTATGTATAGTAAAAGTGTGAAAATATATTAGCTATTACCATGAATAAAGTGATGATGGAAAATATGATACAAAATTTAAAAAATGCTCTATTTCTTCAGCAAATTATTTGTTTAACCATTATCGATTGTAAATGTTTGGCACCAACTTCAAAAAGTAATTGATTACTTTTTATATGTATATATTCGTAAATTAAATCATAAATATGTAAATTAATCTTTTGTAAAAAATATTCCCTAGAAAATCCATGTTTGGTAGATATTCAATTCTATATATTAAATTTAACGTTTTTATGCCGATACATGATGTCCGATGTGCAGTTAATGGATAACGTTTCGTCATTAGAGAAGTTTAAAGAATTATTTAATTCTTTTTTGTGCTTTTTTTGAAGTCGGTTAATATTTTTTTTGAAAAGATTATTTTATTTCCTACTTTTTAGTTATTCATGCCGTAACAAATAATTATCCGGATTTCAACATTTGCTGAATAAGTAAATTATTTGTCAAATAAATTATAATTTACAAAAATTATTTATTAAACAAATAGTTTTTAATAAATTCTTTATAATTTCATTAGAAGTATTGAGTTTATTAGCATTTAATACTTATGATTTATTTTTGAACAAGTACATTGTATTCATAACAGTCTACATTCATTTATTTATTGATCACATACACCTGACTTGTGTGCTTGACATAAGGGGCCCGCTTATAAGTTATCGTTAATATACAAGGACGAAATAGCACAAGGACTTTGAGCTTTGAAAGGGGAGGGGGGCGGTCTAGACAGCACAAGGAAATTTACAACACCAGAGAATTGCATCTGGGAGCTCTACAAAGAGTATGCAACGGAGCCAGCGGGAGTTGATCCCGCAGCCCAATTACGCTCGCAAGCGATTAGTGGTGTGGTGCCTTAACTATTCAGCCACGGTACAGCGCCTCGAAGATACAGTGTGGAAAACGTCTATTCCTATAATGCTTTAAAAAGTGCTAAAAACTTGTATCCCATAAATCTCCAACAATGCTCAGCGGCAATATGCTGATACGAGCGCCATCTCGTAACTCTTTTCGATATAAACACTGTGTTTTCAAAATTTATAGAATGTTAAATATCGGAAACGATAAATATAAGATATTTTGGTCTGTTATAAGCTAATTTAGTTAAGGAATGACGTGAAATAGATTAAAGAGTCTCTTTTAGAATGAATATCGTTTTTAAATCACTACGATGGCGCTACAATCGACATCTTGTTATTCAGCATCGTTGTACATTTATGGGATTAAATTTTTTAGCACTATTTTGTAGCCGTTTTCCACACTGTATATTATAGGCGCTGTAGCCACGGTATACATTCAACAATTATTTTTTGTAGGACTCCGTTGTCAAGAAGCAAAATGCAGACTATGTAGCAATATTTGTATTGACTCTTCAAGTATATTGACCAGGACCCAGATATATTTTTCGCTGTTAGCGAAATGAGATTGACCAATCAGAAGCCTGCCTTTTTGCGAACTTGTAATTTTTATAGAGTGTGTCCTTTTAAATTTCAAAAATTCTTCTATCAAATAAAACAAAAATTTCTTTCATCCAAAAAGCTGTAGACTTGTCAGGTTTGAAAATGTGGTCCAGGGCCCACCGTGGCTGAGTGGTCAAGGCATCACGCCGCTAATCGCTTGAGCGCGTAGGGGACTGCGGGTTCGAATCTCGCTGGCTCCATTGCACACTCTTTTTGGGGCTCCCGGATGTAATTCTGTGGTGCTGTAAATTTCCTTGGGCTATCTCCTTCCTGTATATGACGATGACTTATAAGCGGGTGATTGACGCCAAGCACACAGGTCAGATATATGTATTGAATAAACCAATCATATGGACCATAATTCTACATTATTATTTTCCGATAATCTCCATCAATTGTTTCCTCATGTAAGGTGCCTCTATTTGAGAGTGGTGACATAAAATGCTCAGACTATGTTTATACATACGTGTTTGCCTACACTACGGCAAAACTAGACATTTTCTATTCCAGAACTTGGCGATACTCGCTTGGACAAGTTTGATTAAATGAGTGGCGTACATTTTAACAAGCATTAGTTTGGCAATAATGGCAAGCTCTTCAACATTCATGGCCATAGCTTTTGTCCAGAATCTATCAATCAATTTTTTTCACGTATGTCACCATTCTCATACCAACACTCCCGATCCTTAGGCAGTATAGACATCAGAAATTTGCGTCAATGATTAGGTGTTTAGCCTGAATCTGATAACCGTGCACTTTGCAGTGCACCGACTAATGGAGATACTTTGCTAAACTCTGATGTATAAGGCCACTTTGCTATTGAATGGAGGATATTCCAAATATGGGTTCGAGGCTGAAAAAAGTCACGTGATGCCGGTAATTTACCCAAAGAACTTCTAACTGATAAGAAGGGAAGATACTACTGCTTTGCCTCATGAACTGTTTCATTGGCTGGCGGGGATTTACATTACACGTCCACGGAGTCTTCCCTTCTTTACGCTAGAAGTTTTTACCTTGACCACGTGATCAAAACGGAAATGGAATATCCTCCGTTGTAAGCTTTTTGACACCCACTTCCGATTTCGGTTACCATCGTTTTAGACATTTGGGTTTTTCTGAATGCGGCATCTTTTCTAGACAAGATCTCGCACTTCGGAAAGTTACCGCATCCAGTAAACTTTTTAACGTCCACATCGATACCTAAGGACATCGAAATTGGGTGTGGAAAAGCTGACAATGCATCAATAAAGTTTACACATCAGAGCGCGGCAAAGTGCTTTAAGATAAACTTATGTCCAAACTATAGCAAACCTAGGCATTTTCTATTACATAACTACAGCTTCTAGAATATATGTATGAAAATAGGATATCCCAGTCATACTTAAAAAAGTGCTAAAATATTGGATCCCTTAAATGTCAAACGATGCTGAAATCCAATAAGTCGATCGCAGCGACATCTGCAGGATATTTTTTAAAACTCCTAGACGATTTGGTTACAGCGTCTAGAATATATAGTGTGGACATGGGCTATGCCCGTAATACATAAAAAAGTGCTGAAATATTGGATCCCTCATATGTCAAACGATGCTGAAATCCAATGAGTCGATGATAACTTCTACAGGTTATCTTCTAAAACTCCAAGACGATTTTTTCAAGACACTGTAATAATACGATGTTTACTTTGAAATCTGAAAATATTTCGCAGATGTCGCTGCAATCGGCACCCTTGATTTCAGCGTCATTGCACATTTAAGGAATACAACTTTTTAGCGCTGTTTGGATAGTAGATTTCCACGCTAAGTATTCTAGACGCTGCAATTTTGTCCAGCTCTAGATGCTGTAAGCATGTTCACAATACCTACTGGGTTCCGATCCTGAACCGTTCTCATTGGTTCCCCAGATTCAGATATCCAGAACATATTGGCTGACTATCTCAGTAGTACAGCGTCTAGAATACATAGTGTGGAAATCTGCTATTCAAACAGCGCTAAAAGTTTTATACCTTAAATGTGCAATGATACTGAAATCCAGGGAGCCGATCGCAGCGACATCTGCGATATATTTTCAAATTTCAAAGTAAACATCATCGCATTATTACAACGTCTAGACCAAATCGTCTTGGAGTTATAAAAAATATACTTAAGATGTCGCTATGATCGACTCATTGAATTTCAGCATCGTTTGACATTTAAGGGATCCAATATTTGAGCACTTTTTTAAGTATTACTGGGATAGCCGATTTCCACGCTATATATTCTAGACTCTGTACTTAGAAAGTACTAAAATATTGTATCCCTTAAACGTAAAACGATGCTGAAATTCAAAAAGTCGATCGGAGCGACATCTGAGGATTTTTTCTAAAACTCCAAGACCATTTGGTCTAGATTCTGTTATAATACAATGTTTACACTGAAATTTGAAAATATAACACAGATTCTACTGAGATCGGCTCATTGAATTACAGCATCATTGCACATTTAAGGGATACATTTTTTTAGTGCTGTTTGGATAGCAGATTTCCACACTATTTATTCTAGGCGTCGTACTTGTGCTATGATACATGAGAAACTTTAAAGGTTGATTTTCAACTTTTCGACACCAACTTCCGATATCGGTTTGTGTCTTTGTGGGCCTTCCGGTTTGGTCGATGACAGAATGGCCGGGATCCAGATAGATTTTTCGCTCTTAGCGAAACGAGATCAACCAATCAGAAGGCTGCATTTTTGCAAACAGCGTAAATTTTGCAAAACTGCAGTCTTCTGATTGGACAATCTCGTTTCACTACCAGTGAAAAATCTATCTGGATCTCGGCCCTTGTCCAGCTAAGTTTTTGCACTTTGAAAGATCTCGTATCTCTGTAAGAGTTACAGCATGAAAGATGAATGCTTAGAAATGGGCGACTGCTTCAAAAAGCATTTGAATTTTAAAGTTTTATTTTTTTAAATGTTCTAATCATCAGAATTTGATGAAATTGGAATGGGACCAAATGGGTGAATTACACTTTCGAACAAAAAAAAAATTATCAAAATCGGTTTATATTTTAGAAAGTTATGCGTGAACATGGCCAGAACATACATACAGGTCGAATTGATAACCTCCTTCTTTTTGAAGTCGGTTAATAAAATACTCAAACAACTTTTAACAGTCATAGTTTTAATATAAAAAACAACAACAAAAAAATGCTGTCCCGAAAATATGTAGACAACCGGTGTTAAAAGCTGATTAAAGTACTAATATAAAAAAATTGCATATTTCAAGGTCATGTACTTGTGACGCAATAGTTTCCTGAGATAAAAGCGAATCTATATTTTCATTTCCGACTGATTGCAAAGATGTTTCGTAACGTGCAGTTTTCCAAAAAGGAAATTTTGCAAATCTATCGTTTAAAGGCTCGTGGATGAAAAGTTGTGGACATTGCAAGAAAAATTGGATGCAGCAGGGTCGGTATTTAACGAATTCTGTCAAAAGGTGACAATTTCGAAACAAAATTACGTTCTGGACGACCAAAGAAAACAACTAAACGACAAGACAGTGAGATTTTGAGTTAATTTCAACTCAGAATCTCTCTGTGCGGTCAGTTTGTAAAGAAGTAAGTGTTCCAGTATCAAAATCTACTGTTCATCGACAGCTGCAGGCGAGTACATTTCTTGATTATCGCAAAATGCGTCGTACGCCAAAGTTTACAAAACGGCATAAAGACGCCTGTGTTCATTGGGCCCGAAATCACATGAATTTGACTGATAAATGGTTGAGTGTTCTTTTCAGTGATGAAAAGAAGTTTAAATTAGATGGCCCCGATGGTTGGTCATATTACTGGACGATATTCGCAAGGGATCAATAACTTTTTTCAGGAGACATCAAGGAGGGGTTCACTCATGGTGTGGGGAGCATTTTCTTATATTGGAACAACCGATATTGCTGTTTTGAAAGATCGTCAATGTTTCGAAGATTACCAGAAAATCCTTGAAGTACAGTTACTTCCATTTGGAAATTTGCTAGGTGGGGACAACTGAATATACCAGCAAGACTGTTGCTCCATCCACGTGTCCAACTCTACAATGCAGTGGTTTAGACAAAACCAAGTAACTGTTATGGACTGGCCAACCTTAAGTCCTGACCTAAACCCAATAGAGAACCTCTGGGGAAGATTAGCTGGAGACATATATTCTAATGGGCGTCAATTTGCAACGGTTCAAGCGCTAAAGCTTCAAATTGAACGAAGTTGGTTTTCTTTAAAGCCAGAATTTCTTCAAACACTTGTTTTAAGTATGCCTAATCTTGTTTTTGAAGTGATTAGAAAAAAAACGGCTTGAAAATTTGAACGTTAAAGGGAAAAAATGAGTTGTCTATAAACTTGTGGGACAGTAAAATTTAAGTTTCAATTTTTCTCACAAAGTCTGTGAATGTGTGATATTATTTTTATATAGTATTATTATTATCTTAATATTATTTATAATTATAAATTATTTTGAAATTCTTACTCCTCTTTTTTAACTGTAAAAAAAAAAAAAAAAAAAAAAAAAAAAAAAAAAAAAAAAAAAAAAAAACTTGTCTATAAACTTTTGGGACGCACTGTACCAGACAGTAAAAAGAGGTTTGAACTCGTAGCACTCAAATTCTTGCATCATAAGGGGACAGTTTTGCTCAAAATTGGTCAAAACGTCGACTTTTTTTTTTTTTAGAATATTAAATGAAAGTCTGTGTAAGTGTGAATATTTTCACACCTCATTTTTATCCATACGGCAATTATATTGCGAGATATTGTAAATTTTGTTAATACAACCAGCGCAATTTCCCACACAAATGAAAACTTTAAATGGGTTTTTCTGCATGTTCATATTTTCTTCACTTTCATGCCTTAAAAATGCTAAGGCATTTTTTGTATTTGAGATAGAGATTTAAACTTTTTTTTACATGATCTTTATTATACAGGGTGATTTTTTTTAAAGTCGTGAAAGTAAAACCCTATAACAAAAGAACCATTGATCCAAATGACCTGAAATTTCATCAGTATGCTCCCAAAGCAATGGGAATTTTTTTGGCGTGGTTAAAAAAACTTAAAATCGCACCGACAGATTGCGCTGTAAGTTAACAGAAACAAAGAATATCGTCAGTGGGAGGAAAACAATGGACGGTACTTCAAGAAAAAGAAAACTTTATTACGCATATCAAAAACATACAGAATGCAATAATTGGGTAAAGGCACTGCGAACACCTTCGCAGAAACAGAACGAAATAAAAATATGGAGCAAAGCATTCATACGGAACTGCACGGCTAACACAAGAGATTTTCAATGTGCTGTCCACCGTTTTCAGCTACGAGTTGGAAACGTGAAACCGCATGTTCAACAACAAAGCAAGGAATATCCGGCTGGATGCTGTGGATCTGGTGCACAATGCCAGTGCCGAAACTAGCCTTTTTTGCGCCCGGGGAAAACATGGATTTTGGCGCCCCCCCCCCCCACCCTTCCGCAAAGTATATTTATAAAGAGAATTTTGCTAATTTTCTAATAGCCGACTTATTTTCAAATTTAAAATATATAATCATAAAGTATATAATACTGAACTACGTAATCTACAACGGCGGATCCAAGGGGGAAGTCACGGTGGGGGGGGGTCATGACTCCCCTCTGAACACCAACAAAAATATTCTAAAGCTCATTTTTTAAATGAAATGTATAGTAGAGCCCCGATTATTCGTGTCCTGCTTAACCGAGTTATTTTCTTTTGATAGACTGATGGCTTCCATTATTATGAAACAGCCATTATAAATGAAGTATTAGGTGAAGATGAAAGAGCAGTCGTAAAAAGTTGCCATTTTTTTTCCCATTCTGACCAGAAAATCAGAGTTCTAACTTTTTATGGCTGCTCTTTCATTTTCACCTAACACTTCATTTATAATGGCTGTTTCATAATAATAGAAGCCATCAGTCCATCGAATGAAAATGATCCATTCCAAAGGTATAATCCTTCATTTGGCGCCCCTTCGTTCTGGCGCCCGGGGCACGTGCCCCCTCTGCCCCCCCCCCTTAGTTTCGGCCCTGCACAATGTGTGCTTTCAGGTCAGCTAAGTTCGTAACACCATCACAATACACAGCATTCTTGGGTACCCCCAGAGCCAGAAATCGCAGGGATTGAGATGACAGATGAGAATAATGAACACGAGGTGTGCTTGCTTCAGGTTTTTATTGCCACTGTGCGTGTGTCGTGCGCAAGCTCGTCTCCCGACTTTACTGCATATACAGCGCCATCTGTCGGTGCGATTTTAAGTTTTTTTAAACCACGGCTAAAAAATTCCCATTGCTTTGGGAGCATACTGGTGAAATTTCAGGTCATTTGGATCCGTGGTTCTTTTGTTATAGGATTTTACTTTCACGACTTTAAAAAAAATCACCCTGTATATGTGATAAATCTGCGCATGGAATTACCCTTCAGGTTTTTTGTTATTTTTTAAGATAAAAATATATGAATATATGTTAGATTTAACCGTTTTACACTATATACATCAGTAAAAAGATTCTGTTAAATGTAATATAAAATGTATCGGAAAATACATGCGTAGTCTTCCGCAATACACATTTGAAAATCTTAAAAACAATTGGGCAAAAATATCCATATTTAAAAAAGTAGTAGGGATTTAAAAAAATTCAAATTTTAATTTTTTTTAAATTTTAATTAAATATGCAGTTAAATTTTTTTTGAAAATGTACTTCAAGCATATTTTTAAAAATAAACAAAATTGTTGAATAGATAAACTGTTCCCTTTATATTCATAAACAAGTAATAATAATAAAAAAAATTAAGTCACTTCCTACTTAGGTCATCAAAGAAAAATTTAATATAATTCCTTAAGCTAATATTAGTTTTGTTGCATTAAATTATCTCAATTTGTTGATTTTCTATAAGAAAGTAAACCCTATTAGTTTACAATGGAAGTCTATGGGAATTTGGTTAAATATTAGTGATATCGCCAAGTTGGCATCACTTTTGGCGACTCATTT
The DNA here is from genome assembly GCA_963932465.1 of Maratus speciosus. Classification (NCBI taxonomy): domain Eukaryota; kingdom Metazoa; phylum Arthropoda; class Arachnida; order Araneae; family Salticidae; genus Maratus; species Maratus speciosus. The sequence continues at coordinate 270,871,705 of OZ010787.1, read as the reverse complement.
TGATCGCCAAATTTGGCGATATATCGCTGATTTGGCGATAAGCTTGGCGGTATTTGCGAAAGAACAGGGTCCCCCCTATGGTAACCCCCTTTATAGGTACGGCAATGCATTAAATGCTGTTCAATAACAAATGACCGCCATTTTTTCTCCCATATAAAAGAAATTAATTAATTAAAATTTAATTAATGAATATTTTAAAAAAACTGTATTAACATCAAGTGCCATCCACTACAAGTAAAAAAAATGTATTTGAACTTGAGTGGATGAATAATAAATATTTTATTAACGATTGAGAATTTGAACAAGATATATATAGGGAGAGTGCGAACTAATAGTAGGAATTGAAAAAAATGTATTTAAATAAATTTAGAGACATTTGCTAAAATACAAATAATAAATTGTAAAACGTTTTTTGAACTAAAGAAACCATATTATAAGGATTTTTAATAAGTCATTCTAGAAACATCGCTAATTCTGAAATTTTTTCTATAAAGACAACAAATTAGTTAAAGTTTCAAATTAAAATACAATCGATTATTAGTATATTTTGTTGTTGTTGTTATTAGTGTAGTTTTTTCGGTAGACACTAGTGTTGGTCAATTAGTAATTCACGTCTTCAGTCCAACGATCGCCCCACCAGTGGCTGAGAGGTTCTGCTCTCGAAGCTTGTAGACGGGAGGTGCTGGGTTCGAACCCAATCGCGCCAGTCGGCCTAATCGTTCGGAGTTTTCGTGGTTTTCTTCGAACCGTGGATTTCCATGCGTTAATACGGATTAGGTTCCCTTAGAAAGACCTCCACGGAAGGCACTCCCCCTAGGGCCTATATCCCTCGTGTAGATAATTGGCCGTCAAAAATCAACTCAACTCAACTCAACTCATTCCAACGATCAGCCAACCACCGCAATCAGTGGCGTAGGAACTTTGTACAACTAGGGGGAGTCGGATAATATTGTGGAAAGCAAGTGGCGGAGATCATTTCATTCATAATGTCATTCATTTCGGAGGATTTCATAGTGTTGCACTTGCAGTCCAGGCAATAGAGACCGTATAGGGGGTCTACCTAGCAAAATTCATGGTAGTTCTGGAAAAAGGCTTACTATGTTTTTTGGGTCGCTGAATCCGAATTTTTAACTTCCCCCTAAATTTCCCCCCCTCGAAACGCCCCCCAACTAGTTGTTTTTAACTTAAATTTCTTATTGTTTTAGGGGAACAGCATTACGAAATTCAGAAACTAGACAAAATTTGCAACAAATAGGATATATGACATTCCCAGCTAGAAAATGTTTGCACTTTTTTTTGCAAAAGAGTATAGATTGTACACAATTTGTGCATAAAAAGTGACTATTTTTGAACAATTCGAAAAGTATGCACCATTTGTGCAAACTGTCTGTATTTTTTATACATACAAAAAAGTGTATATTCTATGTTGTCAAAAACTGTGCACATTTTTTGCACAAAATAAATTAATATTCCGTGATTGCGAAAAGTGTGCATTTTTTATGCAAAAAAAACAACAACAACAAAAAAAAAACAAAAAAAACTGTAGATTCCAATTTTCCAAAAATTATGTATTTTTTAAATATAAAAATTAGTACTTTTATTTTAAATATTATATTTATCCCCCCCCCCCTCAAACGAAAATTCTCAATTCCATTTTAATTTTAAGGTAAACGAAATAAATACATTTTACTATGTTTTACAAAATAAGAAAAAAACAAATTTTAATTATTTAAATTTCAAAATCCAGGAAGGGGCAATGGGGCTCCTCCCTCCCCCCTCTTTCATTAACGGAAATTTCCTGAGTTCCCCCTTTATTTTAAGTCGCTTGAAAAAAAATAAATTTTACTATGTTTTTCAAAATAAGCAAAAAAGAATTTTTAATTAATTAAATTTTAAAATATGGGGTAGGGGTAATGGTTCACCTAAACTCTCTAACTTTACAGAAAATTATTTAATTCCTCTTTTATTTTAAGTTACTCGAAAAGAGAAAATTTTACTGTGTTTTTCAAAATCATTGAAAATAAAATTTAGAAATAATTCAGATTAAATCAAATTTAAATCAAATTCGAGGGAGGGGCAATAGCTCTCATATGACCCCTTCTACCCAAGAAAAAGTTCTTAGTTTCTCTTTAATTTTAATATACTCGAAATAAATAATTTTGCTGTGCATTTAAAAATTGGTGAAAAGACATATTAATTAAATAAGTTTCAAAATCCAGGGAGGGGCAAAATGGGCCTCTTTTACTCCCTTCCTTAACAGAAAATCCACAGTTCCACTTTTATTTTAAGTTACTTGAAATAATAAATTTTACTTTTTTCTTCAAAATCGGAGAAAAATAAAATTTAGTTAGTTAAATTTTTAAATCGAGGGAGGGGAAATGACCCTCCTAAGCCCCCTTCCCCCAAAGGAAAAATTCTTAGTTTATCTTTATTTTAAGTTACTCGTAAATAATAAATTTGACTCTGTATTTCAAAATAGAAGAAAAATAAATTTTAATTAATCAAATTTTAAAATGCAGGGAGGGGCAATGGCCCTCCCATGCTCCCACCCCCTATCAGAAAATTCCTTACTTCCTCTTTTATTTTAAATTCTTCGAAAAGAATAAATTTTATGAAGTTTTCAAATTTATCAAAAAAAAAAATTAGCTAGTTAAATTCTAAAATCGTGGGAAGGTCAGTGGACTCCCCCCCCCCCCGCACACACACTCACGCAAACTCTCTTCTTTTTGACGAAGCCCGTGATTGCTAAATGCATCCCTTATCCTCTATCAAGCATAAATTCCAGTTATTATGAAAATTACTTCTGCTTTCAAAATCAAATGAAAAACGTTTATTTCTTATTAATTTATTTCCAATTTCTGTTTAAACATTTGGGCGAAGATCCAGATACATTTTTCGCTGTTAGCGAAACGAGATTGACCAATCAGAAGCCTGCATATTTGCAAACAATGAAAATCTCGCAAAATTGCAGGCTTCTGATTAGTCGATCTCGTTTCGCTAACAGCGAAAATCTATCTCGAACACGGCCTTGATTATTATTTTCGCATGTGCAGCTGTATTTCAACTCAACACTCCTTGTGTTTACATGCATCGTGCTGCGTGGCCGGCGTTAGAATTATCGAAACTTCCTGATTATTCTCTCAACATTTCGAGATTGACAGCTTTTCTGACTACAAATTTTAAATAATGAAACTTTTGCGTTTATAGATGCTCTTGTGTTCATACCCTATGTTTTGGAAGTCAAATATTTACGAAGAGTAAATATTTATAAGTGATAAGAGTATAACTTTTTCTAAAATATATAAAAAATATCGGTTCCTTAGAATGTGAGCTCAACTGGATCAAAACTTCGGACTTCAAAAAGGGTAAAGCCTAATACTAGGAAAAAGGGTTTGATATCTTCTAACAGTGAAAGTGAAGAAAATGCAACGGATTCAAATGCCCTCACTGAGAATAGTGGAGAGATGAACGACAGTAAGATGGAGGATGACACCGTAGGAAACGGCGTATCTTCAGTTCACGAAATACAGGAAAACTTTAACGTTTATTATTTGGATATCTTACCAAAGCAGGGGCGTAGCTACAAATATTTTTTCGGGGGGGAGGAATTAAAAAATTTCCCAACTTGAAATAAATTGCTCTATTTTCCAACTAAAATGAATGTGCAATGTTTGTTTAATAATAATGATACTTATACGTAAAAAAAAAATAATACCTCCAAGAAAAATACTGAAACTAGAAACATAAAAATTATAATTATTGGTTCATTTAATGAAAGTTTTTGTCTTCTATTGTGTACGAGTCATAATCATACTCCATATGAAAATAGCCTCATGATATTTTGAGATTTTTGAGAAAATAATTTTTTTTTTGGTGGAAATAGATTAGAGACACTGTTGATGTACAAAAGTAGGGAAATTTAGGTGTGGTAGATGTATGATATTTTCGTAGCGCAGAAAAATACGATGACAAATTGAGTCTGGTTACTTTTTGTATTTCTTTTGAAAATTTAACTAGTTTGCTGTTACAGAACTCAGAAAGGTAGTCAGCAAAACAATAAAAAATTCTTTTTTACTTTTTATTAAGAAAAAAAGAAAAAGTGTTTCAAAAATCTGGAATTTCCCAACTCTAAACTCAAATTTCCCAAGTTCACATATATTGGAGGAGGAGGCTCCCCCCCCCCCCCATAACCCCCCATCGCGACACCTCTGCACCAAACGAAATAATACAAGTGCTGCAGAGTGAATTATAATCGGCGAGGAAATTATAATCTGTTCTTTTCGGTTAGCCGGGCGCCTGTGTTATGTATACATGTATATATACATATGTACATAGATATACATATATGTGGATATACATGTATATATGTGTGGATATACATGTATATATGTGTGGATATACATGTATATATGTGTGGATATACATGTATATATGTATGTGTGGCAACATGCAATAGCCGTTTTTGGCTGAATCTGAACTGAACTGATAACATCACAAGAACTTTTCTCTTTGTAATTTGGCAACAGTCCACGGGTGTTATTGTGGCTTGCCTTTCCGTGCATGTCGTTTGCGCGTATTTTCCAAGATGTTAATAAATATTATTAGTTGTTATTAACCTTCTGATTTTATAATTTAAAGTAAGTAAGTTACATTCTCACCTAAAATGTACAGTGGTGACCACGGACTCTGAACGCGTTTCATCGATAAATAAAAAAAAAACAGCGTGATCGATCAGCCTGATGGCTACCTACTTAGGCCTAACCTCAAGCAACGTGCTTTCAAGATCTCCAATTCGATGATAAGTTCGCAACATGTCATTATGCCTCGTATCTGCTTAATTATAAAACGCTAACAGTGTAAATAAATACGCTGTCTCCAGGTATGGTTACAGTTTTTTTTATTTTATATAATTTTTTTTTCTTCTCGTAATGGCTGTTCCCCGTTTTGTGTCAATCGCAAGTATTACTTCTACTAAGAAATTAATTGTACCTAATATCTGTTAGATCATTTTTATTTTTTTGTTTTGTACTTGCACCTTGATATGTAAATATTTATTTTTTCCCTTCTCGTGTTGCAAATCGTATCGTAATCGGAACAACTTTATTGTGTAATATAAATGTATATTAATTTTAATCATTCTTATCACACCTAGTAATTTTTATTTCCTTATTTTGTTGGCCTTCAAATGTAAAATAAAGATATGTCTGTCGATCAAGAGACAGGAGTTCTTGCCGTGCAGGCAAAAATGCCAACGTTTTCTAAGCACAATATCAAACTATTTTTCGCACAACTTGATTCGGCATTCACACTTAATAAAATCGCTGATGAAAAAACTAAATATAATTATCTAATCAACATTTTAGATACTGATATCCTGTCCTCTGTTAGTGATCTTATATTCACACCGCCCGATGTAAACCCTTTTACTACTCTAAAAGAAAAGTTGCTAACAATTTTTGAAAATTCTACTGCCCAAAAAACGAAGGCACTCCTGCAAGAGCTCACACTTGGGGACCAGAAACCAAGTGTGTTGCTCAGAAAGATGAAGAACCTTGCCTCCGGCCAAGTTACAGACGATTTTCTAAAAACTCTTTGGCTACAACGCCTGCCAAGTAACATTCAAGCCGTTTTGGCAGTAGGGGGTGATGAATTGGACAAACTTGCCGTCCTGGCAGATAAAGTGTCCGAAATCTGCACCCCCCTCAATGATCATGTAATAGCTGCAATGTCAGAGTCCAACGAGATAAAAATTCTACGTCTTCAGGTTTCTGAATTGTCAAAAAAGGTCGAAGCATTAACAGTATCTTTGTCTGAGAATCGCTCTCGTTCTCCACATCGCAGCAGAGGAGGCAATTTTTATAGAAACCGCAGTTTCTCAAACGGCCGGAGACATAATGCCGATATTTGTTACTATCATACACGTTTTGGCCCTCAAGCTAGAAAATGTACAAAGCCATGTTCTTTTTCCCAAACGGGAAACGACACGAGTGCATCACAGTAGCGGCATGTGATTGCACACAACCTCCACACAATAGTCGCTTATGTATTTATGATCCAGCCACTAAGACAAATTATTTAATTGATTCAGGTGCAGATGTCTCTGTAATTCCCAACACCACCAAATCAAACCCATCAACTTTTTGTCTTTTTGCTGCCAACAATACTAAGATATCCACTTATGGGCAAAAACTTGTTGAAGTTGAGCTAAACCTTAGACGTAGCTTCAAGTGGGAATTTACGTTGGCAGATGTTAAGCGTCCTATTATTGGATCAGATTTTTTAGCTCATTTCGGGTTATTAATTGATCTTAAAAACCACTGTCTTATCGATCCACTAACGAAATTAACTAGCAAAGGCCAATTTCTAAAGGGTATATTTACATCTGTCAAAAGTATCTGTAAGGATTCAACCGTTCATAAAATTCTAAACCAATTTCCTAACCTTACACGTCCCCGCCCTTTTAACAGCAAAATTCCTCATAATACTTACCATTTCATTGAAACTTTTGGCCCACCTGTTTTTAGCAAACCGCGAAGACTCCACCCTGCACAACTTGCTGCAGCTAAACGGGAGTTCCAATTTATGGTAGAACAGGGTATCTGTCGGCCATCTAAATCTAATTGGGCATCTCCTTTACAACTTGTTCGTAAGAGTTCAGGTGACTGGCGTCCCACCGGGGATTACAGAGCACTTAATAAGATAACACGTCCTGATAAATATCCTATACCCCACATTCAAGATTTTACTCATAATTTGCATGGTGCTAAAATTTTCTCAAAAGTAGATATTGTGCGGGCTTTTCATCATATCCCTGTAAATCCTACTGATATTCCCAAAACAGCCATTACTACCCCATTTGGTTTATTCGAATTTGTTTTTATGCCATTTGGGCTGTCGAATGCTGCCCAAACATTTCAGAGGCACATTCATGAAGTTCTCTGTGATCTTGATTTCTGTTTTCCATACCTGGATGACATTTTGATTGCCAGTAAATCTTCAGCTGAGCATGAAGCACACCTTCAGCGAGTGTTAAGTCGTCTTGACAAATATAATTTGACTATCAATCCATCTAAATGTGAGTTTTTCCAGGATGAAATTCAGTTCCTTGGACACCTTGTCTCTGAGCATGGTTGTCAACCTCTTCCAGATAAAGTTAAGGCAATTATGGACTTTCCCCAACCAAAAGTAGTGAAAGAACTCCGCAGATTCTTAAGTGCCTTAAATTTTTACAGACGTTTTCTTCCTGAGATGGCTTCCATTCAGATGCCACTAAACCACTTGCTGCAAAATTATCAAAAAAATGACAAACGTGAAATTTCTTGGACTGATGCTACGACAAAAGCTTTTGAAACTTGTAAGGAAAAACTTTCTCAGGCCACAATGCTATGTCATCCTGATCCAACTGCTACATTAGTGTTGCATGCAGATGCATCTGATACAGCTATTGGTGCAGCATTACACCAAAAAACGGAACAATGTCTTCAGCCACTTGCATTCTTTTCAAAAAACTTTTTCCTGCACAGCAAAGCTATTCGGCTTATGATAGAGAGCTGTTAGCTATTTACGAGGCAATTAAGTACTTCAGATACATGGTTGAAGCTAGATCATTTACTATATACACTGACCACAAACCTTTGTGTTTTGCGTTTGCACAGAAACCTGATAAATGTACTCCTCGACAACTTAGACATCTTGATTTCATAGCTCAGATTTCGACGGATATTCAACATGTCAGCGGGCAGGATAACAGTGTTGCTGATGCACTCTCCCGCATAAATGCAATATCCCTGGATCTCGGTCTACAAACAATGGCGGAAGCACAACTGAGTGACAGTGAACTGTGTGAGCTACTGCAAAACCCTACTTCATCCAATTTAGTTCTTAAGAAGTTTCCAGTAAAAAGTGGTTCCTCATCTGAACTTTATTGTGATGTCTCGACTGACAAAATCAGACCTTTTGTACCCCTAGTGATGCGTCGCCAGCTCTTTGACAGTCTTCATGGACTCTCCCATCCTGGTGTCAAGTCAACCGTGCAGCTGATAAAACAACGTTTCTGTTGGCCGTCTATGCAAACTGACATTACCAAGTGGACTCGTTCCTGCATTCCGTGTCAGCGCAGCAAGGTCCACAAGCACACATTCAGTCACCCAGGTCAGTTCGCCACTCCAAGTTCTCGCTTTGAGCATGTCCATTTAGATTTAGTGGGTCCTCTCCCTCAATCGAAAGGCTGCCAGTATCTCCTAACACTAGTGGACAGATTTACACGTTGGCCAGAGGCCTTTCCAATAGAGGACATAACTGCTGACACTATTGCCTTCAAATTCTATTCTGAGTGGATTTGCAGGTTTGGTGTACCTCTCCGGATCACCACAGACCGTGGACGACAATTTGAATCTCAGCTGTTTGAAAGTTTGTCTAAAATCATTGGCACCCACCATGTATACACGACTCCATACCATCCAGCATCGAATGGACTTGTTGAACGATTTCACAGAAGTCTTAAGGCTGTCATTCGCTGCGATGCCACAGAACGCTGGGTTGAGATACTACCCACTATTCTCCTGGGCCTCCGCTCATCCATCAAAGAAGACCTGCAAGCTAGTGTTGATGAACTCGTCTATGGTGAAACTCTTCGCTTACCTGGTGAATTTTTTTCTGCATCCAAGGACTATATAGATCCAGCTACATTTGTTGGTCGCTTGAAAGACCACATATCCACAATCCGTCCTGTTCCAACCAGCCTGCGCACTGGTCGTTCCATTTTTGTGCATAATGCACTTTCTTCGTGTAGTCATGTCTTTTTACGACAGGATGCTACTCGTAGAAGTCTTCAACCATTTTACACTGGACCATTTCGGGTGTTATCCCGCAGTGATAAAACCTTCACCATCCAGCTACACAACAAAACCTCAACTGTGAACATTGATCGGTTGAAGCCAGCATTTATCAATGTAGTTCCTGATGCTGTGCCTCCAGAACAGACTGTGTTTTTCCCTTCAGCAATGCCTGACCTACCACAGTCTCCTTCTGGCCTGACAACCAGCCAACCGCTGTCTTCTGACCCGTCTACCAGTCAACAGCCATATGTTACCAAATCTGGTCGCCGAGTTAAATTCAACCCCGTTATCTTGACGCCACTTCGTCACTGGGAAGGGGGTGATGTGGCAACATGCAATAGCCGTTTTTGGCTGAATCTGAACTGAACTGATATCATCACAAGAACTTTTCTCTTTGTAATTTGGCAACAGTCCACGGGTGTTATTGTGGCTTGCCTTTCCGTGCATGTTGTTTGCGCGTATTTTCCAAGATGTTAATAAATATTATTAGTTGTTATTAACCTTCTGATTTTATAATTTAAAGTAAGTAAGTTACATTCTCACCTAAAATGTACAGTATGCATACATGTGTATATACATATATATGTATGTATACATAACACTGGCGCCCGGCTAACCGAAAAGTACCCTATAATCATTTTGGAAGCAAATGGGGCTCTCCCAAGCATACACCCACGTCGTCTAAAGAACGGAATTCAAGAAATTATAAGTCACGACCAAATTGATGAATTGAAACTAACCTGGCGAGGGAAACTCTTAGCAACGACAAGCTCTCTAGAAACAGTGCAACAAATCTTAGACATCCAAGAATTGGAAGAAATACCGGTATTACCTGTTCGTCCAACGAGAAAGCATTACCACGCGGTTCCTGCTTCACGGCATCCCAACGGATGTATCGTGTGAAGAAATAACGGCAGACCTGCAAGATGTTCGAATATATAGCTTGGAAACTCATCGATTTACTAGAAAAATAGGTCAGATAATTCCCACCAAAACTGTGTTGATAACAAAAATAGGTACCTACTTGCCTAAAGAAATTAACCCTTTGTATCACCGTGATGCAGATCTGCAACATACCCAAAAAGTCAATGATATTTCGACAGTAAACTTCAAAAGATGATTTTGTTGATTGTTGTTATTCTATTACACTGCTAGTAGTATAATTATTTCATTAAATCCGCAACAGATGGCGATATTGATTTTTTTTTCGCGCCAAAGTTTGATTTATCGCTTGATCAGCTAAACGTGATTTTTGCTGAATTAAGCTTTGAAATAGTGGAGTTAAAAAAGGCTGCAGACGTCTACAAGTATATTGTATACAAAGGTAAGTTTAAATTCTTTATTTAAAGACCATTTTCGAGCTAAGAAATTTATAATATATATAAATTAAGCGTAAACTTTTGTTTGTTGCAGATCTGCAACAACGCGCCATGTTTTCTCTTGTAATGGATTTTTTTTAAATATCGAAATAGCAGAATATAAAATTTCTTCTAATGGTTATTTAAGTTGCATTCCTTTCGGGGATTGGAAAAATCGCAAATATCGTTGGTCTGGCTCGTAACTTGTGTTCTTGATGTGCGGAAAAATTACACATTTTGTTCATCAGCTGCAGAAAAATCGTGAATTTTGTCAATTTGAAGCGGGAAAAATCAAAAATTTCGTCAGCAATTTAAGAATCTCGAATTTTGTTGATCAGGCGTGGGAAAATCACAAATTTCATTGATTATGTACAGAAAATCGTAAATTTTCTCTACCAGGCTCTGAAAAATTGTGAATTTCGTTGGTCGGGTACGAAAAAAAGGCTAATTCAGTCAATCAGGTGTGGAAAAATCGCGAATTTGTTTGATCGGGCATGAAAAAATTGCGAATTTATGAATAGATAATGTGCGGAAAAATTGAAAAATAGTGAATTTTGTCAATTGGGTGTGGAAAAATTGTGAATTTTGTCACTGTGCAGCGGGAAAAAATTACAAATTCCGTCAGTCAGTTGAGAATCGTGAATTTTGTCGATCGGGTGTGGAAAAATCGTGAATTTTGTTGATTAGAAGTAGGAAAAATCTCAAATTTCGTTGATTCACAGAAAAATAGCGAACTTTGTTAATCAGGCACGGAAAAAAGGGCAATTTTGTCAATCGGATGTGAAAAAATAGCGAATTTCATTGGTCGGGTAGGAAAAATGGCAAATTTAGTCAATCAGGCATGGAAAAATTGCGAATTTGTTTGATCAAGCACGAAAAAATTGCGAATTTTGTCGATAATGTGAGGAAAAATTGAAAAATATTGAATTTTGTCAATCGGTGTGAAAAAAAAACGAATTTTTTCAAGTGGGTGTGGAAAATTTTTGAATTTTGTCAATGTGCATCGGGAAAAAACTACAAATTCCGTCAGTTAGTTGAGAATCGTGAATTTCGTCTATCGGGAGTGGAAAATCTTGAATTTTGTAGATTAGAAGTAGAAAAATCTCAAATTTCGTTGATTCACAGAAAAATAGCGAACTTTGTTAATCAGGCGTGGAAAAAAAGGGAATTTTGTCAATCGAGTGTGAAAAAATAGCGAATTTCATTGGTCGGGTAGGAAAAAATGGCAAATTTAGTCAATCAGGCATAGAAAAATAGCGAATTTGTTTGATCGGGCACGGGAAAATTGCGAATTTTGTCGATAATGTGCGGAAAAATTGAAAAATAGTGAATTTTGTCAATCGGGTGTGAAAAAACAGCGAATTGTGTCAATTGGATGTGGAAAGAACGTGAATTTTGTCAAGTTGCTGTGGTTAACAATTACGAATTCCGTCAGTCAGTTAAGAATCGTGAATATCGTCGATCGAGCGTGGAAGAATCGTGAATTTTGTTGATTAGGAGTGGAAAAATCTCAAATTCCTTGATTCACGAAAAAAATAGCGAACTTCGTCAGTCGGCGTGGAAAAAAAGGGAATTTTGTCAATCAAGTGTGAAAAAATAGCGAATTTCGTTGGTCAGGTAGGAAAAAATCACGAATTTAGTCAATCAGGCATGGAAAAATCGCAAATTTGTTTGAACGGGCACGAAAAAATTGCGAATTTTTCGATAATGTGCGGAAAAATTGAAAAATAGTGAATTTTGTCAATTGGGTGTGAAAAAACAGCGAATTTTGTCAATTTGGTGTGGAAAAATTGCAAATTTTGGTGATCAGGTGTGTAAAAATTGCAAAGTTTTTTGATCGGGTGCAGGAAAATAGCAAATGTCTCTGATCAGGCGTGGACAAATCTTAAATTTAGTTAATTTGATCCTTCTCTCCCCTTCGTTCATATAGTTTACATTTTTTCTTGGCACTAGCCACTTTCATGCCTGTTTGTTTTTAGCCCTTATGATAAAAAAAAATTTACTCCTACGAATAAAGTCAAAGAATATTATCACTCCTTGCTATATCTGTGTTATATATATACAAACATAAACTTGATATGTCCTTGCCAACTGAATGGTATTTGTTGACTAGGTAGGGGAACCTAGAGGGGTAAAACAACCCTCCCCCCTGAAACCATATTTTTTATCTGATTATAGACCGCAGATCATCTCCCTGAAATAGAATTCTCTCTGTGTTGCTGATGTGGGCCCTCAGCAACGCAGACATTTTTGTAAGTGGCCCTTCTCTAGAAAAGTTTGTGCAATGCAGAAATAGTTGTTGCGGTGAATCAAGAAGATGCAGATACTGAAGAAGAAGAGCCTGAAAAGATTGGTAATGCCAGGATTAAACACAGTGAAGCTACTAGGATCTTACATGTGATACTTCGATATATTGATGTACAAGAAGATGCAACAGCGTCAGATGTGTTGTTATTTAAAATATGGCATGTGATAAAGCAGCATTGAAACGATGCAAAGTTTAACAACAAAAGAAAACCACAACATATTTTGTAAAAAAAAAAAATTATGTGCCGTAGGGGTCTATCTAATATAGTGCCCGGAATTAAGCAATGGACAAAATAAGTAAGTTTACTCTATTTATTTCATAAAGAACATGGTTTAACGTTATTTCTACCAGTGTCCAATATGACCTTTTCAAAGTTTTGATTTTTACCTATTTTGTTTCTAATTTTTAAAGCTAATAAATATTAAAACAACTCTTCAATGTATTAAAAATGTTTCAGAATTGTTTTGATCTAAAACTTACAAATGAAACAGTAATCATAAATCAAAATATGTTGAAAGGTGTCATTTGGCATAGGTATATACAGTAGAAGATCTTTATAACACACTTCTATATAACGCAATACTCCAAATAGCGCACAACTTCTCAGATGTAAACAATGATTTTTGCAGTTAAAAAGCACCTGCATTTTCACATTGTAAAATATTGCTACTCTCTAGATGATTAAATTTGATACATTAGTTCAACTTTATCTTCTAATTTAAGACCTTTTTACTGAAAAAAATATGCCATTATTACAATAAACATTCTTGAAAATGTGTAATATAAGAGATGGTTGTGTCAGTTATATTTGGATCATGTTTATAAAGTAAATTTAATAATGTCTGACATGTATTATCAGGCGTCGATACAGGTTTTTATTCTTGGGGCCCATTTTGTGAAAAGTAAGTTATTTTTGTGAATTTTATGATATTTTTGGGGAAATTAACATTTGGTAACGAAGTTTGAAATCCGGTTACTCAAATTAGAACGAAGAATTTATTAAAAACTTCTTTAAATCCTCTTGCTAAAGTTTTTGTTTTTCGTGACGTGGTTTTATTTACAAATTAAACATTTTAAAAGTTTTTATGAAAAAGAATGTTACGAAAGGGGCTTATTTTATTAAAAGGAATTTTGTGAAGATGCCTGTTTTATTAAGTTCATTTTTGTGAAGGGGCGCTTTTATTAAATTCATTTTTGTGAAGGGGTGCTTTTATTAAATTCATTTTTGTGAAGGGGCGCTTTTATTAAATTCATTTTTGTGAAGGGGCGCTTTTATTAAATTCATTTTTGTGAATGGGCCCTTTTATTAAATTTTTGTGAATGGGTCCTTTTATTAAATTTATTTTTGTGAAGGGGCCCTTTTATTAAATTTATTTTTGTGAAGAGGCCTATTTTATTAAATAGATTTTTGTGAAAGGGCCTTAAATAGGCCCCAAATTTTGCCTGGATCGACCCCTGATTATGCAAATATTTATAATTTGGATAACTCTTGCTAACAAGGAATGCAGTATAAAGATATTTTAATGTATTTTTATATGTTTCAGACATATTTCGCCATGTTTACAAGGTGAGTTTAATGATGTGATCCATATAAGGCACAACTTTGCGTTTTTAGGTTTCTGTTATAAAGATCTTCTACTGTATAGTCTTGGCAATAAAATTCTTCCCATTTAAAAAATACTTTAAAGAATTTTAAGGTCTTTCGGATAAGCCGATTTTCGGATAACCAGGGCTCTATTGTATTTAATTTAGACATAAAATTCTTAAAATTTGAATAATTAATTAAAGGGCCATTCCATGTTACGTTGTGACATTTGGAGAAAAAATTTGGTACTTTTCGGTTAGCCAGGCGCTAGTGTTATATATAAATACACATACCGCGCCCGGCTAACCGAAAAGTACCATATATTTTTCTAATTAATCAAGGATTTTTCAATATTTCTTATTTAAAAATCAATTTTTTCTATTTATTTTTTTAAATAAAATAAAATTGTATGATTAGTGTTTGGTTTGCAGTTTTCTCAGAGACTGTAAAAGGTATGTTTAACTTTTGCTGGGGATTTTTTTTTTTATTAGCCTGATGAAGCTACACTAGTCATCTGACAACACTCACAAGCTAATGTTAAACAAATAGAAGCATCCTTTACAAATTTTTTACAAAGGCCGTACACATAATCATGTGAAAACAATGGTCGTGTCCTTTACAAATTTTTCTGTTAAATGATTTCTTTCTTTTTCTTTTTCTTTCTTTTTTTTTCCATATAGATTATTTGAAATAATTATCAAACTAAGCATCTTTTTTAATTTTTGTTGCAGGTTTATTCCTTTAGTATATACTTTTTGTTCACAATATTTCATATTTTTAAGTAATGTTATTCACTGTTTTAAAATTTTTGAATTTAAACAAATTGTCTTCAAAAAGTATACAGTAAATTAAACTTTGAATTGAAATTAATTAAAAAAAGTCCTTCCGGCCAGTGCCGGGAGGAAGAGGTAGCTTTCATAATCCTTATTTAAAAAAAGCCAACTTATATCATGCAAACACACGAAGCTCAATTTAGTGGAAACCGAATATAGGAGATTCAATACTAATTTTTATCAATATAATGAATGAGAATTTCGCGAAATTAGTCAGCTTTATCCAAGCTGCTTTTCTTTAAAGTAACTTATATTTGGCTGCCAAATTCGGCAATTTCTTAAAGTGCCTGTCATTTTAAGACAACATGGTGGATGAGGCTAAGCAGTGAACTTGGTCGAGACCTTAGTAATTGCTGTGCACATGCTCACTCACATCGGAATCGATTAATATATAGGAGTGCTGTCGCATGCAAAAAATCAGATTTTTCAAAATGTCACCCACAATAGAAATTGAAACTGCTATATCTGAGCCATTTTTTAAGGTAAAGACAAACAAAAAATGCTCCTGAATCCTTATATCAAGATCAAATACTTAAGAAAGAAACCTTTTTCAATTTCTAATTTTTTTGCACCTCACTTTAAATATATATATATTTTTTAATTTAATGGCCGCCATTTTGAAACAAGATGGCTGATGAATCTGGCCAGCGAACTTGGTCGAGGTGTTGATGTATACTATCCACATGCCTTCTTACATCGAAATAGGCGAATACGCGTGTTATCGCGTGACAAATACAAGATCGTTTCAAAATGTTAGCCATGCTAGAAATTCAAAGAGCTATAAATCAACCATTTTTTAAGATATCAACAAAAGAACAAATTTTCAGAAACAAAAACTGCTCCGGAATCTTTGTATCAAGACCAAACACATAAAAAAAATCTTTTTCATTTTCCAATTTTTTAATACCTCATTTTGAATTTTAAATTTAATTTTTTTTAAATGGCAACCCTTTTGAAACAAGATGGCGAATGAAGCTGGCCAACGAACTCGGTCGAGACATTGATATGTACTATGTACAGACCAAGTTACATCCAAATAGGTTCATAAATACGCCTGTTATCGCGTGACAAAAATCAGGTCGTTTTAAAATGTCAGCCACAAGAGAAATTCGAAATGCTATTACTCAGCCATTTTTTTTAGATATAGACGAAAGAAAAACTGTTCCGGAATCTTTGTATTAAGGTCAAACACATACAAAAAAAAATCTTTTTCATTTTCCAATTTTTTGGTATCTCATTTAAATTTTTTTATTTTTTAATTTTTTTAAATGGCCGCCATTTTGAAACAAGATGGCGGATGAAGCTGGCCAACGAACTCGGTCGAGATATTTGTATGTACTATGTACACACCAAGGTACATCCAAGTCGGTTCATAAATACGCCTGTTATTACGTGAGAAAAATCAGGACGTTTCAAAATGCCAGCCACGCTAGAAATTCAAAATGCTATAACTCAGCCATTTCTTAAGATATAGACGAAACAAAAACTGCTCCCGAATCTTTTTATCAAGGTCAAACACATAAGAAGAAAATATTTTTTCAATTTTCAATTTTTGGTACCACATTTCAAATTTAAATTTTTCTTAAAAATTTAAATGGCCGCCATTTTTAAACAAGATGGCGGGTGAAGCTGGCCAACGAACCCGGTCGAGACATTGGTATGTACTATGTATAAACGAAGTTACATCCAAATCGGTTCATAAATACGCCTTTTATCGCGTGACAAAGTTCAGGACGTTTCAAAATGTCAGCCACGCTAGAAATTCAAAATGCTATAACTCAGCCATTTTTTAAGATATAGACGAAACAAAAACTGCTCCGAAATCTTTGTATAAAGGTCAAATACATAAGAAAAAAATATTTTTCCATTTTCAATTTTTTGGTACCACATTTCAATTTTTACATTTTTAAAAAAATTTTAAATGGCCGCCATTTTCAAACAAAATGGCGGATGAAGCTGGCCAACGAACTCGGTCGAGAGATTGGTATGTACTATGTACACATTGAATTACATCCAAATCGGTTCATAAATACGCCTTTTATCGCGTGACAAAATTCAGGACGTTTCAAAATGTCAGCCACGCTAGAAATTCAAAATGCTATAACTCAGCCATTTTTTAAGATATAGACGAAACAAAAACTGCTCCGGAATCTTTGTATAAAGGTCAAATACATAAGTAAAAAATATTTTTCCATTTTTAATTTTTTGGTACCACATTTCAAGTTTTAAATTTTTTTAAAAATTTTAAATGGCCGCCATTTTGAAACAAAATGGCGGATGAAGCTGGCCAACGAACTCGGTCGAGACATTGGTATGTACTATGTACACACCGAATTACATCGAAATCGGTTCTTAATTACGGGAGTTACAGTGTGACATAGGTCAGATATATATATATATATATATATATATATATCAATTTTGAACGGAGGGTGGTTTCGGGGTCTGGGGGTCATGATCGATGAAAATATACCAAAATTTTTTGAAATCGCTTTCCTCCGAACGGCTGCAATAGGTAGCTTTTTTGTAAAGAAAGCTACCTAAAATGATTATATGTTCATGATGAATGTTTATGTGTATTTATAAACACATGCACACATAGGAGTGGTATCCCTAAGCTCACGTCATGTGCACATGATTTTTTTCTTGCACACAGTTACTTGGTACTCTCACGAGTACTTGGTGCACCACTGGTAAAAATATTACAAGCATTTACCTTTCTTCAGCTGTAATTAGAAATTAAAAAATTGTGAAAAATTCATTATAATGTTTTAAAATTTAAAATACAGCTTCATCGTATGTTATAAGGTTCAAAGGTATTTTAGGTTATATTTTAGAGAAACCAAATTTTTTTAACTATTTTTTTTTTAATTTCATGCTATTATAAGAATATTGCTCAGCTTTCTGTTGTGCCACTGTTTCGTTACAGGTACACTAAAAAATTTATGCTTGTTTTTTTGGTCTTATTATTAATTTTATTGTTGCAGTGTGAATTATGTATGTAATAGCAATATATTTAAACTGCAATAATTAAGCCTTATTGTGGTAAAATTTAGATAGGCAAAAAAAGTGTAAAAGGAAAAGTGCACAAAATCTGAGCGTATGTATGAGCGTAATCTGAGTTGGCGACAAGCTTGGCGGTATTTGGCGACAGAACAGGGTCCCCCCCTATGGTAACCCCCCTTATAGATATGGAGATGCATTAAATGCTGTTCAATAACCAATCACCGCCATTTTTTCTCCCATATAAAACCGAAATTAATTAATTAAAATTTAATTAATGAATATTTGAAAAAACTCTATTAACATCAAGTGCCATCCACTACAAGTTAAAAAAAA
The DNA here is from genome assembly GCA_963932465.1 of Maratus speciosus. Classification (NCBI taxonomy): domain Eukaryota; kingdom Metazoa; phylum Arthropoda; class Arachnida; order Araneae; family Salticidae; genus Maratus; species Maratus speciosus. The sequence goes on along the minus strand of OZ010787.1, from coordinate 270,853,445 downwards.
TGTATTTAAACTTGAGTGGATGAATAATAAATATTTTATTAACGATTGAGAATTTGAACAAGATATATATATAGGGAGAGTGTGAACTAATAGTAGGAATTGAAAAAAATGCATTTAAATAAATTTAGAGACATTAGCTAAAATACAAATAATAAATTGTAAAACGTTTTTTGAACTAAAGAAACCATATTATAAGGATTTTCAATAAGTCATTCTAGAAACATCGCTAATTCTGAAATTTTTGCTATATAGTCAACAAATTAGTTGGTTTCAAATTAAAATACAATCGATTATTAGTATATTTTGTTGCTGTTGTTATTAGTGTAGTTTTTCGGGTAGACACTACTGTTGGTCAATTAGTACTTCGTCTTCAGTCCAACGACCAGCCAACCACTGGCACCACCGCAATCAGTGGCGTAGGAACTTTGTACAACTCGGGGGAGTCGGATAATATTGCGGAAAGCAAGTGGCGGAGATCATTTCATTCATAATGTCATTCATTTCGGAGGATTTCATAGCGTTGCACTTATAGTCCAGGCAATAGAGACCGTATAGGGGGTCTATCTAGCAAAATTCATGGTAGTTCTGGAAAAAGGCTTACTATGTTTTTTCGGTCTCTGAATCCGAATTTTTAACTTCCCACCAAAATTTCCCCCTTCAACCCCCCCCCCAAATTTTGGTAAAAAGTCCCCAAAAAAGGTTTTTATTAAAATCAAATTTTTTATTGTTTTAGAGAAAAAGTATCTAGAAATTCAGAAAGTAGATAAAATGTGCAACAAATTAGATATATGACATTATGACTTAAGGGGAAGGGGGGATCTGCCTCGGAACATGCGCGCAGCGCTGTGTGAACTCAGTTACGCAATTCCACTTAACCACTCACACGTTTACATTCGCCATCCCATCTCCCCTCCGAAATTTCTCTATAAGGTTTACTTTAAGTTTTTTGGGTCGCTGAATCCGAATTTTTAACTCCCCCCCCCAAATTCCCCCCCCCGAAACGCCCCCCAAATAGTTGTTTTTAACTTAAATTTCTTATTGTTTTAGGGGAAAAGCATTACAAAATTCAGAAACTAGACAAAATTTGCAACAAATAGGATATATGACATGACGTAGGATGAACGGGGAGGGAGAGGGCTGCCTCGGAACATACACTGCGGCGCTACGTGCACTAAGTTATGAAGTCCAAGTAATTGGGGATTTTACCGGGCAAAATTAATAAGAGTTCTGGATTTTGACTCACTTTATGTTTTTTGGGTCGCTGAATCCGAATTTCTAACTTCCCACCAAAATTTCACCCAGCAACCCCCCAAAAAATTGATTTTTTGAAATATTTGGTTTTTGAGAAAAGCGCACGGGGAATATTCCGAGGCAGCCCCCTCTCTCCCCGTTTATCCTACGTCATAATGTCATATATCCTATCTGTTGCAAATTTTGTCTAGTTTCCGAATTTCATAATGCTTTTCCCCTAAAACAATAAGAAATTTAAGTTAATAACAACTATTTTGGGGGGTTTCGGGGGGGGGGGAGTTTGGGGGGAAGTTAAAAATTCGGATTCAGCGACCCAAAAAACTTAACCTTATAAGGAAAGTTCGGAGGGGAGATGGCAGGGCGAATGTAAACGCGTGAGTGGTTAAGTGGAATTGCGCAACTTAGTCCATGCAGGATCGCGCGCATGTTCCGAGGCAGATCCCCCTTCCCTTCATCCTAAGTCATAATGTCATATATCTAATTTGTTGCAAATTTTGTCGACTTTCAGAATTTCTAGATACGTTTCCCCTAAAACAATAAAATAATTGATTTTTTTAATAAAAACCTTTTTGGGGGCTTTTCTCCAAAATTTGGGTGTGTTGCCGGGGGAAATTTTGGTGGGAAGTTAAAAATTCGGATTCAGCGACCCAAAAAACATAAAGTAAGCCGATTTCCAGAACTACCATTAATTTTGCTAGGTAAAATTCCCTATTGCCTGGACTATTATAACACAAACAGGAGTATAAAATAGAAGCATATCAGAAACCACCAACTCTTTAATCCAGTTAAAATAATTTTTATTAGATATAGTTGATACATAGAAACTTAATTTATGGACATCCCGAATACAAAATTCAAATAAGGCTTCTCCCACTCCCATTTACCAAAAGTTAAAGTTCTTATTCTGTTGTTTTGCTTACAAATTCTTTACAAATCTCTTCCAAATCAATTTTAAAGGCCTCCTCTTTATAAATATGCAATAAATATGCACTAGCATAAAGTGGTTAAGTCTCTGTTGAACCATTGTTGTTCGGAGGTGTGTTTGAAGCCAGCGAATAGCGCTGAAAGATCTCTCAGCCGTCGCTACTGATGTCGAAATCACCAAAATAAATTCTGCCAAAAGGTAAACTTCAGAAAATAATTTCTTCACTAATTCCTCCGATGACATAACTTTAATTGCGATCGACAACACTTTTCTGTCAGTTCCGCCCGGCATTAGTGTTGGTAGAAGCGTCAACTGAGCAGAAAGATGCGTCATGTTAAAATCATTAGCATGTATTCCAAGCTTTTGTTTCAGATCTTCTGAAGTGGTTGAAGCTGTGTCCGTGAATATAGATTAGATCTTTATGAGATAGTCAAAAATATTTTGATCAAATCGTTTTTTTGATTTATTGTTAATAAGGTCCAGTGCTTCTTTGAAATTTACTCGCAATTTTTCTCCTTGTCAAAGTTGTGCTGGAGCAGAGGGATGGCTTGTCTGTCCATATCTTATTCGAACTACCTTTTGTCTGGAGACGCTCGTCATTTTCATGTCCAAATTTAATGCGGACGCTTTTCTCTCGCATTTCTTGTAGAAATTTTCGAAATGGCTGTCCTCTCTCATACGTTATATGGTTTCTTCTAATGTTGAAACGGCGCTCTTGACGCTTGTGGCAGAAAATTGAGTTGTTTGCAACTTTTGCCAAGATTTCGCACGGATCAAAAAGTTTCTTGGCCATGTTCATGCCAATAAATATCTTGAATTTTTTCAAGCTTCTTATGAAATCTTTAACTGCAGCCTTTTTCTCACGACGTAGTGCTTTTGGATCTTTCAATAATGCATCCAGTCTCTAAAACTCTCGGATAATTTTCCACGAATCTCGATATTGCAGCAAATCGAATTGCCCATCAGGTCGGGGAGAGAGGAAACAACTTCTGTTAAGTTTATGCTGCTTTCCTCTTCATTGTTAGTTGGGTAAAGAACGATGATCGTGTAGACATCTCTCCGTCTGGAAGATTCTCTAATAAAATTCGATATCGTCTTGATCAAATTCAAGGAACCTGCAATTAATCTATTGGAACGTGCCACCTCTTGCACTGCAAGGTCCAAGGAATGATTTGCACAATGTACATAAAAAGACTTCGGTTGCAATTCTTTGAACCTTGTTTGGACGCCTTGCATGATGCCACTCATATTACCGGCTCCGTCAAAACAACGTGCACGAAATTTATTGAGATCGATGTTGCAACGTTGAAGTACATCCTTTATAACTTTAGTGTTTCCCCTGTAGTATCAGGAGCATTGAAATAGTCCTAAAAACATCTCCTCCGTTTCCCTCAAATGTCTCGCCAAGTATCGTACACATATGGAGAACTGCTCTTTCCCGGCGGCATCGGTTGTTCCGTCAGCAATGATGCCAGAAAAACTTGCATCCTTCATTTTTTCTAGCAGTGCACGCTGCATTGAGTGTGCCAAGATTTCCAAAATTTCATTCTGAATGTTCGGGTTGGTCCATTTATCGCACTTGGACAACCATGATTCAATTTCCGGACAAATTGTTCCCAATTCTTGCAGATAGAAGTACAAATTTCCATCATTATTGTTGGCGTGACCCCAAAGAGGCTGGCCTGTTCTTGCTAGGTAGTGAATACTCGTCATACTGTATCGAAGTGCTTTTCTTGACTTAATTTGGTCCGACTTCAGTTTTGTGTTCAATAGATTGGATACTGATGTACCTTTCTCTAGAGGTAAAAGTTGTGCTTCAATATTTAATATTAAACAATGAGAAAAAGGGTGAAGGCACAAACAAGTGTGCTTTCCACCCCCTCTCTCTCTCTTCTCTTTGTTGTTTATCGTGTGAATTTCCTAGAAAAAGTAGAGATTATTTTTTAATTCAACAATGTAATCGTAAACAGATGTGGTGCGAGAATTTCTCCCGGGGGAGCTGAGCCCGTCTGAAATATTCCAGGGGAGCCCCAGCTCCCCTGGCTCCTACGCCTTTGACCGCAATTGTAGTCGTTAACCCGAACAACAGCCACTTGTTAGGCCAACGTAGGCAAGGTGGCCAGACTCAACGTTTGGCGATTGAAGCTAGTAAAATCTGTCAGTGATATCCCAACGCCAGTGTTGCTTCAGAATCTGCTTTTAAATACAAGAATTGTATAGAAAAGGAAATTTTCCTAGCCAAGAAACGTACTTTTTTTTATATATATATATACAATAAAAAAATATAAAAATCCTTTAACGCTGCCTTAAAGGCAACTCTGTTAACAGTTTTTCAAAGATTGAAAAACGGTATTTTTTAATAGCTAAAGAGAAAAGTTTTGTGAAACCTCTCTGATTTCCCAAATGTTTAATTCAACTATATAATACAAATTTAAATTCCGTTTATAAGTTAACTTCCCGATTGATAATGAAAGAAATCCTATTCATACTACTTCATTTTATATTGCAGTGGTGGAAAAGATGCACAGAAGTGGACCGATCGTCACCACTAAATTTTTATATTATTCTTTGCCTTCTCAGAAATTCTGTCAATTAAAAAGGCGAAAAATACTATTAAAATTTAGTGGTAACAACCGACCCACTACTGCGCATCTTTCCTACAGCTGATATTTTGCCATATTAATATGAAAAGTATCTTATTTTATAAAATACAATTGTAGTTATTAATGTACCAATATTTTTCTACATCGGGATTCTAAAATGAGAATTCTTAGAAAAGTGACGGAAACAAAATCTCACTCCAATTCATAATATTATTTATTTATTACAGAAATTTTCAGTGCTTTTAATTCGTTTTACTAATTGCTGGTAACGATATCATCTCAACACAAATATCGTTTCAGCAGGTTAAAATATATATTTTAGTGTATAAAATATAACTATTTATATTGAATTTATTTAGAATTATTATTATTATTTATATGTGTTTTTATCTGTATAATAAAAATATATGATTTCATATATATTCATGTAAGCAAGACATCGTGTTTACGAAGAAGGTTACATGCAGGTGGAGATTTATCTCTAAAAGGGGATCTTTCATCCAGTGCCAGTGAGTCTGACTTTAACAATACAGTCAAAATTATATTTACGACAGGCTCATGGATATTTTATGAGGGGCCATAAAGTGGGCCACCCACGGTAAAGGGCAGGGAGTTTTTTTCTCTCCGAGCGCCCCTGGTAAAGGGCTGGGCGCGGCCCATCCCCATATGGTCCAAGTACGAATCAGGTTGTACACGGGGATGTTTTATGGAGGGGTGACAGTCATGCTGTCCACGGATTGAGCGAAGAGCTTCAAGTCCGTCCCATCCATTGTAACAACTGTCTCTTACGTAAGAGAAAAAAAAGACATAGTAATCAATTCGACTTGAGTTTCCATTGAGAGAGTTCGACTTGAGTACTCATTGAGATGAGATCGGCTTGAGTTTTCATTGAGAGTGTTCCTGCAGTTGGCAAGTGAGAGTTCTCCTTGCATCTTAAAATGTACCTTCATCTCTAAGTCCCTAATGATATTTAAGTATGACTTGGAGCGCTGCTTACATGCAGTATGTATATTGCTCCCATACATTTATCCTAATTCGGTTTTCACTGGATTTGATTTACCCGTTTTAGGGTACACAAATAAACAACGGTCGTTATAGACCCGGTACAGCGACTTGCTAATTTATAGTATGGTGTGTTTCGCTAAGCTGAATCTGTAGACTTGGTATTGCTAAAAGGACTTTAGTGCGTTCGTAAATTGGGATGTGCCTATCTGCTACTGATCTAGAGTGACTTCAGCTAAATTGATGTAAAGAGGTATGAACCTTTATTATTTTTTGTTCCCTACTTTTATTGTGTATTTTAATGATTAGGGATTATATTACTGCCAATTGGTACTCAAGTATTTGAAGATTTTAATAATTTATAGTTTTAAATTAATGGAAAATTAATATGATGGTTTAGATTTTATTATTAAAACATGCGTGTCCTGTGACACACTTTTTAAACTTGTAAATATTTTTGTAAATAAAAATCCTGTTAATTATTAATCTTTAGATTATGTCTTTCATGCACCATGAGTCTGGTAATTTATTTTAATATTAGTTTTTGTTTCAGGTTTCGTTCGAATTCTTAATGTTTATTAGATGTGAAAATTTTGTAGATGTAACTTGGTTATTTAAGGGGTCTAAAAGCTACTTCTTCCTCGACAAATCACACAACGCAATCGGGGGCTGTTTTTGGAGATATTGTTCTCCCCCCTTTTGGATAATTATGTATAAATTATCCCAGAAGCTAGCCAGGACCGAGTTTAACAATCATTAACTTTTTTATTATGAATTTTTCAATTAGCACTATGCACTTGTACAGGTTGAGTAATTAAGAGGTGGTAGCTGAATTACTCTGGGGTTTTGGGAATTGGATAAGGGTTGAGTCTCCCCTCTCTTCCTATGTTTGCATTATTAATCTCGCTTTTGTACCTGCACCTTTTAAATAATACTAATTGTTTTCCCCAATTAATAATCCCCAATAACCCCCTTCATCACATCTGTATGTTGGGTACTTAAAGCTGGTTACCGTTATATGGACCTAGTTCTGCCCAACATACGGATTCCACCTACTTCACTGGTTACCGTGACTTTCAGGATCTTTTCTGAGGTTATTAAAAAAATATTTTTCCATTATATGGAAGATGGAAGTAATATTAGTTCAAAGAGGTAATTTTATTTTTTTAAACACGCGTTACTCATGGTTGTTAAAATTAGAATTATAAACTTGGTACCAATCGAGAATATGACAAGTTTTTCTGACTCATTTTTCAACTAAATGGCTTACATGAAATTTTGAACATATAGGTTTGTTTTGAAAAATGGTTATAAGTGAATGACTATCATTTATTATGTGTATAGGATAATTTTTTCTGTCTAATATTATTAGTACAAATTTTATCACATTTACACAGGGAAAAGTTTAAAAAATATTTATGAAGAAAATTTTTGAACAAATTGATTTAAGTGAAAGGAAATATTTTTTTTTGTATAAACATTGAAAAATATTGAAGAATGTTAAAAATCATACAGCAAAGAATCATTAGTGTGTTTTGAATGACCATACGAATTTACAAAGAGTTTTGAAAAATAGCATAGTGTTTTATGTGTACTGAAAATTTTGAGAAAATTTAAATAATTTGTTAGTAGAAAGAATTCATTTTTTTGTGTGTTATATGTATATTATCTTGTTTATTTTGGGGTAAAAACAACTGAAAAAGTATATTGTATTTTTAATACTAATGTGTATAAGAATTTTATTAGGTTTATTTTATGTCGAGAAAAAATAAGTCAAAAGTAACTCAAATTCTAATAATTTAGGAGCGCAGACGCGTAGTAAATTACGAGAAGTTGCTAAACAGTTAGAGGTGACAAAGATGTCGCACGAGGACGATAAAACGCCGTTATCGCAGGTGTTGAGCTTAATAGCTCCTTTCGATACTAAGAAAATCACGAATGTTAAATTTTATTTAGAGGAGTTCGATTCCTTTTTAGACAGAGCGGAAGTAAAAGAAGATTTTAGACTGCAAATTTTAAAAGCTAAATTTACCGGATCAGCACGCGAAAAATTGGTGCTGGACGATAATTTAAATAGCGAAAAGAATTATTCTACTTTTAAAAAGAAAATTCTGGATATTTTTTCAAAAAAAGATCTATTTACCGAAAATCAGACAAAATTTAATTCGATTAAACAGAAACCCGATCAGAGTGTAAGAGAATTTATAGAAGATTTTAATATTTTGGCAAGTAAATGTTTGAATATAACAGGGTATGCAAATGAAAAAGGGACTAAGGATTTTTTCGAATTAAGATAAATTTTTTGATGCGATTAATCCGTTAATTTCTTTGGAACTGAGGAAATCGGATATTAAAGAATATTCAAAATTGTGCGAGAAGGCTCTACAATTAGAGAGTGCCTTCAAATTCACAATAAGTGATTAAATAAATAATGTCACAGAAAAATTCGAAAATAAAGATGCAGTCTATGAAAATTTGTTAAAACAAAATGACGAGCAATTAACTTACATCTCTAAATTATCAGATCAGGTAAATGAATTGAAATTAAGAGAAACTAACGTCAATAAGAAAGATAAAGTAGATGAAAAATTTTGTGAAATTTGTAAAACTATTAAACACGATTTACAAAATTGCTTTTATAATGGGAAAAATAAAAACAGAAAACCGAATTTTCAGAGACAGTAAAATTTTGAAAATTTCAATTCTTGGAGTGGTTCTAATAGACCACTTGTAGGATTTGGGTATGTGACTCCAAATCACCAGGGCTACCCTCCGTTTATACCAAATTTTGAACGGCAGACGAATACTAATTATGATAATTACGGTAATTTTCACAGACAGCATAATTATAGGGATTATGGTGACTTTCAGAGAAAACAAGATTTTAATAGTTACAATCACGATTATTATTTAAACGATAGGTTTCAGGACAGAGGTTTGCGTTATAGGGAACCTTCACAACAGAGAAGTGGAAATAGGGATGCTAGAGAAAGGTACAATAATTCGCAGTACGCGCGTTACGATAGGAATTATGGTAACGAAAGACAGCAGAATGATACTAGAGATTCACGGAATTATGACAGAAATGGAGATTTTCAAAAAAGGCAGAATAGAGGTAAAAGGAATAATCAGGGGGATAACTCCAAAACCAAAGGTTGACCCTTTGGCCTTAACCAAAAAAAGGTAGACAACTAGAAAATAAATAGGTATTGATTTAGGTGTAGTGTGTAAATAGGAATAGATAATTATTCATCTACAGGAATTGTCGCAAACAGTTTAAAAAAAACAAACAAACAAAAAAAAAAAATAGTAAAAGTTAGAAAATCCAGTTCTCTTAGATAAATTTTCTCTAAATTGTATATATATAGTTTTTTTTTCATTAGGGTATAATGTGTTCATAATGTGTGTTTTTTTTCGTGCAAGCATAAGTAGTGTATTTTCAGTGTTTTGGGTATAATTTCAATTTTTATCATAGGGTTTTTGGTGGTATAAATTGAATTTACAGTCGTTAAAGACTAAATTTATTATATCTGTTAGAATAGTTGATATATATTGGTAAGTAGTTTAAAAAACCGATGGATTTCATTTAGTAATGGATAGTGTGTAGAGTGATAGTTTGGGTGTACACAGAAGGGTTAAATTTTGAAAATTTTATTTTCTACTGAAATAAGTTTAGTCTTCGTACTATGTGTTAAGTAGCTAACATAGATAGTAAAAAGTTAGAATTAACTGGCTCAGATGAAAATAAAACGGTATCATTAACGAGATGAAAAAAAAAAAAAAATTAAACTTCAAAAAGTCCTTCCGGTCAGTGCCGGGAGGAAGAGGTAGCTTTCATATTCCTTATTTTTAAAAAGCCAACTTATATTATTCAAACACACGAAGCTCAATTTAGTGGAAACCGAATATAGGAGATTCAATACTAATTTTTATCAATATAATGAATGAGAATTTTGCGAAATTAGTCAGCTTTATCCAAGCTGCTTTTCTTTAAAGTAACTTATATTTGGCTGCCAAATTTGGCGATTTCTTAAAGTGCCTGCCATTTTAAGACAACATGGTGGATGAGGCTAACCAGTGAACTTGGTCGAGACCTTAGTAATTGCTGTGCACATGCTCACTCACACCGGAATCGGTTGATATATACGAGTGCTGTCGCAGGCAAAAAATCAGATTTTTCAAAATGTCACCCACATTAGAAATTGAAACTGCTATATCTGAGCCATTTTTTAAGATAAAGACAAACAAAAAATGCTCCTAAAATCCTTATATCAAGGTCAAATACTTAAGAAACAAACCTTTTTCAATTTCTAATTTTTTTGCACCTCACTTTAAATATATATATTTTTTTAATTTAATGGCCGCCATTTTGAAACAAGATGGCTGACGAATCTGGCCAGCGAACTTGCTCGAGATATTGATGTATACTATCCACATGCCTTCTTACATCGAAATAGGCGACTACGTGTGTTATCGCGTGACAAATACAAGATCGTTTCAAAATGTTAGCCATGCTAGAAATTCAAAGTGCTATAATTCAACCATTTTTTAAGATATAAACAAAAGAACAAATTTTCAGAAACAAAAACTGCTCCGGAATCTTTGTATCAAGGCCAAACACATAAAAAAAAATCTTTTTTCATTTTACAATTTTTTAATACCTCATTTTAAATTTTAAATTTAATTTGTTTAATGGCAAACCTTTTGAAACAAGATGGCGATTGAAGCTGGCCAACGAACTCGGTCGAGACATCGGTATGTACTATGTACAGACGAAGTTGCATCCAAATCGGTTCATAAATACGCCTGGGCCAATCCATTTCATGTGGTCCAGCACTGGTTGCTCGACCATTTTCAAAAAATCTGAAATTTTTTGTACAACTCTAACATGATGGAAGTTCAAAATGACTATTATTTTAATTTTATTAATTTTTGTTTGTGCATGGCGACCATCTTTGTTTCATCGTCTGCAGCAATTTTCTCGCAGGAAGGGTTTACGGAATTGTAAATAATTCATTGTTTATTTCTCCAATTCAAGTGCGGTTTACAGCAATTTGTACAGAATACATTGGGCTAAAAATCTGGTAATAGAGTAGTTTCCGAAACTAAATGCTTATTGGTGAAATTTAGGCACAAAGTTTATTTTTTCCCAAAATTTGTCCGTTCACAAGAGGAAATTTTGTAGCAAGGAAAACTGTCAACATGGCATACTTTTTTTTACAAATAGGCTGAAAGTACTTGTACTCACACGCCAAGTTCCAGATCTGGGATGTTCTTTCTTTTCGCTAAAAAAATTCCCAAATTTTTCAAAAATGTCAAAAATCGCACTTTTGAGGCTTTGATATCTCTAGCGGGGCACGAGATAAAAATCTGAAATTCGGGTTCCTGAGAGTATTGTATGATAGTGTTATGCACAAGAAGTTTCAGGATGGAGATTTGATTACAAGCTGAGATATGGCAAGGGCAACATGTCAAAACAATACTGCCAAACTATTGTTTTGTTGTAGTCACAGCTAAGTATTTATCTCAGAGTGTCATTTAAATTTATTTTTTTATTATCTTTAAATATTAGTAACAGAAAATAAAGCCTTTTGCAAAGCTTAGAAATTAATTTAAAAAATAATTATGCCTAAGACTTTGTATGGTTTCAGTAATTTTTCTTGTAATTTTAGCAACTAAAAGAATTCTCGACACTTTTACATAAAGAAAAAAAAATATTTTTATACAAGACTTAAGACAAAAACAGAATGGGGAAAGAAAAAAGCTGTTAATTTTGTCATACTTGTTGAGACATGATCAAATGTGTCAAAACACATTCTTGCTTGTTGGTTTAAAAACCACAATTTTGATCTTTTTCAAAATTTTATTTGTAATAACCAAAAGTCTTGTCATCTCTTAATAACTTGAAGTTCTTGGCCCTGCTAGCTCATAGAAAAAACTTTGAAATCACTATGTGCGAGTCTCATTTCATTAATAATTCCTAGCTTACTTCTTATGCAAAAATGTCTTTTTTCTACAGCATGAATTCTGAAAGGGCTCTGAAAATTACTTGAGGCTGATGCATGGTAATATCGTATAATGTTTCATTTACAGGAACATACTTATGGTAGGACATGTTTCAGGGACTGGCAAGCAGCATTAAAATTGTGGTTTTTAAACCAACAAGCAGGAAAGTGCTTTGACACGTTTGATCATGTCTCAATATGTAGGTTAACATTAACAGCTTTTCTCTTTCCCTATTCTGTTTTTGTCTCAGGTATTGTATAAAAATATGATTTTTCTTTATGTAAAAGTGCTGAGGTTTCTTTTAATTACTAAAACTACAACAAAAATTACTGAAACAATAAAAAATATTACTTAGGAATAATTATTTTTTAAATTAATTGCTAAGCTTTGCAAAAGGGTTTATTTTCTGTTACTATTATTTAAAGATAATAAAAAAAATAAATTTAAATGACACTCTGAGATAAATACATAGCTGTGACTACAACAAAACAATAGTTTGGCAGTATTGTTTTGACATGTTGCCCCTGCCATATCTCAGCTTGTAGTCAAATCTCCATCCTGAAATTTCCTGTGCATAACACTACCATTCAATACTCTCAGCAACCCGAATTTCAGATTTTTATCTCGTGCCCCACCAGAGATATCAAAGCCTGAAAAGTGCGATTTTTGACATTTTTGGGAATTTTTTTAGCGAAGAGAAAGAATGCCCCAAATCTGGAAGTTGGCGTGTGAGTACAAGTACTTTCAGCCTATTTGTAAAAAAAAGTATGTCATGTTGACAGTTTTCCTTGCTAGAAAAATTTCCTCTTGTAAACGGACAAATTTTGGGGAAAAAAACTGAAACTTTATGCCTAAATTTCACCAATAAGCATTTAGTTTCGGAAACTACACTATTACCAAATTTTTAGCCCAATGTATTCTGTACAAATTGCTGTAAACCGCACTTGAATTGGAGAAATGAACGATGAATTATTTACAATTCCGTAAACCCTTCCTGAGAGAAAATTGCTGCAGACGATGAAACAAAGATGGCCGCCATGCACAAACAAAAATTAATAAAATTAAAATAAGTCATTTTGAACTTCCATCATGTTAGGGTTGTTGTACAAAAAATTTCAGATTTTTTAAAAATGGTCGAGCAACGAATTAATGATTTTTTGGACCATTTGAAATGGATTGACCCGCCTGTTATCGCGTGACAAAAATCAGGTCGTTTTAAAATGTCAGCCACAATAGAAATTCAAAATGCTATAACTCAGCCATTTTAGGTAGCTTTCATTACAAAAAGCTACCTATTGCAGCCGTTCGGAGGAAAGCGATTTCAAAAAATTTTGGTATATTTTCACCGATCATGACCCACAGACCCAGAAACTACCTTCCGTTCAAAATTGATATATATATATATATATCTGACATTTGTCACACTGTAACTCTCGTATTTATGAACCGATTTCAATGTAATTCGGTGTGTACATAGTACATACCAATTTCTCGACCGAGTTCGTTGGCCAGCTTCATCCGCCGTTTTGTTTCAAAATGGCGGCCAGTTAAAATTTAAAAAAAATTAAAATTTGAAATGTGGTACCAAAAAATTAAAAATGGAAAAATATTATTCTCTTGTGTATTTGACCTTTATACAATGATTCCGGAGCAGTTTTCGTTTCGTCTATATCTTAAAAAATGGCTGAGTTATAGCATTTTGAATTTCTAGCGTGGCTGACATTTTGAAGCGTCCTGAATTTTGTCACGCGATAAAAGGTGTATTTATGAACTGATTTCGATGTAATTCGGTGTGTACATAGTACATACCAATGTTTCGACCGAGTTCGTTGGACAGCTTCATCCGCCATTTTGTTTCATAATGGCGGCCATTTAAATTTAAAAAAAAAATTAAAAATTTGAAATGTGGTACCAAAAAATTGAAAATGGAAAAATATTTTTAAAATTTTAAAAATATTTATAAATTTTTCTTATGTATTTGACCTTTTACAAAGATTTTGGAGCAGTTTTTGTTTCGTCTATATCTTAAAAAATGGCTGAGTTGCAGCATTTTGAATTTCTAGCGTGGCTGACATTTTGAAACGTCCTGAAATTTGTCACGCGATAAAAGGCGTATTTATGAACCTATTTGGATGTAACTTCGTTTATACATTGTACATACCAATGTCTCGACCGGGTTCGTTGGCCAGCTTCATCCGCCATCTTGTTTAAAAATGGCGGCCATTTAAATTTTTAAGAAAAATTTAAATTTGAAATGTGGTACCAAAAAATTGAAAACTGAAAAAATATTTTCTTCTTATGTGTTTGACCTTGATGAAAAGATTCGGGAACAGTTTTTGTTTCGTCTACATCTTAAGAAATGGCTGAGTTATAGCATTTGAATTTCTAGCGTGGCTGACATTTTGAAACATCCTGATTTTTGTCACGTAATAACAGGCGTATTTATGCACCGATTTGGATGTACCTTGATGTGTACATAGTGCATACAAATATCTCGACCGAGTTCGTTGGCCAGCTTCATCCGCCATCTTGTTTCAAAATGGCGGCCATTTAAAAAAATAAAAAAATTAAAATGAGATACCAAAAAATTGGAAAATGAAAAGGATTTTTTTTTGTATGTGTTTGACCTTAATACAAAGATTCCGGAACAGTTTTTGTTTCGTCTATATCTAAAAAAATGGCTGAGTAATAGCATTTTGAATTTCTATTGTGGCTGACATTTTAAAACGACCTGATTTTTGTCACGCGATAACAGGCGCATTTATGAACCGATTTGGATGTAACTTGGTCTGTACATAGTACATACCAATGTCTCGACCGAGTTCGTTGGCCAGCTTCATTTGCCATCTTGTTTCAAAAGGGTTGCCATTTAAAAAAAATTAAATTTAAAATGAAGTATTAAAAAATTGGAAAATGAAAAAGATTATTTTTATGTGTTTGGCCTTGATACAAAGATTCCGGAGCAGTTTTTGTTTCTGAAAATTTGTTCCTTTGTTTATATCTTAAAACGTGGTTGAATTTATAGCACTTTGATTTTCTAGCATGGCTAACATTTTGAAATGATCTTGTATTTGTCACGCGATAACACACGTATTCGCCTATTTCGATGTAAAAAGGCATGTGGATAGTATACATCAATACCTCGACCAAGTTCGCCGGCCAGATTCATCAGCCATCTTGTTTCAAAATGGCGGCCATTAAATTAAGAAAAATATATATATTTAAAGTGAGGTGCAAAAAAATTAGAATTTGAAAAAGGTTTCTTTCTTAAGTATTTGACCTTGATATAAGGATTCAGGAGCATTTTTTGTTTGTCTTTACCTTAAAAAATGGCTCAGATGTAGCAGTTTCAATTTCTATTGTGGGTGACATTTTGAAAAATCTTATTTTTTGCATGGAACAGCACTCGTATATATCAACCGACTCCGATGTGAGTGAGCATGTGCACAGCAATTACTATGGTCTCGACCAAGCTCACTGGTTAGCCTCATCCACCATGTTGTCTTAAAATGGCAGGCACTTTAAGAAATCACCGAATTCGGCAGCCAAATATAAGTTACTTTAAAGAAAAGCAGCTTGGATAAAGCTGACTAATTTCGCGAAATTCTCATTCATTATATTGATAAAAATTAGTATTGAATCTACTATATTCGGTTTCCACTAAATTGAGCTTCGTGTGTTTGAATGATATAAGTTGGCCTTTTTAAAATAAGGAATATGAAAGCTACCTCTTCCTCCCGGCACTGGCCGGAAGGACTTTTATAGATATAGACGAAACAAAAACTGTTCCAGAATCTTTGTATTAAGGTCAAACACATACGAAAAAAATCTTTTTCATTTTCCAATTTTTTGGTATCTCATTTTAATTTTTTTATTTTTTTAAATGGCCGCCATTTTGAAAGAAGATGGCGGATGAAGCTGGCCAACGAACTCGGTCGAGATATTTGTATGTACTATGTACACACCAAGGTACATCCAAATCGGTTCATAAATACGCCTGTTATAACGTGACAAATATCAGGACGTTTCAAAATGTCAGCCACGCTAGAAATTCAAAATGCTAAAACTCAGCCATTTTTTAAGATATAGACGAAACAGAAAGTGCTCCCGAACCTTTTTATCAAGGTCAAACACATAAAAAAAATATTTTTTCAATTTTCAATTTTTTGGTACCACATTTCAAATTAAAATTTTTCTTAAAAATTTAAATGGCCGCCATTTTTAAACAAGATGGCGGATGAAGCTGGCCAACGAACTCGGTCGAGACATTGGTATGTACTATGTATAAACGAAGTTACATCCAAATCGGTTCCTAAATACGCCTTTTATCGCGTGACAAAATTCAGGACGTTTCAAAGTGTCAGCCACGCTAGAAATTCAAAATGCTATAACTCGGCCATTTTTTAAGATATAGACGAAACAAAAACTGCTCCGGAATCTTTGTATAAAGGTCAAATACATAAGAAAAAAATATTTTTCCATTTTCAATTTTTTGGTACCACATTTCAAATTAAAAATTAAAAAAAAATTTTAAATGGCCGCTATTTTGAAACAAGACGGCGGATGAAGCTGGCCAACGAACTCGGTCGAGACATTGGTATGTACTATGTACACACCGAATTACATCGAAATCGGTTCTTAAATACGAGAGTTAGTGTGACAAAGGTCATATATATATATATATATATATATATGTGGATATTTATATATATATATATATATATATCAATTTTGAATGAAGGGTGATTTCGGGGTCTGGGGGCCATGATCGATGAAAATATACCAAAATTTTTTGAAATCGCTTTCCTTTGAACGGCTGCAATAGGTAGCTTTTTGTAATGAAAGCTACCTAAAAATGCAAGTTTTACATTAGAATTTTAGTTTGTAGTTTGATTAAATATGATACTAGGTACTTAGTAGAGGTGTTTTTGAACATGTGGAGTTAATTTTAAGAGTGGGAATTACTTTTTTTGGGGTGGGGGGGGGTATGGCTCTGTAGGGAGCAATTAGGCTAAGTGCGCATAAGGGTTAAATGCAATATAGTAAATTTTTTCCGTTGCAGGTTAAAAAATGTTTTTGGATGTTATAAACTATAGAGTTGGGTTGGGTTGATTGTTGACGGCCAATTATCTACACGAGGGGTATGGGCCCTGGGGGGAGTGCCTTCCGTGGAGGTCTTTCTAGGGGAACCTAATCCGTATTAACGCATGGAAATCCACGGTTCGAAGAAAACCACGAAAACTCCGAGCGATTAGGCCGACGGGCGCGATTGGGTTCGATACCCAGCACCTCCCGTCTACTAGCTTCGAGAGCAGAGTCTCTCA
This sequence comes from Maratus speciosus, assembly GCA_963932465.1. NCBI lineage: Eukaryota > Metazoa > Arthropoda > Arachnida > Araneae > Salticidae > Maratus > Maratus speciosus. The sequence continues at coordinate 270,836,334 of OZ010787.1, read as the reverse complement.
GCCACTATAAACTATAGAATGTTGGTTTTAAAGATGTAAACAAAAGAAAAAGAAAAAGAAAAAAAATAAATAAACAACAACAACAACAAAAAAAACAAATAAATAAATAGTTTGTTTTTAAATCAAAGTTAACGTATAGTTTATTTATTAGTAACAAGTTTGATCGTTATTTTTATTAAAATATAATCAAAATGCAAAATATTGTTTTTAAAAAAAAAACGCCCATATTTTCTAAATAATTCGCTTAACATTTGTAAGCTAAAAAAAGTTTAGCGTAGTGACGACCTCTACTTCTCAAAATTTTAAAATTGAGGGGGGGGGGGGATTGCACTGATAGGACAAATATATAGCAATGATATAAATCTTGATAAATATTACATTAGAAATATGTATGAATAAAATATATAGACAATAATAAATTGTTCAATACTCACAGTAAATTATTATGGCATTATATGTAGGGTGTCTACCAGTTATAGATAAAATATAGTATTGATAGCATCAGTAATATTGCGGACAGAGCTCTTTAGTTTCTCCGAGCAGAAGTAGGATGCTGTTACGGTGTGGAGAAGTTTTTTTTCCCATCCCTCAGCCGTGGGATGAAGAAGAACAATCTTTTCAAACTGTCAGCCGTTGGAAAAGATAGTACCCGGGGATTGAGGAGTGATTGATGGGATTATCTCGTGGAGGTTCACAGAGCACGGTATAATTACCTTTTCCTGCGTTTTCCTCCCCAAAGGTCAAAACGGGGCTGTGGAACGGGAAAGGACAGTTGACGGGACATTCGCGTCTGTTACTTGGCGATGAGAGGAAGGGATTTCGCCAAGCACTGAATTGCAGAAATAGGATAGTTTTTTAAACACCGGCCCGATATAAAAATTTAAATGAAGTGATATAGTCCAGGGGAAATGTACATTTTACCTTGCAAAAGGTCGAGTAAAAGATTTTTTTATAAATTGTTTATAATGATGCCAACATGGAAAAACAAAGTTTTCTAACAAAATTTCTTAAGGCTAAATTTTTTGTGACCGAAAAACAACAAAATTTTGGGACAATTTTTGATTTTTTGGAAATATCTCGAGACTCGTTGCCGTAGCATATTATTTGTCAATTACAATATTAAAGAGGATAAAATTCTCTACAGCTTTCATACCTACAACTTTTTTATACACTCAATAACAAGTGCAGTACGCTATTTCAAAAATGGGACAATTTTTTCAATTTTCTTAAAAACCGTGAAAAACGTAGTTTTGCCGCGATTATTCAAATGTTCCCCGCAGATTTAATTGTGTACGTCGATTTCTAAAAATTGGTAGCAGTAAATTATCTATTATTTGCGCACTCAATTATTATTTGCACACTTGTAATAAATATTTTCAATAATATAGAATTTAGAATAAACAATATAGCAAATTGTTTTTTCTAAAAAATGTTTTTCGGAATCTCCAGTGCCTTAAATGTGTAAATCCGTCAAAAAAAAAAAAAAAATCGATTTTTAAAACAATTACAAGACTTACCCTATACTACGTATGATGGGTAAGTAATAAGGAAATGATAATTATTTTTCAAAATCGGCAAAACATTTTCAAAGCGAAAAGGAATGCGATATTAAAAATTTTGTCTTTATTTTCATCTCAACAGACATTTTATATGCAATAAATTTATATAATTTTAAAAGTAGGGCAGAGTGTAGATGAATGAGACAATTTTCGTATTCAGACAGTAACTTTAAGTGTATACAATGTTAACTTCAAAGCATTGTTTAAAAGAATTTTTCAATCTGTAGTAACTTATTGCCACGATAGTTTCAATTAAAAAAGATTTCTTGCTTAATTTTAATAAATTTTATAATTTTTATAATACATAGATATTTTTCCAGGTATCAATGGAATAGGTGGGTCATTTTCAAAATCTGTCCATGTTTTGAAATAACAAAATCAAATTTTTAGAAATAATCAAAAAGTTTTAATTGTTTGTAAGTAATTACCTTACCTCATAAACATTAATATACAAGCATCAGCAGAGACCAAATTACTAATTTAACATTTTAAAACTATTTTTTTAATTTTAATGCACTTGGTATAATGACATAAGTGAGCACGGTAATGACAAATTAAGCAAAATAATTTTATTTTTCCCTAGGCATAAAAGGCAGCCATTTTATCTTCTGGCCCATACAATGATTTTTTATTTATCATATAATGAAAGCAGATTAAGAAATAAAAGTTCATTTAATTATCAATTAGAATTGGGTACGGATTTGAATTTGGATTAGAATTGGGTAAAATGACTTACAAAAGAATACTCACCAAAACATTCAAAGTCTTTGCTTGTTTTATTGAAACTATCAAACTATTTACTCTATTCACCTAAAACTGATAACAAGTTGACTTAGGAGTATTTTTGCCTTGATAAAAAGGCATGTGCTGTTCTCTAAAAAAATTCGGAGGAACTTTTTGTCAGAAGCATGGCAATGACTCTCTTTCTTGGGACACGGTTTAAAAAAATTATTAAGAATTATAGATAAGTTTAATTAATGAAAATAAATATTTTTTTTATTAATATCATCTTAATAAAAAAAAATGTATTAAAAAATTATAACCATCTGTTTTAAATAGGACTTTGCCAAATCTTTACCTAATAAATTGCTTGTTGAGACAACCTACGGTAATGATATTTTGACTACAAAAGAATATATTTCTTATTTTTAAAATTTTTATAAATAATAATATATCTGTAAATTATCACTAAAAAACATGATAGTTAAAATGCAATAATTAAAATTATGATATTTAACTATTTTTCTGTGCAAATGTGAAAGGACAGTAAAACATGAGACTTTTTTTGAAAATCACCCAGGTATGAAAATTTGCGAAAAACATATTTTATTCCCCACTACAATGGTAATATTTTATTTACCAATTATTAATAACATATGTTTTAATGTTTTACTGTTTTAAAGATCGCAAACATTGAATTGTAGTTCCCTATAAAAAAAAAGGGGGGGGGGGACTCAAAAGATAAATATATTTTATGAAAGAAATGCCTTTACCTTATAAAATAGCTACAATGAAAAGGACACCAGATTATTTCACTAACTAATATTATGCATTTATATACTCTATATATTATATGCATTTATATAATCTGTATATACGGAATTCGGTCTTTAAAGAGAAGTATATATTTTTTCAAGAGAAAGAATATGAGCAGTTATACCTGCTAAGACGGAAACCTGTTTAAATCGGAATATATTTCTGTTCCTTTGGGTACGGTTTTCAAGGTTTTCATGAATCAATATCTTGCAAAGCTGATTACGTAGTTCAGCATTACGTATTTAATGCTTACACACTTAAAATTTTCAAAATCCGGCTATTAGAGATTTATTAAAATTCCCGTGGTAAATTTTCTATTTAAAAGAGGGGGGAAGGGTTGAGTAACATATGAATAGTAAGGTAACATAATAGCATATGAACCATTTTCAATGGATACGACTTTCACGAGTATATGGATGTTCTCAAATCCAAAGACGCAACTTTATGCACAAGTTTTAATTCATTTTTGTTCGGAAATGCATGAAATGGTCAGGTGCTGTTTTTCAGAAACTATGTAATCGAAAGGCGTTTTCCCGTTTTTGGTAAACGTAATAGATCTTTCAGAAAATACCATCAATATGGGCGTTTTGAACCGAATTTCCGACAGAAAAAAACAGCCAGAGAGAGGAGAAAACCCGTTTATCATTCGACCAAAATTGTTTAGAATTCGATAATTAATTTATTTATCAAAGAACGGAAAACTCTCTTCGATTCCAAATCTCTTCCATAGTCAACCAGTGTTGAATTCAGACACTTTTCTCCGGGAGGGATTTCTGTGGATCCGGGGGGGGGGGGGGGGATTGCGCTTTGTGACTATTGAAAACACAAAAACTTAAATCTTAAGGGGGGGACATCACATTGCTCTAGGGGGAAATGTCCCCCCGGGCCACCTCCTGAATCCAACACTGTAGTCAACCCTGCCAATTTTGTACTTCTACGTTTAAAAATAAGTTAGTACATGTGTCAGAAAGTTTCACGCTTGTTGAGCAGGGCACTTGAGAACCAATTTAAGTAGACATGTGCTACTTGAGCCGATGCTAAATTTACAACATAAATACAGAAATATAACATGTCCATCGTAGAGATCGTCGTCAGATAGTTACATGATGCCCCATCATCAGCGCGCAGGCTACATTATTTTTTTCTAGATAGTCGAACTGGGACGGAGCTGGACTTAATTACTTGCATGAAGTGTCAGGCAGGCAGTACGTTTTTAAAAAATAGTAATACTCATAATGAACTTCCGTTAATGGAATCATTGAAAATATACATTAAGGTGGTTCTCAAATCCCCTGCTCAAAAACGTGAGACTTTCTGACAGATTTTCTTACTCATTTTTAACTGTAAAGGCATAAAATTGACAAGCCTGATTATTGAAACTGTTGGAAACGAATATTATTTTCCATTTTTGATAAATTAATTACTTATTGAGTTATAAGCGATTCTTGTCACGTGACGACAGGTTTTTCTCCTTTCCCGTGCTATCGCTTAGTGAAATTTTATTCAAAACGCCAACTTTGACAGTATTTTTTGATAGTTCTTTTGCTTTATAAAAAAATGTACAACACCATTTGATTACGAAGTTTCTGAATAAGAACACCTGCCCATTTTATACATTTCTGAACATGAATTAACTCAGAAATGTGTCAGAAAGTAGCTCCTTTGGATTTGAGAATAGCCTTAATAAATTATAAAGAAATATTTTCAAAAATCTACTTTTATTATACAGCTTCAAAAGTTATCATTTTTTAATCTTCTTTTTTCTTTTATTCTAAACTACTACATTATTATTATTTTTTAATGAATCTTTATTTGAATGCTGAAAAGTCTTTAGTTTCTAAGTAATAATTAAGGTTGTTATTGTGTAATTTGTCTTAAGAGACATAATCTATAATATATTGAAAAATTTCCCCATAAATATGTACTCTGTAATCTTGACCCGACAGGGTTATATTTGTTTTTTTCATGGGCCGGGGCAGATCAGTTTTTACTGATTTTTGTACGGACTGGGCCCTGAACTGTGAAAATATCTGCCCGGGCCGACTTTTAATTTTACACTGACCGGGTCAAGATAGTTTTCGTTCGGGCCGAGCTGGGTTGAGCCTGGTCCTGGAAATTCGGCCCGTGCAGACTTCCAGCTTGGAGCCGAATTCTCTCTCTGCTCATTGTAAGCGTGACAACGTCAAAATAGGTTGCGACAAAAAATGTTATTAAATTAAAACAATGAAGTATGTGTATACAATATAATTAATATAACTTTTGTTATAAAGTTTTTATTTCATTAAAACTGCACAAACAATAATAAATAAATACAATATGTAATTATTTGTCACTGTATAGACTGAAATTTTAAGTGAACATTTTGAATTACCTTTTATATAATAATTTTTATAAATATGAAAGAAATATTATTAAAAAACAAAACAAAATTAAGTTCATTTTTATGCAATGTAGTGTATTGTTTACCATACATTGTATATATCAGTGAAGTCAGCTATCATTATTTAAATCTAAATAATGTAACTAAATTTAAATATTAATACTTAAAGTAGTAATCTATTATCTTATTTTATTAAATTACTATTCTCATTAGATTATTAATGTCCATTGACTATATAACTTAATATTTTCTCTCATAAATTAATTTTAAATTATATAAAAATTACTCTTGTACTCTGTGATATTAGAACATTTTTCTACCTCTTACCCCCTTCCTTTTTGTTTGTTTGCTTGTTTTATTTATGTTTATTATTTTTGACTTAATAATCTAAAATTAAATTAATTTTGAAGCAAATAAAGGTTACCCTTTTTGAAAGATAAAATAAAAAATTTAAATGAAGGTGAATGTCTTATATGATAAAGTACGAATCCAAGCAATTTTGTTCAAACAAGTATTATTTTAATTTCTGAATACTTTTTATGAGCAAAAGTTTTCATGATTTAGCCGAGAAGTATTTTTATCATTTCATTTAGGAAAAATAAGTATTATTACATATACCTACAATAAGACCTTATTAAATAGTGAAAGGCCCATTACATACAGTAAACCTGCCTTTTCATGGCAAGCATATCTTAAAAGTTAGTTTTAATCATCCATTTTGTCAGATTTTTTTTTTAATTCCTTGCAACCACAATAAAATTATTTTGATAAATAATTTACAAGTTTTTTAAAACTGGAATATTTTATCTCAGTAAGTTACTTTTTAACCTGATGGAATAAATAAAAATTATGCTCTGTTTTTCTAAAATCTAAAAAAGAGGGGGTCCTTATAAAATATATTCCTATACGTCTGATAAAAAAGAATATATTTATATAAACTGATATATTGAACAATCAATAATACGTAACAGACATAATACAGTACACAAACAATACAAATTTACTGCAGCCTTCCCCCTCCCCCCACACACAATTTTTTTTTTTTTTTTTATTAATCAGTATTTTTGTAATGGCATAAGACATACCAAGGTTAAAAAAATGTGCATTTTCTTTAAATCCAAATTTCTACTAAATAACCATCCCTAATATGTCAAATATAAATAAAAAATATAAACAGTCATCTCCACAAGCCCCACTCCCAGAGTAAAACCTGCATTGCTCCAATGTAACTTTTCAACTGTTTTATTATAGATCACAGTACTTTATTTGTTTCCTTGATGTAAAGCATATTTTAAAAATATTTCAAAACAAAAATGCTCAATGATAAATTCAGGAGATGGCTTTGGTGTGTGCATGTGCGTGTTTGTGTGTGTGTGTGTGGGGGGGGGGGGATCTTTCTGGAAGTTTTTGCTTGAATTTAATGCTTATTAATGTAGTTTAAGTGCAAATCTTCCCTGCAACCACTGGAGCTTTAAAAATTCCTCCTGGAGAAAAATGCCTGATTTTAACCCTAGAAATATTAAAGAAATATTAAAGTTTCTAAATTACTTAACGCACTTAGTTTTTACTTATTCTCGTACTAAATATGGCAAAAAGGGTATACATATAACATATTAAATGAGTTAAAGGAAATATTTAAAAACAAAATTGCTAAAAAATTATTAAAATTTACAAATTACTTAACGCACTTAGTTTTTACTTATTCTCTTACTAAATGTGGAATAAAGGGGATTCATATAGCGTATTATAAAACATATTAAATGAGTTAAAAGAAAATTTAAAAAACAAAATTGCTAAAAAAGTTATTAAAATTTACAAATTATTTGACATATTAAAATTTTATGTATAATTCTCTTAGAACTATGTACAAAAAGTCTATATAACTAGTATATGTTACAAAAACCAGACGTTGAAATTTTTTCTCAAAAACAAAACTAATAAAAAATTATGTTTTCTAAATAATTTAAGCATCTTTTTTTTTATTCTTTTGACAATTGTAAACACACACACACACACACACCCATACACATATACATACATATTATAAATTTTAGATGTATCAAATTTTCAAAAGAGAAAACTGTAATATTCATTTCAATAAAATCATAATCAAAATACTTGTATTTTACTTGTTGCATACAATTCTATATCATGTAACCCAAGTACATCTAAACAATACTATTTTTTTAATTGCAGATTATCTTAAATAAATCTTTTTTGGAACTTGTTTTTGCCCAGTATATTAATAAACATGAAATATTTATTAATATAGAGAAGGTACAATTTTAAAAATAAATATTTATTTTGTACGCGATTCTCTTTTCTAATTCGTTTTCTGGCGGGACCAATCCTACATGTTGATTATTTTCTATATAATAAATAATATTCAGTTAGCCAAACGAGGGATAAACTGCTTAATACAGTAACCCTACTCGTGCGCCGTAGCTTAGGGGGCATTTAAAGCTGGGGAGAATTCTATTGTCCGTGTGACCCGTGCCCAGCGTACCCAAGCCTTAAAAACGGGAACTGGATCCATCGAGTTAGTGGCAGAAAAGATAGGGCTCAAATATCTGTGTTACATTGAACAAATGGTAATCGCTCAAATACATCCGTTGGTTTTTCTTTACCGTAGACTCTGTCATCCAGTGGTTTCTCTTTACCTTCAACATTTCTGAATTATTGTATATAACAATAAATTACACTGCGCGAAAATTATGATAATTTTAACATCAGATTTACAGATGAGCAGCAGAAGTTACTTCAGTTATGTTCAGAACAGATTTCATCTTTTTCAAACGAAAGTTACAAATATCCCTAAGTCAACTTTTATTATAGGAAAAGCACACTCTAAACTAAAATGTCTGAAATTCAGACACTTAAGTGTCTGAAACGTAGTGTTCAATTTTCAGACGTTTTAAAATGTCTGAAAATTTTCAGACACTTCTTGCGTCTGAATTTCAGACACTTAAGTGTCTGAAACAGCGGTTTGGGTGTAAAAACGCAACAAAATCCCTACTTCCAGTCTCCGGCTACGGATGATTTGAAAAGTCAACCCCCAAAATACTCCATCTTTGTTGAAATTTATCTCTAAAAAACCATCGAACAAGGAAACCACTTATCCCATATCTACGTCCCCGTGGTTGCGCTGTTGGGGGTAACAGGCGGTCGGTTGACTGTTCAACTGGAACTTCTGCAGATGTCAAAAGTGTAATTAATCATTTCGAACCTCTTTCAAGAAATGAAAGGCGTGTTTTACAGGGCATTATTTAAAGATGCTGTCAATTCAGGATTGTGATCCCTGTCGCTTCAGTAATTAAATTAATTGTATCCGGGGTTCTTTGTTGACTTATAATAAGAAAAATATTGCATATAAAAATATGAAAACTGGAAATTTTATAGTGAAATGTACAATAAGTTCGCTGAAGCAAACAGATTTTAATTCGAAGAAATGCTCTTTAATGTTGAAAAAGGTAAAATAGTTCGATTAAAAAGTTTTATAGTATTAAAAACTAGCATTTTAACAACCTTTTTCAGGGACATTTTTTAAGTTTATATTTTCAATTTTATTTTCAAAACTGCACTATCTTAATTCATTTTACTTCATAATTCAAAAAAGTAATTTAGTTACCAATTTTTCCGTAAATTTAAAAAGCACTAATAATAATATTTCCTTTCCATAAACAAGGATATTTACACACGAGTATTGAAACAGAAAGACTACTTTAGAATAATTGTATTTTAATGTGAGAATAACATTATATGCAAAAAAAATTCCGTCATTAAAAAATTATAACATTGAACTGCCATCGGAAGCACACCTTTGTACATTTTTTTTTTTTTTTTAATTCTAGCATATCTGGATATGATTTAAAAAACTATTAAAATTTTGAATCACATACACAAATCAAGTTGAGTTCAATAAAACAATGTAATTAGGATTGTCTGTTTTTATTTTCAAACTTTAAAAAAATGTATCTTCAATAATGAAAGGTTTCTAATTCAGATTGACACTAAAAGTAAATTTACAAATGTGTTTCAAAACACACAGGTGCAGAGAAGGATGGGGGGAAGAGTTCGGGATTAAAACACCTCCCAGAGCTGCGATTTTGTATGTTTATACAAAACTCAAAGGTTTATAAAATCTTACACATTTTTTACACACATAGATTAAATAAAAATATCACAAATCTACGCATTTATTTTCATTACATCAAGTAATTGTCGGGGATTTATCTGCATTTTTTAGAAATTGAGTACATTAGTATAGTTAAACATTAGTCAAAATGTCAGTTTTTGGAAATTTATATCTCATGAGGAAACTATGCATTTTTTATAGGCATTTACGTATACTTCCCAGCATGTCAGTCAAAATAAAAAAAGACAAGCTATTATCTCTTTCCCTTCTCAATTATAACAATATTAATGTTGAAAAAATTGAAAAATCATCATTTTTGACAGTTTGTAACCCAAATAAAGGGGAGGATGACTTTCATATGAGATTTAGCAAGGTAAATACATATTGTCTAATACTTGTAGCAGGGTCGAAACTAGAGGGGGCAGAGGGAGCATGTGCCCCGGGCGTCAGAACGAAAAACATACGGGGCGCCAAATGAAGATTGGTTTTTGAGTTCTTAAGAACCAACACTAGCCTAATATTAAATGTACTGAAGCGTCCTTTTCAAATTTCTCGCTTGCATTTTAATATTTTTATTTATTTTTCTTCTTAGGATAGATGAGGTTGATTTTTAAAGTTGTTAGTTTGTATACGTTTTCGATTTTGGTTGCAGTTTTTTTTAATGAGGCTACTTTTAATTTCGGAACCGGTTCCGAAAGTGAAAGTAACTATAAAAAAAAAGCTGCAACAAAATTTGAAAAAGTAAAGATTACCCGATTAGAGATATACCTCAGCTATCCCAAACAGAAAAAATCATTTGAAAATATTAAAGTGCAAGCGAGAAATAGAAATTTGGAAAGGACGCTCACATAGGTTTAACATTAGCTAGCGAGTTTCTTCACCTTACTAGTGTAGTCTCTTAAGACAATGTGGCTATCTATCAATGTGTCACTGTCACTTTAACCGCCTCATTTGTAATTTTACAACTACCGTAAAATCTGTGAAATCTATATAACAGAATCCTGTCTTAGATGAAAAAATTACATGTTCCCAACAGAAAGAATACCATCAATTATACCTGCTAAGACAGAAACCTGTATAAAGCGGATTTTTTTTTTTTCGGTTCCTTTGGATTTCGTTTTCAGTGTTTTAATGAATCACTATTTGACAAAGTTGATTACGTAATTCAGTATTACGTATTTTTTTATTACATACTTTAAATTATAAAGAAAGTCGGTTATAAGAAACTTAGTGAAATTCTTTTTGTAAAATTACTTTGCGGGGGCCGGGGGGGGGGGGGGGGGGCGACGAATTCTATGTTTGCACCCGAGAGAAAAAAGGCTAGTTTCAGCACTTGTCGGACATTTACTTTTATTCCAACTGCTCTATGAGATTGAAATTGCAGAAATGACATTCAAAGAAAATTATGTGAAATATTTTCATTACAATTTTACGCATGTAAATTTTAAATATTGGGGGTAAATTTACAAAGATTTAATTACAAAAAAATTACAAGCCGTTCTTTGAGTTGAAACATACCTTTAGATTTTTGTTTATTATTATTATTCAACATTTTCTCAAATTTATACACGCTAATTATTTCTGTTGTCGACATCCGTTTTTCTAAGCATTTACATAACGCAGGACGATGAATAAGGTATCATTCGAAAGGATTTTGAACCGGCTTCTGGCATAGTTCAGTCACATTTCATTAAAACATGTTTTTAATTAAAATTGCAGTTAATTAAAAATTAAATCAGCATTGCTTTCACAAATGAAATGAGAGGTTTTTCTCAAATCAATATTGCCACAAAAATAAAATACCGCATTATTTCATACTCAGCAATGATTCTAAAAGAAAATAATAAATAGTACAAAAAAGAAAAAGTGTGACGTCTCCGTACGGTTTTATTTTATATTTATGATTAAAAAGCAAATTTGAAAGTGAAATGTTTAGAAGAATAGATACCATCGATCGACCGAAGCAGTGGTATTTCACGTGTTAGCTTTAAAACTGTGCTTTGTTGTATCAGATTAAATTGTATTTTATATGTATTAAATTTATTTCTCTTTGTCCCGGGTTTTTCACGAAGCGATGACATCATGTTTTAATGCAGTTAAAATACGATTGTTAATTTTTTTTTATCCCGCGTATCTTTTGCCATCTTCGATTATTTTTACTGTATAACTTTGATTGAATAAATGAGATGATATTCTGGTTCGTCTAATGTTTCTTGCATATATTTTTATCATTAATTCTCTTTTAAAAGTTTAAACCTGCACCTAAAAAATATTAGATATTGCTAAAAAAATATTAGAATAAAGTGTGAATTGGGTTCATTGACATATATTTTACTTCTGATGTCAACTTCCCTTTTTCTACGCACATACAAAACACACAACGATGAATGAAGTATCATACGACAAGTTTCTTAACACTTTTTTGACATAATACACTCAAATTTCGTTAAAATACGCTACTTGATTTAAGGAAAAAAAAATAAAACAAGCTCTTGATTAAAAATTAATGAAAAAAGCATCAGGAAATTTTTTTCAAAAATTGCACTGCGAAATGTGAAAGTCTCGCACATGTTTAGTGCTATATTTTAAATGTGCAAACTGTAATTTCGTTACCTATGCTTATAACTTGAGTTCCGCTGAATGTATTTTGATGGGATTTGCACAGTTACATAATTTTTCAAGGAAGGTTTTAGTCATTCTACGTTGCTTATAGTTATACAATTATGGGGAGAAATTCTTTAATCAGATGAAACCGATTATTAAAGATTCGCTTACATGGAAAGTGGGCGATTTTGATGAGACTTGCATTGTTAGTTAAATATTTTTTCAGAGAAGGCTTTAGTATATTGCATAATATTCAACGCTTCTTAGTTCTGATTTATGAAGGAAAGTTCTATAATCCGGTGAACCCGATTATGAAAGATTAGTCTTTTCAAAAGGTTCTAATGAACAGATTTTGTTCGGACATGCACCGGTAAAAAGACTTTTTTTTTTCAGGGATGCGTTTTAGCACATTTCATATCGTTATATCTTTTTTTTTTACCAATCCTGCTGTAAATGATCAACTAAAAGAGTCGGTTCTTAACTGCCCAAACTTTCTCAGATATACATTATACATTAGAAAATATAATAGCGCAATGGAGTTCGTATCGTTTCAGCAATGTGGAAGGACATTCCAGATAAAGGCCCATGTTGCGTTAAAGCACAAGATGAAATTCACCGATATATTTCAGTGTATTCAAGGTTCGTTTCGAGAAATCGATCAACGTAGCGGGCGAAGCCTGCTAGTTACAAATGTAATAAATCTTGTAGAAAAACAAAACAATTTTTTTTATTATGATATATGTCAGAGGCATCACTAACAGAAATAAAAATGTTCATAAATATACCGTAAAATTTTACAAAATAAAGTATGCATGGCTTTTTCAATTATAATGTTGATTTTAAAAATAGGCATGTACAGGTTGTTTAAAAAAAGTGACAAACTTAAAGAAGTGGCAGAGTACGCTACAATTAACAATTTTTGTATACAAAACCAAGTCGCAATCCATTTATTCAGTTATTCTTGTCCACGAATCTATGATAGATATAAGATAGTAGATATTTGATTAACGAATAATAATGTAGTACTAGTCGGATGTGACAATCCCAAAACTTTCTTCTATCTCATACATGTTAATATTTCCTGAAAAATGAAGCATATCAGTTCCACCGGTTAGGTGTTTTACACCAATATCTAATGAGTAACAACTTGTGTCAAGTTGTAGATAAATCTGAAGTTTGATGAAAATCCGTGAATTAGTTTGAGGTAGAACTATTGCGGAAATCCTAAAAAAATCTACATACCTGCGCCACCTGTTGGTCGATTTACTTCAGAAATTAATCAGGACCAATTTATATGAGAGATTAACTGAATCTGAAGTTTGATAAAAATTCACACATTAGTCCTTGAGATACAGTTATTGCGAAAATCGTGATAAATGCAGCCTATTAGTGCCACTTGTTGGCCGATTTATACTAAAAACTAAATATCACTAATTTATATCAGGGATTAACTGAATCTGAAGTTTGGTGAAAATTCGGGAATTATTTCTTGTGATAGAGCTATTGCGATAATCAGGAGTAATGTCGCATAACAACGCCACCTGTTGAGCGATTTACACCAAAAATTAATCAGCACCAGTTTCTATCAGGGACTAACTGAATCTAAAGTTTTATTAAATTCTGTTCATTAGTTCTTGAGATATAGTGCCCACAAAATTTGTGTCACACACACACACACAGACAGACAAGCAGACGGACAGACATACTCCTTATAAAAACATATTTTTATGGTTCTCTGACCCCTAAAACATGTAAATCCGTCGAAAACCGGAATTCGAAAATTTTCATGAATCCAATACTTTCTTCTTGTAAAGATATAAGAGAGTAACTAGTGTTAGTGAAGTACAGTTTATACTTTTTTATCATTTTCGTTTTGAACTTATGTTCCGATTCACAACATTTGTAATGATGAAATAACCATGAAATATATCGTTTATGTGACTAAAGAAATTTATGATTTCACTTATACTAATACGTCTTATTCTATTTGTTTATGAATCATTCATTTGTAAAAAGATCTTATTGAAAATTTGATTTATAGGTCTTTAAAAAATTCTTTTCTACGAAAATAAATGGATTTTTGTAATACATTTTAATATATATATTTTTTTTTATCTTTTAATTGTAGTATACTATTTCAAAATATTTCATATATCTGTTGAGTAATTAATTTATTTTCATGAATATAATACTTATAAATAGATATATTTCTTAGCTTTCTCTATTTGTAGATACATTTTTAATTTTGTGTTTTACAATTATCATGCTTCTAAATATATTCCTTTAAAAGTATTTTTTTTTTTTTTGTATAAATTGAGAAGTGCTGAGACAACATGAGAAAATATATCTATTTATAAGTATACAAGTATACAATTCATGAAAATAAAATAATTAATCGCAGATATTAAGTATTTTGAAATAGTGTATCTTTTTATACGAAAAAAATAATTATTTAAGGTATAGAAAAATCCATCTATTCATATGAAGTTAAATTAAAAATTTTCCTAATGTTACAGGATATATTTAACAGGATGGAGCTCACGAGACCGCATTTTAAAAAATAATTATTTATAAATATACAAATCGAATTTTTAATACTATCTTTTTACAAATATGTGATTCATAAACAACGAGGATAAAACGTAACAGTAAAAGTGAAATTATGAAATTCTTCGGTCATGTAAACGATGCTTTTCATCATTACAAAAGTTGTGAATCGGAACATAAGTTCAAAACTAAAAAATGATGAAAACGTGCTATTTGTACTTTGCTAATACTAGAACTATATTATTATTCATTAATCAAATATCTAATATCTATCATAGATTCATGAACAAGAGTAAACATTTCGACTGAGTTGTTTAATTTTGTATTGTGCAACAAACTATTAACAATAATTCTAAAATTATTACGCAATAGCATTCAATTGGATAGTATTAATTCTTTTTAAAAAGCCAGTTATATATATTTTTAAAAATGACATATTCAACAAGTTTTCCGAAATGCGCAGAAACCTTTACGAAACATACACAAACATATCCAAAATATATACTAACATTTCCGAAATATCTAGAAACATTTTCGAAACACACAAAAACGTTTCTTAATATTCTACTGAAATATGCGAAAACGTTTCCGAATATCTGACCGAAGTATGCGGAAACATTTGCGAATATCTGACCGAAAACTGCTGAAACATAACAGAACAGTTGGGCCACATTGTTGCCCCAATGGTAAAAGTAACGTTTCCAAGGCTTTTTTTTTTTTTTTTTTTTTTTTTTTTTAACAGTGTAGAGCCAAATTCTGGCTTTGCCACTGCGAAAACATTCTTTTCAGATTTAGACACAGCTCATTGATGAAACAAGAAAATCTAACACCAGTTACAGAAAGGTGTTTATAGTTTCATACTGATCGCCAGTACATTGGTTATTGATGACTGATAGCTCTCACTATTGATTACCCTATCAATATTGGCTCCAAGTGCTAGAGCACAAGCTGTACCATACATTTTGTCTACGCTATTTCAGTTTGCCTGATGTTCGTTTTTCGTGGCTATTGATTAGATTTTTGAGCTCTGATACAAAAAATAAATAAGTAAATAAATAAAATCATAGGTTACATTTCGTTATATTTTCGAAGATTAATCTCGGAAATATACACATTTAAAAAATATTTTCGAGAACAATAGAAAAGAAATTCAAACCAGTGAATATTTTGAGAGGAATCGGTTTTTAGGAGCTTCAAATTAGCGAATCGAAAATTACATCTTATTCCAACAAGTAGATTTTTAGTTTGCTTTAAAAATTACCGCTCTGCGATCTGTTTTGCAATAATTTTAAAAAGAAATTTCTTTTGCTAATTTCGAACTTTAAACCTTCATAATTCCCGTTTAACTTTCTATTTTGTATTCGAAGGTAAAATGTACTGAAAAATTCAGATATACTGTTAAAATTGGATGCCTGTACAAGAAATTTCTAAGTTCGGATTTTTTTTTTTTTTTTTTTTTTACATAAATTAAGAGAAGATTTTTTCATAATTTAATGACTATTTTCGTTTTTCTTTGAGATAATTTGCCGATTAAATTTTATGCGGTGTATTATTTTTTATATACTTATCGTACATGCACACACTCACACAGATTGTATAAGTATTCATGTACACATTCTACAATGTACAGTGTCACCCTGATCTTTAATGACAAAAGAAGAAAAGCGAAAGTAAATGACAACAAATTTTGATGACGAAACCATGATTAAAATTGTCCTTTAATCTTAATTATTTACTTATTATAAAAAGAAAAAAAAAGAATGTGTCATTTTAAACCGAGTTTCAGTAAACAATTGTGGCATTCTGACGTATATTTAAAGACATCTGTTTAACGTAAAATGTAACAACATTATGATAAGTGCCCAGTAATTTAATAAGTGACGCAGGTCCTATTAGCAGACACATTTTGAAGTATAAAGAGAGTATTTCAGTGCTGTTTGGACGCGGATGGTGGCCACTTAAAATTGCAATATGCCAACACGACGGAATGCGAAATTTGTTTTAGCTTGTTTGAGTAATAATTACTTTATTGTATCACAAGAGAATGCGCCGTTAATGGGGTGGGCGTCCCTGACATGTTTATCAACGCTTCTGGGAAGAGAATTGCTTTTGCTGCTTTTGTGCACTTTGATTCGAAGGTTTTGAAGAGCAATAAAAAAAAAAGGTGACGACTGACCACACAGAATTTTCACAGAGAAAGCCCGGCGAAATAATTTATGTCTCTTGTGACATTATTTGGTCTATACGCAACCTTAGAGTTCTTATTTGTCAATACTAATACTACATTTTTTAGATATAAAATGCAATTATTACAATTCGAGTGAATATGTATGATCAAAATTGCATTGAAACACGATTTTTTAACAATGGTCACATATAACTAATGCAAAATCTGTTTCACATGAATGGATTTACTTGAGCTTGACAACTTTCAATAATTTTGAAATAAAATACAATTTAAAAACAGTGTTATGATGGCTCATATATAAAAAGTTTAAAAAACAAGAAAGAAAAAAAAGGAAAGAAAGAAAATAAGCAAAACAGAGTATTTAGCGTTTTATAAATTGAATTTTAAGAGTTTTTAGAGATGTCTCTCTTAGATAAAATTATAAAATTGAAAAGGGAAATGTTTTGACATAAAGACATGCATGATAAATTTAGTCTGACAAATAGTTTGCTTACATATCTGGCTTTTGCATATCTTTAAAATTACTTTAAAAGAAAGACACAGTGAGAGGTAATACATAGACATCAAGACATTGTTGGCCAGTCACGAGTATACTTGTATCAATACAAAAACCCTTAACGGGTTAAAAGTTTGTGACGCAGCACTTTATCTTTAGCTCTAAGAATTTTAAATTTGGAACTTAAAAATAATGATATCAAATTTTGAGTGACGCAATGCTATTAATTTACCTATACATATATATATCAAAATTTATTCATTGATGCTTTATCATTTACATCTCATAAATTCGAATTATGAATTTTAAAAGATATGATATGAAAATTTAAGTGACGCCTTGATGTTGCTTAAAACGATTAGTTTTAAAATTCAATTTAAATTTTCTTTTGGCTAAATACATTTACACATCTAAACAATACTTTTCATTTTCAAATGCACTGTTGAATATGTTACTTTCACTGAATCTATATAATGCACTGAATTGTATTCATTTGAATAAATTGATTTATATTTTGTGCCACGCTATACAAAAATCAAAAGTAAAATTTATGTAAATAGTTTTTTGGTCATATTATCCATTTGCATACATTTAACTTAGTTTGGATACAATGACGCAAAAAACTATTTACATAAATTTTACTTTTGATTTTTGTATAGCGTGGCACAAAAGATAAATCAATTTATTCAAATGAATACAAATCAGTGCATTATATAGATTCAGTGAAAGTAATATATTCAACAGTGCATTTGAAAATGAAAAGTATTGTTTAGATGTGTAAATGTATTTAGCCAAAAGAAAATTTGTATTGAATTTTAAAACTAATCGTTTTAAGCAACATCAAGGCGTCACTTAAATTTTCATATCATATCTTTTAAAATTCATAATTCGAATTTATGAGATGTAAATGATAAAGCATCAATGAATAAATTTTGATATATATATGTATAGGTAAATTAATAGCATTGCGTCACTCAAAATTTGATATCATTATTTTTAAGTTCCAAATTTAAAATTCTTAGAGCTAAAGATAAAGTGCTGCGTCACAAACTTTTAACCCGTTAAGGGTTTTTGTATTGATATCATTACCTTTTTAGGTTAGTGATAAAAAGATAAAACCACAAAAAAAAATTAAAGACCAATGCAATAAATTCCTAGTCGTGATTTCCATTGACCTTTACAATCCTCCATCTAAAACGAATCAAAGTGTCACAAGAATTTATGAAAACAATTTGTGTGTGCATATTCCAAGATTCCATTAACTAGAATCGAGTTAAAGAAATCTTTTAAGATTTGAACTTTTTAACACTATAGATTACTCATAAATATGATACAAACAGAAATAATTTATCTAACTGAAACTGTTTTAGCCAACATTTCAATTATCAACTGTAAAATAAGCGATATTTGGAAATTTAAGCGATATTTGGAAATTTAAGCGTTCCATGTTGTTAAGATTTTACGTTTCCTTTTCACATGTTTCTATGAAAACGCAGACAGTTATTATAAAAGAATTTAATTTTTACTTTATATTTTTAAAGTTTTGAACTCTTGCACTGTAATACACCAAAAGTGTTAACATTTTTCAACATGGTATGAAATATGCTAAAATTGACGACATATATATTATATATAAATACATGTAAAATAAAACTTTTTCACATTATGATCCACCTTAGGTTTATTATACAGCTATAAATAAATAAAACGAATCAAACTGTCAAAGAATTTATGAAAACAATGTGTGTGCATTATTCCAAGATTTCATTAACTAAAATCAAGTTAAAGAAATCTTTTAAAATTTGAACTATTTAACACTATAGGTTACTCATAAACATGATTCAAATAGAAATAAGATATCTAACTGAAACTGTTTTAGCCAACATTTCAATAATTAAGTGTAAAACAATCAATATTTGGAAATTTAAGCGTTTCATATTTTTAAGAATTTATATTTCCTTTTTACATGTTTCTATGAAAAAGCAGACAGTTTTTATAAAGATATTTCATTTTTGCTTTATATTCTTAATGTTTTGAACTCTTGCGCTGTAATACACCAAAAGTCTTAAAATTTTTCAACATTGTATGAAATATGTTGAAATTGATAGGAAAAATTCTTATTTTTTAAAAATACATGTAAAAACTTTTTCACATTAAGATCCACCTTTGGTTTATTAACACTAGAACGGCGGGAAATTTTGCTCAAGTTTTATAAAAAATATTTCACATCAGAATTTTTATTTAGAACTATTTAACTTATTTATTTAAGTTATTTTTGTGCAGCATATATTAACCTTATATTATAAAAAAAATTCTGGTTCGAATCGAAATGTATTCATTCGGCAAGGGTCAAAATGACCCCTCGCCGCCGTTCTAGTGTTAAACAACCATAAATAAATAAAACAAATCAAAGTGTCACAAGAATTTATGAAAACAATTTGTGTATGCATATTCCAAGATTTCATTAACTAAAATCGAGTTAAAGAAATCTTTTAAAATTTGAACTTTTTTAACCGTGAAAATAGAAAAATAATTTATCTAACTGAAACCGTTTTAGCCAAAATTTCAATCAGTAAGTGTAAAACAAGCGATATTTGTAAATTTAAGCGTTCCATGTTTTTAAGATTTTACGTTTCCTTTTTACATGTTTCTATGAAAAGCACACAGTTACTATACAGATATTTCATTTCTGCTTTATATTGTTAATTGCTTGAACTCTTGCATTGCAATACACAAAAAGGTCTTAAATTTTTTCAACATTGTATGAAATATATTGAAATTGGTGAGTTTTGTACCGCGCATTTGAAAATAATAATTTCAGCTAAGCATTGACGTTTGTTTGGTTATGCTTAATGCAAACCTATGCTTTGCTCAAGCACCAATGAAACTTTAACAATAACTTATTTTATCTCAATAAAATTTTTGTTTATTTTACAATACACAGGTATATTTCCTTCAGTAAAATTATTGCTAATGTATTTATACCTACTTCTGCATGCTATATGTGATTATTCCAAGAAATTATGTCTGGAATAAAAAAAATCATGATCCATGTAGCGCTTTCAACTGTTCAAATGGTAAAAATGATCAAAAAATTGGATGCTAGACAGCCAGTAAATTTTCTTGTGAAATAATTTGACATAAATCTGAGCAGTGTGTTTATGACATGAAAATAAAATAACACTATCATGCTGAAAGTCATTCAAATGCAGAAATAAACATAAAAGGGATATAAATGTTTAAATTTTCTTGAGCAACAATGTAATAATGGGCTAGAAATCATAATGAATGCTTATAATAAAGTGAAATACAGTAAACTCTGTGAACTCCGCAAAATGCATAATCTGCAAACATCTATTATCTGCACTACGTGGAACGTAAGTAATGAAACTCATTTTAACATTTAAGTTCATAGATGAATTTAAATGATGTGTTAATTTTCACTAAATAACAATTTTTCCTTGAAATAAACTGTGATTTAAGAAAATTCATACATTTTGTACCCAGCACTCGAAAATAACAATTTGAGCTTGACCTTTGTTTCTTTGGTTAGGCTTAATGCAAACCTATGCTTTGCTCAAGCTCCGATGAAACTTTAACAATAACTGATTATATCTCAACAAAGTTCTAGTTTCTTTTAAAATACACATGAATATTTCCTTTAGTAAAATTTCTGCTAATGTACCTATACCTACTTTTGAATGCCATATATGTGATTATTCTAAGGCATTATGTCTGGACTAACAAGAATCACGATTCATGTAGTGGTTTTACATAGTTCAATAGGTACAAATGATCAAAAAATAGGTTGCTAGATCATCAGTGAATTATCTTGTGAAATAATTTGCCATAAGTCTGAGAAGTGTGTTTATGACATCAAAATAAAATAACAATATCATGCTCAGGGGTAGGAAAATGTATCATTTTACTAGCCACTTGCGAGTGAATTTTCTGACAGTATGAGTGAATTTTTAGGTAGTTATTGAAAACTGCAAACTATACAGGTATGCCAAAAACGTTTTTTTAATATGTAGTTAGCTATATTTTTCAACTTTCCTAATTACTGCGATGTAAACATGGTACAAAATTCTATTTTATATTAAACTTTCATCTCTTGTTTATATTTCTCAATTTTATCGGAAAGAAATATATGAAAATGCATTACAGTAATCAGTGACCTGGAGCCGGAAAATTTTTGATGCTCCAGCTCCGCTCCAAGATAAAATACTGTGGCTCCGGCTCCGGGAACTGCTCCAACTCGGCGCCGACTTCGCACTTCTGAGTTGCAGTTTTTGATTTACACATTTAATTTTTTGCTTACAAATTCTTTCTTTCTTTACCTTCATTAAAGATCTGACAAAATGCATTTTTATTCTCAACAAACTTGAAATGCTTGTTCAGAAAATATGACATCTTTTAGCTTTTGCTTTTAAAATAGAAAGTTTGGTGGAATTTTAAACACAAAAATCTTAAATTTTTTCTACGCTTTTCAAACAACCAAAATTGTGCGTGTAAACAACATGCAGTCATATTTGTTTTCAAATAGTGTTGCCACTTAGCTCAAGTAGAAGTGAAGTAGTGTTACCATATTTTTGTGAGAAGTTTTACATCTTTAATTTAAAAAAAAACCCTTAAAAAAATGATATAATTAAAATACTGAATAATGATGTAATTAAAATATTTTAAACCTGGACATTTAAAAGACTGAAAAAAAAAAAGATTAAAAAAAAAAAAATAATAAACTAAAGGAGCCCTGGAGAAGAGTAAATTTTAGAGCTCTAGCTCCAGGGAAAATACAGCTCCGGAGCGCTCCGGCTCCGGTTCCAGCACCAGGTCTCTGACAGTAATAGTAACCAACTATTTTGAGTTGCGTAATTTTGTCATAAAATTTTTTAACTGTACGTTGCATTTTACTGGCTGTTGAAATAAATCCTTGGCTGGTAAGATTTTCTAGAAATTCTCCATCCCTGGTCATAAACATAATAGAAATAACTTATCTAACAGACACTTTTTTATCCAACATTTCAGGTGTCTGACTATGTACAGAGCAATTGAGCTATTTAATTACTTTTTAAACGTATTTTTATTAAGATTATGACTAGAAAATGTGAAAAAAAGCAAAAAATATTACCTTCATTGATAAAATTTTGGTTAATGGAGGAATTTATAGTAAAATTTAGTGAAATTTGGCCCAAAATGCTCTAAAGAAAATTTGGTACTTTTCGGTTAGCCGGGCGCCAGTGTTATATATACATGGATATGTATATATATACATCTATATACACATACAAATATGTGCATATATACAATATATGTATATATACATATATATGTATGTATATCCATGTATTTATAACACTGGCGCCCGGCTAACCGAAAAGTACAGAAAATTTTACTGTATGTTAGTTTCCTTTGTACATTTCATATTTATGACATTGGTGAAGGCAATGAACTAAAATCTAAGAAACGTTTTAAATATTTCAAAACTTATAGCATATTGCACTTGTTTACATGTTAATTTTCATAAAATTCATCAATGTCATTCCACAAAAACATTCATAAAACAAAAAATATTTATTTTAAATTTAAATCTTTAGTTCATTGCCTTCACAATAGTGTAAACAACATATTTTAAATTTCATAGTGATATTCCAATAATTTTCTGAGGAATAATGTTTTGCGTATGGAATTTTTACCGAAAATTACATTATCCAAAAAATGCATTTAAAGTTTAGATTTTTGTTTTACTACAAGAATTTCAGTAATTATACATCTAAACTTCACTGTTTTTATAAGTCACTCATTTCTTTAAAAGTACTGACCCTTTTTTAATCTCTAGAAGGCCATATATTGCCCCCCCCCCCCAGTATTTTAACAAATGAAAGCATGACATTTCACATCAAAGATGCGACCGTTATCACAAACACCATATTCTTCAGTTTTAAGTGACTTGGATTGTTTGTGGCTTATTCAATACCTTTTAATTTCATGTATAATTCAATATTATACAATTTTACAGGTAAATAATAAAAAAACAGAGCTCGTGTTCTGTATCTAGGCTAGTCAGTGATGATTTGGCACCCAGAAGCAGAATTTTCAGTATCAATCTGCAGCAAACCAAAATTTATCTGCGACCCAACAATACTGAACCAAGCTACTATAATAAATAGTACTCACTGTAACCCATAAAATAAGCAAAATTTACATTTTACAAAGAAAATTAATAACAAACACAATAACTCCTAAAACAAAGTAAATTTGTGATTTTTTTTTTTAAGCTCAATATTTATTTTTAAGCTGGTAGATTGATCTGCAAGGTCTAAAATAATCTGCAGTGCTGCTGCCGTGCTGCACAGTTTCCGCTATGGAGATTTGGTACACGATCACTTTCTACGCCATGTCATTCATATCATTCCACAAAAACACCCATAAGACAAAAAATATTTCTTCTAAATTTATACCTACTTTAAATTTCATAATGATATCCCAATAACTTTTTGAGAAATCATGTTTTGCGTATGGAATTTTTACCGAAAATAACTTTTCCAAAAAATGCATTTAAAGTTTAGATTTATGCTTTACTACAAGAATTTACAGTACTATACATCCAAACTTCACTGTTTTTACAAGTCATACTCATTTTTTTTAAGTACTGACCCTTTCTTTATCTTTAGATGGTCATATCCCCCCCCCTCCCGGTTCTTCAACAAAGCAAAAGATGACGTTTCTCATCGATGTAACCGTTATCGAAAACACAATGTTCTTCAGTTTTAAGAGACTTGGATTGTTTATGGTTTATTCAATACTTTTTAATTTCATGTATAATCCAATATTATTTAATTTTACAGGTAAATAATGAAAAAAAATAGAATTCGTCTTCTGTATCTAGGCCAGTCGGTGCCGATTTGACATGCAATCACTTTCTACGCCAAAGTTGTCAATCCAAAATTCAGACATGGTACAGGCTCAGCAAAAAAAAAGCTGAACTTTCACGGCCTAATGGAATTTTGACGAAATTCACATTTTTTCGCAGCGTTCAGATGAAATTTGCGCTTTTTCTGCGATACATTGACGAAATTAGCGTTTTTCCCCGACCACTTGACGAAAATCGCGTTTTTCTGCAATCTTTCGAAGAAATTCGTGTTTTTTCTGCAATATTTCGAAGAAATTCACGCATTTACCACGATCTTTCGTCAAAAATAGCACGTTTTACACGATTTTTTTTGCCAAAAATCGCGCATTTTCCATGATCTTTCGCCAAAGATCCATTTTTTTATCATCCGACAAAAATCGCATTTTTTTGCGATTCTTTGACGAAATTCACATTCTTTTTTCGCGATCCTTCGACGAATTTCGCGTTTTTTCCACGACCTTTCAAAGAAATTCGCTATTACACGATCTTTCGCCAAAATTCGCGTATTTTGCACGATCTTTCGCCGAAATTCGCATATTTTACAAGATCCTTTGGCAAAATACGCTTTTTTCTGCAATCCTTTGATGAAAATCGCGTTTTTCCAGCGATCCTTTGGTGGAAGTCGCATTTTTTCCCGCGATCCTTTGAAGAAATTTGCACTTTTCCTGCGATTCTTTGAAGAAATTTGCATTTTCCCGCGATCGGTTGAAGAAATTTGCTCAATTTGGCACGGTTCATACGCGCGTTTTTGTTGTATTACATCCATTCCCGCTAATCCCCCCCCACCCCCTCTATTAAAAATGTCAACAAATTTTAATGCATATTTGCATCGATCCCACAGATAATTAAATTCACTGCCGAAAAAGCGGAATTCCGCGTTTTCGCGGAAAAGTAACATGTCTGAAAATTATATGTGTTTGCCAAATTACTTATACATTTATCGACAAGCTTGACAGAGCAGCCCAGAAGTAGAATTACACCCAAAAATAGAATGTTCATGAAATTTCAAGCAAAATTTATATTATTATGTAAAAGTGAATAAAACATACCCTATAAACAAAACAATGCTAACCAGCACATACTTCAGGGGGAGGGGGGGGGGGGTTGGTGCCAAATGAAGATATTGATTGTTTATAGTTTCATACAAAAATGTATGTATATATGAAGTAACAAGATACTCGCAAGCTCATGTTAAACTTATGGGAGCGTTCTTTTCAAATTTGTGAAATTGAAAGTAACTTTAAAAAAAAAATCTGCAACCAAAATCGAAAAAGTAAACACTAACCTAGTTAGAATTCAATCTCAGCCATTCTAAGCAAGAAAAATAATCATTTAAAACTATTAATATGCAAGGGAGAAATTTTTAAATGTACGCTTTCATAGGTTTAACGTCAGCAATTCCAGTTTCTTCTCATGACTAGTGCAGATTCCTAACCTTCAAGTTAATGTTAATCCTATGAGAGCGTTGTTTACATATTCCTTGCTAGCAAAAATACATTTTGACAACATGATTGTAAAAAACGAACTTTGAAGCAGGATATGAAAAAAAAATCTAAAGAAAATTATTTAAAGCTTTCTTTTAAGAATATTAACTTTAGAATTAAATAAAAACAAGTATCTTACCTTTGCAAAAAAGCTATTATATCTCTTATTTACCTATAACCTTTAGTTACTAAATAAACAAAAAGAACATGAAGAAAATTTTTACTTTTAGAAGTTCAAAACAACTAGTCGGCATAATATGATTCATTTTGAGCTAATCGTGTGCTCTGAACAAATTATTCACGTGTCTTCCGATTGGCGTTATAGCAATAGGTCGTTTCCTGCCAGACATAATCTGCAAATATCACAAATTTTCTTTCAAAATAGCATTCTTTTCTAATACTACAAAAGAAAAACACGATGTCTCTTTCCTCTTCATTTTGATCTCAAATAGCAATCAAGTAAGTTAAACATCCATTGCACATATCATCGGAGTTGAAAATTAGTTTGTTTCAAGTTGGGAAATTTTTTAATCCCCCCCCCCCCTCCCCCAATAAATATCTGTCGCTACGCACCGACGAATCGATAAGGAAACGACGAATTTAATCACAAAATCCATCATTATAGCGAATTTCTGCCCGTTAACAAGTAAACAAACAAACGTGGTTTAGGATTCAGATCAACAAGATTCAATCTTATGGATTCAATAACCGATTCAAGACGAAAATGGAAAAAAAATTTTGAAAATTGAAAAAAAAAATTATAAATAACAATTATATTGAATACATATAATTAAAAAAAATTTCCCCTTTTTTAAAAATGAATCTAAATATTTTTTCGACAAAAAGCAGTAATATGGAATAATAATTTCTTCATAACAAAAGAGAAAGATAATATCAATCGAAATTTCATTTAATATATTTAATATTTTAAAACACATAATTAACATTTAAAATTTTAATATTTAAAAAAAAAGATTTACTGCCTACATTCAGATTGTTAACTCAACTTAGAATACCTAAAATGACTTTGCAAATTTTGTTTCTGATTTTATACCCACAGCAGATGGATTAAGACTCCTCCTACATACGAAGTGACGTCAAACCTATTCACCAATCACAGACGAGAAAAGTAAAAAAAAGCGATTTTTTAAAATAACGATTTTTAAAATAAAACGAGTTTTCCCAGAAAAAAGAAAAGTGTTATTCACCTCGTATTAATCAGATTTATATTATATATCAATTTGAAGAAAATCGTTAGAACCGTTTTCGAGATTTTCAAATTAGGAACTTCTTCCGTACCATACCAACGTTTTCACTTTAAAAATGGCTATTTAGATCTCAAAATATGCTGCACGTAGAAATGTAAAAATTTCAGTATACGATTAGACTGCAGGTATAAGACTGTTCTAGAAAATTCAGAACAATACGACATATATCTGCTGAGTTATTAAAAGGCGGCTTTTCGCGTTTTCTTTGATGTCGAGTTAGCTGTATATATGAGTTCCGCCATCTACGAATTCCACGATACGATACGATTTTAGGCTTAAGGCTGCGTCACTCGGAATACTACCGTCTTCCATGATTTGCAGAATGTCCAAACTTTTATGCTATTTTTCAACTCCTATTCTTGACTAGTAATCTTCACAGATAATTTAACAAAAATACTTTTGCAGACTGACTTATATAAAGGTTTTGTAGTAATAGGTAATAGTATTTAGAGGTAAGTAATTGGTAACAACATTAGAACGTAACATTATTGAAAAATCCATGTAGTTTTTGATATATTCTGTATAAATTTGATTATATAGATATTTAAGTCTGTACTCTGAAAAATATTAATTTCATGCTATTCAATATTTATTTGAGTTTGAACGTAAGATAGTATATAAATGATAAAATAAATATTTTCGAGGTGGAACCCATCGAATTTAGACGAAAGAAAATGGTTAAAGAAGAACAGTTACATTGAATAATAATAAACCGTCAAAATTGATTGCAATAAAAAATCCATCAAACATTGGTTAGTCTGACTCTTAAAACAAATGTAGTACTTTAATCTAAAGTTACCAAAATACTATTTCCTTAAACTTAAACTGTTCCAAATTATTGAAAAATTAAATTTTATTCGTATACGTAATTAGTAAAGTATAAGCAAGATAAGTAAATATGGTGAAATTATCAATTACGGTTCTTGTGCAAAGTATTATGGAATGAAAAATCAGCAAGATTTTTCACTCTGACACAATCATAGAATTTTTTTTTCTGGATAAATCTAAACCTTGCGTTCTTTTTTTTACCATCTCAAAATTTACATACGCACCTCTCATACCCGTATTCACCATTTCAATGATATTTTAACGCGCAATAGTTTATTGCTAAATATTTTTCCAAATTTTAAGTCGCGTTTGTAAGCTAAAACTTTAGATATGAACATTCACGTTTGTAACTTGAGGTTCTAATCTCAGTACCGGCGAGTAAAATTTGAAGAAAATTGTGCCTTTTTAGACGCATTTGTAGAAAGATATTTAGTTTTTGTCAAAGAAAACGTAAGTTTTCTTTTAACACGTTCACGCTGCCGCGGTGGGTCACACCCGACTGTCTCAGAGTTGTCAAGTCTCCGGCTTTTTGCACACCACTATTATTTTAGATAAAATGTTGTTCCTTTAAATCGCCTAATCGTTCTAATTAAATAAAACTACATTTTCTGTATTAAAATACTGGTATCCAAAAAGCCGGAGACTTGGCAGCTCCGAGACAGTTGAGTGTGACCCACCGCGCCGGCGTGAACGTGTTAAATATGACGACATTTTCTCTCATATTTCTCTCACTTCAATAAAACATTTCGCTTATCATCTCATCAGTATCAAAGAAACGAAAAAATATTGAAACGTAACAGTTTTATGAGGTAAATGCGATTTTTGTAAAGCATGACGTCCTTTTATGTTAAAATCTATTTAAGTTCTTTTTAATTATAATGAGACAATGACATCAATAAGGATATAATCAATAAAAATAAACAAACTTTATTTACTCGTTTCTCTGCAACAATGGAAGTAATTCGATTGCCCATCATTTTAAAGAAATTTCATAAAATACTTTTAAAATTAAAAATAAAATATAAAAATGGAAATAAATTACAAAATAGCTAGCTACAAGAACATCTGCAAATGAGCAGCTTTCATTAAAAAAAAATAATTATCAAAATTGGTTCAGTAGAAAGCTCAAGGCTGAAGACTAAAAAAACAGCCTGGTCTTTTAAATATATAGATTTTATTGATATTGATCCTGTTCTATAGATCCAGTTTTACCGTAAACGTAGTCAAGGTTCGTACACTCCTTGGAATTTCCAAGGACTCTGGCACCACTATTAATGATAAGAAAAGTTACATTTATTTTTTAAGACACAGAATTCGTAACCACGGCCTTTATTCACAGATTTTTCTGCAGTAAAATACTTTGAAAGTACTCTAAAAATTTAGTGGTAAAATTGTGCGAACCCTGGTAGTGTATTTGAAATTAAATTTAAGATTGAGCGAAAATGAAAGTGAAGAAATAAATTGTTTACTTATTTATTAAATGCTTTCTATCATCTTAAAAATATACTTATAATAGCAGACACATTTATGTGCCAAAATATGCATACTAATGATTTCTATTTCCATTCCAGGCTTTCTACTGAACATAAAATGTCAATTTCATTGAATCCCTCGTCTTTATTATTTTAAATCAAAATTTTATTTCCTATTTCTTGTTGTTTAGTGTAAATTTTGTAAATTTTTCTTCACTTTTAATGATTTATGAAGGCGTTATTATAACAGTATCAAAAATTCACTATAGATTTTGATACATTTTTTTTTTATATAAAATTCGATTGCAAGCTTAGATATTTAAGTCTGTATCCTCAAAAATAATAATTTCATGCTATCCAATATTTATTCTAGCTTGAACATAGAAATGATTAAATAAAAAAAAGAAATATGATATACAAAATTGTACTTTTACGAGATAAAAAAAGGGATGGGAACATAAATCTGGCTCCTGTTCTTAATAAATGAAGGGGCATATGCCCTCTCCCTCCCTGCATTACATCCATGCGTCAAGTGATTTAAAGAACAAAACCTAAAATTCTCCATTTTTAAAATGTTTAGTAAAATAGTTTTTAAGACTCAGCTGTTTGCGAATAGTAGGCTTATCAGGATGGGAAGTTTCCGTCGATTCACGAGCCACCGGTGTCAACTACGAAAAATCCAGAAAACTAGACAAAAATCGCTGTTATAATGCCCCCTTTTGGCGGAATACTTCCAAATTCAGGGGGATCTTCTTGCCATGGCCAAAAACGTACATAAAAAAATTGGTTCAATTCTATGCATAACTTCATACATTTTTTGTTGGTACAATGGCGACATGCGGACAGACAGACATTTTCTATAAACATGTTTTTTGGGATCTCTGACCCATAAAACGTGTAAATTCGTCGAAAACCGGAAGTCGAAAAAAATTTCGATTTGAATACTTTCTTCTATTGAAGATAGAAGAAAGTAAAAAGTATGTAAAAGAGAAGTTTAAAAAACTGACTAAAATTTCAACTACTTCAAGCTTACCTTTAAATGATATTACGTTCATTATTTATATTAATGAAAAACAGTTTATATATATATAATATATTTATGTGCAAACTTGCCAAGTTTTTTTTTTTTTTTTTTTTTTTTTTTTAATGGGGGATGTCTGATTTTTACTTGAGTTAGCACACTCCTGATTTTGGCTGTATTGCTTCTGAATTTCTAATACTCTTTATAATATTCTGTTATTTTATTTACAAGTGGAATGAGAATCGTGGATAAAAAATTCAAGAAACTTTCTTTTCATGCAATCGATAAGGAGTAGTTACGTGATAAACTATTCAGGTCAAAAATAAGTAATAAGTATACATTCTTTAAAACTTTTAATACTTACTTTATGTATAGAGCCAAAAACAAAATTTTAGCTTTCATTTTAAAATGATATAAAATAACAACTACTATAATCCAATCAAGACTAAAGAAATGTCTCGAACTGTAGGTCGAGATGGAAATTGCAAATTTACATTTGACATTTTTATCACTGATTTGTTGATTTTGAAAATAAATAAACAAATAAATATTTTTCAAGAAAATATATGTCATTTATTTATTGATCCAATTTAAACGATATAGATAAAACTATTTTTTTTTTTAAATAGAAAACCAATGATAGACTCTTTGCGAGTTGTTAAGGCATTTCAAAGGTATTTCGTACGTGCTTTTATTTATTCATCTCTGTTAATTTTGAAAAAGTTATAAAAAAATTTCTGTTAGAAGTAAATTATATCTTTACGTCAGAAAATTATAAATCGGTATTATTACTTTTTAATGTATAAGCGCTGCGTACTATTTTCTCTGCTCAACGATGCAAAATTTTCTGATACATTTACGGACTCATTTTTATGCGTAAAATCATGTAATTAATAGACATGACAATTGAATTGATTTAGAATGTAATAGCACTTTTGTTTTTAGTAAATATATTATATCTTCGGTTACAAATTATCGCTGTCTTATGACGACGTTTATCGAACTGTAGCGTCCAGAATTTCAGTTTGAAACGACACTTTCGGAAAGATTATTTACCACTCTCGAAAAATCGAAATTAATTTTCAATTTCATTGTTTTTGGACTTAAATACACTAATTCAAATTATGCGTTAAAGAATAAAAAGAAAAAGAAGAGGTATTATAAAGTGGTTAGACTGAATTTCAGAACAACCTTTAAAAGCATTTTATCCAATTACCGACCATGATTCATAAAGTCTTTTAAATAAGTAGATAAACTTTATGAACATCATTTTCTATTCTAAAATAAGTTATGGTTCATCCCAATAACGCATACCAATTTCATTATGTTAGATGTTGTATGATACTATTAAAATATACATAAAATCATTATCACCTACAGACTATGCAATGTATCTGAATTAGATAGACACATCAAGAGAAGCTAAAACGCCATTTAAATGAACGTAAAAGAAGTTTTATATTGTACATGCATAACAGTCCATCCTTTCGATAATTAAAAAATCAAATAACCTATTTTCGACAAAAAATTTCCGGTAATGATTGAAATCAAACAAGAATCTGTAATTAAAAATAAAATCTTTTTTTATTCCTTAAATTTTCTGGTTGAAAATATGTTTATTTAATTTGGTAAGAAACAGGGACGTTGGCAACTATGCATATTGCATCTGTATTTTCATTCTTCTACATACACCTTACATACATTTAAAGGTTCCCAAGTAGATGCATAAATATATTTAGAAAAATGACGACAAATTCCATTTAAAACTTTAAGGGTTAAATTCATTTTTTTAAATTTATGCATTCAATCATCCTTGTGTGTACAGGCGTGGTAGCAATGTTGACAGCCTTTGTGCAAAAGTCGTTTAGCTCTTTATTGTACCTCCTTACTTCTCCAAAAAATTACTTTATACAAATCATTGGATATAAATGAAATCAGAATTGTATAAATAATAAATTTGTTGAACAACAACAATTAACAGTGACATTATCAGCAATAATTTGGAATGATTCGACTCATATGGATCGTAAAAAAGAAAAAAAAATGCCACTTTCAAAATAAGTATTTGACAACAAAAGTGTCAAATCACAAATAATTGTGAAAGTTCCTATCGACCTTTAGTTGCCCAACATATTTTCCTAATTCAATATATCCGTACCAATTTCTAGTCTATGTGTTTCATTATAAAAGCTTAACAGATAATGTGATAAAGTGTACCAGGATGACATTTATTTATTATTGATAAGACAAAATTGTAGATATCATAAAATTCTATTTACAAAATCGATGCCAATAGTCTATTATAATAGTGGAAAAAAAATTTCAAAAATTTCAAAAATTGTATGGCAAACATTTTGCATTTCTTGTGTCCCTGCAAATGAATTGTAAATGTGATGCATGCCATTTTCAGTAGTACTCTAAAAAAAGTAAAAAATGGAAAATAAAGATGTGCTTCAAACAATTACCAAACGTAGATTGTAATGTATACAAATTCTCTTCTGTATTTCAGTTATTTTCAATAGAAACTACATTATACTAAATCTTTAAAAAATATACAAAATTCATTGCAGTCGAAGCATATCAATGAGAACGCGCAGGAAAGCTTGACAGATAGAGACATAACTGAAATTATATAATTGTTTTAGCAGATTTTAAAGTAAAAACAAATTACAATGAAATTTTTTTATACAATTTACTGTCTTAGATAAAATTTATGATTGAATTTAAGATATTACAAGAAAATGAAGAAATATTAAGAAAAATATAAATTAATTTGTCTAGATATTTTGAAGTGAAATTTAATTTTTTCATACAATTTTAGAAAATAAATTTTAATTTGAATTCCGTGGAATCGCGTAAAATGTTATAGTTATCCAAAATCAGAATTATTGATAACTTGCATAGTAAAGAAAATCGTGAAAATATAACGCATATTTCAAACTAATAATATCGAGACAAAAGAAAACAATGTATTTGTCTTGATACAGTGGCGTATCCAGTGAGTGGATTGATGGGGCTGCAGCCACCTCCGAAATTTGTTATGTAATAATAGCATCAAAATTTTTAATTACAAAAGTTTAGCGAAATATAAGGAAACCGGCTAAGTTGAAATTCTAAAGGAAGCGGGAAAATATTCCGTTTTATACGTAATTTATGTTATTTTGCAGAGACCACGAAATTTACCATTTAAGCCAAGTTTCCGTTATACACAGAGTCTCTTTGCACCGCGTTTTATTGTGTAAAATATGATATGTGGTGACTAAAAAGGCATTATTAATTTTAATTATTTTAAAAACATTAATTTATCACTTGAAACTCTGTGATTTAAGGTAATGTATTGATTGAGATATCTTGTCAGTATATGAACTGCAAAGCCCTGAACCTTTTAGGTAGCTTTCATTACAAAAAGCTACCTATTGCAGCCGTTCGGAGGAAAACGATTCCGAAAAATTTTGGCATATTTTCACCGATCATGACCCCTAGACCCCGAAACCACCCTCCGTTCAAAATTGATTATATACAGTGAATTCTCGATAAGTCGAATTCGAAGGGACCGGCAAAAATATTCGAGTTATCGTAAGTTCGACTTATGGAAAATCCTTAATTACACACAGAAAATATATTAAAAAATAATTCAATCTTATAGGTAGGAATTGTAATTATACTGTAATAATGGAGTCTGGCCAAATGAGCACTAAAGAAAAATACAATTTAATAGTACATAGTATAAGATACTTACAAACTCAAATTTTGTGAAAAAAACTTGTTAATGATGACTGTGTGAAGGAACATTTTTGTCTGTCACTGGTTAGAAAGTCGCTCACATTTTGTAAACAAAGGAAAAGAGAGTCGTCCATACCGTCTCTACTTTCGAGATATCGCTGTAGTGTCGTCATTGCCACATGTGCTTCTTGATTATTTGGTGGTGAAACGCAATTTACTTACTCGTCATTTTCTTCAGATTCAGGATTGTTCTCCACTTTTTTTATTGCTTCAACTATATCTGAATCACTAACTTCATCGCAAACTGCAGCATTTTCGTTAATATTCAAAAGCTCAGTATCGTCACCTTCAGAGATAACTTCATCTTGTAGATTTTCATTCACAACGCATAAGTCCACATTGCTTGCAAAAAAACCATATCTACTGAAGCAATTTTTGATAGTGATTTGTTTTACATTGTTTTTCCAGGAACTCGAAATTAGTCTAATTGCTTCTAACACATCACACTTTTGATTTATTCCATTCTCGTCATCCTCGATTGCCTTCCACACTAGACGTTTTCTGTAGGAATGCTTTAAACATTTAATTATTCCCTGGTCTGCTGGTTGTAGCTTAGAAGTTGTGTTAGAAGGGAGAAATTCTAACTTGATCAATTTCATGTTCAAAAGTTGACTGTGAGCTGTTCACTGGTCGACGAAGATCAACACTGTACGCTTTTTTGCATGAAACAGTACGTCCAAATTTCTGATGTATTCGTCGAACAATATTAGCGTCATCAAAGCTTTGTGATTAGATCTGTACTGTACGGGAAGTGAATTTTTATGTTTGAAACACCGAGATTTTTGTATTTACCGATGACCAGTAAAGGTAATTTTTCTGTTCCAGAAGCATTGACTCCAACAAGGACAGTTAAACCACGGTAAGTAGAACACTCGGTAGGGTTCACGCGCAGGTTTCGTTTTTCCCTCTGACGTCACTGGTACCCAAGTCCAGCTTGGGTAACGCACTTTTCGCTTTGTATAAAGCTTTCCGTTTCATAAAAAGATGTTCAACATTTGTTTAATATCCTGTGTATGATATTACTGAGGTGTGTGACACTTCGAACATCTACTACTTAAACATTTTAGAGTTTTTTAAAGCGTAAATCTTCTGTTTTCATTTGGTTATTTGAAAGTATTAACTTTCGCCACAATTATCATTATTTTATTTAAACACATATGTAAAAAAAACAATTTTCTTACCTGCTCTGTTGTATTTCAATATTTTAGACACCGTCTTTTCATAACATTTTTGCAATTTCGCATTAATCCGAAATAGTTTGAGAAAACTCGGAAAATGTTTGCTTTAATTCATAAAACTTTAGAAAAAATGCACTTATAATTATGTTGTATATTTTAATATATATATATTATACTCTCATAAAGTTATATGTTATTAAAATTTATAATTTTATGCATTTTTTTAAATCCCTATTTAATGTTCTAAAGACATAAAACGGATCTAACATTGTTTTTAAAAGTTACGAGTATAACTCTAAAAAACTCTATAGTACTATGTACTTTAAAACACAGGCATTAAAAAATATTATAGCATTTTCAGGGCAACTTTAGATAAATGTAAGAAAAGCTTTTTTGAATTGATACTTGTGAATTTATAAATACTTTTAAGAAAATGTGTAATAACAAAACGAGTAAACAAAGAAAACAAAAAACTTCTTAAATAGCCGTAATAGCTTAAATAACGTTTTAGATAATAATAATAATAAAACTCTTTAAATTTTTGTATATACTAATACAGAAATTTAAATTATAAAATTATTGAAAATATCAGAGTCTTTCTAGAGAACATATTGTTACGTCCACTCTTATGTGAGAAAGGATAGCGCAATTTCGGAAAGAACAACTTTTGTTTTAAAATAAACAATTTATTTACAAATAATTAGAAAATAAGTTAAAATAGGTATCAAAATATTAGTAAATATAGGTCCGTGCAACTTTAACTTTAGGAACAGAATAATCATTGGCACACAAGATTCTGCGATTAACTAACACGATGTCAAGTCTATCTAAGTTATAATCTAGGTATTGGGCTTCCGGTTCAGTAAATATCAAACTGTCTAACTCTCAAAGTCAAACAAAAACTAGGTTGTATAACATTCAAAATTTGAAGGAAAAAAAAATAGTTGTCATATTACGATATTACGGTTAAAAAATTTTAAACAATCAAATATTGTTTTTATGATTAATATACTATATATGCATCCTTAAATGTTTAGTACGCACTAAAGTATTATCAGAAAAATTTAAATTACAAATTGTGAGTGGAATATTATTTTATATGGATTATCTCAATACCTTAAAATAAATAAAAATTAAGGAATATATTTTCAAATAAAAATTGAGTTTTTATTCTATTGCTATACCAACATATTTTTATTCTCACAATATGCATTTTTGAAACTTCTAGATCGATACCTGTTTATTAATCTGATACAAGTTTTTGATTTAAGGTCCCATATTGCTTACAAACCCTTTCATTTTATCAAAAAAAAAAAAAAAAAAAAAAAAAAAAAAAACATACTACAGTGTTTATTTTATTTTTCTTTAGTTTTGGGTACATTTAACTATATAAGTACTCAAAACTAAAACTAATTTCTATAAATTTCAGGAATTGTAACACAACGATTTCACTAGGCGAAGAATATTTAAGTTCACCTCTTAGATACACCTCTTCTGAATATGCAACTTTATTTTAAAAATAGAATTTTGAGAAAACTGGAAGTTATATTGTTTCATAATTTATTTACAACGAGAATTTTTTGATTTTTTACGTACTACATCGTAAAATTTCCCCCCTAACCAGCTGATATACATATATTTTTTTTATTTAATTTAGCTTAATTTTTTTATTTAATTTCATCTAATATCTGAATGATTTATCAGCGATATATGAGTGACTGTATTGTTCTTATTAAGAGAGAAGAAATAAATCAGGATTGGATTTATCTTGTTGATCACATTCATTTTTATTTAAGAAAAAGTTTATTTCCTTTCATGTATCTCGACAACTCATTCTTCTTTCTTTAATTTTTCAGCAATATCATTAGTGAAAAGTAATACTAAAGTAGTAGTAGAGCTGAAAATTTTTATATGGAAACTGATTTATGTGTTACAATTTGGTTTGGTTTAAAATTAAGCTGTTTTGCTTTCAAATTCTTGTACAAATCTGTTTCTTTAAAGTAAATTGAAAATACTCTTGAATAATAAATGCAAAAATTATCTGATCTTTTGCATGCGCGCAGCAAATGGTTTTCATGCTATAGTATGTGTTAAAAACGATGAAATGAAATTCCTTTGGAATATCTAGAAGAATTAATACGTTACTAATTAGTTTAATGTCAAATCCTTTTCAAAAACTAACAATAAAAATAAGACATAAAATGATCATATGAAAAAAAAAATAGTAATAATAACATTTATTGTCAGGAAGAGAAAGAGAGCAATGCGAATAAAAGGAAAAACACGGGGAGAGCTTGAACGATGGGTGCCAGTGACGTCACGAACTGGACGATCTACTGCGCATCTCGCTCGTGGACCCTACCGTGTAGTCTAAGTACCGTGAGTTAAACGTTCTTTACTTAGCTTTCCACATGAACTTAGAACATGATTTCCCCTTAAACATCATCGTCTTGTTAGGAAAACATTTGTAAAAAAGTCCCATTTCATCCATATTGAAAACTTCGTCCGCACTATAACCTGCAAGAAGTTTGGGTAATGAAACTGTCTTCCATTCATCATACAGTGCATCAGACACATCTTTTGCTTCACCGTGTAATGTCCGAAGCACGATGTTGTGTCTGGCTTTAAACTTTTCAAGCCACCCCGTGCTTGCAATGAAGCCTTCCACATTCAACAATTTTGCAAATTCAAAGCTTTCTAACGTAACATCGCACTACTTAAAGGAATTAGACTCTTCTGTGTCCTGTAACATGTAAACCATTTTACGAGGGCTGTTTCTATATCTGGGAAGGCACACGTCATCATCCTTTTGCACTTTGAGTTGACACTTGACTTATGTCTTTTGAAAAGGCTTTCTTTATCTTTCAGTATGGTAGATAGCATGTTGGGAGGGATACCATATTTCAGGGCTATATCTTTTTTCTTTAAATTAGGATTATCTTCAATATCTTTCATCAAATTTACTTTTTGTTCTAAAGTAAGAGTTTGTAATTTCCGATTCGACATTTTGAAAGACCCGACTGAAAACGTATCACAAGAAACACTAAAATGACAAGAATCAACATTAAAGTAATGAATTTCAATGAAATCCCAATAGAATCGAAAAAAAATATCCTTGCATAAAAGCGTGGGAGATTTCATCAATTAGAATTCACTTAGCCACCAGCTCTGTTTCCAAAGGATACCTGTTGTGAAAAGGGAATGCGTAAAAGAGAAATAAATGGGGTGGGGGATGGGGCGATTTCAGCTGAAATTCCAAACTAGCAGAAGCTCCACTCTGACCGATGTAGGAAGTAAAAATAGCGCTCTTCAAAGCTGGCGGGAGAGTATAGAAAAGTTTTATCTAACTGAAAGTGCCAGTATTTTTGAGCTGTGACTAAAAAATTAAGAAATTAGTCGAATTACTGTTTTTTTCTCTATCGGAAAAAAATCGACTTAAAAGATGTAGACTTCGACAGAACGAGAAAGTTTAATATTGAATTGTAATTAAGGGACCGGGACTTCGTGTAAACTTCGACTTAAACGAATATTCGACTTATCTGACTTCGACTTATCGAGAATTCACTGTATATATATCTGATCTTTGTCATACTGTAACTCTCGTTATTATGAACCGATTTGGATAAAATTTCTTGTGTACATAGTACATACCAATGTCTCGACCGAGTTCGTTGGCCAGCTTCATCCGCCATCTTTTTTCAAAATGGCGGCCATTTAAAAAATTTAAAATATTTAAAATTTAAAGTGAGGCACAAAAAATTAGACATTGAAAAATATTTTTTTCTTATATGTTTGGGCTTGATACAAAGATTCTGGAGCATTTTTCGTTTCTTCTATATCTTAAAAAATGACTGAGTTATAGCACTTTGAATTTCTAGCATGGCTGATATTTTGAAACGATCTGATTTTTGTCACGCGATAATACACGTATTTACGAACCGATTTGGATGTGACAAGGAATGTGCATAGTACATAGCAATGTCTCCACCGAGTTCGTTGGCCAGCCTCATCCGCCATCTTGTTTCAAAATGGCGGCCATTTAAAAAAGTTTAAAATGAGGCACAAAAAAATTAGACATTGAAAAATATTTTTTTTTCTTATGTGTTTCAGCTTGTTATAAAGATTCCGGATCATTTTTTGTTTTGCCTTTATCTTAAAAAAAGGCCGAGATATAGCAGTTTGAATTTCGAATGTGTGTGACATTTTGAAAAATCTTATTTTTTGCCTGCAACAGCACTCGTATATATCAACCGACTTAGATATGAGTAAGCATGTGCACAGGAATTACTAAGGTCTCGACCAAGTTCATTGGTGAGCTTTGTTGCACCCATTATGTTGTTTTAAAATGGCGGGCTATCACCGATAATTCGGGTTAATATAATTATTTATATAATTCGGGATATCACCAAATTTGGCGACAAAATATAAATCACTTTAAAAAACCAGCTTTGATAAGGCTGACTAATTTGGTGAAATTCTCATTCATATTCAATATTGACAAAAATTTGCATTTAATCTTCTATAATCGGGTTCCACTAATTTGAGCTCCGTGTGTTTGAATAATATAAGATGGCTTTTAAAAAATAAGGAATATGAAAGCTACCTCTTCCTCCCGGCACTGGCCGGAAGGACTTTTTTAAAAATTTACTTAAATACTTGGTACATTATAGATTTCTTACTTAGATTGTTACAGCAGTGTGATGTGTATTTTATTTCGATAGCATTACAAAATATTAAAAAGGTTGCGTAACTTTTTCATCAAAAATAAGTTTTATTTACATTTAAAATACAACATAAATCTAATTGAGTGATTCCGAATCCCCAGTATACAAAAAGTTTCTTATCAACTACAATTTCTGATTAAAAATAAATAAAAAAACTGTCATATTTGGCAGTTTAACCAAATTTTTGGCACGTGGCAGCCTCAGAAAAGTCATCAACAGGGAACTGCAATTCCAAATGTATCCCATTTATGAGAAAATGTAAAACGCTGTTCAATACTCTAAGTATTGTAAATGCTTACAATAGGAGCACGTATGCTCCAAAATAAGCCCGCGAATGTGTTGAATGAGGTGTGGGGAGGGAGGCTTATAGTGAGAACGTTTTGACACATTTACACATTCATTTTTTGACGGAAAGATATAAAATTGGAAAACCTGACCATGGAAGCGATTTGGAATCGAAATTTATTTTCCATTTTTTGATCAATCGATTACCTATTAAGTTAGAAGCGATTTTGATCACGTGACACGGCATTTTGCTCCCCTTACTGACTCGATTTTCTTCTTTCGTTCGGAAGTTCGGTACAAAATGACAATTTTGACAGTATTTTTGAAAGATCTATTGCGTTTACAAGAAAACGGAAAAAACAGTTCGATGACATAGTTTCTGAATAACAACCCTTTTAAGTTTCATGCGTTTCCGAGCAAAAATGAATTAAAACTTATGTCAGAAAGTTGACCATATGGATTTGAGAACAGCCTTAAATAATTTTAAATTTGCTGTTTACGTCGACTTCATTTACTATTTATTGAGATACATTTTACAACATAATTTTCAAAATTCCGTTTTAAAAAATGCGGTGTAATCATGGAATTATA
The DNA here is from genome assembly GCA_963932465.1 of Maratus speciosus. Lineage (NCBI taxonomy): Eukaryota > Metazoa > Arthropoda > Arachnida > Araneae > Salticidae > Maratus > Maratus speciosus. Next base: position 270,795,342 of record OZ010787.1, on the reverse strand, counting down.
CTTGTTAAGATAGAAACCTGCCTAAAACGACAGTTCCTGGTCTCATGCGATTCCATCTTAGCAGGTTTCATTCTATGATAAATGCGTTACCTGTTATGGTAAAAACCCGTTTAAAACGAAATTTCCCTTTTTTTTGCGATTCCCCCTTAGAAACATTTTCTATATCTCAGCCATCTCAAAAATGATAAGTCTATATACGTCTGTCTTGAAGGGCGGTGGTACATTTTAGTGCCTATTCCCAAAGGCCAAAATAGCAGCAGCATTTTTAAATAAAATTTTTCATTTATAGTGTACGGGAAGGAAAGCTTTTACTTATTTTCAAATAAATTTCTTCGTAAATTCTTGTTGTCATTCAATCATTTCAACATTTTAGGAACAGCCGTACTTTGCCCTGAAAGGGTTAAAGAGTAGAGTCTTTTATACGGTTAAAAAATATATTTTGTGTTCTTTTACATACTTAAGAAAATAATTAATTTATTTCATTCTTAAATTTTCCTGTGCTTCTTCTTCCATCCATTCCTCCCCTTTGCTGTTATTTACTAGTTACGAACCTAATAAGATTCTATGTATAGACGTAATTTTCTCGAAAACAACTGAAAATAAATATCATGAAACTACACACTTCTGACGTCTGTCTCTACAAAATTTCGCTTCGTATCGTAAAGTCGTATAATAAATGCATGAGAGATATAGGAACTCAATATTTTCGAAAACTCTAATTACATGAGTTTTTAATATTGTTTTAAATTTCCAAAAGAATAAACTCAAGTTCAAATGAACTAACATTTCGTATTATGAAAGTTCGCATTAAGGAAGGCCTAATGATGTATAATGTCAAATGTATACATAAAGAATGAATATCTTAAAGTTTAGTTAAAATGCATTTATTTACATTGGTATCATTATGAGACTATTAATAATGCGTTGAACTTAACTGTTTTATACCCAGTTACAAATATATATATATATATATATTTTTTTTTTATCTCTGAGTATTCCATACACTTTAATAAAAGTTGAATGTAAACATAGACTAGAGTTGCAAGCTCTTTAGAATTTCATGAATAGGCCTCAGCAAATGCGAATTTGAACATACAGTGGCACCAAGACAATTGCATCATCTAGGATGGATTTGTCTTAAACGCTAGAGATAGCATAAAAGAAATCAGATTATTATTTTTTTGTAAAATTTAAATAAATTAAGTTTTTTTTTCAAAATAATACGATATCTCATTTTTCATACATTATGTTTTAACAAATAACACGCTTATTTACCATAGAACACAAATCATTCTTTTGCTTCAAAATTTTTCCTTAAGGCTGTTCTTAATTGCTCTGCTCAACCAGCGCAAAACGTTTTGACACATTTACAAACTCATTTTGTAACGGAAAGGTATAAAATTAGAAAGCCTGGCCATGGAAGCGATTTGGAATGGAACTGTTTTTTCCCGTTTTTGATCAATCAATTACCTATTCAGTTATACGCAATTTTGATCACGTAACAAACACGTTTTTCGCTCGCTCTTGAGTGCTCTTTCTTTCTTCGCGCGGAAATTCAATTCAAAACGCCCACTTTGACACTATTTTCTGAAAGATCTATTGCGTTTACAAAAAAAATGTGGGAAAATAGCTCAATTACACAATTTCTGAACAACAACACTAGCTAGTTTCATGCATTTCTGAACAAAAATAAAACTTATGTCAGAAAGTTGCCCTTTTGGATTTGGGAACACCTTTAAAGCCAAAATCTAAATCTTTATAAGTACATCAATATATCTTAGTATTAAGAAATATAATTGAAGAGTATAAAAAAATAAGAAGCAAAATGTAGTGGTGGTTATGAAAATGAATTAATATTGGCTTATTTCCCATACAGAAATCGTACTGACAAAGTTTAGATTAATAAATCATAAGTGAAATCCACCATTTAATCCAAAACTATTAAAAACAATTAATTTCTTATCTTGGATAATTTTTGTCGTCTTTTAAATGACCAGCACCGTTTCATTTGGACATAATATTGTATAATTTTTCAAGTATTAACGTTTAAGGAATGTATATTCTTTGAACATTTTAAAAATTTATTTTATAAAATCTCACTGACATATTATTAAATGTTAAAAAGCAGAAAAACCAACGTTTAAAATGCACAAATAATATATGAAAAGCAGCAAACAGCTGTTTCGAATCTACTAGCGAGATTCTTCTTCAGTGCAAAAGGAACAGCGTGCTAGAAAAAGCAAGGCTGAGCAAAATCATAGACAGAGACGCGCTGGCTTTTATACCCTATGCGGGTGGCGAAGGCGCCGAAACAACCAATGAGAGAGAAGCAGTGGAAACGACTGGGTGGACAAGTAGCGACATCTACCGGAGAAGTAGAGAAAAGAAACCAAAAAAGGGGGAATTAAATTAACGTTTTCCAAATACTTGGAAAATCTGGAGTACTAGATAAATCATTGACTAAAGAGTGAGAATTTTTAATGATATGGTAAGCTTCCCAAAAATCAAGATCAAGGTTAGAAGAACATTTTTGGATAATGATGGCTGAGGAAAAATCGAACCTATGTTGAGAAGACCAAGAATGTTGAGCAATAGAAGAACGTTTGAGCTCCTGATTTTTAACATAACCTTCATGCTCTTTTAAACGAAATCTAAGAGCACGTTTAGTCTGACCAATATAAGAAAGACCACACTGACAAGAGATCTGGTAAATGCCCCAATTATCTAGGCGATCAACGGGGTGTTTGAGATTTGAAAAAGGGATTTTATTAACAGGAGAAAAAATAACTTTAAAATCAAACCTTCTTAGGATTTTAGCAACTTGCTGACTGATTTATTTGGCAAAGGATTTATTTGCTATATTATTAAATGGTTTTAGAAAGAAAAAATGATCTATTCAAGGAAAAATGCTATTTTTGAAGGAAAATTTGGAAAAATCAATTTTTTTAAACCACAATAAACGAGCTAAAGTAAATATTTTTGTTGTGAAAGTCTCGTACAAAACAATTTTTAACCATATCGACGGAAAAATCCGGATTTGTTGTAGAAATTCAGTCGGGCCGGGTTCGGGCCGAGATTTTAACGTTTTTCCTGCCGGACAGGATTCGGGCCGAAGTTTTAGATATAAGCTACATTTTTTTTTTTCTTTTTACAACGTTGAAACGCTCAAACGTATTTGTGCGTTTGAACATTGTAAAAAGAGGAAAATAAAAGCTTATATATTTAAAACTCGCACAAAGTAATTGGCTTACCGAACTTTTAGCCTTTTTTATCAGTCCGTGCCATCAATATTTTTTTGTATTTGTCGGGTTCGGCTCTGGCCGAGTCTAACTTTTATACTGGGCCGGGCTTTAAAAAAACCTTTTAAACCTGACTAGGCTTATAAAAGTTAAAAGTTCGTCCCGACTTTTAACTTTTATACTGGGCCGGGCTGAACTTTTTTCAATGAGTCGAGACCGGCCCGGGCGTAGAATTTCCGACCTCTTCAGACCTCTATTCTGACTCCTGTTTTCGCTGCACACATTATAACACTGGATTGGCGCGCCCCTGTAAAATAACACAATTTAACGTTTAGATTGGTACATTTTTAACATGCATTGTAAGATGTGTTATTATTTTTTTCATTTATTTATTTCAATTTTTAAAAGGAATTGAGCTTATATTGTTATATCGAGTTGTCTTGTTTACACAATTTTAGCAAAGTCCTTTATATTAAATATATTTATTCACAGCTAAATAAGGTTGTAAGGTGAAAAGTTTTGTGAACAGTCCTTTAAGGCTGTCCTGAGAAATGTATTTTTCTCCGCTCCAGAACACGAAACTTTCTGACACTTTATTAAATAAAAGAAACAAACCTTTGTCTCACCCGACAAGTTTAATTCAAAACGTCTAAATAGAAAACTGTTCGAAAAACCCTAAATTTGTAAAAGATTAAAAAAAAACCAAAACATTATAACCATTAATCGCTATATTTCAACCCCACTTCACTCTCTATTGTTCCCCTGCCTATCCCTTCCCCTTCACTCCCCTCAGATCCTTATCGTAAACTGATCTCAGATACCAATTAGTTGTAAAATGCTCCACGCTCTACTACAGATAAACCGATAACCGATCTCAAGGAGCAGGAAAGAGTTCTACTCTATAGCATCAAAATGGGTGCCTCTCAAAGTTTGTTATCAGTATCTTAAAGATTTTCCCTAAGATTCCCCATAATTTCTTCCCTTTCAGTTGCGAAAAGGCTACCTCACCGAAACAGCAGTGTTCGATTTTCAGACGTTTTAAAATGTCTTAAAATTTTTAGACACTTCTTGCGTCTGAATTTCAGACATTTCAAATGTCTTAATTACGGCCATCTTTGTCCCGTTATTTTTTGCCAATATGAAGCCATCTTTGACCACTTTTCTTTCTAAACCATATACGCAGCCATGTTTGATCACATTGAATCATTTTTTACAAATGGGAATCATTTGTTACCATAAAGCAAAGCTGATTGCAGCGTGAGAAAACTGGGATATTTCTGTGCCCCTGATTTTAGGGCACCCCAAATTGGGTATGAAATTTTCATAAAGCTGATATTTTAAATATGTTTTGACCTTGGGATGATTATAATCAGTATATTCACCTAAATATGTATTTACGTGATATCATATATGCCCTATGGCGTCAAAAATGTTAATTACTTTTAAAGACAACTTCAAATGAATTCTAGGCCAGAGACTTGGTATTCCTTCTCCCCCCCCCCCCCCACCGCCTTCATATACTGTTACAAAAAAAAAGTAAGCCTATTCGATGTCATCAAATACATATTTGGACAAATATATCCTTTTCTTTAACCTAATAATGATCTAAAAGTACAAAATATTTATTAAAATACGTATAAGGTCAAAACAAATTTAAAATATCAGCTTTATGGAAATTTAATACCAAGTTTTGGGGCCCGTAAAGCAAAAGACCCATAGAAACAGCCCACTTTGTCCAAGCTGCAATCAGCTCTGCTTTATGGTAACAAATTATTCCCATTTATAAAAAATGATTCACCCCTTTCGGAATGAAACCCATCCTTGTTTTGTTGAACAATTTTCTTCCCATTTAAATCAGATATTTCCAGTGAATTAATTTTTTTGCATTTTCATATCTGTGTTAAATAAAATCTAACACTAGATTCCACAAAATTGGAAGTATATCAGGAAGTATATCCAAAAAAAAAAAAAAAAAAAAAATTGAGCAAGAAACTCTTACTTTTTTTTATGTCTCTTCGTTTTTATTATTATACTATTTATCATACAAATAAATACAGAAACATTTGATAACCGCATATCGGCGGCTAAGGCGAACAGTAGTTATAGGATTCTGGATGGACAGCATGCCTATTTGACACTTTTTAAGCGATAAATAATATAGTAAATATCACTGTACAAATCTATTTTCGATAGCCTTAAGTTTTTTTTTAATTTGACGAAATTTACGAAGTTAATTTTAGTAATATGTGAAACTGCTCAAAAGATAAAGAAAATCCTTGATATAAAAAATTAACTCATTATCTCTGTTAATTTATATTCTGCTGTATTGGGAAATAGGAACAATAAATGAAATTGTATTTTAAAGCTTATTGTGTAAGTAACATTGACTTTTGGGTATGTTGCAGATGTGCAACACGATGATACTAAGGGTTAACCTTGTAGCATCTCAATGCAAGTTTATTTATTATTTTATTTATTTTTGGTCATAAAAACATACTAAATTTAAATGAAACTAACATAACGTGCGTTGAGTTGCTACATTATCAAATACAAAACAAAATAATCCTAAAAATCCGATCCCCCCCCCCCCCCCCCAACCTCACCAAAAAAAAAAGTCATTCTTTATTGTTATTGGTCTCTCTTCCTCTCCCCATATTAAATACATAAAAAGTAACTTGAGATTGAAGTCAAAAACATTTTCTTTCTGTTAACATGACGTTAAAAATAACTTACTTCGCTAGAAATTAAAAAAAAAAACAAATGATGATAATATAAAAATATATGTGCAGATCAAACATAATTATAAGAATATTTATATTTTCAAACCTCATTACCTTACCAAAATATTAAATATCAGCACATTTTTTAAATAGGATTTTATTAAACTTGATTTTTTAAAATAATTTTTTAGCACAGATTGGAATAATTACGATGTTTTTTAGCATAGCTTGGATTAATTACAACGATTTATATTCCTTGTTTAAAGTATATTTTCAAGATGACTTTGTGGCTTGAAAATTAAATATGTTGTTGAGATGGAACACAGAAAATCAAAGCAGATTTTGTATCTTTTAAGCAAGCTTTCAGTAGGATATGAAAAAAAAAAAAAAAAAAAAAAAAATGAATACTATATAGGTAGGATTTATTTTCCATCGGAAAAACTCAAAGTATTTATAAAATATTCAGATATTGGAAATAATTTCACTCTGGTGCTTTCACGATTTCCTTTCATGTTCTATAACCATCATATAACGCAATCATAACATTTATCATATGTAAGTTTAAATTTGATAATATTGAAACATTTACTTCGAAAATATACTCTGTAAGAGAATTAAATGTAATGATACTCTTGTCATTGTTGCAAAAAATGAAAATTAATATGTAAAATTATATCATAAATATAAAGTACTGAAAATTGAAAGAAAAGAAAAAACAAAAAACAAACGATGATAATATAAAAATATGTTTCAGATTAAACATAATTATAAGAATATTTATATTTTCAAACCTCATTACCTTCCCAAAATATTAAATATCAGCACATTTTTCTTAATAGAATTTTATTCAACTTGATTTTTTAAAATAATTTTTTAGCACAGCTGTTTTTTAGCATAGCTTGGATTAATTACAACGATTTCTATTTCTTGTTTAAAGTATATTTTCAAGATGACTCTGCGGCTTGAAAATTAAGAATGTTGTTGAGATGGAACACAGAAAATCAAAGCAGATTTTGTACCTTTTAAGCAAGCTTTCAGTAGAATTATTATTAAAAAAAATGAATACTATATAGGTAAGATTTATTTTCCATTGGAAAAACTAAAAAATATTTATAAAATATTCAGATATTCCAAATAACTTCACTCTGGTGCTTTCACGATTTCTTTTTATGTTCTACATCCATCATATAAAGCAATCACAACATTTATCATATATAAGTTTAAATTTGATAATATTGAAAATTTACTTCGAAAATATACTCTGTAAGAGAATTAAATGAAATGATACTCTTGTCATTGTTGCAAAAAATGAAAATTAATATGTAAAATTATATCATAAATACAAAGTGTACTGAAAATTGAAAGGAAAGAAAAAGAAAAGCAAATGATGATAATATAAAATTATATTTGCAGATCAAACATAATTATAAGAATATTTATATTTTCAAACCTCATTACCTTCCCAAAATATTAAATATCAGCACATTTTTGTTAATAGGATTTTATTCAACTTGATTTTTTAAAATAATTTTTTAGCACAGCTTTGATTAATTACAACGATTTCTATTCCTTGTTTAAAGTATATTTTCAAGATGACTCTGCGGCTTGAAAATTAAATATGTTGTTGAGATGGAACACAGAAAATCAAAGCAGATTTTGTACCTTTTAAGTAAACTTTCGGTAGAATTATTAAAAAAAAAAAGAATACTATAGAGGTAGGATTTATTTTCCATTGGAAAAACTAAAAAATATTTATAAAATATTCAGATATTCCAAATAACTTCACTCTGGTGCTTTCACGATTTCCTTTCATGTTCTACATCCATCATATAAAGCAATCACAACATTTATCATATATAAGTTTAAATTTGATAATATTGAAAAATTTACTTCGAAAATATACTCTGTAAGAGAATTAAATGAAATGATACTCTTGTCTTTGTTGCAAAAAATGAAAAGTAATATGTAAAATTATATCATAAATACAAAATGTACTGAAAATTGAAAGGAAAAAAAAATGATGATAATATAAAAATATATGTGCAGATCAAACATAATTATAAGAATATTTATATTTTCAAACCTCATTACCTTCCCAAAATATTAAATATCAGCACATTTTTCAATAGGATTTTATTCAACTTTATTTTTTAAAATAATTTTTTAGCACAGCTTGTAATAAATCATATATAAGGTTAAATTTGATAATATTGAAACATTTACTTCGAAAATATACTCTGTAAGAGAATGAAATGAAATGATACTTTTGTCATTGTTGCAAAAAATGAAAATTAATATGTAAAATTAAGTATAATATAAAATATTGAAAGATGAAAAAAAAGAACTTAATAATGAAATATAATTTGAAATTAGATTCTTTTTATTTATGTATGGGCATTTGTTTATATAGATTAAATGATAATTGCAATTTGATCAAGCTATTTAGCAAGCATTAATATCTAAATATATGCATTGTTTTTTTAATAACAAGCAGGGAAAATTACTTCTGGACTACAAAATATTTATTTATAAAATAGAGGTCTAAAGAAATATTAAACAAATTCATTATTTTGAAAATGATATGCATTTATTGAAAACACACAAATGAACACACAAGCCTTTTAAAACAAAACTAATTTTATTGGATGTAAAAAAGAACCAAATATGCAAATTATTAAAATAAAAATAATTTAGATTTTAAATAGCATTATATGTTTAATTATCTAATAAAAGTCACTATTTTTCTATAAAATTTCAGCTTGAAATAAAGTTCACATAATCGTACAAAAGGGTTCTTTCTTACCTTTTACCAGTGTAATCCATTTTCACAAACATGAAATAAAGTATTTCACGAAGTAGCGATAAAACACTATTTTTAAAAAAGTTATATGCACTTTAAAAAATATTCTTGATACTGCATACATCTATCGTGATACAACATATTTTTTTAATGCGCTACATAATAAAATTCATTACGAATGCGATATTTAAAAATCCGCATGCATTTCTGAACACACAGTCAAAAATAACTAGACTTTTCTTTCTTTAAGAAGAACGTAATACGTAGTGTACATCCAAACACATGGTGCTTCAATATTGTAATAATATTTCTGTCAAGCACTGCACAACTAAAGAAAACTGCATTTAACTAAAGAAATCAGGAGCTTATCACAAAGCTAATGGTCGTTTAAAATCACCGTCACTTGAAATATTAAAAATACATGGTGTTTCAATATTGTAATAATATTTCTGTCAAGCACTGCACAACTAAAGAAAACTGCATTTAACTAAAGAAATCAGGAGCTTATCACAAAGCTAATGGTCGTTTAAAATCACCGTCACTTGAAATATTAATCGGCCAACAATCTTACATTAGACACATCTTCACAATAGAAATACCCTGTCAGCATATTTTTCCGCGCCCATTATTTCCGTTAATGACGCAATCGTTAGCTGAGAGACTGGCAGCTCAAACTCGGTCCTGATTTGCAGAATGAATTTCAGTTGATTTTTATCATCGGGAAATGAAATAATGTAGGAATAACGAATACAATTTTTTCTTCTTCATTAGTATATTTTTTAATGCGTTACAATTATCTATTATAAGATATAATTATTACAGTTAGGACGCTTTCAGACAAAGGCATAAAATAAATATTTTGTCGTCAAACTTTCAAATAACTTATCAAATTTTAATAAATTAGTAATAAATTGCTACATTTCAAATTAAACTTTGTAAATCCAGGGATTATTTTAATATAGCGACTTTTTATACCATACTTTTTATTATCTAATTATAAAACAGTAATGTGTAAATATGGCAGAAGATTTTTATTAAGGGACATTGACTTAGCATATGGGAAGCAGAGGAGAATTACCCCGATAGAAACTAGTTAAGGCGGGCAGCAACTGTTGCATAAAAAATATAGCATGAAACTATAATAGCCACTAAAGTAAGGTCGCAGTATTTTAAATTGCTTCTGGTGCACAAAAACCTACGCTAAGCCATTAGGTGAGCATGTGTGTCGGGGGGAGGGGGTGGTGCCTAGCTGGTACGTTATTTTAATACAATTATTTGGAGAACTTTATATTTTGTGAAAGGCAATTCGTTAATTACTTTATTGCACTAAAAATAACTTAGTTCCAAAACTTAGTAAACGAACTAGTATTGCAATTTTGACAAACGCCCCATGGTCTAATCACGTCGCTTGTTTTATAAAGTAATACCAAATTTAATGCATGGAATTTTAAACGTCTTTCAACCATTCGAAAGCGTTTTCTAATTCTGCTTACATTTATATTGCAATTGTATATACAGTCATCATACATATGATACAATTGTATTACATTCAGACACTTAGGTGTCTGATTTCTAAATGTCTTAATTTCAGACGTATTATCATTTTTAAGACACTTTATTTAGTTCATCCATACCATGATCACAGTAAGACACTTAAATGTCTTAAATTTAGACATCTATGATGTCTGAAATTTCATATTCAGACACTTAAGTGTCTGAAATACTTTTTCAGTCACATATGTGTCTGAATTTAAGACGCCTCTATTTGCAGTGCAGGAGCTGGAAAAAGTACGATAATAAGAAAAAAAATAGTAAAACAGTCACTGAGCAGTAAGGATCAGAAGCTATCATGCTTTTGACACTAACAGGTACTGCTGCAATTAATGTCGAGGGCAAGGCAATTCACTCTGCACTGAAAGTACCAACGTGTTTTAAATGGTTCGCTGATTTGAAGTCAGGCAGCAAGAAATCTACGGCTCAGTATGGATTTAGTATTATTTCTCATTATTGACGCATTTTCAATGATCAGATGTCGTCTGATGGCTGACCTTGAACGAAGATGTCGCGAAGGTAAAACAGTTAGCATTCGGTCTTTTAGAGGCTTCATTAATTAAATCCTTGGAGATATTAAGCAGTTAGAGACTGTAAAAGACATCCTTCTATATAACAGACATTCTATAAAAGACGTTTTGGATTTTAACGGACAAACAATGCTTAGGGCTTTAAAAAATGTTTACCCTTAACAAAGTCAATGAGACAAAACAACGATCAGCAAAGACAGTTTCGAAAGACTCTTAATTCGCTTTCCGTGGGTCAAGTTTCAGACGACACTCATCCCTTATGCAACGGCGCAAAGCTATACTGCTTCTGGCTGAACTTGAACGATTTCAGGATTCCGTGCATTTTCCCCAAAAACAAGCAAGCTAATAACATAATCAAGTATTATTTCTTAAATCAAAATGGCCAATAACAAGAATATAAACAGACCACAATAATAAAATAGCAAGATGCAGTGAAGATGATCACGCGTCTGGACTTCAGGCTGTACTTTTATCAGCAGTTATATGTTGAGTTATGCTACGTACCAGTATCTGGACAGAGTGAGGATTGGTAAATGGTGCACTGAGTACGGTAAAAGATATCGTCTATGGTCCAAGATTTCAGTCTCCGCAGGCTTGCCACAGTCTATAATGGTTCATTTTTTTAATTATCATGGGCCATTTCTAGCTGAAAGACATTTCCTTATCGAACCTATTTGTAAATCTTAGAAAAAAGAAAACGCCTCATGCTCACGAACTCAGTTGCCTTTAACAGTTGCAAACCCTGCCACTATACTCAAATTCCAGAGTTTAACTTTATCAAAAACTACTGTGGACATTGGTCTAAAGGAGTTGTCACTAAAAGCAACTTATGTCACTCTTAGTATAGTTTGTAGTTTAGAGGAAGTTATTGAAGCGCTTTCCGCAAAGGATAGGCTCGACAAAATTAGAAAGATAAGAGCACTTGCTGATAGATTAGCATTTGAGCATTACCTGAAGCAACTAATGACTGAATTAAAAACTTAAAAATGAAGATTCGTTGACTGTTATTTTAAATTTACTTTTATACTATTAAACAGTAAACATGAAAATAAAACATTTTTATTTTTTTTTACAATGTTATAAGTTTATGCGACACCATGCTTCGACATTTCGGCCTGACGCATGCTAGTCATAATCTATCTACGAATAAAGATGCATGTCACTTTTTTATGGTAGAGACTGGACATTGTCGAATGAGTATTTTGTGAAGGAAATATGCAACCTTTTAAGAGACTGAAAATGATATAGATTTTAAAATATAGCATAAAGCACTGAATCATAAAATTGAAACGAAATTGAAAATATAGTTAGAAAAGATAATTTAAGAAAGAAAATTACACAAACAGTGCTATGATGGGTGATAAAAAGGGACGCAATCGTACAGAATTAGATTATCTTTGCTGAAAACAGGAACACGAGAATATCAGTTCTCGCCAAGAAGACTTTCTGCTAATGAAAAGCTGTCTTACATATTTGAGGACTCAGTTTCTATTAACAGGATATACATGTACACAAATTTGTAAGCTTCCTTAAATAGTTATGACTATCCTATGTCCATTCCATGAGTTAAAAATACATATAAAATATTTCAGACTGTACGTGTTAATTGAAAACTGGTGTGTTATATCCATAAATATGCTCTCTCTCTATATATATATATATTGCAGTCCGCAAGAAAGAACAAACAATCTGCAGGAAGGGTATGATCTAGATTGTGCTCATCTGTACGGCCGCTGATAACGGCCTTTGTATGCCACTATTTTCATACAGTAATCTTCGTCGTATATTTCTATAGCAAATGTTTTGGAAATCTACCACTAGTATTTTTGTTCAGAAATTAGCAAAATTAAAAAAAAAAACTGATTAATGGGAATTCTGTAAGAGCAGTTTTTTCCCAAACCGCTAAACTAACACTTCTGTAGTCGTGCCTTTCGCACATGTTAAGAACCTCAATTGTATCAAATTTCTTGTCTCAACAATCGTCAGAATCATTGCATAGAATGTAAACTGACATTCATCCGATAACAGATACTTTTGTTTAACATTTTAAAGTTATCTTAAAAAGTATTTCCCTCATTCGTACAAAACTTCAAAGAAATATTTAAGCAAGCTTATCTTTGGAATTTCGATTTTTCGGAAATTAAATATATTTTATTTTTAGAAATTTTAACTTATAAATAGATAGGGGAGAGTAGCCATATTTGGACCGCCGATTTAAATGTACCGTTGCCATTCTGCCGTTACTTACATAAAGAGACGCCATATACCGCTGAAATCCTACTCATCAGAATGACGTCATTTAGGATTAGAAGCACCCCCCCCCCCTACAATGTGCTGTTTTCAGACAATTTTTAAAAACCTAAAATTAACTGTTTTGATATAGTTTTTTCTTACTAAACATAAGTGAATACTTCAAAACTAAGTTGTTATGTTTTCATATACATATCTAAATTCATCTGTTTATTGCGCATATTCTTATGCGGATTTGTTTGATTTCGTTTTTGTTCTTAGTCTTGATATTATCTGTTTTTTAAAAAAATGGCGCATTTGCCTTAATTGGGTAAATTTAAGTTGCTTAAATCGGACCAGATATACGATCATAAATTTGAAAAGTAAGTAATGAATTTCGAGGGTGGTAGGCTTTATACAATATATATATATGTGGAAAAGCTTTGCCTTTAATAGCTTTCCCTGCATGCCTACTGTTTACAGCGCCACCAACCGCTCACGTAGCTGCTGATCAAAGCGCCTTCCTCTGTTTGATTTGCTTTCCCCATAAACTAGTCAGCGCATGCGTATTAGAACGCCACTTGTGATCGCGAGACGCTCATTTGTGAGCGGGAAGAAACTAGAACTGAACTGAGGTCAGTCTTTCGAACGCGGAGAACGATGATGTGTGCGTTAGGAGAATGTGCTGTGATCGTTTTCGCAGAATAGTGATGTGAATAAAACGACGACTCTTTTCTTTGTAGATATTTCTGTATATAGTTTAACTTTTAATATAATCTAGTTTAAAATTTTAATGGTATTCGGCTCAAGTTTATGATGCTGTTGGCCTCACTTAATGTGCATTACAAGCCCGGAGTTCCTACAAATGGTGTCAAGAACTGTGATGCGAACGTTACGCCCACAAAGCTAATTCTTAAGCTTTCAAAGTAATCAAAGCTTCCAAGTGTCGTATGAAGGCGCTATTTAAGTGTGAAAAATTAATAAATAGAACTATGTTGGCTGGCTGATCGCAATACAGTTGCAGCGGACTGCTATGCCAACATAGCGCTAAGTAGCCATATTGAATAAACCTTCATCGCTGCTTGGCGAAATAAGACTTTTATGGCAACCTCCACTGAGGATGAACATTCTCCGTCGATCGCAGTCAGTCTGCGCTTGTCTCTCGTCTGTGCTTGTCTCGTGTTCGGCAATGGCCGCTGCTGTTCTCTTATTATTTAACGCTTAATCTTAATTCAATATGTAATGTAACTTTATTTTCTTTTTTGTTTTATTAAACTTGTTAGTGTTTTACTTTCAGGCTGGCATTATTTAATATCTCTTATGTATTATTTCCTAAAGTAATTTATCTAATTTCTTGGCACGCGTGAAACCGCACGCCAAACTGGTGACCCGGCAATCTTTTTTCATCTCCCAAAATATGCGAAGCCCAGCCATAATTGATTTAAAATATTAACTTTTTATAAACTTTTTCTTTGAAATTCCAATAATTTCGCGAAAATGAGGATTTTAAATAAAGTAACATGTGAAAAACATGCACATGTGATTTCCTTTCGACAGATTTCAAGAGCATCAGGTATGTGATCGATTTCCTTAATTTTACTCTGTGGTTGGTCAATTATTTCGGCTTGATATGTACGACTCCCCCCCCCCCCTAGTGTTTTTTATGGTATCATGTTTTTATGTTTTTATTATCGTTTTAATTGTGTGCATTATCTGTAATATATTGTAGTATTTAGTAATATATTTTAGCATTTAGTATCCCCTCACTTACCCATCACATGTTACTATGACGGGAAACGACACTGAAAATGACGGTGTTTCAGGTGCGTCACAAGTATCCCATGTATCAGTAAAAATTCCCCCACTCTGGAAAACAAACATTAAATTATGGTTCATCCAGGTCGAAAGTAATTTCGCGCTCGCTAAAATAACAAACGATTTAACTAAATACAATCATCTTATTTCTTCCATCGACCCAGAAACTTTATCATCCGTTTCTGATATTTTGTTTGCTCCCCCAGAATCAAATAAATATGACGCACTTAAGAATAGGTTAATAACAGAATTTTCTGCTTCTGAAAACGAACAAATCCGGCGGCTCATTTCGGAAATGCATTTGGGTGACGACAAACCTTCTCAGCTACTGCGTAAGATGCGAGAATTAGGGGGTAAATGCATAAATGACGATTTTCTGAAAACTTTATGGCTCCAAAGACTGCCGTCTGCAATTCAAACTATTCTATCTATTAGTTCTGAATCTTTAGACAATTTGGCAAAAATGGCAGATAAAATTTCCGAAGTTCGTACTTCAACTGAGAGCAATGTTTTCGCTATTGGGCAGACTACTGCGGTTGCGGCTGACGGTACTCAGCGCGCTTCTCCGTTAGACGAAGTCGCTGCACTTCGAAATGAAATCGCCGCTTTGAGTAAACAGGTTGAGCGGTTTTCTCGCGATAGGAGCAGAGGTCCAAGACATCGTAATAATTCCAAACACCGCAGTTTTTCGCGTGGGCGCTCGCGTGATCGTAATGCAGATTATTGTTTTTATCATGCACGATTTGGAAAAAATGCACGTAAATGTCGCTCGCCCTGTTCTTATGCTAGTACTACCGATCAGGAAAACTCTCAGTAGCGGCTGTCGATCGAAATACATCGGCGACAGTCGCAAAATCATGCCGCTTACACATTTACGACAAAAAATCTCATCTAAAATTTTTAATTGATTCTGGATCTGATGTCTCGTGCATACCACTCACAAATAATGGAAAAAAACCTTACACCTGATTCATTACAATTATTTGCAGCCAACAATTCTAAAATTTATACATATGGTTCGAAACTTATGAATGTGGACTTAGGCCTTCGGCGAAATTTCACGTGGAAATTTTTAATTGCTAATGTCCCTGTCCCAATAATAGGGGCAGATTTTTTACAGCATTTTGATCTCTTAATTGATCTTAAACGTAGAAAACTTATCGACAATATCACTAAATTAACTCAATCCGGGATAGTTTCAAATTCTTCAGACTATTTTTCGGTCAAGCTAATTTCTGGTGATTCAGTATATCATCGAATATTGTCAGAATTTCCAGAATTAACCAAATTGACACCTGGCATAACTTCTGTTAAGCATAATACAATGCACTATATTGAGACAACGGGCCCGCCCGTACATAGTAAGCCAAGAAGGCTCAGTCCGAAACTGTACGATTCAGTAAAAAAAGAATTTCAATTCATGATGGACCAAGGCATTTGCCGCCCATCCAAATCCCCATGGTCGTCTCCTCTTCATGTAGTAACAAAAAGCTCAGGTAGCATCCGTCCCGTAGGAGACTACAGGGCATTAAATTCTCGTACAGTTCCAGATCGCTACCCCATACCCCACATCCAGGATTTTTCCAACACCCTGTATGGAAAAAAGATTTTTTCAAAATTGGATATTGTCCGAGCCTATTTCCACATTCCTGTGCACCCGGACCATGTGCAGAAAACAGCAGTTTGCACCCCATTTGGGTTATTCGAGTTCCCTTATTTAAATTTTGGGCTATGCGGAGCCGCGCAAACTTTCCAACGGTTCATGCACGAAATTCTGGGTGACCTCCCATTCTGTTATGTCTATTTAGATGACATTTTAATATTTAGTGCTGATGAGGATGAACACAAAGCTCACTTACGAACCGTTTTAGAGCGATTAAATTCATATGGACTAACCATAAATGTTTCAAAATGTATATTTGGGGCGTCAGAAATTTCGTTCTTAGGGCACTTAATCACTAGTAATGGCACTAAACCTTTACCTGATAAAGTTGACCCTATTCTGAACTACCCACAGCCAGAAACCATTAAAGATCTTCAGCGATTTTTGGGATTTTTAAACTTTTTTCGCAGATTTTTGCCAAATATAGCAAACCATCAAGTGTTCCTAACTTCCTATTTAAGAGGGGCAAAGAAAAATGATAAGACAAAGCTTGATTGGTCAGATAAAGCAGAGGAAGAATTCAACAATTGCAAACAGTTAATTGCAAATGCGGTTTTATTAGCACACCCAAAAACAGACGCTGAATTAATTTTACAAGTCGATGCATCAGACTTTGCCATAGGGGGATCATTGTCACAGATAGTGGATAGGGAATTGCAACCTCTCGCCTTTTTCTCCCGCAAACTTTCTCAAACAGAGAAAAACTACAGTGCATATGACAGAGAACTTTTAGCCGCATACGCTGCCATAAAACATTTTAGGCATATGCTTGAAGCAAGAAATTTTTCTCTGTACACTGATCATAAGCCGCTAACTTTCGCTTTCCAACAGCGCTCAGATAAATGTTCTCCAAGACAGGCTAGGCAATTAGATTTCATATCTCAATTCACTACTGATATTCATCACATAAAGGGATCAGACAATATTGTGGCTGATGCACTTTCACGTATAAATGCTATAACTATGCCAAACCCCATAAATTACACAGAAATTGCCCAAGCGCAACAAACCGACCTAGAGCTAAAAAGTCTAATTGATAATTCGGAGACCTTACAATTTAAAAAAATCACTTTACCTGATTGCGACATACCTATTTATTGTGATTTATCAACGGGTATGGCTCGACCTTACATTCCTCAACAATTTCGTGAGAAAGTTTTTTCAACCTTACACAATTTATCTCATCCCAGTATTCGTAGTTCTTCAAAATTAATTCGGTCCAGATTCATTTGGCCTTCTATGAGAAAAGATTGTACCAAGTGGGCTAAGCATTGCATCCCATGTCAAAAGTCTAAGATAATTCGCCATACAAAATCCCCAGTAGGAAAATTCACAGACCAATCACAGAGGTTCGATCACGTACATCTCGACCTTGTGGGTCCTCTTCCTCCTTCGCAGGGAAACTATTATTGTCTGACAATGATAGATAGGTGCACACGGTGGCCAGAAGCTGTCCCGATCCCAGACATAACTGCACAGACAGTAGCGCAAAATTTTTTTAGCCAGTGGATTGCCCGATTCGGCTGTCCAGCTCGTATCACTACTGACCAAGGCAGACAGTTTGAAAGTGCCCTGTTTAAAGCTCTTGCACAGCTGATGGGCATCAAACGTAGTAGAACTACTCCATACCACCCACAGGCGAATGGATTGATCGAGGAGTTCCACCGTCCTTTGAAGGCAGCTCTGAAGGCTTATGACACCGACCAATGGTCTGCAGCCTTGCCCACATTGCTACTTGGTTTCCGGTCAGTCCTCAAAGAAGATGTCGGATCAACAACTGCTGAGCTTGTGTATGGAAAGCCCCTTCGACTGCCAGGTGAATTTTTTGATCCAACACCTACAGATGCCTCGCCCAGTCAACTTGTGGAAAATTTAAAATCTCATTTTGCTACAGTGCGACCTGTTCCAACCTCCTGTCATGTCCGGAAAGCAATTTTTGTACATCCACATTTAAACGTGTGTTCCCATGTGTTTGTCCGACATGACGCTATACGAAGACCACTACAACCTCCATATGATGGACCATTCAGGGTCATACGCAGAGGAGAGAAAACCTTCGACCTGGACATTAGAGGGGATAAACAGACTATCTCTATAGACAGACTCAAGCCGGCTTTCACAGCCATGGATACTCCGCTTATCCCATCCCAATTTGCCAAAACACCATCACATTCAGAGAAACCTTGCACAGATCAATCTGTGCGAATTTCAAAAAGCTCCTGCAAGGAACAGTCTGTGCCAATTGCACAAAGCTCTAGTACTGAACAATCTGTGCCAATTGCACAAAGCTCTAGTAATGAACAATCTGTGCCAACAACCCGCACTGGACGACCTGTGCGGCCACCCCGACGTTATGTCCATTTTGAATGAAACTGCGGAGGGAGTGTGCAGCGGACTGCTATGCCAACATAGCGCTAAGTAGCCATATTGAATAAACCTTCATCGCTGCTTGGCGAGATAAGACTTTTATGGCAACCTCCACTGAGGATGAACATTCTCCGTCGATCGCAGTCAGTCTGCGCTTGTCTCTCGTCTGTGCTTGTCTCGTGTTCGGCAATGGCCGCTGCTGTTCTCTTATTATTTAACGCTTAATCTTAATTCAATATGTAATGTAACTTTATTTTCTTTTTTGTTTTATTAAACTTGTTAGTGTTTTACTTTCAGGCTGGCATTATTTAATATCTCTTATGTATTATTTCCTAAAGTAATTTATCTAATTTCTTGGCACGCGTGAAACCGCACGCCAAACAGTAAATATTCTGAAGCTGGATTACCTATTCGTGAAGTGAGTTGTTTATTTTGTTCTTATTCAATATGTCAAAATTAGTTGATTTCAAGGAATTAGAACTTTCGTTGAAAGCGGAAAAGTCTTTGAGTATTAAGAACTTGCATACATTATTTTTTTGAGAAGTCGGTGATAGAAATAATCGACCTAGAATTCGAAATTTTACTGGCTTTGCTTTCGAAATAGATTCGGATGAATATAACTTAAAATTGCAAGAAATTAAAGATAGTTTTTCTGTTAATGATTTGATTACCATTTGCAATGTTTTATGTATAAATAATTCTGGAACTTTCGATGAAATTGCTGCCAGAATAATTTCTTCGTTATGTGATTTTAATGTATTGAAATCTAATTTAATTCCTGATGAAGGTGCTCTTAGTGATGATGAGAGCGATGAAGAATCGAGTAAAAATAATGATATTTTGAGTGTTTCTGAAAATAATTTGAGAAATGATTCTGGTAGTTCTAGTTATGAAAATCAGAAAATTCTAATTCCTGATTATGTTCTTAAACCATCCATTTCCATTAACGATATTGAAAATATGATTTCTGAATTTGATGGTAGTCAATTTCAAAATGTTGAAAAATGGCTTGCCAATTTTGAAGATACTGTTTCTTTATTTAATGTTAGTAATTTGCACAAATTGATTTTGGCTAAACGCCGTATGACAGGTAAAGCTAAATTGTTTATGGAAAGCGAAACAAAAATAAATTCGTGGTCTAAACTGAAAGCGTTACTTATTTCTGAATTTGGTAAAAGGTGCAATTCAGCAGAATTACATGAATTGCTATCTAAAAGGAAAATTAAACAAAACGAATCGTTGGATGAATATTTTTTGAGTATGAAACAGTTATGTTCAAAAGGCAACATAGAAGATTCTGCACTCATTCAGTATGTAATTAATGGAATAAACGATCCTGTTTTTAAAAAATACTTTTTGTACGGTTGCCCAAATGTTGTTGAATTTAAAGAGAAGCTTAAAATTTATGATAAATTGAGTGTCGATTATGATAGTAAACCTGATGTTAATGTTAGGCCTAAGATGAAAACAGAAGTTGAATTTAAAAATAAATCTAGACCCAATAAATCTGATATACGTTGCTATAATTGTGGCGATAGATTCCATAAAAGTAATCAATGTAGAAATAAAGATAAAGGTTCCCTCTGCTTTTCTTGTAATTTATATGGCCATAAATCATTCGAATGTGGTAAAACCAAAGATTCAAAATTGCCTAATGATTCTCAAGTAAATGTTCTAACCTGTTCTCAGAATTTAGTTTTTAAAGATGTAAAGTTGCATTCATTAAATTTAATTTCATTAATCGATACGGGAAGTGAAAGAACTATTCTAAAGAAAAGTAATTTTGATAAAATTAAAAGTTATGTAAACTTAGAACCAACAGATATGCTTTTAAGTGGATTAGGTAAAAAATCATTCAGACCAATCGGTTACTTTGAGGCTGAAATCGAAATTGATGATTCTAAATTTCACACATCTATTTTTGTGATTGATGACAAATCTATTGAATTTGATTTAATTATTGGTACTGATGTAATACAACAAGGCTCCTTAATTGTTTCTGGTAATGATGTTAAGCTAAATAAGAATCAGAATAATTCCTTAGTCAATGTTATTAATTCAAGTGAAGTAACTGTAAATTCTGAATTTAACCCTTATTCTTCCACCTTGCACAGTAGCAAACCACATATTCTAAACCAAAACAAATATTTGCCTGTTCCTCAATTGTCCTATTTTAGTTCAGAAATTAAAGAATTACGTCTAGAAAATGAAAATTTAACTGCCCAAGTTAAAGAAGTTGAAAGAAAATATAAAATGTTACAATTAGATGTAATCGATTTAAAAGAAGCATTTTTGTCAGAAAAAACGAAGTCGAAAATTGCAATAACATCGTTAGAAGATAAATTAGAACAGGAAGTATCAGAAAGACAGACCATTAGTAAATTGTATAGAAAATTAGAGAGAAGTTTTCAAGATATAAAATCCCAATTAGATGAAGAAAGTAAACGTTCAGAACAATACCGGTTACGATTAATAAAAATAAATAACTATTCAAAACATCTTGAAAAACAGTTAGAAGAATCAGAAGATGAGTGTTCTAGAATTAAAATGTCCAAAAGAAGAATCCAGATAAAATTGAATAATTCCCAGGAAGATTTCGAAAATTTAAGACAAGAAATGACTAAGTTAAAAAAACAAATTAAGATGACTAACAGTGCTAAAACCCTTAAAAATGATTCAGATTCCACTAAGTTAGGAAATAAAGAAAATAAGTTGTATTCTTCCAGAAATGACAATAACCAGAAATTTGATGTAATAAAGGAAGAAAATTTTAGAAAAGAAAATATTAAGAAAATGTCTAACGCGGAGTTGAAGAGTAATGCTTCTAAGAAAATTAAGAATATTCCTAATTCGTCAGATGAATTTGAAGATGAAATTGAAATTAATAATTACGAAGTTAAGAAACCTAAGCAGAAGTTTACTAAAAAGATACCTGAATATAGAAGATCCTTTTTCGAAGAAAATGCAAGTAAATTTGACTTAAATTCCGAAGATAACACTTTGACCGATTTTGACGAATATGGTATCGTTCCTCATAATTTCACCGATTATGACACTACCCCGACTATGACACACCACCGGACTGACTTTAAACGATTTTGACAAAATGAATCCCGAAAGACGTAAAAAAAAGACGAAAAGACGTAAGGTAAAAGAAGACGAAAAGATGTAAGGTAAAAGAAGACGAAAAGACGTAAAAAAAAGGAAAGACGTAAGGTAAAAAAAGACGTAAGAAAAGGAAAGACGATAAGACGCAAGAAGAAAGAACGATAAAGAGACGTAAAAAAAAGAATAAGAAGACTTTTTTCCAAGAAATATATAAATTTTGATGAGGAATTTTAATAATGGTGACTTTTTTCCAAAATAGAACTTTGGGTGCTGCTTTTTCTTTTTTTTCTTTTCAGGTGTTCCTGCCGCTCCTTCCTGTGGTCCACGTGTCGATCGAGGTGTCAGGATCGCCGATTTGTGGGAAAGCTTTGCCTTTAATAGCTTTCCCTGCATGCCTACTGTTTACAGCGCCACCAACCGCTCACGTAGCTGCTGATCAAAGCGCCTTCCTCTGTTTGATTTGCTTTCCCCATGAACTAGTCAGCGCATGCGTATTAGAACGCCACTTGTGATCGAGAGACGCTCATTTGTGAGCGGGAAGAAACTAGAACTGAATTGAGGTCAGTCTGTCGAACGCGGAGAACGATGATGTGTGCGTTAGGAGAATGTGCTGTGATCGTTTTCGCAGAAAAGTGATGTGAATAAAACGACGACTCTTTTCTTTGTAAATATTTCTGTATATAGTTTAACTTTTAATATAATCTAGTTTAAAATTTTAATGGTGTTCGGCTCAAGTTTATGATGGTGTTGGTCTCACTTAATGTGCATTACAAGCCCGGAGGCTTTTTCAGGAAGGCTCACGTTTTCAGCACCAGCCTTGGCGAGTTGGAGAGAGCGAGAACGTTCAGCCAGCTCTAATGCCAATCGTCGTCTTGTGTTTTGTTTTGAACCGAAATGGCGGAAGACGAATAACAGTCCCACCTAAATTAAAGAAATACTTTCAGTAATGTGTTCTAGATGAAAAGAAATCTTCTTCATCTTCTTCGAAAGAAATTGCATTACGAATTCTTATACTCTGTTTTATCAAAGGCCTTTATTACTTTTGAAGATATAGACTAAAAGTTTGATTATTTGATCCCCTCAAAAATTTAAATTTTCATTCAATTGAGTATTATTAAATCCATAACTGTTAAACAAAAACTCATTACCTTCATAAATCTAGATATTTGATTACATATAAAGATGGATTTATTGGGATGATGAAATAATGCAGTTTCAGTGCATTTTGATGTATATAAACACAGATTTTAAAAAATACCTGTGGCAGAAAATTACGATATTTTCTGCGATGAACTTATATAATTAATTTGCCAAATCATTCTGCAGAAACAGTCCCTAAAGTCGAGTAAAAAATGGCCAAACCAAGGAAAAAAAAAAAAAACCTTTCACAACCCCAAACAGGATGTTTAGAATTTTCCTTTTTAATGTGAGATGAAATTCTTAAGGGGAGGTGAGGGAGAAGGAATATTGAATGACTACCTTTTGTTACTTCAAAGTAACAAATAAAATCACTAGAGAAATTTTTTAACTGTGTATGATAGAGAGGAGCTGTAGATTTAAATAGTAAAATTTATCAATTAACAAATAGAAAAAACAATTCAAAAAATTAAAAACTTGGAATATTTAACTTTTTGGAGGATGATGAAACAAAAACAAGCTTTTCTTTTTTTTTCGGGGGAGGGGGAGGGGTGGCATAATTTGAATAATTGGTCTTTTACTTATAGTTACTTCAAAGTAATAAATAGGACAGAAAATTTAAAAAAAATGTAAAGAATAAAAAAAAAATGAAAGCGTGTGCACAAAAGGTTAATACAGATTTTTTTAAAATCTTTCATTCTACAGTAAAACCTCTCTAAAGCGACCACGTTCGGTTCCAATAAAAAATGGTCGCTCCGAGGGGTGGTCTGTTAATGGAGGTCATGTTTAAATCTAGATTTTAATTGTTGGAAAAAAAGGTAACAATTAATGTTACTATTTTTTTTTTTTTTTTTTTTTTACATAGGAAAAAATATGAAAATTTAAGTGTCAAAACAAAAGTTAATTACATAAGTTAATTACTGCAGAATTTAAAAAATGAATACAATGACGTTTATTTTGATTTTATGGTTTTATCTTTTATAACTTTTATTTCACAGTCCTTTCGAAGTTCAGTAAATAAATGTATCTTTTTTGGACGGGAACAAATAATGACGATTTCATTAATTTATATATTTCTTTGACAGTTTCCTGACAGAATAAAGCAGGAGAGTTTATTGACCGCCATTCTTAATTTGTCATCAGAGTCAAATTTATTGCCTAAAAAGGCACAAAGGGGTTTAAACTCTTAAAAGTTACTGGAATAAACAAAAATTCTAAACATAGTTTAGAAGTTTGATGAATAATGCGCTTTCCGGAATTATTTTTCTAATAAAACGTTCTTCAAGCGACCAGGAAAAAAAGGAATTTGTTTAATTTTCTTCAAAGAAACGAATCGCTCATGGAGGGAGTTCAACTGGGATGGTCTTTGAATGGAGGTAAAATTAGTATTGAGTCTATGGGAATAAATTTCGTTCCATGAAAAAATGGTTTTTCAGGGAGGTGGTCGCTTAATGGAGGTGGTCGCACAAAGAGGTTTCACTGTATTTCTTTCCTTTTCTTTTTTTATGGTAAATATTTATTTGTTATTTAAAAATCAACAGATAAAGCAAAACAGTACACTTTATGCACTATTATGGATAAGCGAAGGAATAGTTAACATCGCAGACACAATTTTAACTAATCTTTTCTGGAAGGCAACAATGAATTTTAAATGGTCAAAAAATAGTGTGCTGGAAGAGTGTGTGGGAAGGGGGGAGGGGGAGAGAGAAAATTCGAAATGGAAGGTTGCCTCTGACGATTGATCATTATTTTATTGCCACTTCAACCCAATAAATAATGCAATATGTGTGCAGAGTGACGAAAAATGGAGTGTGTGTGTGAGGGGGGGGGGGAATTTCATTCGAGGGAAAAATTTAGATGATTTATTCAAATATGATGAATTACTATTTTAAAATATCAAATAAAACAACTAAGACTAAATAATATTTTAAAATATGGCAAAAATTTTAAAATAAAAAACTGAAGAATTTTAAAGATTTTTAATTTTGTGCACTAGGGACAGACCAATGTTTTTTTCATAAAAACTCAAATAATGATAAGGATTTAACAACAATAAAATGTAATAGTAATTGATTTAACTGCATAACTTGCAATTATTTTAGCTGATTGATTTAATTGTAGGACACAACTAAATAATTTATGATTTGTCGTTCTACATAATTATAATCGAATTGATTTTAGTTTCAACTTCCTATTAACTTCTAATCTCAATTAAATTAAAAACAATTAATTTTTAATGAATTATTTCAGTGAAAATATGTTTTATTCATGCAATCACACAACTATGTCGCTTAATAATAATAATAATAAAACTAAATTAATTCAGTAGTAATGCTAATAAAACTAAGTTCATTTGTGTCATAAAAACATGATCAATAGAATTATATTTATTACCAGACAATCTTTACGTCTATTTTTATTTTTACTAAAAATACGTTCTCAGTTTCTTCGAACATATAGTGAATTAATGAAATACATGAATATTATAGAACTGAAAAAAATAACTTATGTTTGAATTATATATATTGTGAAATTAAAAGTCATTTTAATCCGAAAAATCTCTTTGTTTTAAGCAAGGTTTCAATTGTAAACCACGGTGAAATAACATTTCGTCTAACTTTTTACATTTGCGGAAAAACGAATGAAAAATGGCACATCTCTTCCTCTCAGCAGAGGAATGGGGTTGCTGTTCGCTACGCGTATGATGTCACGAACAAGAAAGGGTGCGCAGCGTTGA
Organism: Maratus speciosus; assembly: GCA_963932465.1. NCBI lineage: Eukaryota > Metazoa > Arthropoda > Arachnida > Araneae > Salticidae > Maratus > Maratus speciosus. The sequence continues at coordinate 270,769,446 of OZ010787.1, read as the reverse complement.
ATTCATCCCCGCGCCAACCGTTACTCTGGCGATATGGTGCTCAAAACGTGAGCCTTCTTGAAAAAGCAGCCCGGAGTTCCTACATATATATCAGTGGCGTGGCGTGAAAATTTTCGGTGGTCATCGCAATTATTTAAGTTTGTGGTGAAAAATTATTAACTCTAAAATTCAATGGTTGAATGTTCAAAAAAGAAACTTTAAACCTTCACTTATACATGACCTTCACTTATACATGAACTCCAAATGTTCTGCTAAAACTGGATCGTAGAGATTTAAATGCTTATTAAGAGTTTTAAAATATTGCTTGGTCATCGCCGCATCCAGCGATGACCGGACGCCACGCCACTGATATATATATTATAATGGGTTACTATCTCCATGATTGTTTTTGAATACTTTTTTTTTTCATATCTGGATCAATTTCTTTATACAGTTTAGGCCTTTATAAACATAAAAATATTTTTACATATTTATGCAATAAATTTTGTTTGCAATTTCCTTTATCTTGCATGTATTCGTATTAATTTTCTTTAAATTTTTTATTCCTACGGCGTATTTGACTTACAGAGTTGAATTCAAGCATTTTCCTCCTAGATGATATTTGCGGCTCCGTGAGGTTGGGGGTGCAGACTTTTTGCAGTTCTGGAGGGTGGAATTACACATTTTTGCCATTAAAACGCATAAAACCTTAAACCTTCGGGGGGGTGGGGGGGGGGGAGGAGTTATTTCAAGGCTCTGGGGTGTGGGACCCCTCATTTCAACATTGTTTGAATATATGTTTTGCGTTTGATTAATCGAAGTGCATTTTTTTTTCATTAGAGCATATATATATATTTTTTTAATACGTTTAAATATAATGTTGAAAACGACAGAGACAAACTATCTGGAAGAAAAACTCCCGTGACAGCTAACGCTGTTAAAGATATAAGAAACGAAAAGGAGAGAGTAAGTTGTGAAGAAATTGACCTGCAAGAAAGCTGTAGATACAAATTCCCCCACCCCAAAAAAACCCCCAAAAATCGTTATAAATTTTATCTACTTTGCTAAATTCAGTTAAATCAAAGTACAGAGGGAACGAAAAAACAGTTGAGTTAACATCTTCGTCATATAGAGTAAACATTGAAATGAAAAAAAATGACAAAAAGGAAGCTCTCAAAGCACAAAAGCAATTGGAAGATCAAGTTTTCAAAAATAGGTATACTGCAATTGGGAAAAAATGATGGAAGGGAAGAACTACAAACATAATGTAAAGAAAAACTTCTGTTTATAAAAAATGGCTAATAATTCAGAATCTAAAAAGAAAAATCTAGACAGTGATATTGGTTTTGCCTAATTTGTAAGAAAAATAAAATAAAAATGATTCATTATTCAGATTGCTGGTCAGAATACGGTTCCATGTTGTGTGCGCTTGAATAAAAAATGAATAAACGAAATTCATGTGTAAATATCATGTGCATCACTCCTTACATGATATTCAGATAACTGGTAATTTGTTCCACAATTTTTTTTAAAATTACTGATAACTTTGATTTATATTTTGAATAATTTTTGATTGAAAACAATTACTCTTATTTTCAGATATTTGATTTAATTATATTCCATTGCTGTTAATTTGTTTGATTGTTTCATTAATTGCAAACTTTTCTTTTAATAAAATTAGTTATATTTCCTAGTCATTAAAACAACCTGATATTGTTTGGTTCAATTTAGGAGACTGGGGGGGGGGGGGGTGTCCAACTTAGGCGACCAGATGCTGAATTTGGACCATTTTTGACAATTTTTTTAAATTAAAATAAAATTTAGGATTTTCAAAAAGAAATTGATCTAAGGGTTTATTTAGTTAGTATATGAATAGATTGACCCCGTGTAGTGATGTTTTGCAGATATTCCAAAAATTAAGCGAGTTACATCTGAAAATAAGTGAAGTGGTCCAAATTTGGCTACTCTCCCCTACATATTTTTCACATTGTGCACAGGATAATTCTCGATTTGTCTACCATATTAACATTTTTAACACTTAAATATCTAATGTTTAATTAAAATGTCCAATTATCTCAACAAAACTTGTACTTTTTCAAAAATAAATATATCATAAAAGTCGAAAATTCGGAAACGACTTAAAAACATTAAACAATCGTTATTTTAATACACTGCTCAAAACAATTAACGGATATTTGAAGTTTTATATAAAATAAAGATATAAACGAAATTTTTTTTGCCGAAAATTGAAGAAGAGAATCACAAATGCAAATTTTTCTGGTTTACAAACTGTGGAGTATGCAAATTTTGAGTTCGACGTCAAAAACGTCGCTTCAGCGGCAGCGAATGAAATTTGACTTTCAACTGGATAAAAGAGAATGAAGACAAGGATGATCGGCATTCAGTGATTGCTTTGTTTCGATGAGTACGATGTCTCAGCGAAGTCATTTGACAGATTCAGAAGCTTTGAGAATTGTTGGTAGGTTAGAAGGGGGCACAACTCAAGCCGAAGTAGCACAAGCCATTGGAGTGTCACAAAGTGTCATTTCCAGGATCTGGAACCGTTTTTTGGAGAGTGGATGTGCAGGCCGAAGACCAGGGCAAGGTCGTAGACGGGCAACAACGCCCAATGAAGATCGGTATTTAGCGTTAACAGCTCGGAGACACCGAACGATGAACGCTACTCTTCTCCAACAACACCTTCGCTCGGCTACAGGCACCACGATTTCAACTCAGACTGTCCGAAACCGGCTCCATGCTGTAGGTCTGTATGCTCGCCGACCGATGGTATGTGTTAGATTAACATCAAGGCATCGTCGCGACCGCAGGGAGTGGGCAACCGAGCATGTCAACTGGAGGAGAAATGAATGGAGCAATATTCTGTTTTCTGACGAGTCCCGTTTTTCTGTGCATCCGGATAATAGGCGTATTTTCATCTGGAGGGACCGTGGCAGTAGGAATAATCCTGCGTTCGTGCACGAAAGTGTCAGATTTGGCGGTGGAAGAGTGTTGGTGTATGGTGGCATCTCCATTGACGGGCGCACTGACCTCTACATCATTCGAGATGGAGCTCTGACTGGTCGCCGATATAGGGATGAGATCCTCAGACCTATTGTAGTCCCTTACGCTGTAGCAATCGGAGATAACTTCATTTTAATGGACGATAACTGCAGGCCACATCGTGCAAACCTGGTGGAGGATTTCCTTTTCGAGGAAGGAATCGTTCGAATGGAATGGCCAGCGTGTTCTCCAGACATGAATCCAATCGAGCAAGTTTAGGACGCTCTAGGAAGACGAGTTTCTGGCCGCCAACAACTCCCACAAACTCTCCAAGAACTGGAAAGAGCTCTTCTGGAAGAGTGGGGCAGAATACCCCAACTCGTCATTAATAGCCTCATTGAGTCCATGCCTCAAAGGTGTTCAACGTTGCTGGCCGCCCGTGGAAACCATACCCCCTACTGAAAATGATTTTCTTTGAAGAAAACACCTTTTCTTCTTCTTTTTTTCTCATATGCACAAATTGTGTTTTTTTCCTTTAGTACACAAATGCGCAATAAAATGCATTTTTTTCTGCCAAACATGTGTAATTTATTCTCATATAACCTACTATGTCTGTCGACCATGTATCAATCAGCTAAACAGTTTACCAGATACAAAATCCACCTAAAACTGCAATATCCTTTAATTGTTTTGAGCAGTGTATTATTATCTCAAGGATAAAAATTTTATGTCATTTTCTTGGGAGAAAAAGATGATCATAAAATAATCGTATAAAAAATATATAGTATCAATCGACTGAATAACATCTAATTTTAAATTCTATGTATAAATTATGCTTCTGGGATCTCCTAAACATTAAAAAAAATTACCAACTTTCATTTTTCAAATGTTAATACCCACTTTTGATGATTTATTTGAGTTTCTTGTAGCAAATCAAACATAGTTTATGCACTTTTTTCTGAAATCTTCACAAATTTATCAACTAAAATGTGTTAGGCATTTGTTAAAAATTTTAAAAAATAAAGTTAAGGTCGTACAGCGATCAGTACCGAGGTCATTCAATTAATAAGCTAATTTTTTTTAATTGAATATAAAATAAACTAACTATATGTAAAAGGAATTTTCACACAACTTTTCTTGATTGCGTTTAAGATTTTCATTTCTGTTGATGCAAAAGATGACAAAATATGAATTCTCTTAGGCCGTCGGAAAATAAAATTTCTCTATATCTCGAAAACTTATTATAGGAATGACCTGTAAATTCACATAGCTATATACAAGGTGGCCATAATTAAACTGACAGTACTCAGAGTGTTCTGTAGCGCGATGTAATTGAGAGAATGACGCCAAATTTTGTAAGAAGATTAAACAATACGGGGGACGAAGGTTTCCGCGAAAAAAAAAATTAGTTCCAAAATCGCCGCTAGGGGAATATGTGGCGCTGTGTAACAGAAAAGAGAGTTTAAAAAAATACAGAATCAATACTAAAATCGTTAAATGTGCTAAATAAAAGATAATTTTATTTCAGTATTGATTCTGTATTTTTTAAAACTCTCTTTTCTGTTACACAGCGCCACATATTCCCCTAGCGGTGATTTTGGAACTAATTTTTTTTTTTTCGTGGAATCCTTCTTCCCCCGTCTTGCTTTATCGTCTTACAAAATTTGGCGTCATTCTCTCAATTCGATCGCGCTACAGAACACTCTGAGTACTGTCAGTTTAATTATGGCCACCTTGTAAATGGACAATGCAGATTCTGATTAAGTAAAAAACTTAAGTTATAAAGCAATTTATTTATGAATTTATAATTAATTGTCATAATTAAAAATGTGTTTTTGAATTAAAAAATTAATTAAATTATTTTTGAATTTACCCCTTCATTCTCGCTCCCGTCAATATGACGGCTGAGGTGTCGTTGTCTATTTCTTGCGTCCATGATATTGCCGGGCTGAAGATTTAAAACCGGAATAAACATCTGAAACCAGAAAAATTTAACTAGTATTTTCATATGAAATCTTTGAAAATGCGCGTTCGAGTTTGGTTTATACGATCTATGTTTGAGTAAATTATGGATTCTGGCGAATCAAGTATTTCTGATGATAATTTGATTTTAATTGATAGTCAACATTTTATGTATATATATTATTTTAAATACTATGTGTAAACATTTGTAAAGTAATAAAAATTTTTAAAAATAAGGATCTTATTTGTATTAATTTGTATGAAAAACAAGCATTAAGGTGCAAAATTCCCTCATGATGGCTTTACGGCAAATGTGAATTTGTTCTATAACCCTTTTTTGCCTCATACATACAACTGATTGCATATTTTATTTAGAAATCTTATCATTACCCAATTTCGGAAAAAAATACGTGCTTTTGTATGGTTTTTATAAATATTAAGTGATTCTTAAAGTGTTAAAAACGAATTAAATTCTTTCTGAGTCCATTCGTTGTATTTGATGATAATTTGATTTTAATTGATAGTCAACATTTTATGTATATGTATTATTTTAAATATTATATGTAAACATTTGTAAAGTAATAAAAATTTTAAAAAATAAGGATCTTATTTGTATTAATTTGTATGGTGTAAAACAAGCATTACACTCTAAATAAAACGGAGTGACTATTCACTCCGGAGGAGTGAATAGTCACTCTATCGCAGAGTCAAAATATGCCCAACCTCTTTAGAGTGACTATTCACTCTGAGCAAAAGTGAAATTTTTGACTCTCTGAAAGAGTGAATAGCCACTCCTGAAAAGTGAATATTCACTCTAAACAAGGGTGGATAATCACTCTTTCGGAGGAGTGACTATTCACTCTTGCTAAAAGAGTGCGGTTTTTCACATCTGGTAGGAGTGAATAGTCACTCTTTCATAGGAGTGAATGTTTTTCTCTTTTTATTTTGCGTTTATGGGCATTTTAAAAGAATCACATCTTTTACAGTATGCAATGAAAATAGATACAAGCATGATAATGATTGGAATAAAATACTTTATTAGCAATATTTATTTAATTCATAGTTTGTAACACTAATTGAAGTTTTAAGGAAAAAATCAGTTAAATTTAGATATGAATTTAAATTAGATAACTGACAGAAACAAACAAATATATTTTATTCCAATCTTATCCTTTGTGTTTGCTTTTATTGCAAGCCCTATAAAGATATTACTTTTAAAGTTTTATAAATAACTTTTTAATAGGTGGATGTTATATCTTTAACAATGTTTGATTTCATTTTTATATATATATATATAAATTCCTATCTTTTTACCGCACTTTTCCCGTGAATAATTGCTATTTTTGCAAAGTCCTATTGTTCTAAAATATTTTTCATTTTTTCACTTAGAAAACAATGCTTATATACTCACATCTTTTTTGTAAAATGAGTTCTAAGCATGATTTAACTATTAAGAATGTGTATTTTTTTTTATCCGCTGTGATTTGTTTTTGTTTTATTTAATATGATCATGAAGCATAAATTTTAAGTTCTCTGGAATAGGTATATATGCGGGCGTGGCCAAAGATGAGTGACAGGTGGGCGGAGTCGAGTGATTGACAGGTTAGGGGAGATAAGAAAGTGATAGACAGATGGTCGGAGTCGAGACAGACAGGCGCCAGCGCGTCATGCTATAGTAGAGGGTTAAAACAAAGAAGCGATAATGAAAAGTGTACTGTAAGAGAGGGGTTAGAACAAAGGATAATGTTAATGAATCAATAAAAGTCTAATGAATTAATAAAAGTCTACTGTAAGAAGAGTGTTAATGAAGGAAAGTCTGTTGTAAGAGAAAGGTAGAACAAAGGAATGATTAGGAATGATTAGAAACGATCGCATGCAATTAAAAAATACTTACCACGGAGCAGCGCAGAGACACGTCCTACCTGTATGACATCCACCGGGCTAATGAACGAAGAAGCGTGCAAAAACCGGCTTCATCCAGATAAGGAGCTTGCTTCTGATTGGACGAGAGTCGAACCTAGGGGGCAGCACCATCGCTTTCACCCGAGGGCATGAACACGAGCGCCCTCTCTCGAGAGGATGAATCACTTACCTGCGATGTCGTCATCCTATTTGAACTGACTTAAAGAAGTGAATACATTTTTTATGAGTTTAACGAAATAAGTTTTAGTCATTTGCTAATTTTCGAATCATTATTTTTTTATTTAGGCCTTGCAAATAAAGCTTTAATAATTAATTCCTTTTTAATTAGTCATTGTAATAAAGTTTTAAATAAATTAGTTAATTTTCATTTAGTTATTTGTTAATTTCCGAACAAGTTTTTTTCTGTAAGTCATGTGCTAATAAAACTTTTTAATAAATTAGTTAATTTTTCTTTCAGTCATTTGTTAATTTCCGAAACAAGTTTTTTCTCAAATAAAGCTTTTAATAAACAACTTTACATTTATTTTCATTTAATTATTATTTAAAAGAATATAAATTATTGTTTATTTTCAGTAAGACATTTGCTAATAAAACTTTTGTTTAATAAGTTAATTTTGTTAATACATTAATTTCCGAAACATGTTTTTAGTTTTAGTCATTGCAAATAAAACCTTTTTTATTTAATAAGTTAATTTTTGTTAATACATTAATTTCTGAAACAATTTTACTAATCAAAAGAACGCAAATTAGTTAATTTTTTATTTAGTCATTTGCTAATTTTCGAAACAAGTTTTTAGTTTTAGTCATTTGCTAATAAATTAGTTAATATTTCAGTGACTGACGAAATAAAGTTTAATTTTCTAGAAAAAGTGGTGTGAATTGAATATATTTTTTTAAACATGTTAGTTGTTTTAGATTTTTTTTTTATTTTGAATTAGAAAAACACTTATTTACTTACTTTTGTCAACTAGTATAGTTAAAGATTCGATTTTTTTTAAAGATCAACAGAAGTCATAGATTTCAAGTATTACAGTTCAAAGTTCGATATCACAAACAAAAATAAATATGAAACTTAGGGCGAACAACACTTTATAAAAATAATCAGAAAAATGACATAACTATTTTCTAGAACCTTTAATATTTCTTTTAAGAAAGACAATGTTCTGTTATACCCTTAAACTGCAACACACTCCCCTTCAAGAAAAAAATAGATTGTATCAGTCCATCCCCGGAATTTTTTTTTTCCTGCACAGGTGAAATACTAAATCATTATAAGATCTCGGAGAGAACACATTTTTGCAACCCGTTGTTTCATCATATGAATATGCTTTCTATATTAGTTTTTTAACGACTTATTTTGAGATATATATATTTTATTTATAAGAATGCAAGTTAGTTTTAATCTTTTAACTAAGACGTTTTCAGTGACTAAGGAAGTAAAGTTTTGTTTTTTAGAAAAAGTGGTATGAACTTTATATTTTTTTTATTAGTTACTAATGAAAGATAATATATATATATATATATATATATATATATATATATATTCAAGTTAACAGAAATTTAGGTGAATGCTTTTGAATTTTCCTAAGTGTTTTATCTAAAAGATTGCGAAGTAGTTGTAATCGCTAGTTTTCACTCATGTCTCCTACGAGACAAGTGGTTTCTATATATATATAGTCAAAGCTTATTCTATCTGTAACCATGCAGTTGCGCATCAACGATGTTTCTTACCGGTATTGTATCAATTAGTATTTTACTGAAAACAACTTTTAACTAATCAATGATTGTCGTCAACGCAAAGTTTTATTTTATTTTTAGAAAAATGGTTTGAACTTTATTTATTTTATTAGTTACTAATGAAGGAATATATTTTCTTAAGAAGATTAAACTTAACCACTAGTTTAGAGAAATAATTTTAAATGCGCGAGCTACTGAACTCTTTTCAAATAGAACAAACAAGTTCTTTTGATAGTTTGAATCTTATACCAAAAAAGGTTAATGATAATATATTTTAACAAATACCAATGAAGACAATTAGAAAAATGTTTTCTAACTAGTAAAAATAACTATTTTTAAAAAACAAAAGTTTTAATCTTTAATTTTAGTAACATATGTTTTAAACAAAATTTTCCAACATGTCAAAACAAAAACTTACTTCTTCAAAATTGAAAATCTTCATTGAATTCCCGGTCTTGAAAACACGCTAGCAAAATATAGAAAATAACAGATGATTTCCGAATGAAGTTTTACAATGTTGTGTTATCATTTTGTTTTAGATGACATCATTTTAAGACCCTCTGATTTGCTGAAACTAACATTGCTTTGAATGAATGAAAGCTTGGAAAATGACGTATATTTTTTCTGTTTACCTTATATGTAAGTTTGAAATAAGTAACATTCTAGGAAATGCCGATTGCATTCACATTATCGAACCACCAGATCTCCCCCTGCATGCATGTTTCCTTTGCAAGGCAATCTTTTCATATAGGGGATCTTTATCTCCCGGTTGCAGACAGATAACAAGCATGCAACATTTCTTAGGCTAACGAAATATTAGTGCAATTTTTAAGAAAGGTATTTCCTATTATTGACCGAAACGACAGATGTTTTTGATTTAAGAAAGATTGTTAATTCACTGTTTCAAATGAAGATCAGAAAAAAGAAATCCACATTTATTTTTCTTTTAAGTTTTTTAAAGAGATGTGTATATTTTTCTTTGAATTAGTATTTAAAGGGTTTTTTTTTTTTTTTTTTTTTTTTTTTTTTTTTTGCTGTGTCTGAAATCAACTTTTAACTAAAATATTTTAATGATTGACGAAGTAAAGTTTTATTTTCTAGAAAAGTGGTATAAACTTAATATTTTTTTATTAATTACTAACGAAGGAATATATTTTGTCTAGGTAATATAAAATTTAGGTTAAAGCTGTGAATTTTCTTAAGAAGATTAAACTTATCTACTCGTTTTGGAGAAAGTATTTGTAATGCCCGAGCTACTGTATTCTTTTCAATTAGAATGAACAAGATCTTACGATAGTTTGAATATTAAACCAAGAAAGATTAATAGCAATTTAGTTTAACAAATACCAATGAAGACAACTATATGAAACATAAACTCAGTTTACAAATAAGTTTTAATGTCAGAACTAATTGGACACTTTGTTTTCCTAATCATAGATGTTAAAAAAACTTTCTTAGGAAAGTTTTTTACTTTGATTCGAACTGAAGATAAAATACTTTACTAATGTAGGATATTTTTTCCATATCTCGTTTCAAAATTATACTTAACTAAAAAAATAATTTATGTTGCATTGTTTTAACAATTTTTCTAATCAAAGAACGTGTATTAGTTTCAACTGATAATAAAGGGTTTATTACCTATTAGCAAAAGAAAAATTAGTAGTCACACTTACATTTAAGTTATTGAAAACATATGATGAACATCTCTGCTGTTGAAAGGATGAAAACTAACATACATACATAGGAATCGACTGATTTATGTTGCACTGGTTGTGATGTATATAATAGATGTGATTATATATTGAAAATGATATATACGATGGTTGTGATGTATCCAAAGTAGATGTCTTTAAACTAAATTATCAAACATATGAGTGAGGATTGCTACGTGACAAAAATCGCCTTTAACAGTGAATTTTGAGTCAGTTTTAATTTAGAAAAAAGTAAATGGTTAACTTTAATGACATATTTTTAGTTTTGTTGTTAGAAATAATATGTTAAACAAATCACACTGTTTAAAAATATATTTTTTCGAGTTTATTTTCAACAATTGTTTTTTTAAATGAAATCACATATAAAACTAAGGAAAGCTAAACTTGTGAAACACAAGTTGAATATCGAGAATGACAGAACATGTTTTGAATTAAGTAATGTAGAATGTGCAAACTTTTGAATTCATTCATTCACAGTAACAGAAAGTGTGACATTTTAAGTTCAGTTTAATAAAGCAAATAATTAAATTGAAAGATACATTTAAAAAGGATTGTTAAAAGTTTGTTAAACCTTTTTTTGTTTTAAGAAATACTAGACAAACATTACACTTAAAAGACAAAATAATTATACATACCTTTTGTTGATTGAAGCAAGCAGACTCATTGAAAATAGCAAGAAGCTGAAAAGTCGACGGTAACTTTAGCTAACCAGACACCGTAAAATGTTCGATAAGGTACCGCAGAGCACTAAGCTAAATGTACGGTAAACGGGAGCTAAGGAACATACGACCTTCATCGACGAAATCCAAGACACGACCGACGTGTGCGGGGTCTACACCCGTAGATGAAGGTTACTGATAAGAGATCACGTGACCTCTATCAACCAATCAGAAGCGAGCTTGCAGGTGTGACGTCATCGACTGTGCTGTCCTCCCCCATCGCAAACGAGGATGATGACATCGTATGGCAATACCTATAGACAACCTGGCGCCATTTGATTGACAGGAGGCGTGGTGGAATGTCAGGAATGCAGACAGAGTGGCGCCTACCCTCTGCATCATAGTATTTTAGGAAAAATATATATTACGTTGATGTAAAAGACATTATTTTTTTTAACTAACTGTTAATAATTTTGAAATAACATTCTTTTCTCATACAAGCGAAAAAAGAATGTTTCAGAACATGTCTCTGATCATAATTAAACATAATTTTAAGCATAGTTAACCATCTCAGAGTATGATTAAACAAATTCGAACATAACTTTGGGCATGTTTAAACAATCCGAACTATATTTGAACATATCCGAACATGTTCATTCATAACTTTGACAGTTTTTAATCTTTCAGAATTAAAAAAAAACATATTTAAAACTATTTTATTTTAAAAAATTTTGTAAAAATTTTAATTTATAATTTTCTTTTTAAGGTTTTAACTTTTTTGTTAAAACATTTTTAACGTTTTTTTGTTAAAAATTTTTTAAACTTTTTTTTAACTTTTTTTTTGTTAAAACTTTTTTTTAACTTTTTTTGTTAAAACTTTTTTTAACTTTTTTTTTGTTAAAACTTTTTTTAACTTTTTTTTGTTAAAACTTTTTTGAACTTTTTTTGTTAAAACTTTTTTTTAACTTTTTGTTGTTATACAGTTTTTTTTAAATTTTGTTAAAACTTTTTTTTTTACTTTTGTTAAAAAAAATTTTTTTTACAAACTTTTTTTTACTTTTGTTAAAACTTTTTTTTATAAAACTTTTTTTATAAAACTTTTTTTATAAAACTTTTTTTTATAAAACTTTTTTTCTTAAAACTTTTTTTTACTTTTGTTAAAATTTTTTATTGTTAACACTTTTTTTACTGTTGTTAAAACTTTTTTACTTTTTAAAAAAAATTTCTGTTAAACCTTTTTTTACAAGCTTTTTTTAAAATTTTGTTAAAACTTTTTTTGTAAAACTTTTTTGTTAAAACTTTTTTAAATTTTGTTAAAACTTTGTAAAACTTTTTATCATCTTTGTAAACTTTCTATAATTTTTAAAACTAATAAATTTTATACATACATATGTGTATATATATATATATATATATATATATATATATATATATATATATATATATATATATATATATATATATATATATACATATACATATATATATATATACATGTGCATATATGCATATACACATACATACATATGTATGTTATATATACATACATCATATATACATACATATATATATATATATATATATATATATATATATATATATATATATATACACAAGAACCCATACATAAACATTTAACTTTCATATATTTAGAGACACGTAGACGTGGATATATGCTTTTACTTAAACATTTATGTAGGTAGATACTACCCTTAAATTTACGTTCATGCAAAAAACATTATTTTTCTTAAACTGTTAATATTTTTAAGATAACATACTTTTCTCATGCAAGTGAAAGGAATGTTTCAGAACATGTCTCTGGCCATGGTTAAACATAACTTTAAGAATAGTTAACCATCTCAGAATATGATTAAACATGTTCGAACATGACTTTGGACACGGTTAAACATATATCCTAACAATATTTGAACCTACCCAAACATGGTTAAACATGTTTGAACAAACTTTGAGCATATCCGAACATTGTTAAATATATCCCAACTAACTTTGAGCATGATTAAATATACTCGAACTATCTTTGAGCATATCCGAACATGGTTAAACATGTTTGAACATAACTTTGGTCATGGTTAAACATATCCTGAAGAAAGTGCGAGCTACCGAACAAAATTCATTAAGAAAGACAGACTGATGAATTTGGTAATCACAAGCCAGTTCCAACTTTTAAAAAGCAACTGATTAACTAAATTTGGAAGAATTGTTATAAGTTTTTTTTAAAACACTTCGTTAGAAACTGACGAATGAGTTTAACAAATTTTTGGAAATATTAGAGTATGATAATACTCTGAGAGTATAATATGTACTACTTAGAGTATAATAATACATTTGATCTCAGAACATGTTTTGAATGAAATCGTGAATTCATAGTATGCAGAAAACGCGAACTTTGAAATTTATAGTTAGGTTAAATGAAGAAAAATAAAGCAAATTACTAAATTGAAAGACACATTTTGAAAGGATCGTTATAAGTTTGTTAAAACTGTTGTTGTATTAAACACTATATTAGACAAAAAAATTTACATACCTTTTGGAAAGAAGTTTCCCTAAGCTTTTGATGATTCGAACAAGCAGACTCATTGAAAAGTAGCAAGAAGCTTAAAATTCGACGGCAGTTTTACTCAATCTTATGCCGTAAAATGTTCGATAAGGTACCGCATAGCACTAAGTCAAATGTACGGTAAACGGGAGCTGTGAAACATGTGACCTACCTCCACCAGATCCAAGCCTCGACTGACGTGCGCGGGGTCTAACAACTGTAGATGAAGGTCACTGATAACAGATCAAGTGACCGCTAACAACCAATCATAAGCAAGCTTTCAAGTATGACGACATCCTATGGCAATACCAGTAGACGAAGTGACGCCCTCCGCCTGCAAGAAACGATCATGTCGAAGCATGTACCGTCTTGCTGGCGCCAGTTGATTGACAGGTGGGCGGGGGAATGCAAGGAATGCAGACACAATGGCGCCCTCTTCCACCGCCTACTCCTTTCACATGTCAGGTGATCTTCGCATCCAATCACATACAAGTATTAGATGGTAGAGGGCGCTCGTGTTGTCTTCAAGTACGACGTCATCACTTGTTTTGTGCTTTGTCATCAACCATTTCCCTTTCAGTTGATGTCCTGGGCAGATGCTTCACAGTAAGTAACACCATTTAAATTTTAATTTTTTTTGTTAGTAATATTTTTATGTATAAAAAATAACAAAAAAGACATTTTGTTTAAAATAACAAATGTCTTTCATCACTTTTTCTAATATCAAGTTTAACTTTATCGAACAACACACTACTTAAATTATCACAGTTAGAAATATCCACTTAACAAGTTGTTGAACAAGTTTATTGTTCCGACGAATTTAGTCATGTTTTAACATGATCTAAGCATGATTAGTCATGCTTAAATAATCTTTTTCTGTTTAAAAAAAATTAGATTTAAAAATCTAAGTAAAAATTTTTCTCCGATAAATATTTTACTTAAATAGATTTTTAAATCTAATTTTTTTTAAACAGAAAAAGATTATTTAAGCATGACTAATCATGCTTAGATCATGTTAAAACATGACTAAATTCGTCGGAACAATAAACTTGTTCAACAACTTGTTAAGTGGATATTTCTAACTGTGATAATTTAAGTAGTGTGTTATTCGATAAAGTTAAACTTGATATTAGAAAAAGTGATGAAAGACATTTGTTATTTTAAACAAAATGTCTTTTTTTGTTATTTTTTATACATAAAAATATTACTAACAAAAAAAACTTAAAATTTAAATGGTGTTACTTACTGTGAAGCATCTGCCCAGGACATCAACTGAAAGGGAAATGGTTGATGACAAAGCACAAAACAAGTGATAACGTCGTACTTGAAGACAACACGAGCGCCCTCTACCATCTAATACTTGTATGTGATTGGATGCGAAGATCACCTGACATGTGAAAGGAGTAGGCGGTGGAGGAGGGCGCCATTGTGTCTGCATTCCTTGCATTCCCCCGCCCACCTGTCAATCAACTGGCGCCAGCAAGACGGTACATGCTTCGACATGATCGTTTCTTGCAGGCGGAGGGCGTCACTTCGTCTACTGGTATTGCCATAGGATGTCGTCATACTTGAAAGCTTGCTTCTGATTGGTTGTTAGCGGTCACGTGATCTGTTATCAGTGACCGTCATCTACAGGTGTTAGACCCCGCGCACGTCAGTCGAGGCTTGGATCTGGTGGAGGTAGGTCACATGTTTCACAGCTCCCGTTTACCGTACATTTGGCTTAGTGCTATGCGGTACCTTATCGAACCTTTTACGGCATAAGATTGAGTAAAACATCCGTCGAATTTTAAGCTTCTTGCTACTTTTTAATGAGTCTGATTGTTCGAATCATCAAAAGCTTAGGGAAACTTCTTTCCAAAAGGTATGTAAATTTTTTTGTCTAATATAGTGTTTAATACAACAACAGTTTTAACAAACTTATAACGATCGTTTCAAAATGTGTCTTTCAATTTAGTAATTTGCTTTATTTTTCTTCATTTAACCTAACTATAAATTTCAAAGTTCGCGTTTTCTGCATACTATGAATTCACGATTTCATTCAAAACATGTTCTGACATCAAATGTATTATTATACTCTAAGTAGTATATATTATACTCTAAGAGTATTATCATACTCTAATATTTCCAAAAATTTGTTAAACTCATTCGTCAGTTTCTAACAAAGTGTTTTAAAAAAAACTTATAACAATTCTTCCAAATTTAGTTAATCAGTTGCTTTTTAAAAGTTGGAACTGGCTTGTGATTACCAAATCAATGAGTTTGTCTTTCTTAATGAATTTTGTTCGGTAGCTCGCACTTTCTTCAGGATATGTTTAACTATGACCAAAGTTATGTTCGAACATGTTTAACCATGTTCGGATATGCTCAAAGATAGTTCGAGTATATTTAATCATGCTCAAAGTTAGTTGGGATATATTTAACAATGTTCGGATATGCTCAAAGTTTGTTTAAACATGTTTAACCATGTTTGGGTAGGTTCAAATATTGTTAGGATATATGTTTAACCGTGTCCAAAGTCATGTTCGAACATGTTTAATCATATTCTGAGATGGTTAACTATGCTTAAAGTTATGTTTAACCATGGCCAGAGACATGTTCTGAAACATTCCTTTCACTTGCATGAGAAAAGTATGTTATTTCAAAAATATTAACAGTTTACGAAAAATAATGTCTTTTGCATGAACGTAAATTTAAGGGTAGTATCTATCTATATAAATGTTTAAGTAAAAGCATATATCCACGTCTACGTGTCTCTAAATATATGAAAGTTAAATGTTTATGTATGGGTTCTTGTGTAATATATATATATATATATATATATGTATATATGATGTATGTATATATAACATACATATGTATGTATATGTATATGCATATATGCACATGTATATATATATATGTATATATATATATATATATATATATATATATATATATATATATATATATATACACATATGTATGTATAAAATTTATTAGTTTTAAAAATTATAGAAAGTTTACAAAGATGATAAAAAGTTTTACAAAGTTTTAACAAAATTTAAAAAAGTTTTAACAAAAAAGTTTTACAAAAAAAGTTTTAACAAAATTTTAAAAAAAGCTTGTAAAAAAAAGGTTTAACAGAAATTTTTTTAACAAAGTAAAAAAGTTTTACAAAAAAAAGTTTTAACAAAAGTAAAAAAAGTTTTAAGAAAAAAATTTTATAAAAAAAAGTTTTATAAAAAAAGTTTTATAAAAAAAAGTTTTAACAAAAGTAAAAAAAGTTTGTAAAAATTTTTTTTTAACAAAAGTAAAAAAAAAAGTTTTAACAAAATTAAAAAAAAATGTTCAACAACAAAAAGATAAAAAGTTAAAAAAAAGTTTTAACAAAAAAAGTTAAAAAAAGTTTTAACAAAAAAAAGTTTAAAAAAGTTTTAACAAAAAAAAAAAGTTAAAAAAAGTTTTAACAAAAAAAGTTTTAACAAAAAAAGTTAAAAAAAAGTTTTAACAAAAAAAAAGTTAAAAAAAAAGTTTAAAAAATTTTTAACAAAAAAACGTTAAAAATGTTTTAACAAAAAAAAGTTAAAACCTTAAAAAGAAAATTTTAAATTAAAATTTTTACAAAAATTTTTAAAATAAAATAGTTTTAAATATGTTTTTTTAAATTCTGAAAGATTAAAAACTGTCAAAGTTATGAATGAACATGTTCGGATATGTTCAAATATAGTTCGGATTGTTTAAACATGCCCAAAGTTATGTTCGAATTTGTTTAATCATACTCTGAGATGGTTAACTATGCTTAAAGTTATGTTTAATTATGATTAGAGACGTGTTCTGAAACATTCTTTTTTCGCTTGTATGAGAAAAGTATGTTATTTCAAAATTATTAACAGTTAGTTTAAAAAAATAATGTCTTTTACATCAACGTAATATATATTTTTCCTAAAATACTATGATGCAGAAGGTAGGCGCCACTCTGTCTGCATTCCTGACATTCTACCACGCCTCCTGTCAATCAAATGGCGCCAGGTTGTCTATAGGTATTGCCATACGATGTCATCATCCTCGTTTGCGATGGGGGAGGACAGCACAGTCGATGACGTCACACCTGCAAGCTCGCTTCTGATTGGTTGATAGCGGTCACGTGATCTCTTATCAGTAACCTTCATCTACGGGTGTAGACCCCGCACACGTCAGTCGTGTCTTGGATTTCGTCGATGAAGGTCGTATGTTCCTTAGCTCCCGTTTACCGTACATTTAGCTTAGTGCTCTGCGGTACCTTATCGAACATTTTACGGTGTCTGGTTAGCTAAAGTTACCGTCGACTTTTCAGCTTCTTGCTATTTTCAATGAGTCTGCTTGCTTCAATCAACAAAAGGTATGTATAATTATTTTGTCTTTTAAGTGTAATGTTTGTCTAGTATTTCTTAAAACAAAAAAAGTTTTAACAAACTTTTAACAATCCTTTTTAAATGTATCTTTCAATTTAATTATTTGCTTTATTAAACTGAACTTAAAATTTCACACTTTCTGTTACTGTGAATGAATGAATTCAAAAGTTTGCACTTTCTACATTACTTAATTCAAAACATGTTCTGTCATTCTCGATATTCAACTTGTGTTTCACAAGTTTAGCTTTCCTTAGTTTTATATGTGATTTCATTTAAAAAAACAATTGTTGAAAATAAACTCGAAAAAATATATTTTCAAACAGTGTGATTTGTTTAACATATTATTTCTAACAACAAAACTAAAAATATGTCATTAGAGTTAACCATTTACTTTTTTCTAAATTAAAACTGACTCAAAATTCACTGTTAAAGGCGATTTTTGTCACGTAGCAATCCTCACTCATATGTTTGATAATTTAGTTTAAAGGCATCTACTTTGGATACATCACAACCATCGTATATATCATTTTAAATATATAATCACATGTATTATATACATCACAACCAGTGCAACATAAATCAGTCGATTCCTATGTATGTATGTTAGTTTTCATCCTTTCAACAGCAGAGATGTTCATCATATGTTTTCAATAACTTAAATGTAAGTGTGACTACTAATTTTTCTTTTGCTAATAGGTAATAAACCCTTTATTATCAGTTGAAACTAATACACATTCTTTGATTAGAAAAATTGTTAAAACAATGCAACATGAATTATTTTTTTAGTTAAATATAATTTTGAAACGAGATATGGAAAAAATATCCTAAATTAGTAAAGTATTTTATCTTCAGTTCGAATCAAAGTAAAAAACTTTCCTAAGAAAGTTTTTTTAACATCTATGATTAGGAAAACAAAGTGTTTAATTAGTTCTGACATTAAAACTTATTTGTAAACTGAGTTTATGTTTCATATAGTTGTCTTCATTGGTATTTGTAAAACTAAATTGCTATTAATCTTTCTTGGCTTAATATTCAAACTATCGTAAGATCTTGTTCATTCTAATTGAAAAGAATACAGTAGCTCGGGCATTACAAATACTTTCTCCAAAACGAGTAGATAAGTTTAATCTTCTTAAGAAAATTCACAGCTTTAACCTAAATTTTATATTACCTAGACAAAATATATTCCTTCGTTAGTAATTAATAAAAAAATATTAAGTTTATACCACTTTTCTAGAAAATAAAACTTTACTTCGTCAATCATTAAAATATTTTAGTTAAAAGTTGATTTCAGACTCAGCAAAAAAAAAAACCTTTAAATACTAATTCAAAGAAAAAAATACACATCTCTTTAAAAAACTTAAAAGAAAAATAAATGTGGATTTCTTTTTTCTGATCTTCATTTGAAACAGTGAATTAACAATCTTTCTTAAATCAAAAACACCTGTCGTTTCGGTCAATAATAGGAAATACCTTTCTTAAAAATTGCACTAATATTTCGTTAGCCTAAGAAATGTTGCATGCTTGTTATCTGTCTGCAACCGGGAGATAAAGATCCCCTATATGAAAAGATTGCCTTGCAAAGGAATCATGCATGCAAGGGGAGATCTGGTGGTTCGATAATGTGAATGCAATCGGCATTTCCTAGAATGTTACTTATTTCAAACTTACATATAAGGTAAACAGAAAAAATATACGTCATTTTCCAAGCTTTCATTCCTTCAAAGCAATGTTAGTTTCAGCAAATCAGAGGGTCTTAAAATGATGTCATCTAAAACAAAATGATAACACAACATTGTAAAACTTCATTCGGAAATCATTTGCGGACTGTTATTTTCTATATTTTGCTAGCGTGTTTTCAAGACCGGGAATTCAATGAAGATTTTCAATTTTGAAGAAGTAAGTTTTTGTTTTGACATGTTGGAAAATTTTGTTTAAAACATATGTTACTAAAATTAAAGATTAAAACTTTTGTTTTTTAAAAATAGTTATTTTTACTAGTTAGAAAACATTTATCTAATTGTCTTCATTGGTATTTGTTAAAATATATTATCATTAAATAAGATTCAAACTATCAAAAAACTTGTTCGTTCTATTTGAAAAAGTTCAGTAGCTCGCGCATTTAAAATTATTTCTCTAAACTAGTGGTTAAGTTTAATCTTCTTAAGAAAATATATTCCTTCATTAGCAACTAATAAAATAAATAAAGTTCAAACCATTTTTCTAAAAATAAAATAAAACTTTGCGTTGACAATCATTGATTAGTTAAAAGTTGTTTTCAGTAAAATACTAATTGATACAATACCGGTAAGAAACATCGTTGATGCGCAACTGCATGGTTACAGATAGAATAAGCTTTGACTATATATATATATAGAAACCACTTGTCTCGTAGGAGACATGAGTGAAAACTAGCGATTACAACTACTTCGCATTCTTTTAGATAAAACACTTAAGAAAATTCAAAAGCATTCACCTAAATTTCTGTTAACTTGAATATATATATATATATATATATATATTATCTTTCATTAGTAACTAATAAAAAAAATATAAAGTTCATACCACTTTTTCTAAAAAACAATACTTTACTTCCTTAGTCACTGAAAACGTCTTAGTTAAAAGATTAAAACTAACTTGCATTCTTATAAATAAAATATATATATCTCAAAATAAGTAGTTCAAAAACTAATATAGAAAGCATATTCATATGATGAAACAACGGGTTGCAAAAATGTGTTCTTTTCGAGATCTTATAATGATTTAGTATTTCACCTGTGCAGGAAAAAAAAAAAATTCCGGGAATGGACTGATACAATCTATTTTTTTTCTTGAAGGGGAGTGTGTTGCAGTTTAAGGGTATAACAGAACATTGTCTTTCTTAAAAGAAATATTAAAGGTTCTAGAAAATAGTTATGTCATTTTTCTGATTATTTTTATAAAGTGTTGTTCGCCCTAAGTTTCATATTTATTTTTGTTTGTGATATCGAACTTTGAACTGTAATACTTGAAATCTATGACTTCTGTTGATCTTAAAAGAAAAAAAAAAAATCGAATCTTTAATTATACTAGTTGACAAAAGTAAGTAAATAAGTGTTTTTCTAATTCAAAATAAAAAAAAAAAATCTAAAACAACTAACATGTTTAAAAAAATATATTCAATTCACACCACTTTTTCTAGAAAATTAAACTTTACTTCGTCAGTCACTGAAATATTAACTAATTTATTAGCAAATGACTAAAACTAAAAACTTGTTTCGAAAATTAGCAAATGACTAAATAAAAAATTAACTAATTTGCGTTCTTTTGATTAGTAAAATTGTTTCAGAAATTAATGTATTAACAAAAATTAACTTATTAAATAAAAAAGGTTTTATTTGCAATGACTAAAACTAAAAACATGTTTCGGAAATTAATGTATTAACAAAATTAACTTATTACACAAAATTTTTATTAGCAAATGTCTTACTGAAAATAAACAATAATTTATATTCTTTTAAATAATAATTAAATGAAAATAAATGTAAAGTTGTTTATTAAAAGCTTTATTTGAGAAAAAACTTGTTTCGGAAATTAACAAATGACTGAAAGAAAAATTAACTAATTTATTAAAAAGTTTTATTAGCACATGACTTACAGAAAAAAACTTGTTCGGAAATTAACAAATAACTAAATGAAAATTAACTAATTTATTTAAAACTTTATTACAATGACTAATTAAAAAGGAATTAATTATTAAAGCTTTATTTGCAAGGCCTAAATAAAAAAATAATGATTCGAAAATTAGCAAATGACTAAAACTTATTTCGTTAAACTCATAAAAAATGTATTCACTTCTTTAAGTCAGTTCAAATAGGATGACGACATCGCAGGTAAGTGAATCATCCTCTCGAGAGAGGGCGCTCGTGTTCATGCCCTCGGGTGAAAGCGATGGTGCTGCCCCCTAGGTTCGACTCTCGTCCAATCAGAAGCAAGCTCCTTATCTGGATGAAGCCGGTTGTTGCACGCTTCTTCGTTCATTAGCCCGGTGGATGTCATACAGGTAGGACGTGTCTCTGCGCTGCTCCGTGGTAAGTATTTGTTAATTGCATGCGATCGTTTCTAATCATTCCTTTGTTCTACCTTTCTCTTACAACAGACTTTCCTTCATTAACACTCTTCTTACAGTAGACTTTTATTAATTCATTAGACTTTTATTGATTCATTAACATTATCCTTTGTTCTAACCCCTCTCTTACAGTACACTTTTCATTATCGCTTCTTTGTTTTAACCCCTCTACTATAGCATGACGCGCTGGCGCCTGTCTGTCTCGACTCCGACCATCTGTCTATCACTTTCTTATCTCCCCTAACCTGTCAATCACTCGACTCCGCCCACCTGTCACTCATCTTTGGCCACGCCCTCCACCTCCACCTCAGCTCTTGGCTCCTGCTGAAGCAGAACCGGCTTTTTCCTTCTACTGACGGAATTGAATAGAAAGAAAAATGCGTTATAGACAAGTTCCCTTCTTAGCAAGTATAAATGTATGATATATTCTTTTCTTACGTATTAGTGGATTATTTTTGCATGGATCAACACATTTTTCAGTTTAAAACAGGGTTCCGCCATAGGCAGGTTCCTTTTCACACGTTTTCTATATTTTAATTTAGCTATTTTTAATAAGCGCAAAAATCTACTGTTCTTTAAAAAGAATAAATTTTAATGTTTTAGTATATGATAATGGCGATTAAAAAATGTATGCATTGTTTGCAAAAATTTTTGGTCCAGGCCTAATTTAACTGACTTTTGAAAGGACCAGGTCACGCTGAGATAATGATTTTCATACAGGCTGGGTCAAAACTAAGACTGAAAATTTTGAACCGTAAAGACTAGGAATGAAGCCAGTCCTGGCTCTGTACAGAAATAAATGAGTTAGGCCCGGTCCGGCCCGAGCCTTCCGAAAAAAGTATGGTCCGGTCCCGGTCCGAAAGGAGTGGAGACCAGGACCGGACCAGCCCGAGTGCCGTGAATGAAAATCGGGCCGCGGAGCGGTTCGTGCAGATCTCTAATTTCAAACCGCTACATGAAGAAGTATAAGACAATCATTTGTCTAGGAAATCAATTTTCTAGGAATAGAAATCAGGATAACACACCTCGATCAATCTTTTTCTATACAACACATAACCATTTAGCTCATAATCAGACATATCTATACACGAATAAATAATTAAAATTAAATAAGACTTACCTTATGTTTTAATGATATCCAAATATGTTAATCCTAAGATGGCGGGCAAAAAGTGATCATTTTTCTTATCTTACAAGGACGTTGTCGCCTTGCTGCTCTGATTGGTTAATAAGCAATGCATACGTAAGTCACTCTTTCAGGATTGACTACTTCACTCTCGATAACGGAGTGAGAGATTTCACTCCTATCTAGAGAGTGGAAAATTCCACTCTTTAAGGAGTGTATTTTTACAAAATGCACTCCAAAAAGAGTGAAAATGCCTGTCACTCTTTCAAAGAGTGAACTTTTCACTCCTCCCAATTTTAGAGTGTAAGGTGCAAAATTCCCGCATGATGGCTTTACGGCAAATGTAAATGTGTTCTATAACGCCTTTTTTTGCCTCAAACATACAACTGATTGCATATTTTATTTAGAAATCTTATAATTACCCAATTTCGGAAAAAAATACGTGCTTTTTTATGGTTTTTATAAATATTAAGCGATCCTTAAAGTGTTAAAAACGAATTAAATTCTTTCTGAGTCCATTCGTTGTATCTCATTCATAAAGGAACATTTCAATCGGGAAGACATAAATTAAAGAATGTCACGCGGAATTAATATATTTGCGACGACTAGTTTTAGCTTTTTAAACAATAACCCTTGCTTATGTGTTATTGCATGTTGTACTGTTTAATAAAAAGATTTTCTGTATTCGCGTTTATATTACAAACGAATATATATAATAATGGTGCCATTTCTAATCGAAGTATTAATATGCGTGGTAGACTGATTATTCAAATACGAATTTTGTGTATATTTTAGAGAGATAATATAACAAATAAAATACAAAAGTACCGACCGTGGGAGGAGTGACACATATCCAAAAGAATAGCAAAGTCTTGTCACGAATGTGTTAACATTAGCATCATCAAATTTTGACCTCTCATAATTCTTTGAAAAATTAAGAAACAATGCTAAACTGTTTACTTTTCCTGGCTGTTTTGATCCAAATAAAGCAAATGTTCAAAGGTGGATGTTACCATTGGCAAAATGAAAGTTGGTACAATGTTTAATATGTAGACGACCCCTGAAACATAATTTATGCATACCATTTAACGGTAAATGGAAAAAAAGTGACAGGAAAAAACGTGACAGAAAAAAGGAGAGCTGAAAAAACGTGACAAGGAAAAAAGGGACCGGAAAAAACGTGACAAGGAATTGTTAAATATTGAACTTGTCGATAAATAAATGCTAACAACTAAAGTGCAGTTTTTTCTCTGTCAGTTTTTTACAGCGTAGGGAGGTGTGTGTGTGGGGGGGGGGTTACAGAGTTAATGGGTGGGTTAGACAATTCTAAGATTTGGTCCAAGAAAGCATAATTTTAACATTTCATTAAGAGAAGTTTAACATGACTTCTACAAGGGACAAGCTGGTGCTTTCTACGGGGGGTATTAAGGAAATACAATTTATTCGCGAACGCGAATACAAATATTTTTCGTTGATGTCTACAAATGCTAATATTGAAAAAAATTGAAAATTCGCACGATAATTCTAATTAACATCACTACTTGATATTTGATATTCGCGAACGGTAATACCAATATTTTCCGTTGCAAATTATTGCAAATATTCAATGTAAAAATATGCAAATATTGAAAAATGTTGTGAATGTTCGCATACGAGAACGCTCGTTTACATAACAACTTGATATTCGACTTACGCGTGTATAAAATATAAACCTTTTTTTTTGTAAATTTTAAAGAAGTCAGTTATAATAAATACGATCGGAAAGTTTTAATTTTATTAACACTATTTGAATTTTTTGTTTATTAACATAAAATTATATTATTAATAATAACAATTTTTAGACTTTCTGAATCACTTATCAATTTATATTTTTTTATGTCCTGATCAGTGGCATTAGTATTTTCAGATATTAACCGAACAAATAAAGAAAAAATAATAAGTAAATATCTTTGTCAAGATACGCCTAAAATTAGAAATTAGCATAGTTTGTTACTTTTTTTTTTTGTTGTTGTTATATTAAGCAATTGATTGAAGTCGAATTTTTTGCAATTTTTGGTTTCATCATGGAATTTTCAGATATATTAATCTAAACATTTAAACTAAACAAAATAAATTAAAATAAACATTTCTATAAGATACTGGAAACGCGGGAAAAAAGCGCACATAGGAAAAAAACAAATCGGATAAAAAATCACTCGAAAGTATTGTATTTATTAAGTTGTATACATAACAGAAAGTATAATATAAAGTTTGTTTTTTAAGGAATTTAATATTTGTTTTAAAAACATATTAAAGCTTATATTTTTTTAACGACATGAAGGCCATCTTTAAAAAATAATTTATTTTTTATACATATATTTGTATACATAACAGAAAATATGAAGTTCGTTTTTGTTAGGTTTTGAGGAATTTAATATCTATGTAATTTAAAAAATGTAGTAAAGCTTAGTTTTCTTTTTTTTTTTTAACGACATGAAGGAGATATTTAATAAATAATTTATTTATTTACTGCTGACTTTGCCTAAATGACATTTGAGAATTCATTAAAAGAGTAAGGGTATTTGTTTCAGAAAAATTCTTTTCGGGAATTTAAATGCAAAATTTGCTGTTATCTTTATCTAATTAAAAAAAAAAATCTATAGCTTACTTCAAAAATATAATTGAATAAAAATAAAATATTTTAAACTAAATAAATATGGCTATTAAGAAAAAATGTACTCACATTTTGAACTTTAACGAAAAATTATGCTTTCACCCATGGAACCCCTCAGGTTAAATCCTTAATCCTTCAACAAAGAGAGTGGTTCCTCTTATTATCGACTGACAATCATTCAAAATATTTTGCTTTCTATTTGATTGTAACAGGCGTTTTGAAGACTGTAGTTTTAAAAGAATGATAGAGAGGTATGTTGGCAAAGTGTACATTGGAATTTTGCAACTCACTTCAATATATATATTTCAAAGTGATAGAAAACCATAGTTTTGGAGAATGGTTTTTGTTGAATGATATTAATCTGAAAGACGAATAATATATGATAAAAGGGTTGTTTCTTCTGTGAAATTTTTACGCGTCATCCATCGTGTTTTATGAGATATTTTCATGTAAATAATGGGTAACGGTGTTGATTTTAAATATTTCACACAATTTGAGATAGCGTATAATGAATAACTTTAAACCGGATTATTGGAACAAATACTCAGCTGTATTTATCCTTTTTAAATATTCCCTGAAGTGTCATATGCTACATTTCCAGAGACCTCACAAGTTTAAAGACTGGATTATTTTTTGTTTAACTATTGCAGACTGATGTGTAATAATTTAAGAGGTTGGTTGGTTGTGTTTATAACGGCCAATTATCAACACGAGGGATATGGGCCCAAGAGTTGGGGATGCCCTCCGTGGGGGGTTTTTCTAATGGAACCTAACCCGTATTTACGCATGGAAATGTATGGTTCGAAGAAAACCACGAAAACTCTGATAGATTAGGCCGACGGGCGCGATTGGGTTCGAACCCAGCACCTCCCGTCTACCAGCTTCGAAAGCAGAACTTCTCGGCCACAGGGAGGGCAATAATTTAAGAACTCACATTGTTTTAACCTTGTTGTAGATTTACAAAATGTACAAATGTCATGTTCTTACAATCTTACAATAGAACCCCCCCCCCCCCCCCCCCCAATCTTTCAACGTCAAGAAAGCTGAAAAGATGCAAAGGCAAAAGAAATCATCATTTTAAAAATACTATTGTTTTGTGCAACCAATAATGCTTTCGGAACATGATAGAGTAAAGAATCTGTAACTCATTCTAAACTGTATTACTACTAATCGATGTATTAAATGAATTTTATAAACAGTTATTTTAATGGTATTTTGAAGAACTGTCGTTACATAAAGGGTTAATGTATTATTTAATTGCTAAGTTTCATGTTTTCCATTTCCACGTTCGCTAATGCGATTATGAAATATTTTTTACTATTACTGGAAATATTTTATGTATGAACATTTCCAGAACTTTTTCTCGATCAGTTTCCAAAGAATTGATCAGAAATATAAATCTCAATTTTCCCATGCGTTTTTTTTTTTCCCGCCTACCAAATTAAGTTTATGTACGTAAAGATAAGTGAATATTAGAATAGATGATGAAAGCATTAAAGTGGACGTTTATTTTACAATCAAGAAAAAAAAAAAAAAAAAAAAAGCGTGCTTACAACTATAATTGTGCGTGGTTTCGGAGTACAGTTTAAAAGCGAAATCTATAAGTCAGTGGTGTAAAAAAAAATTTCAAATATTTTCATTTTTGCAGCTGAAGATAATTTCCAAACTACATTTTATAACCCATAAAGATATTTTTCTCAATTATTTGTATACAACCTCAACTGATTTTGAGAATTGATACTTTTAATGTATAAAAAATATAAATAAAATATTGGTAATATTTTGCCAATTAAGATTGCAGCTTGAATATAAGTATTTTTTTTTAAAATACCGTATATACTCGAGTATAAGTCGACCCCCCCCCCCCCCCAATTCTTAAGCAAAATTTTGAAAAAGAATTGAATTTCCGTGTATAAGTCGAGCCACATTTCTGGTAGTATGTTAAAAAATTATTTGTAATAGAGGATAAAAAAAAATTATTAAAATTTCATTAATAATTTTTACTAATTAAAAGTTTACTAATGTAAACTTTTTTACGTTGTTACGTTATTAGACTTTTTTAATTCAACGCTTTAAAACTGTATAATTATGTAAAACCGAAGAAGGTTAAACTATTTTGAAACCTATTCATATAAATTCAATGATGCTTAAAAAGAAAAAATTCTTTAAAAATTTATTCAAGCCTTATTTACGAGGGTAAACAACTTCTTAAACTTCTAAAATATAGTACTTCTTTGTATTGTAGGACTTTTACAGAACAATTACAGGGGCATTATCATTGAGATTTTTTTTTTGTCAATCACAGGGAAATGACCATTGTCCGGTTTTATCTCTCATGTGGTTACTTAAGGCTTTTTTTTTTTTACTTCCTCGTGTATAAGTCCCCCCCCCCCCCATTTTCAACTCCCAAATTTTGTCTAAAATACTTCGACTTATACACGAGTATATACGGAGTATATACAGTATATACCATATTACTTACCAGTACGGTAAGTAAGAAAAATTAAACAAGCAAAAATTAAACACTTCTAAAATTGCTTCAGTATCAATTGCCAATGTATTTGTTCAGCTACTTAAGGAGTCTCAGGACTCTTAAAGCTTCAAAATTTTAATATTTTTAGATGTTAAATTCCTATCTTTTCTGAACATTTTGATATAAATATTTCTT
This sequence comes from Maratus speciosus, assembly GCA_963932465.1. Taxonomy (NCBI): domain Eukaryota; kingdom Metazoa; phylum Arthropoda; class Arachnida; order Araneae; family Salticidae; genus Maratus; species Maratus speciosus. Next base: position 270,740,989 of record OZ010787.1, on the reverse strand, counting down.
TGAAATTCCCATTAGAACAAAAGTTGTGGCTTTTAGAATTATACCCGCCCAATAGCTGAAGCAGCGTTTCCGAAACTTTGAAGTCATTTTTCTCCAAATGACGTTTTTGGGCATAACGCGCACGATATCTCAAACTTCTGAATATTTTTATATAATTATATAAGCCAGCCGTACAACAAAACAGATGTATCAAATTTCTAAGCATCCCACATTTTTTTTTTTTTTTTTTAATACCTTCGTATTGGGGAAAAAGTACTTTTAAATGCAATTTATTAAAAAACTGCATCTCAATTCATTTTTGAGATATTATTATGATTATTATTATTATCATTATTATTATTATTATTATTATTTTGTAGTTTTTAACTTCATTCCTTTAACGTTGGCAATCCATTTCTGTAGGAAGTAAAGGAAAAATAGTTGGAAAATAGTAGATTAATATCTTTTTGTTGCCCTTTTCCCATAACAACTGAAGAAAAATTTATAATTAAAATGTGCTATTTTGAAAAAATATAAATGAATGATTTCTGATAAAACATGGAGCTATTACAAACTGTATTCGATTTTAAGTATCTATATTAATGTTGCAAACAAATCAAGGCATATGAATCATCAGAAAGCTGATTTTTTTTGCCAAGTTTCTTGAATGACGACATTACTTTTTGTTGGATTTGTGTGTTATTCTGTGATAGTGACGCCATATGTATACTTTTCTGTAGATGTTGTTTAAGACTGGATGATAAATGTGGAATTCTTAAGCGGATGCGAGTGACGTTATTTTATATAAAATAAAAGCGTGTGTTTTAAGTCTTAAAACTGAAATGTGTTTTGTACTATCTATATTTGTATACATAATTGTTTTAATCGGTGCCGGCACTAAATTCTAAACTAGTATGTTGTGGCCATCACAAAACTTTCTTCTATATAAATCACGACATTGAAATGAATTACAAAAAATTACATCCATTTAGCAACAATTTATGTCAAAGTATATCTGAATTTGAAGTTTGGTGAAAATTCGTGCATTAGTTCTTGAGATAGAGCTATGATTTAAAAAAATGCAGTATAGCAGCGCCACCTGTTGAGCGATTTACACCAAATTTATAAAACTTCAATTCATGTAAAGGTCTAACTGTATCTGAAGTTTGATGAAAATCCGTGCATTCATTCTGGAGATTAAGCTATTGCGGAAATCGTGAAAAATACTACATTGCAGCGCCACCTGTTGAGCGATTTACACCAAATACTAATAAGCACCAATTTATAACAGGGACTAACTGAATATAAATTTTTATTAAATTCCGTGCATTAGTACTTGAGATAGAGCACCCACAAAATTTGTGTCACATACAGGCAGAGAGACAGTCATTTTGTAAAAACATGTTTTTCGGAATCTGACCCCTAAAACGTGTAAATCCGTCGAAAACCGAAAGTCGAAAATTTTCAAGAATCCAGTACTTTCTTCTTGTAAAGATAGAAGAAAGTAAAAATCAAAATTCCTGATTTCTTGTTTTTGATCCCCCCCCCCCCCCCCCCGCGTAACGGCATTCTTGTTCAAAGTTCCAAAAAAATATAGAAGCAGATATATTTCTACATTCTCCCTAACAGTGGTCAACTCTTTTTATCCGATTCTTTTCCAATCTACAACATTTCTACAAATATTGCGTAAATCGAAACCTTCCATATTCTAGAAAATCGTATCAAAATTACAAAATTTTAGCAACATCAAGAAATACTTGATCACATGGTCAAACAATGCTTGTAATAAATAACGGGTAAGGAAGAAATTTATTTCAAGAGTTTCATGTTTCTCTACATGTTGCTTTAAAAATTTAAATCTTAGTACCTATGATATTAGAATCATAAATTTATTGTAGATGTATTTAACTTTGATCTGGAGACGTGATTTATGCCAGATGACAGCATATCACACAAAAAAAAACACCATTAAAAAAAAAATCTTTGCTTTAATATAATCGTAGATTTTCTATCATTAAAAGAGGTGAATATTACTTTTTGTAAATAACGGTTTGATAGCATTTCTCATAAAAAGTGTTTCCAGTTAAGGATTTTTTTTTTTTCGGTTACAAGGCCACCGATCAGATAAAAATTAAAATGTAGCCTAATTTATGTTTCGTATATCTCCAACAAATAAATAGCTTTCCAGTTTTATGCACTAAGTATGCGTACACTGCCAAAAATTTCCCTTTGCCGTTGTTAGAAATAATTATCTTTATATCAAATTAATATAAAAATTAAAAACTAAGACTATTTCTTAAAAATCAATACAATTAAGAATACTGTTAAGAAATTATATAGAGATTACTATTAGTGAAATAATGTAATAGAAAAGAAGAATATTAAGAAGACTAAAAGCGAAGGACTAGAAGTAGAAAATCAAACATTATAAAGTCCTTTAAAAAATACAAAAGAAAAATTGTTTAACTGAACCTTTTGTGACAAATCAAGAGGTTTTCAAGGTATTTCAACGTTTATTACATTCCACAGGTGCAATAAGTTTCGTTAAAACACAGTCATGGATTTTGATATAATTTACAAACCATTTTTCTCCATTTAAATACAAAGGGAAATGAGTCTTTCTATTTATCTGACATAGCTTGTCAAAATTACAAGGTTACACTTCTGTTACTCAAACCTAAGTCCTTTTTTTACTCAAACCTAAGTCCTTTTGTTACTCAATCCTAAGGGATTCTAGTTTAGCCCTGTTGTCCATACCAGCCCCACCCCTAGAAACAATAGTTAAGCATGGGATAAAACCATGAGGAAATCCCTGTGTAAAATGTCATACTTTGATGTTAGTAGGCTACTCTCAAAATTTTATCTCATATTTATCTATTTTATTACACCCACAAATCTGCCCCTTACCTAAAAAAGTAGGATAATGAAAAAATTCCGCTAAAGGATATGTCTATTCCCTTCGTCTTTATTTTGTTCCCTTTACAATAGGGGTGTACAGCCTTTCTAAGAGAAGGGCCACCTACAAAAATGTTTCGGTTGTCGAGGGCCACTTCAGTAACACAAAGAGAATTGTATATAGGGAAGGTTTGGGGGCGGGACATAGTTTTGGCATGATTTTTCGTTAAAGTTCAAAATGTGGGTACATTTTTTCTTAATAGCCATATTTATTTAGTTTAAAATATTTTATTTTTATTCAATTATATTTTTGAAGTAAACTATAGATTTTTTTATTATTATTAAATAAAGATAACAGTAAATTTTGCATTTAAATTCCCGAAAAGAATTTTTCTGAAACAAATACCTTTACACTTTTAATGAATTCTCAAGTGGCATTTAGTCAAAGTCAGCAATAAATAAATAAATTATTTATTAAATATCGCCTTCATGTCGTTAAAAAAAAACTAAGCTTTACTACGTTTTTTAAATTACATAGATATGAAATTCCTCAAAACCTAAAAAAAAAAAACCGAACTTCATATTTTCTGTTATGTATACAAATATATGCATAAAAAATAGATTAATTATTTTTTAAAGATGGCCTTCATGTCGTTAAAAAATATATAAGCTATGTTTTTAAAACAGATATTAAATTCCTTAAAAAACAAACTTTATATTAAATTTTCTGTTATGTATACAACTTAATAAATACAATACTTTCCAGTGATCTTTTATCCGATTTGTTTTTTCCTATGTACGCTTTTTTCCCATTATTCCAGTATCTTATAGAAATATTTATTTTAATTTATTTTGTTTAGTTTAAATATTTAGAATAATATATCTGGAAATTCCATGATAAAACCAAAAATTGCAAAAAATTCGACTTCAACCAATTGCTTAATATAACAACAACAAAAAAGTAACAAACTATGCCAATTTCTAATTTTAGGCGTATCTTAAAGATATTTATTATTTTTTTCTTTATTTGTTCTGTTAATATCTGAAAATACTAATGCCACTGATCAGGACATAAAAAATTATAAATTGAGAAGTGATTCAGTGTTGCCAGTAGGCTACTTTTTTTAAATTCAGATTTCTTGATTACCACCACTTATTTGGAACGGTTAAATTCCCTTTGTTTTAACCTTAATTAAAATGTCATTAAATAAGACGTACTTTATAATTTCAAAAAAGTGGTGTCAATCAAGAATCTGAATTAAAAAAGTAGTAGCCCACCTGGCAACACTGAAGTGATTCAGAAAGTCTAAAAATTATTATTAATAATATAATTTTATGTTAATAAACAAAAAATTCAAATAGCGTTAAATAAAATAAAAATAATAAAACTTTCCGATCGTATCTATTATAACCGACTTCTTTAAAATTTACAAAAAAAAAAAAAAAAAAAAAAAAAAAAAAAAAAAAAATTATATTTTATACACGCGTAAGTCGAATATCAAGTTGTTATGTAAACGAGCGTTCTCGTATGCGAACATTCACAACATTTTTTTAATATTTGTATTCTAATTATCAACGGAAAGCATTCTTATTCACATAATGTCCAAATTAAGTAGTGTAAATGTGAACTTTCATATGCGAATATTCAGGATTTTTTTCTATATTTGCCTTTTTAAACATCGACGGAAAATATTGGTATTACCGTTCGCGAATATCAAATATCAAGTAGTGATGCTAATTAGAATTATCGTGCGAATTTTCAAATTTGTTTAATATTAGCATTTGTAGACATCGACGAAAAATATTTGTATTCGCGTTCGCGAATAAATTGTATTTCCTTAATACCCCCTCCCCCCCCCCCCCCCCGTAGAAAGCACCAGCTTGTCCCTTGTAGAAGTCATGTTAAACCCCTCTTAATGAAATGTTAAAATTATGTTTTCTCGGACCAAATCTTAGAATTGTCTAACCCACCCATTAACTCTGTAACCCCCCCTTCCCCCCCCCCCTACGCTGTAAAAAAACTGACACTGGAAAAACTGCACTTTAGTTGTTAGTATTTATTTATCGACAAGTTCAATATTTAACAATTCCTTGTCACGCCTTTTCCGGTCACTTTTTTTCCTTGTCACGTTTTTTCCGCTCTCCTTTTCCTCCTTGTCACGTTTTTCCGCTCTCCTTTTTTCTGTCACGTTTTTTCCTGTCACCTTTTTCCTAGATTCCCATTTAACAGTAAAGAGTCGATTGATACCTATCTCATTTTATACGATTATTTGCAGCAGAATTAGAAGACGATGATCATTTTCCTTTTAAAGGACCGTACATTCAATTACTGAGAAATACATTAAATTTTCACGAAATTATGGCTAGTCACTTTCTCAAAATCGTACATGGAAGCTGTATAATAACCATTTTGAGTAAAATAACTTTAAAAATAATTTTTTTTAAATTAATTTTTCAACTACTTTTCAGCAGTGAAACTACGCTTGAAATTATTGAATGTTGAATTGAGCGAGAAATGGTACGCCAAGTATCCAGGTTCGATCTGGTCTGGACATTTTTCGCTCTGTTGGAATAAACTTCAACTGTGCTACTCCAGCCTTGAATATGATTTAATCCAGTTGGAAAAAATATTCGTTCCCTTCATTATGACCTAATTACATGGTATACAGGAGTTTCCGTGTTAAAGTAGTTTCATCATGCAAATGCTATAGTTATAGCTCGGATGAATGAAACTAGCGCTGCAGTTCGCAGCCAAGTCAAGTCCAACTAATAAGAGTGAATTGTGTCAGCCAGGTATCGGTCCGGATAGCCTAACAGGTAAGGCATTGGCACGGCACGCCAAGTATCCAGGTTCGATCCCTGGTCTGGACATTTTTCGCTGTGTTGGAATAAACTTCAACTGTGCTACTCCAGCCTTGAATATGATTTAATCCAGTTGGAAAAAATATTCGTTCCCTTCATTATCTGTAATCAGTTGGATTTTCCTCTTTTTCTGCTTCATCTGTTTGTTTATTATGCCTTCCCATTCTTAAAAAATAGTGACAGTCATCCAAGTCCAAGCTATACTATTTGCATACCACAAAACAGGTAAGTTTTCAGGATTAACTGATTTAAAACAACGTGATCTTTCAGCTTTTCCAATCACCTAAGTTTTCATTTTTTCTCCATTTGCACTACATGCTAGTAACACTGATAGCCTTTCTTTTGAAATTTTCCCATGCTTACATTTATCACCAGCCATCACTAAATTTTTGATGGTCACTGCTCGGAAAAATAACCCATGCTCATCAGTACTAAAAAAAGTCTTTCATCTCATAGTTTCCTATGAAATTAGAAATTCTTTCCTTAAAATTATCCTCTGTTTCAACGTCAAGCCATCTATTTGAACCTGTAAATTCCTCTACTCCATGGTTTTTTTTTTTTTTGTTGTTGTTGTTTAATCTAATGCTACTTTCTTCAGCATTGCACCTGAAACACGTGCATTTATTCCTCGCATCTTGAACCACATGGAAGTTACCAGGTTTAATTAAGAATTATTAGTTTTACGAATTTTATGCTCCGAGAAACATTTTCATCATCTTCATATCTTTGTAGATACTAAAGCGAAATTAATTAAAGCCACGAAGTTTTTTGGAATCACTTGAGAATGCCAACTTTATTTGAGGGCACGTACTTCCAACATTTTCCTCCCTTCTCCTGAGCAACCATCATTGTTGTCTTGATTCTGGTCTTCCCAACAATCATCCAGTGTACCAACCCTAAACACATTCCCCACATCTGACCATTCTCTTTGGGAAGTAACATCAAAAGGTGTCGGCTATGGCATTATGTGCATTTTCTTTCTTATGTAGAAAAGGGGAGTAAATACTTGAGATAAACCTTATCCCCAAATGAGTGATTGGAGTTCTAAAATGCACTTTTTGCATGAATCCAACGACCCATTTGTTTTGACAGGCTTTTTAGGTTCCGTGAATACTCTATAGTAGTCAGAAAATACATTTTTATATTGTTTTCTTTGTCTTCTAGCAAAAAACTCTTATTCAAATGATTTTTCTTAGAACTACAAATGTTTCTTCCCTTACATCTCTCCTATTGTGTCTTTAGCTATAGTACCTAGAAGTAAAAATATACTTCTAGGCACTGTACTTTAGCTGAAAGAATTTTCTTCTCAGTATTGTCCTTTTTATTCTAAGTATACTGAATGAGTTTGTATAGTTTGAAAACTTTCGAGATGCAGAAAAATGAATGGTCACATTTTACAGGTTCAAATAACATAGTTAATGACCGGTTATCTCGTCACTTTACATTGTAGACATGGGGTCACATTACCACACAATTCCCATATTATTTCATAAGAACAAAAGCAAAATTTTGCAAAAGCAATCACTTTAGCAGGTTCCATTGCATTTTTAATATTACTGAACCTATATTATGGTTGGATTAAAAATTTTAGTTTTTAGACATTTATCAAGACAAAAAATATTCTTTTAACCCTTAAATGCATGATTTTTTATTTTGTTTCGAATATATATATATATAATTCTAAGAAAGGTTTATTACACAGGAAAAATAATCAAAAAAATCAGAAATGCATTTTTCGTATAATACGTTAACTTTTCTTCCATGTTGCATATCTGCTACAACAATGCGTACAAAATCACTATGTGGCTTCATTTATGAAAATTTTTAAAGCAATTTTTGTCTTTGTTGAAGTATAGGAATACGAAGCATTTTACGCATGACACAAAGGTGAATCCATTGCAACTAGGCATTTTACACCTATTTCTTTTGGCATTCCAATTTGATCAGTGATCTCAAATAATCTCAAATCCTTTGGTGGTACCACAGCCCTGAGACATTTTTTCTTTTTTTTCCCTAGTTGCCCTAGCTAAATAAATAAACTTTCCCATTTTTCAAAAAATCTCTGCAACTTCAATCCTAAAACTTTATTGATTTAAAACTCCAGCTTTGGGATCTCTGTTTCGATGATACCCCCTTGTATATCTAGGCATTTATTAGTGCTAGATCAATTAAATTGTAAAAGAACCTGAAATGGCGCCTTTTAGCTTTTAATGTGATTATATGACGACCCAAATGACTGTACAACAACAAAGTCCACACACCCCATACGCTTATTGTAGATATTGACTACTTCTGGCCTTCTGGGAAGTCAACTTCCTTATGACTTTTGGTAGATCGCTCAAAACGCTTTACTTTCTTTTCTGCCTGTGAATGTTGACAGAAATATCTGCATCGATTGTCTTTCTATAATACTAATGATTCATCAACACCATCTACATTTGCTACGAAGTCTTGAGATGAACCTCGGCGAAACTATTTCCTCCTCTGTAGGAAGTTTACTATTAGGAATTCTGTTCCTGCGTGTTGTACTTAATGACAGTATGCCCTGTGTATGCAAGTACACAAATAATGGATTTGCATGGAATAGCATGCTTTCATCTAAAATTTTCCAAATCAGTTCATCGGTCAAAAAGTATTTTACAAATTGAAATGAAACATCTAGATTGGTAATTTATCTGTGTATTCCAAGTTTCTCTTGAATTCCTTTACTTTTTTAGATATGTAAAGATTTCTCTTCTGCCATGTATATTTTGGGACTTCTGGTTTCGATGAGTCAATGGTCATATTGGTACTCATTTAAGTTTTTTTTCTGTTTTGAACATCAGTGGCAGTGGCATTTACTTTTGATATTAGTATTGCAGGCGTATCACTTTGACTTCCTTTTTGTTAGTTACTTGAAGTTGAGCGTAATGGTAACACATTTTCATAGTCCTCTTCATCTAAAGAGGTGTATGCTTCGAGTTCATTCGGATTGAAAGTAGGGTCTTCATTAAAGTAATCACTAAAATCATCTTCACTTGAAGGCAATTCTAGAAACTCCTGTTTTTTTTTTTTTTTTTTTTTTTTTTTTTTTTCCGGGGATCAGCATCTTACTTCACTTCTTTACCCGACGGTCAAATAATTCGTCCATTGCTTAAAATAATATAAATAATACAATAATATACATTGCAATATAATACAACGATATAAATTACAATATAAAGTTTCAAATAAATAACCAAAAATATTCGCTTGGAATATTATATTTATATTTAAATTTTATTAAATTCACTATTACAGATAATTGATTCAAACATACTATTACAAAGTGTCTAAAGATGCTAAATTTCTAAATTAATAGTTTCAAATGCTGTAATAAAATCATATCGTAACATATCCTAAAATTTCGTAATGATGCGATATTTACATGATGTTGCACATCTGCAACACAAGCAAAAACTTCTGTAATAACTAAAATAGTAAAACATTACTAATTATTTGAATAAGCATGAATCTAGCTACCTTATTTTATGTAGGTGATTTTTTATTTTGTAATAACTTAATTCCAAGTACGAATTAAACTATGCAAAACATATGTGAATTCTGAATATCTGATGTTCTTTGTTACTTCCAGTGTTGCCAGATTGGGGACTTTTTGTCCCCAGATTGTTGATTGCCACCGCTTTTTTCAAATAGAAATATTCGGCCTATTTAAAAATAGATTAAAAATTCTGAAAATAAGGCGAATTATACTATTTTAAAAAAGTGTTGACAGTCAAATAACCTGAATTAAAAAAGTTGCCAATCTGGCAACACTGGTTACTTCCTGCGAAATGGAGTAAATACCAGTCCTACTGCCATCTGTTGGAGGAAATATGCAATGATCCTTCTGAAAACACAATGTAGCAGATATGAAACATAGATCCCAGATAGCATGAACAATTGCAGCAAGTTTAATTGTTTCTCGATATTTTCTTGTCACGACAAATTTAACGCAATAATATTGCCGCAAGAACACTGCTAGGTAGACGGAATATAATCAATCGCTCCCTTGCAACGCAACTTTGCTCTAAATCTGATACAACACCGTCATAAAATAACGACGTAGGCGAAAAATTCCTTTTGTTGCAAGGAGAACAGATATAAATAGCGCATGCGCGGAAATTAGTGAATCATTGTCTGGGATCGAGATAAGCTTTTCACTGTTAGCGAAACGAGATTGACCAATCAGAAGCCTGCATTTTTTCGAACTTCTTCACTGTTTGCAAAAATGCAGGCTTCTGATTGGTCAGTCTCGTTTCGCTAACAGTTAAAAATCTATCTGGATCCCGGCTAGTTTAGAGTTCAAAAACCCATAGAGTTTAAGAAGTCATAAAGGCATTATTTTAATTATTCAAATGTGATTATTTTTTGTAAAGGTTGGTGCGGTTTCATACAAAAATTCTATTAAATTAAAAATTTATGTTTCTTTACAGAGTAATGATTACATTTTTCAATAGTTAGATTTTGGTCCATGTTAAACCAATGTAGAAAATTTTAATTTTTAAATGAATTTTTCTCAACTTAAGGAGAATTTCTCAGATATCATTTTAATAAATATTTCTTCTTTAATTCACGCTGTTCGAGCAGTGTTGATTTCAGATATGTTAATCTGGGAGCAACTTCAGCTACGGGGGGGAGGGGGGTGCATTTTAGAGATCCGGTGACGAAATTACACTTTTGTCATAAAAACGCATAAAATCACCTTCGGGAGGGTAATTCAGTGTTCCGTGGGGAATGTACCCCCCCCCCTCCCTGGCCACCCCTGAATTCAACACTGCGTTTGAGTGTATGATTTTTAAATTTAAATTATGTTTACTTAGCCATTAAACCCCTTTCTCTGCATAAATTTAAAGTATTTTAAACAGTTTCTTAGTTGGCTATTCTGAAAGCTTCTTAACATGGAGTTCTATTGTACCCTATTTTCTAATTTTTATTATTTTTTATTGAAATTATTAAGAGCATTTTCTACCGGCGTCAGTTTTATTTAATTCTTTAAAAATTTATCTTTTCTTTTGGCATAACTGCTTGTTAATCGGATGTGTATAAGTCTTTATTTACGATTTTTTCTTATATTTTAAATATGAATATTTTGAAATTGTTAATTTTTCGCGTCAGCAAACCAGGGCTTGAATTGTACCGGAGCAAATCGGAACAAAATTCCGGTTCTTTAAATTATGCCAAATATTGTTCTCGTTTGTAAAATTATTGTAAACATCGTTCCGATTCTTAGAATTATTAAAACATATTATCATTACAGTTTTATACATATAACTTTTATTGTGCTGTCTGACTTTTTGATTATTTTGAATTTTGAATACATTTTTAAAAATTGTTTTTGTATTGTTAGACATAAATTTGTCATAAATTTAAAAAAAAAATTACTTAACCCATTAATGCCGGTTGGTACAAAAATCTACCAAACCGAATTGATTTTATTATTAATCACTAGATGGAACTATCTGTCAAACAATGATGCAGTTGACATCTTAAATAATCACAAATAAGTATAAAAATAGTATTCCTATATTTTTGTTAAACATGAGCGTAGTAGTAGGTGTAAAATCTGAGTGAATACGAAATCAATCAGCATGCCTCTACCTTCAAAAAGAAAAAGGTAAGTAACGCATATTTTTTTGAAATTTTAACAATGGAATCACAATTGTGATAGTATACTTTATACAATTATGCTATTTAAAGTTAGTTTTACTTTTGTTTCGCTTCGTATATCCACTTTTACTTTTAATGGAAGAAAATTGTACCAACCGGCATATGTGTAGTCTCAATCTTACTTAGGGCGACCAGAAAATAAAAAAATAGGCGTCCATTTCACTGGCCCCGCCTCATACTGATTTTGAAAATTAATCAACACCATTCGTTTGTACTGGTTTCTGCCGCAAAAATTTTTGTTTGTGCCACTTCTGTTTTCTCGTTATAACGAAGAAAATGGGACGGGGCCAGTGAAACGACAGCCTCGCCGCATCAACAAAATCAAAATTTTGTTACTGCATTCGTTTATACTATGTTTGTGCTGGTTTGTGCCGCAAAAAGTTTCGTTTATGTTCACACTACTTATGTGACAATTTCTGCGACATCAGTCAAAGGTTAAACTTTTAAAAATAGCCTTCCTATCCGTGAATTTTTCTATTTCGAGCCTTGCGGCAAACAATTTTACTAAAACTTGATTGGTGAGTTTTTTTTAATGAATTGGAGCTAAATAACTAAAATGCATTGAATAGTCACTTCAACCCCCCCCCCCCCCCCGTCTAAAGAAACACAATGTTATAAAATAGTTTTGTGTGATAATTAAAACTTTGGACCTTAACACCAAAATATTATTTTAATAGTTATAAAATAGTTTTGTGTAATAATTAAAACTTTCCACACCTTAATCTCATTGTTATATTATTAATGTCAGATTTAGACAATTATTTGTGTTATTATTAAAGATGTTTCATTTTGTATTATGTTCTACATGTAAAAAACTGTTCAACTGCATTTTTTTGTGTTATCGTTTTCTATGATCACAATCTTTCATAAAAAGTAATTCTTAAGAGCCGACACTAGTCACTCGGAGAAACACTCAGGTTAATGTTAATCCTATGGACAGTTCTTTACAGATTTCTGGCTCACATTTTAAAGACATTATAAAGTTCCGGAGGGGAAAGAGGGATTGCACTATTTGAACATTGAAAATACAAAATCTCAAATCTTTCGGGGGGGGGGAATTCATTGATCCGGGGGGAATGTCCCCCCACGAGCCACCCCCTAAATTTAACACTGCTTTCACTTTTGAAACCCGTTCTGAAAGTGAAACTGTCCTCACATAAAGAAAAACTGTAATCAAATTTAAAAAAGTACAACAGCACACAAATATAGAGATTCTTGTTTCATGAAATGATTTTGTTTTAAGTCTTAACCCTTTTTTCCTGTTAACGGTCTCACAGACCGCTGCTATATTCCGTTTTCACAGTTTAACTTGTAATTTTCAGTTTAACTATTGATTTAGTTTAATTTTGATTCGTTTGGAAACTTAGTAATATCGCTAAAGACATCTGAATGAGGGAATTTTTATTGTAATAGGCCTTTATATAAAGTTTAGCGCAGAAGCAGTATCTTATGAGCCAGTCAATCCTTTTATTAACTGATCTTGGAGACTGCTTACAGTATTTATGGAACTTTTTTTGTCAAAGCAGTTAAGAGTTAACTGCTGTTTGCGGTCATACTGGCCGCTGTTGTTTTCTTTTTTTCGCGGTTTAACTTATAATTTTCCATTTAACTATAGATATTAGTGGAATTTACTATAGATTCTAATTTAACTATACATATTAATTTATTCAGGTGTCTAGCACTAAAGCTAGAGATTTCTGAATAGGTGAGTTTTAATTATAGTAGTTCTGTGCATAAAGTTTAATACAGAGAGAGTATCTTATGAGACAATTGACCTTTTTATTTATTCTAGGGGTCTCTCAAATCTCGATCAAGGGGTCTCTGAGACCGCTCACAGTATTTATGCAACAATTTTTGTCACAGCAGTTAGAAGTTAACTGCTGTTTGCGGTCTCACAGACCGTTAATTTTTTTTCATGGTTTAACTTATATTTTTCAGTTTAACCTTTAACTGATTTGACAGAAATCATCACATAACTACTGTGAAGCGGTCTGTGAGACCGCTCCATTGAAAGATAAATAAAAGGCGCGATTAACTCGTAGGGTGGTGATTTTGTACTAAACTTTTTGTACAGGACTGTTATAATTAAAATTCACCTATTCAAAAGTCTCTGGTGATAGTACAAAAGTTCCAGATGAAACAATATTTCGGTTGTGTTTGTAGTTAAACTGAAAGTTACAAGTTAAACTATAAAAATTGAAAAAAAGCATCAGTTTGTGAGACCGGTAACATTAATTAAAGGTTAACTATAAATACAAATTAAAATAAAAAAACTGTAAAAAATCACCATAAAATAAAAAATAATTAAAATAATAAAACATTGTAAAAAATCATCATAAAATAAAAACAAATGTTTTTATTTTATGATGATTTTGTACAAAGTTTTATTCTAGTGACATTTACTAATGCCAGGGTTCGTAAATATCATGATATTTTCGAAAATATCAAAAATATCCGATATTTTGATATATATCGTATATTTTCGATATATATCCCATATTTTCAAAATAGTGAATTTTGCTGATAATAAATATTTTCAAGCATAATATACATTATAAACTAAAACATATTGCACTTAACATGAAAACTTAAACAATGTACTGAAATCACTTTTTTTTTTTTTAACAAAATTGAAGATCAACTAATTGAAAACCGAAACAATTTACTTTATGCACTTACATTAAAAGAAAAAAAAAAAAAAAAAAAAAAAAAAAAAAAAAAAAAGCTATGGGATTCAGTATCAACTATCAAGAAATCAGAAATTTATAAAACAAAATTTTAAATACATAATATTGTTTTAACTAAAAATTTTTTTAAATTTTTATTCCCTAACATGCTGTATAATTTAAACTAAATCAATACCCGAACATATTCTTTTCTAATGAAGCTGTATATATATATGAGTATTTAAATTAGACAGTTTATTATTCAGTGTCTGTTCTGAATTAATAATGTCTCTCATAATCTACAGTTAAAAGTAAAAAATTCAAACATAAAGCTTGGAAAAGATATTTTTCTTCTTCAGCTAAAAAAGTCACTATCAGAGACAAAAATTCTTTATTTACAGAACAACACAGTCAACAACAGTTAGAAATTTCATTTGAACTTGTTTTGTCTGAAAATATCAAAAATATCTTGCACAGTGATATTTTGAAAATAAATATCAAATATAGAAAAATATTGAAAATAGCACACATCTTGATATTTTGAAAATAAATATCAAAATAAAATGAAAATATCAAAAATCTTGATATTTTCAAAATAAATATCGGATATATATCAAGATATATATCGATTGATATATATCAACGAACCTGACTACGAACCCTGAATGCTTTTACATAACTCATTCGTTTTAGGGGAAATGGGGCAAAACCCCACAGTAATGGGAAAAAAAATACGGACTGCGTATCTTTGTCCCACCACTTCGTACTTTTACCCCAACCAATGGGGCAAAGATACGCAGAACAATGTTATTTTTTAATTGCAATTTCTGATGGAATTATAATTTGCACAATGTCGGTTGATGGTGGCACGTGCCTAAGGATCTACTATAACATTTTAATCATTTGTCGCATAAGTTTAGATGAATGTGCAGGGGCGTAACTACAAAAAAATTTTCGGGGGGGGAGAGCTCAAAATTTTCCCAACTTATAATTCAAAAATTTCCCAACGTAAAACAAATTGCTCTATTTTCTAACTAAAATGATATGTTCAATGTGTGTTTAATGATGATACTTATACGCAAAAAAAAAAAAAAAAAAAAAAAAAAAAAAAAAAAAAAATCTTTCCAAAGAAAAATGCTGAAACTAAAAACATAAAAATTATAATCATTGGTTCATTTAATGAAAATTTTTGTCTTCAATTGTGTACGAGTCATAATCGGAAAAAATATTCTCATATTTTCAGTTATATATCAGTTTTGAGAAATGAATAAAGTTTTGGAGGAAATGTATTAGACACCGTTGGTGGACAATAGTAGAGAAATTCAGGTCTGGTAGATGTATGATATTTTTGTGATATTTTCGTAGCAAAGAGAAACATAATGAGAAATTGAGTCTTGCTGCTTTTTGTATTTCTTTTGAAAGTTTAACTATTTTACTACTACAGAACTCAGAAAAATAGTCAGCAAAACAATTTTATTTTTTTTTTATTTATTTATTTTTTTTTTACTTTTTATTTTAAAAAAAAAGAAAAAGTGTTTCAATAATCTATAATTTCCCAACTCTACGCTTAAATTTCCCTAGTTCACATATATTGGGAGAGGCTCACCCCCCCCCCCCCCCCACATCGCGACGCCTCTGCGAATGTGTTCGTTAAAAATCAAAATTTATGGAAAGTGCGTATCTTTATCCCCACCTACCCTATATCGTCCTCAGGTATCCGTATGCAAAAAATATATATCATTTAAGCAGTATAGCTTTATAGCTATAAAGATTTCTCCCATGAACTTAAAATTAATGCTCGAGCTTCTTCGCGTGACTAGTATAGAATCTTAAGAAGCTACTTCAGTTAAGAGAAAACACCCATTCGCTAATGTTAATCCAATGGGAGAAATTTTTAAAGCTATTTTCACTTGCATTTCAATATTTTATTTTATTTTATTTTATTTTATTTTATTTTTGCATTGGAAAGCTGAGGTGGATCTGTACAAAGGTCGTTTTTCACTTTTATCATTTTGTTTACAGGTATTTTTAACTAGGACATTTTCACTTTTGGAACCGGTTTCGAAAATGAAAGCATCTTCAAAAAAAAAAAAATCCTGCAAACAAAATCGGAAAAGTAAAAAACGGTCTTTTTTAGATCCAACTCCGCTATCATATACAAAAAGAAAATCATTTAAAAATAATCAAATGCAACCGAGATATCTTAAAACAAATTCTCCCACTGTATTAACATTAGCGAACGGGTATTTTCGCGGATTCCGGCCCAAGGGGCCCGGTTCAAATCAAACAATAAGAAAGCTATTCATCATTCTCCCCCACCTCGCATCAGGAGAAAAACTAATCCTTTCTTTGAAATGGTGGATTTGCCTGGGGATGATCCATATAAGCATCCATTTTGTTGCCTGGATGGAGTGGAATTGGATTTTTTAATTTATGTATCAGGTACACTTATGGGCACCGCACATGTTCAAGAAATATGCGCCAATTCAGCTAATGTGTTAGTACTACGTAGGCTTCTCTAATAAAAGGGACTCATTCTGTAATCTTACTGAGAGAATTTTTTTTTTCTTTTCTGATACTTTTTTCTTTGTAAATAACTATATGCGTTAGCTAAGTGCTATCTATTTTCATATGGTGACAAATTTCATAAATAAATGGTACACTATCAAGTAAATCTGGAGATATTAAAGTGCAGTCGAACAAAAGAAAGAAAGAAGGAAAGAGATACATTTTAATCACCCCATTGTACAATAATAAAAAAAAGGAATAAGCAATTTTTTTTTTTTTTTTTTTTTTTTTTTTTTTTTCTGAAATAGGCAAGTATGTATTTCTTCAATGTATGTTGTATATATATATACAGTTGAACCTTGTTAACGCGAACACTCAATGTCAAACTTTCTTCATTCGCGTTAAAAGTAGTTCGTGATATCCGAACTTAAATGCATCATATACAACAGGACGGGGCAATCGGAAACAGTTCGTACTAAAAGTAATTCGCGTTAAGCGTGTTCGTGTTAACGAGGTTTGGCCATATATATATATATATATATATATTTCATTTTTTTAGTATATATATATATATATATATATACTAAGAAAATGCTTAGGGGTCTTCTTCATACTGAAATTGTTTCAAATTTCAAACTCTGAAATTTTCAATACGAGCACCTTATTTTGACATTATTTAGTTTTCTCGTTAAATTTCAACTTAGGGTGACAATCTGGAAGTCAATCGTGCCAGTAGTGTACAGTTTATAGATATTTAAAATTTTGAACTCTAAAAAATGTTAAATGTATTTTAATCATTACAACGCAGATTGCATTTACATACTTGAAGTATTTATAAATCGATTTTTTTTTTTTTTTTTTTTTTTTAAATCAAAGAACTTAGATTACAAGTCCTAATTTTTTCCGAAGAAAATATTTGTAATTAATTAAATATATATATATATATATTAACTTTTTGTAAGATTAAACCATTATATATAAAAAACCATTCTAAACAATTACAAATTATCAACAAAAATTGTGAATGTATAAATAATAAAGGAATTTCTTCAAATTAAAAATGCTGTATAAACCATCATATACCAGTAAATCTATGAAACAATCCCCATAACAAGTGGAGTATGGATTTGAAATCACAGTAAACATATGAAAAATGGAAATTTGTGGAACAAAGGGATTTATATGTGAATTGCAATCTATGAATTTTTTAACGGAAATCGATTTCTATAAGCTTGTAATATAAAGTACAAGAGTTATGCTTATATAATAATTGCAGAGCATTCCACCAAGTAGTTCTTGAGTTATGCGTAAAATAAATTACCAGCAATGCAATCTCTTGTAATGATTACAAATGAATGAATTGAAAAAATGATAACCTTCGTATTTTCATATCCCGGTAAGTACGTCTTTAAAAAACACAAAATATACGATTTTTTTTTCTTTTTCTGCAATGCCGGTGCAATCTTCTGTTAACGCTGTTCTCAACTGCTCTGCTCAACAAACGCAAAACGTTTCGACATATTTACAAATAAATTTTTTAGCGAAAAGATATAAAATAGGAAAATCTGATCATGGAAGCGATTTAGAATCGAACTGTGTTTTCCATTTTTTTATCAATAAATTACCTACTGAATTATAAGCGATTTTGATCACGTGACAAACATGTTTTTCTTGAGTGGTTATTCCACGTTCGCGCGAAAGTTCGATTCAAAACGTCCACTTTGACACTATCGCGTATTTATACATATCGTATACACATTCCGCGTAGTTGGTCACTGAAAAATATTATTTAGAAAACTTTACTTAAACGGAATGTCGGTGACGTTGTGCAGCGTTTCACCAACCAAAATTCAGGGCACTTACCAATGTTGCCTTCATATTTATACAAAGCAAAGTTAATATGATCAAAGTCTCACTAAAGTATGTTCATTATTGTTAAATTTGTGAACTAAAACGTCTAGTGAAGCACAATACATTTTTTACTAAACAAGTGAATTGTGACCTATTTCCTTTCACAAGTACACCTGAAAGTTTATTCCATTAGTTTAAAAACACTTTGTATATTCTTAAAAGTAAAAGCAAAATGTAGATAATGCTTGCCAGCGCAATTTAAACCGTCCTTTATAAACCGGCAGGAGTAAAATGTAAAAATCTTGTTTAATTCTTATGATTTAAATATGTGTGTATCTATCTATTCAATTCGGTTCTTTCCTAATAAATAACTAAATAATTGTCAAATGTTAACTGTAATTTCTTCCAGTCAATTATAATAAGCTCTTTGAAAAGCTTAAAACGGATTATTTCTCAAAAATCAATGACGGTTTTAGAAAAATAAAAGAATTTAAAGTTTTATTAATTGAACAAGATTTTTTTTTTTTTTTTTTTTTTTTTTTTTTTTTTTTTTTTTAAATGTACCAGAGGCTGTGCCCGTTACGAGCTAAGCCCTCAAAACCCTGTCCAAACCTCGCCGGATTATTAAACATGGTAATTTGAGTTGTTTCAAAAAATAAAATCTGATTGTAGTAGATTGAAGGATATTCCACAAATGAAAATGTAGTCATATTTAAAGGAATATTGTAACACATGAAATTGGCAGGTGTTTTCATGCAGATACTATGCGATCGAGTGTTTTCCATTTTTTAATAAAAGCAAAAGATCATTCATAAAATACTGTCAAAGAAAAATCTGTCGTCACGTGGAAAAGATCGCTTATAAATATATAAGTAACTCATTGATCAACGATTGGTAAACACTATTCGATGCCAAATCCCTTCAGTAGTCATGCCTGCAAACGTCATGCTTTTGCATTTAAAAATGTGTTCGTAAATATTTAAAAGCTCCATGTTGTCGGAGGGACATATTTCTTTTATAAAGTCCTTAAAAGGTGACATAATCATAGATTTCAGATTAGTTCGGATGATGAAACTGACACCATTTTCAAAAGAAAAGATCATTTTCATATATGGAACAAGTCATGATATGACTGTGTGATTGCGTCAGAATAATGTCATATTCAATAAACTTTAGCTTGCATTAAAGTTCCCAAAATTTATTAGCTTATTTCTAAATTTCTTTTCTTCTATCCCTTGAAATCAAAAGTAACCAATAAAACTAAAATCTGAAACTTTTAAAAATAATTGATGGAAATGATGCACTAATCTTAAACGCATAGACAATTCTGTTGGTGAAAATGACATAAATTCCTAAAAGAAAAAATGCCTTTTCATCCAAAAAAAAAAAAAAAAATACACCAGCACAGATTGTTTAGAGCAATATTTTAATTAAAATTGTATTATATAATTTTTATATTCCATTATAACGAAGTCTTTTTAAAGAAATGTACTTGAGAAAAGTTCTAAAAAAAGAAAGCAATTTAACAAATAAAAACGACCATTTGGAAAATGATTTTTTTCGAAGACTAAAATTTAAGACATAGAAAATCGCATGGAGTTGATCCTACATTACGTACGCCATGAATTAAACATTAACATTCCTGGACCCATCATGAGCAAATTTTAAAAGAAATTTCAGTTTTACAATTTTCAGTACTGTAAATTTTTAAACTTCTACGGAGCTAGTCATACATTACGTAGGCCATGAATTAAACATTAATAGTGTTATTACACGTAAAAATTGCAAGCGACAAAAATCGCCTGCGACTCGTCAGATTTCGTGAAACTTACGTATTATCCAAGTATTTCATTGGCTGTTCGGGAAAAGGCTTTCCATCGTCAGATTTCCAAGAAATCTGACGACCAATTTTAAATGAAATTTCATTCTTAAACTTCTAAACATCGCACACTATTACTTTTTACACCGTCGTATAGAGAAAAAAAATGTACTTTTAAATGCAATTTGTTTGAAAGCTGTATTTCAATTTGTTTCTGAGTTATTAATTTTTTTTTTGTAGTTTTTATTACTTTTTGTCATAGTGGCAACAGAAGTATCCATCTCTGTTGAAAGTAAAGGCAAATTATAGATTACTGTATAGACCCATCAGAAAACGAATAAAATGCGGATTCAACCAATAAAAAACTTCAGATATGCTTTTGATTTCCTACCCTAACGAGGACAATAACCATTTTTCCAAATGGTTAAAAAAAACAAAAAAAACTTCGCGGATCGTAATTTTTGCAAAAACTTTGCGGCAGAGTTTAAATGAAACGGAACAAAAAGATAAAATATGTTTTTTTTTGTTTTTTTTTTAATTATTCAAAGAAACACTACAGCAAGGAGTGATAGCTAATGTTAAACACCTATGGGAGCTTCTTTTCGTAATTTCTGTAAAAACATTGAGGCAGAGTTTTAATGAAATGAAAAAAAAAGGCTAAAATATATGTTTAAAAAAGAGCGAAACATTACAGACACAGTTTTTTTACTTCAAGAACTTTTTTAAATTATTGTATTCCATTATAATGTAGTATTTGATAAAAGTTCTCAACAAAAAAGAGAAGAAAAACCTTTTTTAAAATTCTATACTTCACCAGGCTACAAAATGGATGCCCTGATATATCCCTGAAGATTAATTGAATGCGTTAATCCAAAGAGGAAAGCTCCCCGTTCCTTCACTTGACAGCCGGACACCACCCATCTTGACCTTTGAGGGGAGAGAGCGAGCACCGTGGGTTTCCACGATTTTCGCGCGACTGAAGTAGCCCTTTACACTAGTCATGCGGAGAAATTCAAGCGTTAATGTTAATCCTACGGGAGGATCCTTTACAGATTTCTCACTCGCATTTTAATATTTTAAAATTCTTTCTTGCATAGGATACATGAGGTCGATAACTTTTACTGTGCCTTTTTACTTTTTCGATTTTGGCTACAGTTTTTTAGATGAGGATAGTTTCATTTTCAGAACCGGTTCTAACCGGTTTCAAAATGAAACTATCTTAATATTAAAAAAAAACTGTAACCAAAATCGAAAAAGTACAAACGCATAATAAGTGTTATCGACCTCAATACCCTATACAAAGAACCTTTCTGCACCATTCAATTTTAAATCGAGTGTTGAGAAGAAAGTCACGCTGCAGTGATATTTTTAATCCAGCAATCAAAATTATGAGCTTTATATGGACAATAATTTATTTATGTAATCTTCTAAATATTTCATAGTACTTTTTAAGCTACGCAATCTAACTACCTTGTTTAAGAATGTTATTCAAAAAATTATTGGTTGAAAATTTTTATTTTAAACTGTTAGTGGATAGTACAAAGATGAGACTCCAGAATATAAATAATTAAGCATATATGCTAGTGATCTTGCATGTAAATATGTGGTAACCACTTTTTGACAAATTTTTATCCATATTCAAGATTCGATATTTTTTTCATTCAAAGTCAAAGCTGCATACGTTATTCTGTACTTTTTCGTATCCAAATTGATTTATTGTCTCAAGATCAACCAAGACATTAATGGGGGAGGGGGGGGGGGGGTAGGATTCTAGCTCTTGCATATTACTCTTTTTTCTGTTCTATTTTGAGTACTTCGGAATTTTATTATTATTTTTTGTTTAACACTTCTCCTGTACAGAATTTTATTTGTACTCTTTAGTATATAAATTTATTAATCTTCCAAATACTGTTTATAATGGCTTATTATTAATTTTGAGAAGCTCTCTTAGAGAATGGTTTATCATTTAAATCCTTTTTTTAAGGTCATTTACAGAAAACATAATTAACTTATGTTTAGAAAATAAGTAATTTATGAGAACTGTGTTAAACTCAGGGCTTGAAATGTACCGGAGCAAACAGGAACGATTATTCCAGTTCGTAGAATTATGGTAAATATCATTCCGGCTCGTGCAATTATTAAATTTATTCGTGAAATTACAATTACTGAAAAACATTAATATTTCATTTCGAGATCAGGTTTATCTGAAAATGCTAATAGACCGTTCAGTGATGCACTTAAAATACTGCGATAAGCCTAGTTCCTAGATCCAAGGGAACGACTCGCAATAAATATGACAGATCCAAACTTTTTTAACACTTTTCAACATGCATTCGGTTTATCTGTCCGTCTGTCCACTCTCTAACTGCCGTAAATATACTCGGATTTTCATGCAATTGACAAAGGTTAGTTAGGGTAACCAAAGCATGTTTGGCATTGTACATGAAGTATGTAGGATTAACAGTTCATTTACAGGGGCACTCAAAATTATTCCATTACATGATGGTATATGGGGAAAAATCGTTTGCAGAGTATTTTAATGATATTACGCTACTTCAAATGTATTGAAACTGATATAAATCACTGAATTTCACTACGATCACGTTAGAACAGGGCATTCATAGCATTTTTTATTCATTTACAGGGACATACAAAAGAAATCCATTACAATACTAAAAGAAGTCCGTTACAATACTGTCTTTGAATAATAATTGCTGGAGTGTACGGTTTAAAATTCGGCATGTGATTTTAAATTAAATTTATTTTTTGCATGTTACTCACTATATATAAATTCTATACCTCATATACAGGGTGCACAAAAGTATTCACGTACCATTCTCCTTATTAGAGGAAATTGCTGAAGGGAAATTTTCAACTGACGTACATGTATTTCTTAAGTGAACTAAATTTTGGTATGCATTCAGTTAGTACATACAAATCTATATATCATATACAGGACTGCTGAAAAAATTCCGATAACTTTCCAATTGTAGATGGGAACAGCTGAAATTGGCTTTGAAATGTGTTATGCGTTTCCATATGGTTGAATTAGACGTAATATTTTAATTTTTTAAACTGTGCAATTTTGTTACATTATTCTGAATGTGTTGGAAAGTGTTTTATAATCTATGCTTTATGCATGATTTTTTCTTTCTTGTTATTTTAATATTTTGATGTAACAAAGGTAGAATCAGGCAGGTGGTGTCTTCCTGAATGGCCGAACCAATGAGTTTAAAGACCTGAAATCGAGAATTTACGCGTGACCAGAGACACGAAGTTTGATTACATTGGCAAAAGGGATAAATTATTCATCGTTTTGCGCCACATAAATATGGTGATTTATATATACAGCTTAGCTGTCTTTCTCATTATTTAGAATATTGAATGGAATTTTTTTTTATTTGTTTTTATATGGTTAGAAATAAATTTGATTATACTTAAAAAAAATAGTTAACAATAACTTTGAAATAGCGTTTCGATTCATGGATTTTTCTATTTTGAGCTCTCGTTCAATTTATAAGCAAATATATTATTTCCCATAATTTATTTCTGTATGTTTTTATAGCTGCTAGTCAAAGGGCATTTTAAAGATATGGCAACTGAGGTAAAGATGAAAGAAGCTGTGGGTGATTGGCTGAATCAAGCTAAAGTAAAAAAAAAAAAAAAAATCGAAGGTTATTATTTATTTGTTATTTTCAATAAAACAATTAACGTTTCTGCGATGAAAATGTTTTATTTAGATATCTACTATATAGATATAAAACATCCTTATGAAATGACAGATTATGTTTCACAGCTATTCTTCCTAAAATATGGAACGTTTGGCGGTGAAATTAATGCCAATTATTCGTATTGATCCGCGTCTGTCAAAAGTGGTATTAGAATTTTGAATTATTTTTCGAGATATTGATTTTTTTCTAATTTTTATGACATTTCTGTAATGATAGTAACTAAATTATTTTTGTAGAGAGAAGGGCAAATTGTACTTTTTTTCGTCAATGTTAAATTGAAATTATCTTTTATTTTAATCGATAGTGAAGACAATATTGTGATTAAATTATGTTCTTCAAAAAATTTGAAAAAAAAATCACATTTCGATCGTCAGGAATCAGATTATTTTGGAAACCAAAAATCATCTGTCATCTTCAAATTCCATAGACTTAAAGAAGAAAAGGTTTTCTTTTTAATATAATAAAAGACAATGACATCAATAATGCAGAGCCCCCTTTCTCTGCCTGTCAACTACAGCCATAAATTAATTTTGTTGCCGCTTTTAGAGGGACGCCATTAAAATTTAAAACAAATTAATTTTTCAATAATATTACTTTTTTAATATTTTACATTTATAAGTTTTATTATGAGACTTTTGGAGCTATGCGAATCATCGTACGCATCACAGCAGATATAGAAGTAGAGATAACGTCAGAAGAAACTGGAATAAAAAATAAATTTATACACGTGACTATTAAAAAACAAAACAATACTTTAAAATAATAATTAAACGATTACGTGTTAAAAGATGAGGCAATTACGTCAAAAAACTTAAATTTACATGTGAATATTAAAAAAAGTAAGAAAAAAATAACTAATTAAATTATTGCACGAAACGCACTTAATGGTGACAAATATTTAAAATGACCAAATATTTAAAATCATATGTAAAATGCCTCTAAAATAACTAAATTATTACGCGTGGAAAAATTTAATGACGAAAATTAAGTCATAATTAAAAAGCTGAAATAATAATTTTCCCAAACATCTTTTAAACTGAATAATACATTTACACGTGAATCTTATAATTAAATCATTACACGCGAAACGCATTTAAGGTGAAAATTGCGTCATATATTAAAATTATATATTTCAAACGATATTCTTATGGGTAATATTCATGTGACGTCACACTGGAAATTACACGGTGTAAAAGTAATGCAGCTGGCAAATTTGTTTAGATATTACATCACTTGACCCAGCATAAATACAGGTGCATGAACAAAATACTTTATATTTATTTTATACGAATTCGATAAATACATGTTCGAAAATTCTTATATAGCACATATTAATTAAAATTAAAAAAATATATTTTAAAAATAACATGAAAGTATGCATTAGGGTGCATTAAAATAGGTAAAAAAGTTCATTCATAAGCTATACCTTTTCCTGAAACTATCTAAAACTAGTTCAAAACATAAAATGTTAACGTAATTTCAAAACACAGTACTTTTCAATATTGTGGTTCTGAATATTATTCCCAAGCAGACGGGGAGTTTTTTAACCTTGAACTCAATGAGGGAATATTATGGCGTCGTTATTAAATCCAAGCGGCAACGACATTTTAAACCTAACCATTTTATACAAGTTGTTTTTTAAATCTGCAATTGATCTTATTTAACAGTCACCAAACCGATGCCAGATATCGCGGCAGCCATGGATGAGGCTATAGTAACTGAAAAATGCCCCATTAAAAAGGAAAAGCATGGCAATCCAATTACAGAAAATAGTCGCCGTCCGTTCGTGATAACATCATTATTTGTAAGAGAGTAGTCTTTTCAAGCAGGATACATTACCATGTTTGTAGAGGTTGCGAAATCTAAATGGTGGTTGCTGAGTTTAGTTCGATAGGGGTCGAGCCCCCTAGTTTATCTATATTATTATGGTTGACTGAGTTTGAAAATTTCAAAGGTTATTTATTTATTATTATTATTTTAAATATGATAAATTAAGCCAGACGTTATCTTTATTATTGTGCAGTTTGTCAGAAGCATTTCCACATTGTCAAGTCTGGCTTGGCTGAAAGTTTGACAAAAAGATCTATGGCTTATTGCCTGCAAAAATTGTTCATTTCTACTGGAAACCTTTTTAATGTTTTATTACATTTCGGCAATTTCCCCCTTAAACAGCTACTTCACTCAAGCGGAAACAATCGCTCGCTAATCTTAATTCTACGGGACATGTTTTTAAAAATATCTCGTTTGCATTTCAATATTTTTAAATGATTTTTTTATATATATATATACTTTCACTTTTAGAGCCAATGAAAGTGTCCACACCAATAAATAAATAAATAAAATAAAAATTTCAACAAAATTAAAATAAAGTAAAAAACGACAATTTCAGAAATTGACCTCAGCTATCGAATGCAAAAAGTCTTTTAAAAATATAAAAATACAAACAAAATATTTTAAAAAATATGTCCCATTGTATTAACATTAGCGAGAGTTTATTTCTACTGGAGAGGAATGAAGAGTTATAATTTGTGATCGCCTTTAGAACTAATTGTAAGCAGAATTTTTTTAAACTTTATAAATTTAACTTGTAATTTTTTTTAAATGCACTCTTTTGTTTCTCTATTTAAGGATGCAAAGAAATGAAAAAATTATAGAGAAAAATGTTGTCCTTACTGTTAATTTGGTAAATAGGTACAATATTAATACTTTGTGTTAGAAAATATTATTTGTAACTGTGGGAAAATAAACTACTGTTTTATTATAACTTTGTTCTTTTTAAAGTCTTGAAACTTTTCAAATATTTAGTTGTTGTGGTTTTATATTTATTCAGATTTGAGAATAGGGGAATTTCAATTTTAAAATGAGTTTTTCTTTTCCGAAAAGTTCCAGTGTTTTAGCAATATATTCCTTTTTGGTCACAAAGAAATTAAAATAAATTATATTTTCTTTGATAAAATTATATATGAAGTTGAAATTGGGGATTGTGTTTATATTCATCTAGTTTTGTTCAAAGCGGAATGTTAGCTGGGCGCAAATCTCGCCAATAGCATCTTTTTCAACACTGCCAGGAGCATTTTTTATTTTTCGCGTATTAAACTAAAAACAGTGCTTCAATGTTGAAATTTGATGACTTGGTTTATGGTATTATTTACTGTTTTGCTTTTTTATAAAAAATAAGTGAATATTATGTATTTTAGATTAAAGTTATGTATTTTAAATAAAATGAGTGACAGGATTATATTTTTAATGAAATATGAAAACAATGCGAAGCGATTTTGTATATTTGGCGATTTATCACCTGCACCCGGTTAACATAAAAATACAGATTTCTTTATTTCTCTATCAGAATCTTCCGATTTGGCGATTTCTTAACACGTTAAGTGCCACGTTAGTCACCGGTGACTGACAGCGAACTTTCCGTTTAGAAAGCGTCATTCACCGATGACTGTCGTTCTAAAATATGATATAAAATTAAATACATATATATATATTGTTTTAACTAATTACTGAAAATGTATTTAAAATTTACTTCCTTTTATTTATTACAGGATTAGGGGAAAGTAGGGGAATGGCGCTCACTTAAGGGAAAACATTAATAGCTAGTCAAATTTAGACAAAAAAATCAATATTTTATTAACGAAGTATAATTCCAAAGCATAAGGAACAGTTTGCAATCAACTAATTTTCATAAAAGTTTTAGGGATTTTTTTATCGTTTTATTTAAATGACCATAGAGTAAGCGGTAATGCCCGACATGGTAGAGTAATTGCGCTCAGAGTTTGAATATAACATTTAAGTAAGACAAAAGTCACATATGTAGTTGTGTGGGCTGTTCACACCACTGCAGACTTTTTTCAACCACTTTACACATATTGTGCACACATATTCTGTTACACATATAGTGGGGTACTTTTTTTATATTTAGGTTTTTTGATTTTCACCACTTTTTTGAAATCGTAAAATTCTCCTTGTTGAATGACATATTAATAAGGGCAAAAACAGGGAAAATTTACCATTTCAAAAAAGTGGTGTCAATCACCAAATTTGAATTTTAAAAAAGTTGCCCACTGGCAACACTTCTTCTGGAATTCCACGCGAGCGTCATTACCCGTTATCGCCATGTTGGGTTTTATTGCATTTTAAGTGGCGTAACAACGCACTACAAAAATAAATAAAATCATGAAAGTACAGCTAAATGCATATATTTTGTAGACATAATGAGTAAATTAATATTTGAAAATAAGAGTGTACACTTACCTTCAAGTTAGATGTTTTGTAGAATTTTATAATAAAGCAACTTCAAACTAATAACGTGAGGACACAAAAATACTTTCCTCCCGACGGACACTAAATCCTTACTGTTGAACTTAGGATGAAGTTCGCTAGATGCCGGTACCAATCGTACGTTTTCAATTCTATTCTGCTTAGAGATATTTGGTGAGCGGGATTACCCTTCTGAGCGTCATTACCCTACTTTCCCCTATACTTTCTTAAAAATTACTTAAAACATTGCAAATTTTTCAGTTTCAGTCACCGTGGCACTCAACGTGTTAAGCAAGTAAAACAAATTATAAAATGCAATAATTAGCGTACATTTCATGGAGAACCAGGGGTGGCTAGTTTTGCAAGAAATTAGAGTTGCTTGATTGGCAGTTATGCCTTGATATGATATGATACTATCTTATCACATGATTCGATAGTTATGTCTAAACTAAATTTATTTCCTAATTGCGTGAAATTTATTAGGGGTAAATAAAAAATTAAGCGCTAATATACTCTGATATAATAAATTATTAATCAAATTAGACATATAATACAGTTTGCTTTGAATTGGTTATGTAAATGGACTACTTGTTTTAAGATAATGTTTTCAATTACTTTCTAAGAACTAGAAATATATGCAATTAATTGAGAACTGGTGTGCCTAATAAATCTCCTAAACAAGTTAAAGCCCATTATTGGAAGTTATTGGGGGTTACCTACTAGGTAATTGAACGGTTAACCCCGTGGCCTTCCATTCAACTATGTCGAGTTTAATTCCTAGGTGTGGTAGAGTATTTGTGGTGATTTGGAATCTACTTTAAACTATAAGTCCTTGTCTACTCAGTCTATATAGCATAAAAATGTCGAGCATTTGACAAACCTCCGATTATATAGAATCCTGCACAAAACACGCCCAACATTGAAAAGTACGACTAATACACACGCTTACAGATAATATATATATATATATATGTACCAAAAATTGAGTAATATACGACAACTGATGGCCATTCGCTAAAATTTGGGAAGAACTTCGTTTAAACACTAAAAATGAAGATCCGGTGAGTCATCAAAGAATAAAGTTCTTTTACCATGTTTTCGGGGCAATTTTAACTCGGGGAGCGGGAGGGGATAGCTAAAAAAAATTTTAAGTAGGTCAAGAGAAGGGTATCGTTTACGTTTTTTTAATCGAATGATACCATTCGCAAATCAATACGATCATTTGTTTCATAGTTTTTGCAAGTTTTATGAATCTGAAGTCGAAAATTATACTTTAGTGCAGGTAAAGTAAGTTTTTACAGCAGCAACTGATAGCCATATTCACAAGACCTTTGGCACTAGAAATAAAGATCCGATGAGCCCCTTAAAAATGAAGTTGTTTCATCAATTTTTTGTGAGGGGGGGGGGGATAGGAGACTTGAACTTATTTTTAAAAGGTCAAATGCAGTATCGTTTGTCATGAATTTTTTTATTCTGAATCAAATGACACCGCACGCAAGCCGATACGATCATTGTTTACAATGTTATGTCAGGTTATAAGTAGTGGATTTTGGTAAATTTAATGACTTTAAAGTAAACTCAAAATCATCCTGATTTTGTTTATTGCTATTTTGAGGACATTTAATAATTTTGTGATGACGTAATATGATATAAAGAACTTGTTTTGAACGTATAATATAAATGTGACAAAAGTATGCTCAAAAATAAAATATAATTTTCCACTTTGCATTGATAAAACCTGCTGTAACTTTCTTACAAATGATCGTTTCGACTTGCGGATAATGTTATTCAAATCGGAATTAAAAGATACATACGAAACGATATCCCTCTTGACCTATATAAAAAAAGTTGAATTTTGCCCGTCTCGAGATAAAATGCCCATTACCCCCCCCCCCTCCAAAAAAAACGGCAAAACAACTTTACATTTTGGAGACACATTGAATCTTAATTTCTAGTGCCAAAGCGAAATTTGTCTCAAGCTTTCGTGAATAGCAATCAGGTGTTACTGTAAATATCCTATTTTACCTGAAAAAGTATAATTCTCGATTTAGTATTCATAAAACCTGCCGTAAATTTGTAAGAAATAATCGTATTGACTTGCTGATGATTTCACCTGGTTTGGAATTAGAAAATACATAATAAACAATATCCCCTTTCACCTACTTAAAATTTTTTTGAGTTACCCCCCTCCCTGAGCTAAAAATGGCCCTTTTTGCCTACAAAACATGGTAAAACAACTTTATTTCTTTAGAACTCATCGGATCTTCATTTTTAGTATCAAAACGAAGTTCTTCCCAAATTTTGGTGAATGCACATCTGCTGTCTCAAAAAATCCTATTTTACCTGTATTTTACAAGTAAACGCAACATTCAGAGAATTGACAACATTTCAATAAAATTATTGCATATTTGCAGCTATACTTGTCATGACAAGATTCAGAGTTTGCAGTCATTTGCAGATGTTCTGACATGACAAGATTGCAAGTTTACAATGCGTTTGCAAATAGTGTGACATCGCAATATTACTAGTTTGCTATGAGTTTGCAGTAAGTTGGATGCAACAAGACTGCAACTTGCACGACAAGTTAGCTGCAAGTTCAAAGTATGGTGACTTCGGAGTTTGCATAATCTTGTTGCAGTCTTCAGGGGTCTGTCCAGACTTTTCTCACAGGGTCCTGTTTTTGTGAAATTGTGAAGTTTTTCTTATTTTTGTGAAAATTCTAGTCATAATTTTGTGAATTTTAAATTATCGATATCTTCATGTTCTATCCTTCATATATAAAAAGCTAAGTAATATGCTCTTTGGTGAGTTCAACTGCTTACTTACAGGCCAGATTTTATATTTAAATGACTAAATTAGTAAAATGTTCAATTAGAAGGTGAAAAAATTCTGTGAAAGGTCTATATAAGAAACAAATAATTTTGTGAAGGGTCCTGTTTTGGGATAAAATGTTTTGTGAAGGGTCCTGTTTGGGTATAAAAATTTTTGTGAAGGGTCCTGTTTTAAGATAATTTATTTTGTGAAGGGTCCTTTAAAGGACCTAAATTTTTCCTAAACTTATCCCTGGTCTTGTTATGAACTTTCAGACTTGTCATGCTGAGCTTGCTGCAACTTTGCAAAGTAAGTCTGCTGAAAATTTTCTGCAAATAAAAAATGCTATCTGGGATGAAACTAGAAGGTGTTGTTATTCAGAAACTATGTCATCGAACTGTTTTTCCCGTTTTCTTGTAAACGCAATAGATCTTTCAGAAAATACTGTCAAAGTTGGCATTTTGAACCGAACTTCCGAACGGAAGAAGAAAATCCAGTCAGTAAGGGGGAAAAGATGACGTGTCACGTGATCAAAATCAATTATAACTCAATAGTTAATTTATTGATCAAAACATGGAAAACATAGTTCGATTCCAAATCACTTCCATGGTCAGGCTTTTCAATTTTATATCTTTCCGTTAAAAAATGAATTTGTGAATGTGTCAAGACGTTTTGCACTTATTGAGCAGAGCAGTTGAGAACAGCCTTAAGAAGAGATTTTTCCATAAGAAAATACTGGTACACCGAAGAATTTCCTGGTCGTGAAATTTCAGGGCAAGTACGACCCCTATTATAAGGCAATCTGCAAGGACAATATTTTTTTCAGTCACACAATGAAATTTTTTAAAATTATTTTCCATTGTACAAAATTCTTTATTACGAATGTATTAAATTAATTGTTATTTTAAAATAGTTTTAGTATTAATTTATTTAACATCTAGAACAACATAGTAGGCTCTAGTGATAATCCAGGATAATAACTTTTGAGCATTTGATATATATTTCTTAAACGTATTAATATTTTATGAATTTGTAATACATCTCTAGGTTTGCCTGGTCTTTTAATACAAGATTGACATAATAAAAAAGGTTGAACCTCATGTACCATGTGGAAATCGAGCATCATAATTTAAATTCAACGGTTTGACTTAGTTCAAGCTTTGAATGAAATAAATATTTTTTTTTCCTTATTCTATTTTTCTGCTTTGTTAAGTTCTTTTTTCTCTTATGTAAATTAAGATTGAATATATATACTAATAAATATCTCTATAAAACTTTTTTTCAATTGAATTATTCCATTTAAGCCATTTTCCTGGTATGGGCATCATTGTCCTCGCATAGAGATTTAAAGAATGTGTTTTCTACCTCACAGTAAACATTTTTTTGCGATGCATAGCTATTTCCCCCCCTTTTTTCACTTTGGCTTGAAACGTAAGTAAAGCTTTCACTTGTTTTCGCTATGCTTTTTAATCTTATGGTGAATTTTTAAAAGAGTCTACCATCGTATAAGATGGTCATGAATGAAAGTCAGATACAATCAGGATATTTTTTTCTTTTCACTGAGCTTCAAATCCCACTCCTAACTGTAAAACCGGCTAACTTTCCCAGATAGCATTTTTAATTTGCAGAAAATTTGCAGCAGTATTGCTTTGAAAACCTGCAAAGTTGCAGCAAGCTCAGCATGACAAGGCTGAAAGTTCATAACAAGACTGCAGCAAGCTAACGCAAACGCCGAAGTCACCACACTTTGAACTTGCAGCTAACTTGTCGTCCAAGTTAAATTCATGCTGAATCAAATTTATTGCAAATTAACGACAAACAAGTAATGAAAAATACTGCAAACTTACTGCAAAGTAGTAATCCTTCTACGCCCCACTATCTGTTTAGAACTGTTACAGGATAAGTTTAACACCTTCGGAGGGGTCCATAGACCTGTTCAGATCTATTGACGCGAATACACCATTATAAGGTGCATGCATTGTTTCCATAACCATAAACAAGTTTCGGCGATATTTTTATGGCAATATTTTTACGAGCCTGTTTTGATATTTGATAAGTATATCGTTTACAAAAAGCGGGGCCATATAAATAAAATTTCTGCAATTTCTGTGTATGTGCTGATTGTCTATTCTCTCAATAGAGGGATTTTTTGATTTCGTCACTTTCGTGAATTAAAGACAGACTTGCCATCAGTTTCACAACAAACTACTCATGCAAATGGGGTATGGTATACCTTGCGGAAAATTTGCTGCGAATTTCTCATTTCAAATTTGTCACGGCAAGATAATGTCAGAAAAAAATCAAACTTGCTGCTAATGTTCATGCTATCTGGGAAACGTTTCCGAACAAAAATGAATTAAAACTTACGTCAGAAAGTTGACCCTTTGGATTTGAGAACAGCCTTAAATAGGGCGAAATTTCACGGGTTTAAACTAGATTTATTTTTCTATAAACAAATAGTGACATTTGTCCTGAAAAAATCCCTTAAGCGTACGACCCCCACCTTATACTCAATATTTTACCTACAGCTGGTAGCAGGGTTCTATGTTTTGTGCCTATTGAGATAACTTTTATTTCTTTAGTAACTTTGAGTAACTGAGCGAATAATTATTCTCAGTTAGTGCCATTTTTTTTTGTGATACTTTGAAGTTCTTTGCCTTCAGAGTTATGTTTAATTTGAATCATTTCCCTGGCATCAACGGAAAAAAACTAGGTCAGTAGAAAATTGTTCATATTACAATATAGAATACATAATAAAATTATCTTTTTAAAAATATTTACATTAAATTTAAAAGTTTGACAGAATGTGTCAGATTCTATCTTTTTTTGTTCTAACGATTAGCATGTAGAATTTTCTCTACGCTTTTAATAGCTTTCATTACAAAAAGCTACCTATTGCAGCCGTTCGGAGGAAAGCGATTTCAAAAAATTTTGGTACATTTTCATCGATCATGACCCCCAGACCCCGAAACCACCCTCCGTTCAAATGTTTATATATATATATATCCATATATATATATATCTCCATATATATATATATCCATATCCATATATATATATATATATATATATATATATATATAATCATATATATATATATATATATCCATATATATATCTATATCCATATATATATATATCCATATATATATCTATATCCATATATATATATCTATATCCATATATATATCTATATCCGTATATATATATATCCATATATATATATATCCATATATATATATATCCATATATATATATATATATCCATATATATAACCATTAATTAAACATAACCTACCTCCATCAAAAACCGTAATATTATGAATTAAAACTATAAGTATAAATTTTTTTTTATTAATTTATTATAAGAATTATTATGGAAGAAAAATAAGAAAGTGGACACCGACAAATAATGGAAAAGCTTATATATCGAATTACGTTGTCAAGGGCACAGAATTCAATGATATAAGCAAAATGGTTGTTTTCTGTGAGAAAAATAAGCTATATATATATATATCCATATATATATCCATATATATATCCATATATATATATCCATATATATATATATCCATATGTATATATCCATATATATATATATCCATATGTATATATCCATATATATATATATATATATATATATATATATATATATATATATCCATATGTATATATCCATATATATATATATATATATATATCCATATGTATATATCCATATATATATATATATATATATATATCCATATGTATATATCCATATATATATGTATATTCATATATATATATATATATATCCATATATATATATCCATATATATATATATATATCCATATATATATATATCCATATATATATTTATATCCATATATATATATATATATACATATATATACATATATATATATATATATATATATATATATATATATATATATATATATATATATATATATATATATATTATATATATAACCATTAAATAAACAATATATATATATCTGATCTTTGTCACTCTGTAACTCTCGTATTTATGAACCGATTTAGATGAAACTTCGTGCATACATAGTACATACCAATATCTCGACCGATTTCGTTCGCCAGCTTCATCCGCCCCCTTGTTTCAAAATGGCGGCCATTTATAATAAAAAATTTTAAAATATAATTAAAAATGAGGTACCAAGAAAATGGAAAATGATAAAGATTTTTTTTTTTTTTTTGTATGTGTTTAACCGTGATACAAAGATTCCGGAGCAGTTTTTGTTTCGTCTATATCTTAAAAAATGGCTGAGTTATAACATTTTGAATTTATGTTGTGGCTGACATTTTGAAACGACCTGATTTTTGTCACGCAATAACAGGCGTATTTATGAACCGATTTGGATGTACCTTGGTGTGTACATAGTACATATCAATGTCTCGACCGAGTTCATTGGCCAGCTTCATTCTCCATCTTGTTTCAAAAGGGCTGTCATTTAAAAAAAAAATTAAATTTTAAATTTAAAATGAGGTATCAAAAAATTGGAAAATGAAAATATTTTTTTTTATGTGTTTAACCGTGATACAAAGATTCAGGAGCAGTTTTTGTTTCGTCTATATCTTAAAAAATGGTTGAATTATAGCACTTTGAATTGCTAGCATGGCTGACATTTTGAAACGATCTGATATTTGTCACGCGATAACACGCGTATTTATTAGCCTATTTCGATGTAGGAAGGCATGTGGATAGTATATACCAATGCCTTGCCCAAGTTCGCTGGCAAGCTTTATCAGCCATCTTGTTTCAAAATGGCGGCCAGTAAATAAAAAAAATTATATTTAAAGTAAGGTGCAAAAAAATTAGAAATTGAAAAATGTTTCTTTTTTAAGTATTTGACCTTGATATAAGAATTCCGGAGCATTTTTTGTTTGTCTTTATCTTAAAAAATGGCTCAGATATAGCAGTTTGAATTTCTAATATGTGTGACATTTTGAAAAATCTGATTTTTTGCCTGCGATAGCACTCGTATATATAAACCAATCCCGATGTGAGTGAGCATGTGCACAGGAATTACTAAGGTCTCGACCAAGTTCACTGGTTAGCCTCATCCACCATGTTGTCTTAAAATGGCAGGCACTTCAAGATATCGCCGAATTTGGCAACCAAATATAAGTTACTTTAAATAAAAGCAGCTTGGATAAAGCTGACTAATTTCGCGAAATTCTCATTCATTATATTGATAAAAATTAGTATTGAATCTACTATATTCGGTTTCCACTAAATTGAGCTTCGTGTGTTTGAATAATATAAGTTGGCTTTTTAAAAATAAGGAATATGAAAGCTACCTCTTCCTCCCGGCACTGGCCGGAAGGACTTTTTTTATGTGTTCTTTTTTTAATAAGCCGCCCTCATTTGATTGTTTTCTGGTTCTTCTGGTTTTCAGAACTTGTAAATAATTATTCTTTATCACAATTAATTAGTTAATAAATACAATAAAACTCGCTTAAATAGAATCGCAAGGAACAATTTCTTTTTTAGACTAGTATACCCTTCTTTATAGCGTACTTAATTCTTTTCAAGATGACCGTAAAAAATTGCCGTTTAAAGTAAGTTTTTGCTATACATATATATTTACTGTATATTATATCAATCAAACTGAGTGCTATATCAAACGAGATGAATCTTTAGAATTAGTCTTCCCATCCTGAAGACCTCACACAACTCCAATCAAAGGAACAATCTTTCAGATTAAATATCTAATTTATGAGTTCTGCCAAAAATATAATTCAATTACTTAAAAAAAATGCATGCTAATTAAAATATATTTCATAAAAAATACTGAGGACTTAAATCCAATTAAATATTTAGATCTTAATTTTTTTGTTGATGAAATATATAGTTTTTAATAAAAACATTCATTTATGTTAAATTATTGAAAACCGACTTAGACCATAAATAAAATGAAATTTTCAAAAGGGCATGAGTTCTATCAACAAAATAATTAAATTACTTTAAAATAATTAATGCTAATTAAAATATATTTCATAAAATATACTGAGAACTAAAAGCTAATTAAATATACTTGGATATTAATCAAATTTGTTGGTTGTGTAATACACAATGTTTTAATAATTGCATTAATTTCTGGTAAATTATTGAAATACAACTTAAAATTTTAATTAAAATTAAATTTACAAATTTAATTACTATATTATTGGAGTTTTATACATTATAGCTTACATATGTTAATTATACTTCAAATAATTAACAAGCGTCATTATTCTGATTTGCTGTCATTGTCATATCCTTCAGTTTCCAGGACAGTGAAGGCTGATGATGGATGGAACTTATGTAATTAGAACATATTCTATTCTTAGTACACATTCTCTAAAGTTTTTAAACTTAATGCATATATTTTCTAAAAGATAAACTTTATCGTGTATTACATATTGTAATATAAAAAAAATTTCTACTCACCTACTTTTTTCTGTGGAGGGTAGGAAAATGATTCAGATTAAACATATCCCTGAACTCACAGAACTTCCACAAAAAATAAAATAGTATCTACAGAGAAAAATTACTTACACAGCTTACTAAAGAAATAAAAATTAGAAACCTGCTGAACTCTGAAATTAAAATATTGAGTATAATGCAAGCTGCCAGGACAAGGTTTTTTTTTTTTTTTTTTTTTTTTTTTTTTCCAGTTAGTACACTTAGTACAATTTAGTAACTTTTTAATTATGAAAAAACGTTGAAATTATTTTAAATTATTTTCCATTGTATAAAATACTTTATATTAATGCATTAAATTAATTGTTAGTGGAAACTTAGTTTTATTATTAATGTATTTAACATTTAAAACAACATAGTTGGCTCCAGTTTCAAGCCAGGATGACTTTTGAATATTTGATATATATATATATATTAATAAATTTTTGATTTGATTTTTTGTTTTCGAATTTGTTATGCATCTGTAGGCTAACCTAGAACAAGAAAAAGTAATTAAAATACTTTTAATTATTTGTTTTTAATTTTTAAAATGATATAAGGTAGTTACGTGTATTTTCCTGTTTTGAGCGACAGCTCCGTTTTGCTCATCGTAAATTCGACATTTAGAAGAGGGATTAGAAGTGGTCATTTTATGTATAACGTACAAATACACATATGAATGATATAACAATGTGAAATTTACAATTTTTCCCCCATCATTCATATAGAGGTCTTGATTGACACATGACTTAGCCAATGAAATACAGATTGAATTTTGAAGAATGATTCTCTAAAACTATTTCTTTGTTTCGTTCATTTTTTCTTTTCTTGCTTTAAGTTTTAGAATTTGATATTTGATCCGAAGGCTAAAAAGGCTTTGCTAGAATATCCGATAAGAACTAGACTTAATAAATAATAACCTTGAACAAGAGCAATGGAGAAATTGCACGTTTTTCAATTTAACTTGCATCTTATAGAGTATAAAAATACGAGCATTTCGATACCATTTTTATGTATAATGTATTACGCTAATCCATTAAATTAAATTCAAAAACGCAGTTTTTGTCTCGGAGAGAAAAAGCCTCGTCGCGTGACGAAGGCTGTTCTGACGTCATATCACATGTAAACAAACCCTCGCGGTATTTCTCCCTGTACTTTTCTATGCGGGATATCTTGTATTACACTGAAAGTTTTCTTTCTTTTCTTAAAAATGATTAGTGTTGGGCAGAACTAGGTCCATATAACGGTAACCAGCTTTAAGTACATACATATGTGATGAGGGGGGGGGGGGGTTATTGGGGATTATTAATTGGGGAAAACAATTAGTATTATTTAAAAGGTGCAGGTACAAAAGTGAGATTAATAATACAAACATAGGAAGAGAGGGGAGACTCAACCCTTATCCAATTCCCCAAACCCCAGAGTAATTAAGCTATCACCTCTTAATTACTCAACCTGTAAAAGTCCATAGTGCTAATTGAAAAATTCATAATAAGAAAGTTTGTGATCGTTAAACTCGATCCTGGCTAGCTTCTGGGATAATTTATACATAATTATCCAAAAGGGGGGAGAACAATATCTCCAAAAACAGCCCCCTATGCATAACCCTAACTATGCAATACAGATTCCACTTTATACAATTAGATAATAACATACAATTTACATAATAATACTGATACGTTGCAAATTGAATAAAAGTATTGATGTCAATAGAAACATCCACATAAAGAAAAATTGTATAACATACACACATAAATTTCTACAATTATCCTCAATAAAATATTTCCAAATTCAATACTGGTCTTCGCACTTAAAACAGATAAGATCAAAATCTTCTTTTTTTTTCCCCTCACAGTGAGCCTTTTTTTCCCCCCTC
Organism: Maratus speciosus; assembly: GCA_963932465.1. Classification (NCBI taxonomy): domain Eukaryota; kingdom Metazoa; phylum Arthropoda; class Arachnida; order Araneae; family Salticidae; genus Maratus; species Maratus speciosus. The sequence continues at coordinate 270,701,570 of OZ010787.1, read as the reverse complement.
TCTCTCGAAATTCACTTCTAGCCAATTAAAATTCTAAGCAAATGTTCATTACTCGTATGTTATCAACTCTTCAAACTTAAAACAGTATTGCTTCATTTAAATTACTTTAATAATAATTTAAATTTAAGTAAATTAAATTATTCCTTCCAACTATTATTAACACAATGCATTAATTTTGTTCACTACCATTATTAGTAAAAAAATTAGAAAATCAATATTAGTACAAGTTATTATGACCTTTTCTTAAAACGATAGTAAATATGGCTCTTAATATCTCCTACCTATCTGAACACAATTACTTTTTTGCAGATAAATTATCTTAAATTACTATTAATTATACAACAACAAATACATTTGGTTCGAGAATGTCAACAGACAGAAATGATCAAAACACCTTACCCTATACTTTATCTGCTGGGGTACTCCGCTGCTCACACGTAGTTTCACGATGAATTCAATATTTCACACTTTAAAGTCAGTTTGATGTTATTCAACACTCAGGCTGTAATACACTATAACTTGAGGCACTGTAGCGATGATAGGGCACAAACACTTTAGTTCGGTTCGCTGTAACGATGATAGGGCACACACACTCTGTATTTCTGCTCGACGCTTGGTTTTTATCTCTAAAATTCCGTTCGACGATCCGGCATTTCCACGCAAGAATTCCACTGGGTGCTCCGGCACTAACACACTGCAACACGGCTCGCTGGTCACTGGTCCAAGACGATTCTATCCCACCGCTGCCACCAATTTGTCGGAGTTTTCTCTTAGTCCGCCCAACTGCGAAGAAAATCCTTATTATTTATATGCTGCCACCACCGATATGATTACGTGATATCGGTCACGCACTGAGAAGATTGTTTAAATGAAAACCAACGCTTTCAATTAACTAAATTAACAGTTTATTTACACACTATTTACATAATTCAAAACACTATTTACACTTAAAACTCGGATGTAGGTGATCTGGTTCAACATTAATTTAAATACAGTAAATGCTGGCTGTGTACTGTTAAACTACGTTAAATCACTCTCACTCTACACACGTTAAATTAGCTTTCCGGAGATCAATCTCGATCTCCCAACACATGGGCTCTAAGCCTAAGCTCTCCGTGCCTCTCTCAACCCTACGCACTCTCTCAGAGCTATCCAAGGAACTACTGTCCACCTTGCGCGCTACGCTGCAACCGACTATCCCAGCCAAAGAGACTGCCTTCCAGCAACCCCTTGCTCCTTCTCAACGTAACCCATCCGGGGTTTTCTACCTGGCTCCCATTTCAAGCTCTTTTCTTCGTTTGTGGAATGCTTTTGTCTTCCCATCTTCCACAGACATCTCAAAAGGTTGTGCACACCCCTCTCCAACTATCTTTTTCCCCCTTCATACCATCTATGCATTTTCACCGGCTTAGATCCAGTTTTAGATAAGGAAAGACTGTTATTTTGGAATTCCAGTACACAGCCCATACAATATATAATATATTAAGACAAAAATAATATAGAACCTCAGTTCTAATAGCAGATGTTTCTCGGAACCTGACAATCACCATTCAACATAATGTTCTTGAAATGCTCATAATACTCATGCCTGTAAGTAGCAACCTGAACTGTCTGTTTAAAACCACTTATAATTTGGATGCATAGTCCTCTAGACCTGTAGATTTGCAACATATTTCCCTGAGTCAATACCTTTTTGTTCCGAAAAATTTTGTCTACCAAATTTTACAGCCAAAGAAACAAAACAATGATAATTTTGAAAAAATTCGTAATTCCAAAAATTTCACTGACTAAATTCAAAACAATGTTTCTGACTAATTTTTCTTACAGATACACAGTATGGCTTTTACATATTATTATCACTTAAAATACACACTAGCAGGAATGACCGAGCTAAGCTCGGTCAAAATTAGTTTTGTGTTTATCTCGATATATTATTCCCACTGAATCATTCTTGCTGTTTTAGATGCAATTAGCTTGACCCTGAGACATATTGACCCAAAATGACCCACTAATCGAATTTTCTCGAACATGCGACCTAACACAATGCTCTTCTCGAGCCTGAAAACGATGGAATACAAAATTTAGTGAAAATCCTTAGTCGTTTTATAGATAAAATAAGCTTGACCCACGTTGATTCAAAAACCCACTAACCGAAATTTATCGAACATGTGAGTTATTTCAATGGTCTCTTCGTACTGTGAAATGGTATAACAAAAAAAAAATTGGCAAAATTGTTTGAACCTTTTTGATATGACGTTAGCTTGATCCCGACCCATTATCAGCAAAATGGCCCACTAATAGAATTTTCTTGACCATGTGACCCTGCCCAATGGTTTTACCGTGTCCAGAAACGGTGTAGTACAAAGTTTTATCAAAATCTTTTGAGCCGTTTTTTAGATACAGTTAGCTTGATCCAGGGTTAGATATTGGGATTTTTAAGTAAGGCGTCAAATGACGCCTACAATTTATTTTCTAGGCGCCAAACTGCATTTCATGGTTGCAATTTTACGTTGTATCGTATTTTCTCATTTCTTTTCACAACCGTGTTAACATTAATATTGTTCCTATTTTTATGTGTTAAGGGTAAGGGGGTATATATTAAAAACACTATCATTGTTAATCACTAAAACAAAGTAAAAACTGGTTTTCTATAAAACAGTAAAATTTGATTAAACTACAACATATGGATGCTAGAAAATTGTTTAACTAATTATTTTTATATAGCTTATATGAATACAAAAGTTGAAAATACAAAAATCACAAACAAAGAATACAAAAATTAAAATAATATCTTGAATTAAAATCAGGCCTCCTAACTCGTTAAATTTTTAAAATCAGGCCTCCTAACTCGACCGAGTGTTACATCAGAGTACCATAAATTAATGGCTTTTTGTGGATTGAAATTATCTAATGTTGGTCCATACAGTTTTATTAAAAGAATGTCATTGATCAAATTCAGTGACAAACGATTCCTTGTGTTTGTCTTAATAAGATTAAGTTGGCTGAAACCCCTTTCACATTCAGCAATGCTCAAGGGAAGAACCATAACAAATTCCAAAATTTTCCTGATGTTATAAAAACTCGTATTAGATTTGGATTCTGCGATTAATCGCTGCCAAGCAGCTTTGCATGGAATATTTAACTTATCTTTAGTCCACATTTTATAGTCAGAGAATTCCTCGATTAATGCATCTTTATTAATGTTTTTTCTTACATTGTGTGGAAGATTATTTATGAGTTCTTCTAATTGATTATTAACTTTGTTCTCATCATCTTCTTTCAATTCATAAAGGGAGCATGGGTCAAATATTTTTAAATTTGCAAAGATGGTTTCATTTGTCATATTATAGAACCGTTTATTTAAAGATTCTATTATTTCAGTTATAAGCTTTCTCCGGTCTTCTTCAAACAAACGTAAATTCGAATCATTCCGAGACAGTGTTATATCTTTATACTTTACTTCAGTACCTTGAAAACTCTGGGCATTTTTAAACTCCTGAAGGCTTTTTGCATCTTCAGAAATCATTTTTGAAAGTCTTTCTTTACTAGATTCAAACTTTACAAAAAAATCGCTCAGAAGCAAGAACTTTTGCTGAAAAGTTTCAGAAAGTCTTGCAAGAATGTGAGAAATATCTTCATATAAATGAAGGAAATTCAAAAATCTTTCACATTTCAAGGTTTTTAAATATCCTCTTAATTTTGCACATTCTGTCTTTTCTTTTTCAGCAGCAACAACCTGTTCCATATGAATTATAACTGCATGCCAGTTCTTAATAAGAACCTGAACAGCTCGATGCCGTGATTGCAACCATCGAATGCCATGCAAACCAACAGGCCGCAAAACTTTTTCATCAAGGATTTCGGAGAGCGATTTAAGTTCCCTTGTACATTTGGCACTGTTGTGGTAAAAGGAATAAATTCCTTTAATTGTGTCTTCAACATTAGTAACATACCTCACACATTTTAGTGCATCAGCTAAAGCTAGCTCTAATCTGTGTGCTACACAGTGAACTGTTGCTAAATCTCCACAGTCGTCCTCCATTAATTTGACAATACCAGAAACAGGTCCCATGTTTACGCTAGCACCATCAAAACTGACTGCAACTAGTTTTTCCTTCCAATCTGGTATAAATTCTTGTACAGCAGTTTCTATTGTGGATTTTATTCCAGAAGCACATTCATTTTCGCATTCTTTCAAACCAATAAAAGTACATCTTACATCTCCTTCATACAAATAATAAACATATATTATTTCTGATGATATTGTTGCCCTGTCAGTGGATCCATCAGCCATCATAGAAAAAAAATCAATTGAAGAAAACTGTTCTTTAATTTCTGACCTCATGCTTTCTGCAATATATTTAACGAATTGTTTAGCTGCTTTATCATTCACATATGTGTTGCCAAACTTTATTCCATTTTTTTGTTGGAGTGCACATAAACTGGGAAAGTCATCAAAAGCATAATCCTCTTTAGCAATTAGATATGCTGTATTGAAGAGCTTTTCCATATTCGAAAGTAATTGGGAATCCATTTTCTTAACTGCAGACATCAGTGGTGCTTTAGATGGATTATCTTTGGCTAATTTTGCTTTGCAAGAATTATAATGCATAGCAGACATACTATGCTTTTTTACCTGAAAAAAATATTTTAATACAAACTCAAAATAAAATTCATTAATTTTTTAAAAAAGGCCAGAACTTTTTAATTAAATATTTTTTATGTGCTGTAAAAATGATGAAAAATTTAAAAATGACTTAATTTTTCTTATTAATTTTAAGTTATTTATTCACCTACATAGAGATGTTGCAAAACAAAATAAAATTTCAGTATGCTACTTATCCCTCTCTCCCCCCTAAAAAAGTAAATATTTTATTAAATTATACATTAAAAAAAAAATATATATATATATATATATTCCTCTCGGTAGAATTTTAATCCAAAACTAATGAGGATATAAAATTTGTACTATTGATTATTCAATTACTGGAAATATTATCAATTTTTTGGTAGTATATTATTCTAGGCCGAATGTTCTGACACAATAATAATTAGAAATCGACCGACCGAAACTTTCATTTCATTTTCGGCCTAAAATCCAAGTTTTGCCGAAAATGAAATCGGACCAAAACTCGACAGAGATTGTGTATTCCAAATCTTCTTTTGAATATTTTCAACTTTACTCACGGCTGAAATGAGACTATTGCTATGAATTCCATTGTTTATAATTATCAGTCATGACCGACTCAGACGTGAATGCAAATTATAAAGCAAGCAACACATATTTGCCTAAACTGTTTTACGCGCTCATTAAAAGCTGCAGCCTTAAAAAAAAATAGAGAATTTTTAGTTTGAAACTACAGAACTGTTTTGAATATTCTTTGAGAAAGTTCTAGTATAACATATAATCATTTACAAACAGTATTATAAAAAATAAACCTACATTGTATGTATACCTAAAATCAAAATATTTTAAAAGTATAAATAAAATTCTTGTAATTAGAAAATATTTCTGTATTCGTTGATAAATTAATTACGTTTTATTTTATATGGAATTATAATTTTTTTATTTATATCCCAAAATAAAAAATTTTGGGACTAAGGCACTCAGAGCCAATTTTGGCCACACTTATAATTAATAGTTATAAATATTTAATAAGCATGTATAATTAATAATTATATAAATTTAATAAAAACATATAATTAATAATTATGTATGTATTGATTACTGATTTCTTTAAAAAAAGTTCCAATGTTTTTGTTTTCGGCCGAAAAGAGAAAGAACGCCGAAATTCCGTTTCCATCAATTCAATCCTTAATAATTACGGCTATTGCCAATTATCCTGCATGCTTACCAGATAACGGATGTTTTTAAAATAGAATACGAAAAAAAAAAAAAAAAAAAAACCACACAGTTTCTTTCTGCATAACAAAATGTTATCCATCCAAAGCAGATCATCTTATTTTGATAACGTTTCCAACCTCACGGTGTTTAAGTAAACAAAACAAACCGCATTGGTTCTTCTTTAGAATTGTTCTATAGTGAGTGATTTTTGTAGAGGCTCTAATTTTCTAATCACTTATTACATTATAATAAAAATTTGTTTCACTGCGTAATTTACTATGTTTGCAACTTGCTGAAAATTTCAAGAAAATCCCTCCATTAACAACGAAGATATCTTTTTTTTTTTTTTTTTTTTTTAATAGTAAGGAAAAGCACAAGCAGAGCAGGCTTTTCATTTATTTTTCTTTTGTATACTTATTCTGTTTGCTTGCAGCGCAATAATTTCTTTTTTCCGCTGAAACATTTGCAGAGTTCTTTTTATATGTGAGGTTGAATATGAATAGAATTTGAATAGTTGCTCTCGCTTTAAAGAGGGAAAAAGAAATTATAATGAGGCTACTTGTGCACGGCTGTTCTAAGATCCAAAGTTACTTTCTAAATTAAATTAGTTTTTGTTTAAGAATGCATGAAATTGGGAGTTGATTTCTTACCAAGAAACTAATGTAATCGAATAGCGTTTTCCATATTTGGTAAATACATCTTTTAGAAATTATTTTCAAATTTAATTATTTTTTTATTTATTTTAAAATATTTAAAATTTTTTTAGGGCATTTTATTTTAAATATTTACGAACATATCGCGTAAAGTAACAATTTATTTCTGATAGGTGGTTCTGATGAGTTTTTCGTTTTTGGGAAATAAATTATTTATCGCGATTCGTGTCACATGACGACACTTTTCGACTTTCCCGAATTGCGACGTCGGAAATTAGGTTCAAAATGTCGCATTTTGATAGTATTTCTGAATAATCAACTTAGGAAAAAAAATATGCAAAGTAGATAATATTGTGAGTGAAATTTGAAATTAATTTCAATTCGCATTATCGGCGATAAAGCTAAGTAATAGGTTCAAGTAATTGATAGTTCCCGATTTTGCAATTTACTCAGTGGAGAGATGAGTGACAGTGAATATTATTTTATAAAAGAAAAATAATAACAGAACAAATTATTCTTAGAATGAAATTACTTACCGTTTCATATCTCAATGCTGGACATCCATTAACAAAGTTTGTCTCTTCCGGTTTAGCATATTCTTTACATAGGGTACATAGCATCAAATTTTCTTCTTGAATGAGCCATGGGTGCTCTTTTTTCCATTTTAGGAATGTTGAATTGCTGACTTCTTTGCGAATTAATTTAGAATTCTCATTGTTAGAATCTAGCGGTTCTTTATTTTCGATTTTTAAACGCTTATTTGGAAATGGTAAGGAAAAAAACGAAGTTATATCGCGTTTTGCCATTTTTAAACACTCGTGTCATCTAGAAGCTATACTGAACTCAAATATCAATTTTAAACCACGCTTTCAAACAAGTAGTGCAATAATTTTAAGGGTGTGGTTTTTAAGGTAAGTTTTATTAGTTATTGGTTAAAATCAAGTTAGCTTAGAGGTGATTGACAGGTGCATAGCAGTTTTAAACCAGGCTTTTGAACTAAGTGCGCAAGCTTCTTAGAGACAGGTGCCTCTCTGGTCAGTTTTATCAGTTATTGGTTAAAAAGAAGTCAGCTAGGAGGTGATTGACAAATCCTATTGAAACCCCCCACCCCACCCCCCACTGCACGCACGTGAAGAACACCTGTTTTCCATAAAAGAATGGACAGTAGCATGTGTTTGAAAAAGAAGGAAAAAAAGAATAACAAAGAAAGAAACAGGCTATTTCAGACGTGACAAAACGACTATGTAAAAAAAAAAAAAAAAAACCTTGCGCTAAAGAATGAGAGCGTTTTTTAAACAAAAATTAAAGTGGGAAAAAGCTAGTCGTCAAATTTGACGACTAGGTATAATTGTCTAGTCGTCAAATGCAATAATTTAGTTGCATTTGGCGACTAACGACCGCTAATTTCTAACCCTGGCTTGATCCTGATAAATTAGGACCCAAAATGACCCATTTATTGAATTTTCTTGAACATGCGACCCTGCCCAATGGTCTTATGCCCTAAAATGGTATTATACAAAATTTTGTCAAAATGTTTTGAAGCGCTTTTTAAATACAATTAGCTTGACCCTGACCCATTGTGACCCAAAATGACACACTAATCGAATTTTCTTGAACATGCGACCTAGCCCAATGGTTTTCTCGAACCTGAAAAAGATAGAATACAAAATTTACTCAAAATCGTTTAAGCCGTTTTTTAGATACAGTTAGCTGGACCCTGATCCATTGTGACCCAAAATGACCCACTAATCGAATTTTCTCGAACATGTGACTTAGCCCAATTCTCTTCTCCTGCCCAGAAACGGCCGTATATTAAAAAATTTTTGAAAATGTCTTGAGCCGATTTTTAGATATAATTTGCTTGGCCCTGACCCATAATGACCCACTAATCGAATTTTCTCGAACACGTGACCCATCCCAATGGTCTTTTCGTGCCCAAAAACGATAGATTACTGAATTTCGTCAAAATCGTAGAGCCGTTATCTAAATAAACATAGCTGGACCCACGGTGACCCAAAAATGACCCACTAATCGAATTTTTTTGAACATGTTACCCATCCCAATGGTCTTTTCGTGCCCGAAAATGGTTAGATACAAAATTTGGTCAAAATCGATTGAGCCGTTCTCTAGATATAATTAGCTTGACCCTGACCCATTATGACCCAAAATGACCCACTAATCGAATTTTCTCGAACACGAGACCCATCCTAATGGTCTTTTCGTGCCCGAAAACCGTAGGATGCAAAGTTTCGCCAAAATCGTTGAGCCGTTATCTACATAAACTATTAGTTTGACCCACGGAGATCAAAAAATGACCCACTAATTGAATTTTCTCGAACATGTGACTTAGCTCAATAGTCTTCTCTTAATCCAAAACTGTGGAATATAGAGTTTAATGAAAATTGTTAGAGCCGTTTTTTAGATAAAAATAGCTTGACTCACAGTGACCCAAAAATGACCCACTAATCGAATTTCCTCGAACACATGACCCATCCCAATGGTCTTTTCGTGCCCGAAAATGGTTAGATACAAAATTTAGTCAAAATCGATTGAGCCGTTCTCTAGATATAATTAGCTTGACCCTGAACAAATAGAACCCCAAATGACCCCCTAATCGAATTTTCTCGAACACGAGACCCATCCCAATGGTTTTTTCGTGCTCGAAAATGGTTAGATACAAAATGTAGTCAAAATCGATTAAGCCGTTCTCTAGATATAATTAGCTTGACCCTGACCCATTATGACCCAGAATGACCCACTAAACGAATTTTCTCAAACACGAGACCCATCTCAATGGTCTTTTCGTGCTCGAAAACAGTAGAGTGCAAAATTTCGTCAAAATCGTTAGAGCCGTTATATAGATAAACTTAGCTTGACCAACGGTGACCCAAAAATGACCCACTAATCGAATTTTCTTGAACACGTTACCCATCCCAATGGTTTTTTCGTCCCCGAAAATGGTTCGATACAAAATTTAGTCAAAATCGATTAAGCCGTTCTCTAGATATAATTAGCTTGACCCTGACCCATTATGACCCAGAATGACCCACTAATCGAATTTTCTCAAACACGAGACCCATCTCGATGGTCTTTTTGTGCTCGAAAACAGTAGGGTGCGAAATTTCGTCAAAATCGTTAGAGCCGTTATATAGATAAACTTAGCTTGACCAACTGTGACCCAAAAATGACCCACTAATCGAATTTTCTCGAACATGTGACTTAACCCATTGGTCTTCTCGTAATCCAAAACTGTAGAAAATAGAGTTTATTGAAAATCGTTAGAGCCGTTTTTTAAATAAAAATAGCTTCACCCACTAATCGAATTTTCTGCAACACGTGACCCATCCCAATGGTCTTTTCGTGCCCGAAAATGGTTAAATACAAAATTTCGTCAAAATCGATTGAGCCGTTCTTTAGATATAATTACCTTGACCCTGACCCATTATGACTCAAAATGACCCACTAATCGAATTTTCTCGAACACGAGACCCATCCCAATGGTCTTTTAATGCCCGAAAACGGTAGGGTGCAAAATTTAATCAAAATCGTTCGAGCTGTTTTCAAGATAAAATTTACACACACACACAATTTTTGCTCGCATTATAGTATAAGATTTTAAACTACTATCATTATTACAATATAATACTAATAAATGTCACATATACATTTCACTATGTAATATGTAATATACATTTTCATTGTACAAAATTCTAACACCTTTCAATTGTACATTATTCATATATTTTATATTTCTTTTTTGTAATTATTAATAATATGTGACTTTTTATAACACCAATTATCAATTTCTTCCTCATAAAAAAATATGTATTATTTTATATTATATTTCATACCATATATATATCTATCTAAATGACAAAGCTTATTTATCAACAAAAATAAATGTACAGTCGTGGGAAAAAAAGTAAACACCCCCTACTAACTCCTCAACAAATTATCGTAGAAGAAAGTTACTGGTACAAAACGATTGGAAATAAAGTCTTCTTTTAAATGGTATAGATAAAATTTGCTTAGGGGGCCATCTACATATTAAAACGAACCATAACTTTGTTTTTTTTTCAATAGCAGTACACAATTCGGACAGCATAAATAAACTCTACACCCTTCAATTACCCTAAAAACAAATTTTTATGCAATTCGTACCATAAGTTTCTGAGATATTAATTATTTTAAAACGAACGTATTTTAAGGGCTGTATCCAAAGTGAAATTCGGAACTGGATTGTTAACCGAGAGAGCCCCCATCTTGATCAAAGCACTTTAAAAAGTCAATGAAGCCTGCTAGATTACTAGACAGCAGAAGAAATTTCAAAATATCTAGTCACTTCCATCATAGACGGCCCCTTAAACCATCATTTTGCCGTTTTCTAAGCATAATTTGAAAACTACTTGGAAGAAAAACGTGAAATTTCGGATTTCCATAAATCAGGACTTAATAAATCTAAATCCATCAAAAAAATTGTAGGCTGCAATTCATAATTTTTTCGAATATTAATTTCATAATTCATATCATAAAATTATAAAAATTGCAAATTCAGCGTATTTATGTTTGGGTATATTAGTATTATTGCTACAAAAAAAATTAGCACATTAGGAGTATAATTTCTGGAGATATAAATAAAAATATGAAAATGTAATTTAACATTAGAAGCACTAAATTTTGAATGTTTATAATTCAAAAACTTATCATTCAAATGACTTGAAATTCGGTGTCTAGGCATAGTTTGAACCGAAGATTTGAAATATTTCGTTAAAATTGGGTATTGTCATTGAAAAAAATGAAGTTTGGAATCGTTTTAATATGTAGATGACCCCCTAAGCAAATTTTATATACATCATTTAAAAGTAGACTTTATTTCCAATCGTTCGATTCCAGTAACTTTCTTCTACGATAACTTGTTGAGGAGTTAGTAGGGGGTGTTTACTTTTTTTTTCACGACTGGTACATACAATTTATTAACTCTACTGTAATATTCTTTTCACCTCGCGTGCAAAAGAAACAAAATGAAACACGTAAAACACTTGGTATATCTGACTCCAATATCAGACGCGAATGCAACTTTTTTTTTCTTTGCATCTAAAAAGGTTGACTGTGCCAGAAACCGATTATGGCCTGTGTCGACCTAAATCATCTTCAAACGCCTCTGCACCCTGGACAAAAGGGAGAGAAAAACTCGTTATCTAACTGACCCCTCAAACAGCCTTCCCCCCAAACTAGTTGAGAACGCCGCGCTAAGGATACACGTGCAGGACCATACAGGTATGTAAATTTCCTTTTTTTACCTTAAAAATAATGCATTTATGTCAAAATTTTATACCATTATCAAGACCTATGTCTAAGCTATCTATCGGTGTAAATAATTTTATTGTATCATTACTAAAAGCTTTCTAAAATTACAGAAATATACTCTATCGTGTAGCTGACCAAAATGTCCGCCGATTTCAAATCATGTTGAACACACGCTCATAGATATAGTAAAAAATAACTACTTTAATAATAACTTATTTTACTAGATCTATGCACACGCTACGGAAAACCCCGTTTCTCCCCTGAATTCAAACTGAAACGCGGGATTGTTGATCCCCCGAAATCGATCTAAGGAATTCGTGCTTCCGAATAAACTCTTTATGTACACTTATTCCCAATTAAAACATAATTAGCTCTAAATTTTAGCTATGAATAAAACCTTATTCCCATCGAGTCTACCTCGAGTCTAAACATAAAATAAATGCCATTTTAATACAAAATTCCACCACTTTACTACCCTTAAAACAAGCAAATGCTCCTACAACAGAAAACATTGTCATTGAATATAATCCCAGATAGCATGTAAGGTTTCCGAAAAGGGTCGTTTTTGCTTTACTTTCTAACTATCCAGCAAAGGTTTTCGTGATAATCGTGTAGCCAACCCATGTTCGGAAATCATTATGATCCGTACGATTTTTGCGCATGCGCAACTTATTTCTTTTCACGGCCAGCGTAGCGTCTCCCAATGGCGTCTGTTTTGAAAGCTTTCCTTGTGCCAAGTTTATTCTACGTTTCTAACATTTACAGAAAATGCGGTAAGTTTGCCATTACTTTTACTTATTAGTATATATCATTATTATTTAAATCGTTCTTACTGTAGTCTTTTTTTCTTCTGTACTGTCTTATATTTAAGATTTCTGTGTAAGTTACCCATGGGGAAAAGATATTTGATTCAACGCTATTTTGTTTAATTATGTTATACAGCATGCTACATTTTAAAATTAAACTAACTTCTATAAACATGATTTACTTAAAACATGTTATAACGTATCGTTTCGCGTTTCGTAAGCATCGCGAATTTTCAAATGTATTTTGATAACATACTGCAGTTTCGTTATATATACTTTTAACACATAGGATTGACGTAATGGTAATGTAAATTAATCATAAAACACGAAAGTGTAAGGAGTTTTTTTGTAGGAATAAGTGTTTAGGAACATATTTTATTATAATAAAACATTTTTAATTATGATCGAGGCTATACTAGTGTTTTTATAATTAAAAACACTTAAGTCTTGAACACAATTTTGTTTTTATGTTTAATTATTTTAAGCTTGTAAAAATAAATTTTATCTTTTTTTCTTAAAGTCTTCAAAAAATAAGGAATGTATACTTAAAGTTTTAAAATCACCACCAGCCCCTTGCTGTGGACTGATTTACAAATCGAAACAGACTTTGACCTTCAACAAATTACATTCATTTGAAAATATATATGCTGTGCGTAGCGTATAAAACATGTAGATCATTTCATTAAAATGTATTTATCAAAATGTAGGTATATTGTTTGATATCCCTTTTAGCGTCTATATATATTTACAGATGATTTTCTGTTGTAATTTTAAAATAACATTCAAACAGAATTTTTTTTTTTTTTTTTCAATTAGAATTGTTAAAAGTCTATTTAAAAAAGCTTTATATTCAAAAGGTGTCTCTTTAATATATTCCTAAAAAATTGCATTTTAAGTAAAAAAAAAAAAAAAAAAAAAAAAAAAAAAAAAAAAAAAAAAAAAAAATGCATTCAACCTTTGCTCTTATTTTAAGGAGAAAAAAATGTTTTAAAATATGTTAAATAATATTCATATTTAAACAACAATAATTGGGCACAGATGTCATATTCGCCCCATATTGGCGCGATTTTTTTCTGACGCCAATGTCATATACGCAACGGGTACTTAACTGGCGCCAAAGTGCCGTTATTTTGCTTGATGTGGTAACCAGGATTATGTTGTTTATGCTGTTGATGTTTTCGCCAAATTGGCAACCAAAAAAAAATCGCACCAATATGGGGCGAATATGACATCTGTGCCAATAATTGTATAATTATAATGTCCTTCATTAAATTTATTTGAGAATATCTTATCCTTATTGCACAAACTCCCTTTTCGCTATTCCTATATTTATAGTAGCTGCTATATGTAAAATTTAAAAACTGTCTTCAAACACAAGTAATTATTTAAAAGTTTTTCTGCAAAAAACCCCCACTAAATGATGTGCATGTATACTATCTCAAAAAATAAATTTGTTATGTGTAGTGAAGAATAAAAAAATTATTTATTAAAAATAAACATACATTTACAGTAGAAATTAATTTTCATATGTCATTTTGCCAGCTGATTGAGAATCGGCAAAGCTTTTAATATTAAGAGGCTGTACATATATAACGTTACCAACTTTATAGGAGTAATTTTGTAATCTTTCCGGCCTTTACAATATCTTGCATTATCATTCCTGGATTATGTCTCACCCTTCCATCACTAATCATATTGTTATTAGTGTCTCAAAGTTCTTTTTATTTTTTCTTCCTTTCATTTTCTTTTTACATATTTTCAGTTATGTGCAAATATATTGTTATACATCTGTTATTTATAAAATTTTCTAATAAAGAAGAAAGAGTATGTAAAATATCACTATATTAAATATAAAATAAGTTTATATCAATAAAATTTTTTAAAAGTATTTGAAAATAGCTCTTTGTTACATAATGTATTCAACAGAAAAATTCTGGAAAAATTGGAAAACTTGATTTCCTATAAATGTTTTTCAAAATTAAGTTATATTTTCTTAAAAAGTATACAATAATAAACTTTTTCAATATTTATGCACATTAAAAAAAAAAAAAAAAATTATTTTCCCTTTACATGTGAATATATTATTAAAAAAAAGAGAGAGAGAAAAAAAGCCAGCTTTTAAAAGTTTATCCTTTCAGTTTCAGAATTCTGACAGTAGCTTTTCTTGCTTAATTTAAGACCAGTATTTGTACTATATCATGTGTCCGTTAAAATGATTTTTCAGTAGCACTTTAACTATATCAGTAAAGCTAATTAACCCGGGAGAACTCGCTGCATGAGATTTTCTCTCACAGTCGCACTTTTTTAAGACTCTTATTTAAATCATTTTTCATTTTAATTAAAATTTCAAAATATTTTTCAATTATTTTACCTATTTTGTGAATAAAAGTACTAAGCCAACCAAAAAAAGTTGATATTATATGAATGTAAAGTAAAAGAAAAGCAATTGGGCATTCTCACTAGCGAGTTCTCCCGGGCTAAAAAAAAAAACAACAACAACTTTAGTTTCAACCAATATTACTGTAGTTTTAAAGCAGTTTTAAACTATATTGTACATCTCATCTACATAGTACTGGTTTTCAAATACATAAAGGATGCCAGTTTAAAAGAAACAAATTACAGTAGCTCTGGTATTATTATAAATACTATTATCATTTTCAAATCTTCTGTTGTTTAAAAATTGGCATTATTTTAAAATATTACTCCCCACCCCACCCCTTACAGTTATAATTTTCATTTCCTGTATATGTGGTTTTGGTGCAGCTTTCCAGACTAAACCCAAACTATGTTTTAGTAAGATTTAGATCCTTAATATTGAAAGCGGTATTTTTTTTTTTTTTTAATGAAACTTTTAAAACAGGTGGATTTTTCCATATGCTTAAAAATTGTTTTCAACTTGATTTTTCACAGAGATTTGCTTACATTTTCTTTGCAAAGTTTGTATGGATTTATATTTTTTGAAAATACATTTAGATAAAAACTAAGAATTTATATTTTAAAAAAAAAGTAAAAATAAATTTTAACTACATGTTATTATCAAAAGAAATTTTTTTAACAATAGTGAAAAATTACAGCTATGCGAATAAAAATAAATGCATGTTTCAAATTTTACATTAAATTTTCCATCTTACCATTTTCATTTATTGGTATAATACTGAAATAGTTTTGCACATGAATTTTTATTTTTAACGAGAGAAGTTGCATTTAATTATCTTACCAGGGATTTGCTTGGATTTTTTATCACACGATCATGTTTTTGCGAAATTGTGAACTTTTATAAAAACTTGTGAACTTGTAAAAAATGTGAATGAAATGTAAAAAATGTGAATGAAATGTAAAAAATGTGAATGAAATGTAAAAAATGTAATTGGAATTTTGTAAATTTGTCATATTTAAGTTCTTATTTAGACATTGTTGAGATGGTCCTTTGTACATAAACAGCTAGATAATAGATTCATTGGTTATTGCAGTTATTATACAACAGGTTTTTTTTTAAAATTCTAAAATCATTACGTTTGTAAAGAATTTAATTTGGAGGTTGTAAAAAATTCTGAAATGTCTATTTTTAAGAGAAATAATTTCGTTAGAGGTCATATGTTTTAAGGAGAAAAAACTGTGAAGGATCCATTAAGGGTGTATTCGAAAAAATATTTTCCCACCCTCAACAGCTCGAAATTTTCTGAGACATTTTCAGACTCATCCTTAAAAGTAACAACACGAAACTTGCTGAGGTGATTTTTGAAGAGGTGTATAAGAGGCCGTGTGATTTAATTTTTCGCTCAATTAATTAGAATTTGATTTTTAAACAATTATTTTCTCAGTATGACCATTTTTTTTCACCCCAGATCTCCCGTTTCGGAAAATTCGGTTCAAAACGCCAACTTTGACAGCATTTTTTTGCAATATTTTCTGCATTTATCAAAAAATTGAGAAGCACGGCACCTTATGTAGTTTCTAAATAAGAGAATTTGCCAGTTTGATGCGTTTGAGAGCAAAAATGAATTTTAAAATAAATCGGAAAATAAGCAGCTTGGATTGGAATACACCCTTAAGGCTGTTCTCAAATCGAAAAGGGCAACTTTCTGACATAAGTTTTAATTTATTTTTGTTCAGAAATACATGAAACTAGCAGATGTTCAAAAACTATGTAATCAAGCTGTTTTTTCCATTTTTTTGCAAACGCAATAGATATTTCAGAAAATAGTGTCAAAGTGGTCGTTTTGAACCGAATTTCAACGCAAAAGAAGAATAGCCAGTCAAGAATGGGTGAAAAACGTGTTTGTCACGTGATTAAAATCGCCTATAACTCAATAGGTGGTTTATGGATCAAAACAGGGAAAACACAGATCGATTCCAAATCACTTCCATGGTCAGGTTTTCCAATTTTATATTTTTCCATTAAAAAATGAATTTGTAAATGTGTCAAAATGTTTTGCGCTTGTTGAGCAGAGCAGTTAATAACACCCTTAGGAGACTCAAGTTCTTCCTAAAGAGATCCGTGCTAAGATTTTCCATGTTAAAGTTTTCATGAGGGACACTAAACATGAAAAAAATATAAATAAAAGTATCAGAATGTAGCAATTATAAAATTTTGACTACATTATTTTATAAATGAAATTTCAATTTTTCCAATTTGGAAAAATTGAAAAATAGCCCTTCGGAAAAAACTGAAAAAAAACCAGTTTTTTTCCCAACTTTTCCGGGTTTCTTCCGAGCATTCCCATCTCTAATTATCCTGACAACCAATTTCACCAAATAAAGTTAGTACATACTTTTAATAAGTGTACTTTTAGTAGTTGACCCAATAGCAGAAAATCCTCCAAGTGTCTGCAACAGATACTTCAGAGGCAGAAAATAATCTGCAGGTAAAACAGGTTTGACAGGTTGCAAGTTTTACAATCGAAGTGTTGATCAAACGATCACTTTAAAAAAAAATATTATTATGCATTTTATTAATTTTACTAATAATAATCTTAAGTTTTTGTATTAAGTAAGAAAGAGCCAAACATAATATAAAGCGAAATAAGAGTTCAATAGAAAAATAACCTGCAAACGAAAAAAGAAAATCTGCGACTCCCATCTCTAACTTTCTGCTACCGGTGTAGTTGATAATAAATAATAAATATAAATTGGTACAAAAATACATTACAAAATGTATTGTAATGTTAAGCCTTCATGACAACATATGTGTGATATAAAGTGTGTACACAGTCCTTGTAACTATTACTATATCAGAATGGTAATTTTTACGGTACCTTTCGGTTAGCCGGGCGCCAGTGTTATATATACATACGTATATATACTTGTATACATAACACTGGCGCCCGACTAACTAAAAAGTACCATTTTTACCTTATTTAATATAAATTTATTAAATAAGGAAAAAGTCACTATTTGAAAATAGTGGTACAAGGGAGGCTTGTCATGATGGGTTTAAAAGTTTTTTCTTCATTGTTATTATTTTATGTTTTATTTTTTAGTTTCAAGAACTAATGACATCATCTGGTAAAGATGCTGAAGTCGTGGTTGCTAGCATGTTGAGAAAATTACAGATGATGTTGGAACAAAGTCCTAACAGGGTACAAAATCTAAAATTGCCCAGCAAGAAGTGGAACAGACAGTTTCTAAATTAACAGGTTGGTTATTATATATTTTAACAAAATTTGTTTTTGTGAGTTCATGCTCAATGGTACGAATAATGTTTTCTTTTTCCTATGAAAGTTTGTACTTTTCTGTAACTGTACGCCAGTGTTAAATATATACATATATTTACACACACACATATATATAGTGAAACCTCCCTGTGCGACCACCTCCTTTGACCGATCATTTTTTTCATGGAACGAAATTTATTCCCATAGGCTCAATACTAATTTTACCTCCATTCAGAGACCATCCCATTTGAACTCCCTCCATGAGCAACCCATTTTTTTGAAAACTTTTTACTTTAAGATACTTTAAGTAAAACTTTTTTACTTTATGATTTTGATTTCAATCAATAGGTTACCTTTATGAGTAAAATTTCATTGAATAATTCAAGGAAAGTGTATCTTACCTTTATTATGCATATTTAATTATGCATTATTGATCATTTACTTGACCTTTACTTTCAATATTTTAATCATTTTCAAAATTATCTTACTTTTCATCATTGTAGTTTATTACGTTACTGAATTATTTTAATATTTTACCATATTGCAAGCATTATCATTATGTATAATTTTGAATGCATTATTACATTCAAATTACTGTTTAAAAAATGTAAACAAAGTAATGATCAGAAATGTGCAAAATTCTAAATTCCACACAACCACTGGTCCCAAGCCGTGCGGATTTGAGGGAGTCTACTGTATATAATTCTCGATATATGACTGAACTCATTGCTTTTTCGTGAAGAAAGTATAAATTTATTTCTGAAAAAAATCAAGATATTGCTGATAATTGGTAATCACAATCTTTTTATCAAATATATTTATGTATTAATCAAGCTTTTATTATTATTAGCTTTTATTATTATTAAGACTGGCTAAACCTGAAATAAAACTTCCTTACTTTACGACTTTGATGTGAATTAATATATCTTTATGAGGAAAGTTCCATTGAATAATTCCTGGAAAATGTATCTCATCTTTATTATGCATATTTAATTATACATTAATTATTATTTACTTGACCTTGAGGGGAGAGTGGGGAGGAATGTTTTACAAAAATAAGAAAATCAACTTTATTTGACACATAAACAAAATTTTGATATATAGAATACAAAATGAAACACTCTCTAATGTCCTTGAACAATATAGAAACATAATTTGCCGAAACAATTTTATAAAGAAATTATAAATTTCAAAATGTGTCCCATACCTTCCCACTAACAGGGAGGTATGGGACAGCTATAAAACAATGTATGATAAGGGGCAAATAGTCTATTGTTGGCTATATATACAGTCTAACAAAGATTGTAGGTTGATGTCTGTGCTACAATATCAAATTTCAGTACCTTCATCACTGGAAGGAAAATTCAGGATTGTCAATCAGAGATAGCATTAAAAAATCCTCAGTTCAATTTATTTATGTTTTGAAGTAAATGAATATCTTTATAATGTTATAATTAATATATTACCTTCTAAAAATATTTGCATATTAGCAATTTACATTCATCTTATTAAAAAGAAAGAATTAAACATGTCCCATTCCTCCTTCTACCTTCTTTTATGTTAATTTCTTGTATAAACAAAAGTTCTACTTTTAGGCATAGTTTAAATTATGAATAATATACAGTATGATGTTCAATAAATAGAAAAACTATTACATCTACGCGTAAACAAGCCTATACTACTATATTTTACTAATATACAGAAAGCATAAAAAGTATATGAAGCAAATTTACTTCTGATTCTTGAAATAATGCTTTGCTTAAGTCTTTAAAGTAAATCGACATGTCAAACAATGATTAAAAATTAGTTTAATTAACAAGGTATGCAACTGATATAAAAGGTTTGATAATTCTCACTTTTATTTTTCAGTTTTAGAAATTATTTAATTATTTTTTTTAATATTTTAACCCTTTGCACTCAAAGGTTTTTTTCATTTGTATTACCAGCAACTCAAAGTGATTTTAGTTATATCTTATTATTTTTTTAATTCTTTAGGAATACGAATACAAATGTTATGATCAGGGTTGGCTTTTTCCCGTCCAAAACTTGTTTTTCCCATCCCACCGGGAAAAACTGGTAAATACCGGGATAAAGTGGTAAATACCGGGAAAAAGTGGTAAATGCTGGAAAAAACTTCCAAATGACAATATGTAATATTCTGGTTTTCTGAATCCGATGTGTAAAATGAAAGTTGGAAATACATAATTATTACAAATTTCCTTTAGGTTTAAAATTATTCTGTAAGAAAGGAATACAGTAGAAGATCTGTATAACGAAAACCTAAAAATGCAAGGTTGTGCATTATATGGGTCACATTTCGCACATCATTAAATTTACCTTATAAATAAGGCAAAATATGTCTGAAACATATATGAAAATACGTTAGAGTATATTTATACTGCATTCCTTGTCCACAGGAGTTCCAGATTATGAACTTTTTAAGGACATTGATTATTCCACGTATTGTTAAATATACTTTATAAACATGGTCAACTATACCTGGACAAAATCATTCATTATATTACTCATTTTCAAAAATGTCTGTTGTAATAATACTATTTTCTTTTCATTAAAGTTCTAAATTAAGGGGATAAAGTTGAACTAATGTAACAAATTCATAATAATAATTAACAATAAAGATCTTCTACTGTATAAATAAATAAGAATTATTGCATAAAACATCTCCAGGGATGTCCTGCATCATCAGCATCTTTGGAGCGTTTTTTTTCTAAATTTTCTTTCGTCCAAAACAAGATTAGAAATAGACTGGGTTTACAAAAAGTCTCTAAATTAGTATATTGTTATATGATGCTAAAATCCAATGTGGAAGACGAAGAATATGAATACGATTATGATTGATAAAATGTTTGGGAATCTGTGTACTAGTGTGTGAATATTTAAATAAATGCACGCCATTGTCTGTTTTTGTAGATCTTCCTTTTCTTTTCTCTTTTTTACCTTTCAAGCTATTTTTTGGAACCCAATTTTGACATTTTTAAAGGTTGTTTTGAATTTATATTTATGTTTTTAATAATCAGTTTTTCCCATGTGGGAAAAACATAGTATTTCCCAGGACGGTAAATACCGGTTTTTACCATGGTATTTACCGGGGGTGGGAAAAACCTTGCCAACCCTGGTTATGATATATAAAAAAAAAACTAAAAATTATAAAATTATTACATTTTGTAATCGTAAAGTGTGATACCTCTTGAAGCAATTGCCAATATGTAATCTTGGCTTTTCTAGACAGGTATCCAGGGTTCGTAAATATCATGATATTTTCGAAAATATCAAAAATATCCGATATTGTGATATATATCCGATATTTTCAAAATAGTCAACTTACTGCTGATAATGAATATTTTCAAGCATAATATAAATTAGAAACTAAAACATATTGCAATTAACATACAAAACTTAAACAATAGCATTCTAAAATGCATTTCTCTTTTTTTTTTTTTTTTTTTTACTTAGAACAAAATTGAAAATGTACTATTTGAAAACAGATACAATTTGCATACATTTTGCATATGTATATAAACTACAGGATTTGTATCAAGTATCGAGAAAGTTTTATATTTTATAAAATAAAATTTTAAATACAAATTAGTTTTTTTTTAATTGAAGAATTTTAACATAAATGTAAGCTTGTCTTATTGTTTATTCCCTAACCTGTAGTACAGTTTAGACTCAATTAAACCACAATCAGAAAATTCTTTTCTAATAATGCTGCATATAAGATTATGTAAATTACAGTTTCTCTTTCAATGGCTGTTCTGAATTAATTGTCTCTCATAATCATTAGTTCTACATTTAAAAATAAAAGTTTCAAACATAAAGCTTAGAAAAGATATTTGTAAAAAAGTTTTCTTGCATTCTTTGCCTAGAAAAGTCACTGCCAGAGACAAAAGTTTTTTATCTACAGAATGGCACAGTCAATAACAGTTGAAAATTTCATTTACATTTGTTTTGACTGAAGAAAATATAAAAATTATCTTACACATTGATATTTTAAAAATAAATATCAAATATACAAAATATCAAACATCTTGATATTTTGAAAATAAATATCAAGAAATTGAAAATATCGAAAATATCAAAAATCTTGATATTTTAAAAATAAATATCGGATATATATCATGATATATATCCATTAATTAATAATATATATCAACGAACCCTGCAGGTATCACAAAATTATTTTTATTGCCTTCATAGCGGAGCCCTCAAGTTTGAAGACAAATTTTAAATGGCTCCGCTCCGGAGTCCTCGAGTGCAAAGGGCTAACTTTTTTTCAATATATAATGTATTTAAAACCATCAAAAATGGTATCAAAATTCAATTTGTGCGATTGCAGCATTGTATTTCTACAGTCAAAGATTTTGCACCTTAGCTGACTAAAATTTCGATTATACGCCTTTCTCAGTTATGCATCGTTTTAGAAAGGTTTCCTGAAAGACATATAATTGGTACTTTACTGTTTTTTTGTTTGTTTGTTTTTTTTTGGGGGGGGGGGTGGGGGCTAAAATTGTCATATTGCCAGAGCAAAAGTTCTTTATCTAAAGAACGACAAAGTCGAAAAATCCATTTACTCTTGCTCGACTGAAAATATACACAATATTTTGAAAATAAATATCAAACTTCATGATATTTTGAAAATAAATATCGGATATGTATCCATTTATATATATCACTGAACCATGCTGTTTGTAGCTATAGTGTTTACTCTTTAGTGTATACCCTCTGCTGATAGAATATAATCTTTTTTTTTTTTTTTCTTCACCTATTTCACTAATCATTACTCTTTCTCACTCTCTTCTTTTTTTTTTTTTTTTTTTCATCTGAAGATATAAGAAAATGCTCTTTTATGAAACCTTTAAACACATAAAGGCTAGATTTATTATGGTTATTTGTGCTTTGGATTTTTTTTTTTTTTGTGTGTGTGTGTGTGTGTGTCACAAAATCAAAACGTTCATTTTATGAGTAACAATCCCAGATGAAGATTCTGTCTGTGTCACTCTCTATTGTGTACAGTATAACCTTGAAAATCTGGCATTGTCAGGACCATGACGATGCCGAATTTCTGACTTCAAAAATACTTTTAATAGTCTTAATGGTGCCGTTATTCGTAATTTAATTGAGAAAATTAGAAAATTAAATATTTTAAAAAATATTAAAATTAAAAGTTTCTATTCATATTTTCTATGTTACAAAAAAAAAAAAAAATCTGATATATATCATTTCTTCTCGTGTAATTTCCTAAACATCGATGTCAATTTTATTTGCTTCAATTCTTTGAACAGCTTTTTAACAAGTTTTAATTTTACACAAATGTAGAATATTGATTTTGAAAATACAGTCTTATTTATCTAAAGCAGATGTTAGTTTTCCAGTCAAATTTAAGCATTTTTCCACTGATACCTTTTCTTCTGTACTCAGAAGGGATTCAATTTAGCATAGCATCTGCGATCTCACTGTCAGCCAATCCATCGCTTTCAATCTTGAAATTTTTAATTGTTTAACGATTTATTATTTTTCTTTCTCCTATAAGGTGGAAGTGTAAAAAAAAAAAAAGCGGCGAGATGACTTTGATGCTGGATTTTTGAGGTCACACTGTACTTTATTTACTTTTACTATACGTATGTAATTTGTGTGTTTATAATTTTATTTTTTATTTTTTTCTAGAGAGAAAAGAATGAATCAAGAAGAAAAATTTAATGAAGTTCTTGTTAATTATATCAATTCTTTATATGTAAATAAATTACTATATTAATTCTTTATATGTAAATAAATAGAATTTTATAAACTGAATGATGTTTCATTTGTTTTCAAGACTATTTCCTTGATACTGAGAAATATTTTTCATTGCTTCAGTCTTAAGTTATTAAAAATAATTACAATCAGAAAAAGAACAATTTAAGTGAGTTAAATTATACTTTAAAGAACTAAAAAAAATAATGTTAGTTTAGTATTTGCTCTGTTGTACATAGGATAATATTTCTCTGGTAAAAGAAAAACATTGGAGAAGGGAGGAAGGCAGATGATTTTTAAAATTTGTCTTATTGTAATATGTAATTTACATTGTTAAACAAGCAAGAAATTACTATTTTTATGTAAAAATGCTGGAAAGATAATTGAATTTGTAAAAAAAATTCTTTTGCATTTTGCATCATTAAACAATTTTCAGAGAAAAGACTAAATATATTCCCGTGGTCATCAATCAGAATCCTATGGAGGATTTATTTTATAAATCTGACAATATTCTCTAAATAACAATTGAAAATTCTAAGAAATAAGTTTAATAAATGAAAGAATTAAAAAATTTAATGAAGTAGTAATATAAAAAATATACAATCTTCTACAGTCATTAAATGTACACTATATTGGAATTCCACATATTTGATGTGCTATTTATTGTAGGTAAACACAGATTTCATTATATATGTATAGAATAAAAAATTATCTGATCCTGAATAGTGAACTGGATTCAAAAGGTAAGTAACTGAAAGTATAATTAAATTTACTATGTATAAGCATAGACATAGAGTTGTACGTTCTCAAGTCCCCTGTAACATTTTAAATACTTTTTCTTACTCTCTAATATAAAAAAGCTTTTAGTTTTTTTATTTTATTGAATTTCTCCTTTTTCTTTTGTTAAAGGATAAATGACAAAAAAAAAAAAAAAAAAAAAAAATCCCTTTGCTTTTTTTTAATTTTAAGTTACCAATAATTTTCAAGACTCTATGCCTATGTGTATAAGAATGATTTTTTAATACTAAATACGTGAAATTTTTCAAGTTGCTAACTAAGCGTAAATAAACAAGAGTGAAAAATGTCGAACCCGGATCCCTGAAATAGTGTTCCAATGCACTTTTGATTTGCGCCAAATTAGCAATGTAAAAAATTTCACTGCTGATAATTAATTAAAATTTTACTTGGAATGATTTTTATTCAAATGAAAGTGTTTTTCCTTAAGAAATTTTTTTTTTAATGGGATTACACATCCCTCATTCTATCTCTATAATATTCTATTGTTAATCCTATGGGAGAATTTTTCTAAACATCTCGTTTGCATTTCAATATTGTAAATTTTATTATTTGTTACTTGTGGTCAATCTGTACAAACACCTTTTTTTTTTTTTTTTTTTTTTTTTTAAGTTTTCAGTTTTGTTTGCAATGTGTTTTTTTTTTTTTCACTAGAGTATTTTTGCAAATAATTTCACTAGAGTATTTTTCGAAAGCAGTCCTGAATATATCCTAATAAGCAAAAAAACCTTGTAAAACAAAGTCGAAAAATGGCCTTTGTATCAAAACTGCAGGTATGCAATGCAATGCAATGCAATGCAAAAAAAAAAAAAAAAAAAAAAAAAAAAAAAAAAAAAAAAAACGCAAGCGAGATATTAAAAAAAAAAAAATCTCCCAGAGGATTAACATTAGCAATCAGGTGTTTCTGTGTGAGTGAAGTAGCCTCTTAACATTATTAAGCTTTTTTTATTATTGAAATAGGATCTAATAAAGTAGCGAATTGATAAAAATTAAACATATATTTTATACATACATAGTAAAAGACAGGGATGTAAGAATTTCTTTCAAGGTAAAAAATGAACATATTAATTAAAATAAGCAATTTGATAAACATGTGGACTAATAAAAACCAGTATTTTTCAATGTATAGATAATATTTGACTAAAATTTAATTTTCCACAGGAACAAACAAACAACAACAACAAAAAAAATATGCTCAGCTCAGAAAAATTCTAAGTTGAGTTATTTATCTCATTTTTCTATCAAATAAGATTTTATGATTTATAAAAACCTCATTTTCATTTTTTTATGCATGCTTGTAATAAAAGCCTTTCATCAATCTTTGATTGCAACTCCTGTAACTACCCTTTCGTTTCTTCCTTTTCACATGCTTATCATGAAACACTTACAAACTCCCTCAGATAGCGTCAACTAGGAACCTTTTTCAATCCTTTACAAAACATTTACAAACTTTTCATGCAAAGCCTTTAAAAAGCATTCAAATATTTACGTAGCATGGTTGAAAAAAGGCTTTAAAAAGCAAAAAATGCTATCTGGGATGATTCGTTGCACTGAAAAGTGCGCCATTCCATTCTGTAAAGCCCAGAATTAAGGATTCTTTAACGCATTCCTTAATTCCGTAACATTTACTACAACACTTTAATAACATATATTTCTTCTATTGAAAATACACTAGAAAGCATGGTCTAATATGCTTATTGGTTTTTATTACAGATCTAAATATGGCGTCACCTTAGGCCGAAGAAACTATCCCAGATAGCATGTAAGGTTTCCGAAAACGGTCGTTTTTACTTTACATTCTAATTATCCTGCAAAGGTTTTCGTGATAATCGTGTAGCCAACCCATGTTCGGAAATCATTTTGATCCGTACGATTTTTGCGCATGCGCAACTTATTTCTTTTCATAGGCATAGCGTAGCCAAAGAACATGGCGTCTCCTTTGAAAGCTTTCGTTGTGTCAAGTTTATTCTACGTTTCTAATATTTACAGAAAATTCGGTAAGTTTGCCATTACTTTTTACTTATTAGTATATATCATTATTATTTAAATCGTTCTTACTGTAGTCTTTTTTCTTCTGTACTGTCTTAAATTTAAGATTTCTGTATAAGTTACCCATAGGGAAAAGATGATATTTGATTCAACGCTATTTTGTTTAATTATGTTATACAGCATGCTACATTTTTAAATTAAACTAACTTCTATAAACATGATTTACTTAAAACATGTTATAACGTATCGTTTCACGTTTCGTAACCATCGCGAATTTTCAAATGTATTTTGATAACATAACTGCAGTTCCGTTATATATAGTACTTTTAACACATAGGATTGACGTAATGGTAATGTAAATGAACCACAAAACACGAAATCGAGAAAAGTGTAAGGAGTTTTTTGTAGGAATAAGTGTTTAGGAACATATTTTATTATAATAAAACATTTTTTATTATGATCGAGGCTACACTAGTGTTTTTATAATTAAAAACACTTGTCTTAAACACAATTTTGTTTTTATGTTTAATTATTTTAAGCTTGTAAAAATAAATTTTATCTTTTTTTCTTAAAGTCTTCAAAAAATAAGGGATGTATACTTAAAGTTTTAAAATCACCACCACCCCCTTGCTGTGGACTGATTTACAAATCAAAACAGACTTTGACCTTCAATAAATTACATTCATTTGAAAATATATATGCTGTGCGTAGCGTATAAAACTTGTAGATCATTTCATTAAAATGTATTTATAAAAATGTAGGTATATTGTTTGTTATCCGTTTTAGCGTCTATATATATTTACAGATGATTTTATGTAGTAGTTAAATAACATTCAAACAGAAATCTTTTTTTTTCAATTATATTAGAATTGCTAAAAGTCTATTTAAAAAAGCTTTATATTCAAAAGGTGTTTCTTTAAAAAATTATATTATAAAATTATTCCTTAAAAATTGCATTTTAAGTAAAAAAAAAAATACATTGAACCTTCGCTCTTACTTTAAGGAGAAAAAAATGTTTTATCATATGTTAAATAATATTCATATTTAAACAATAATAATTGGGCACAGATGTCATATTCGCCCCATATTGGCGCGATTTTTTTCTGACGCCAATGTCATATCCGCAACGGGTACTTAACTGGCGCCAAAGTGCCGTTATTTTGCTTGATGTGGTAACCCAGATTATGTTGTTTATGCTGTTGATGTTTTCGCCAAATTGGCAACCAAAAAAAAAAATTGCACCAATATGGGGCGAATATAACATCTGTGCCAATAATTGTATAATTATAATATCCTTCATTAAATTTATTTGAGAATATCTTATCTGTATTGCACAAACTCCCTTTTCGCTATTCCTATATTTATAGTAGCTATATGTAAAATTTAAAAACTGTCTTCAAACACAAGTAATTATTTAAAAGATACTGCAAAAAACCCCCACTAAATCATGTGCATGTATACATCTCAAAAAATAAATTTGCTATGTGTACCGAAGAATAAAATTATTACTTATTAAAAATAAACATACATTTACAGTAGAAATTAATTTTCGTATGTCATTTTGCCAGCTGATTGAGAATCGGCAAAGCTTTTAATATTAAGAGGCTGTACATATATAACGTTACCAACTTTATAGTAATTTTGTAATCTTTCCGGCCTTTACAATATCTTACATTATCATTCCTGGATTATGTCCCACCCTTCCATCACTAATCATATTGTTATCACAGTGTCTCAAAGTTCTTTTTAATTTTTTTCCCTTTCATTTTCTTTTTACATATTTTCAGTTATATGCAAATATATTGTTATACATCTGTTATTTATAAAATTTTCTAATAAAGAAGAAAGAGTCCGTAAAATATCACTATATTAAATATGAAATAAGTTTATATCAATAAAAATTTTAAAAAGTATTTAATAATAGCTCTTTGTTACATAATTTATGCAACCGATATAGTGTTTCTTGCCGCTCTTATCAACAAAACAGATAGACAACATTCTTCCTCTTTATTTTACTAATAGGCACAAGTATCACTTCAAACGTACTATCTGGTTTCTCCAACAGTGGGTTATATGCAAATATATAAAGAAAAATAGGAAAGCCAAACGTTGAGGTATTCCACATTTCAGAATGAAATAATTGTATATAATCATTTAATGATTTTAATAATAACTTAATATTTTCATAAAAATAGATAACTGAATATTTTGATGTAAAGAAACAGTTACAAATAAAAAAAATGAATATTTTGGTTGGATCAAAAATGGTAACAGTATCGAAATGAATCTTTTCCCTCTCCCTAGAGATATCTTAAGATATCAAGTGCCAAACTCCACTTCCCTGAAGTGATACCGTTATATTAAGCACAGCCTATAAAATCATGAGCCTTAAATGCTTATCAGTTAGCGTGTTAATTTTAAAATTGCCCATCAATACTTTTAGTTATTAATAGTAAATTGGAAAAAATGAAATCAAAATAAGAATTATTTAAAAATTAAATGTTTTGTAAATTCATACAAATTAAAACTTGGTTTATTATTATTGTTGTTTAATTAATAAATATGAAATTACCTTACCATTCTTGTCCCTTCCCCCCCATAATTTTATCTGTACTGGCATCAGATCCGTGTGAAAATTGACAGGGCATGAAATTCATACTACTACTTCTTTTTGTACTACTTGATTATCCCGTCAACCAATTTCACCAAATAAAGTTAGTACATACTTTTAATAAGTGTACTTTTAGTAGTTGACCCAATAGCAGAAAATCCTCCAAGTGTCTGCAACAGATACTTCAGGGGCAGAAAATAATCCGCAGGTAAAACAGGTTTGACAGGTTGCAAGTTTTACATTCGAAGTGTTAATCGAACGATCACTTTTTAAAAAAATGTTATTATGCATTTTATTAATTTTACTAGTTTACTCTTAAGTTTTTGTATTAAGTACGAAAGAGCCAAACATAATATAAAACGAAATAAGGGTTCAATAGAAAAATAACCTGCAAACGAAAAAAGAAAATCTGCGACTCCCATCTCGAACTTTCTGCTACCGGTGTAGTTGATAATAAATAATAAATATAAATTGGTGCAAAAATACATTACAAAATGTATTGTAATGTTAAGCCATTCATGACAACATATGTGTGATATAAAGTGTGTACACAATCCTTGTAACTATTACTATATCGGAATGGTAATTTTTACGGTTCTTTTCGGTTAGCAGTGTGCCAGTGTTGTATATACATGTATACATAACACTGGCACCCGGCTAACTAAAAAGTACCATTTTTACCTTATTTAATATAAATTTATTAAATAAGGAAAAAGTCACTATTTGAAAATAGTGGTACAAGGGAGGCTTGTCATGAAGGGTTTAAATGTTTTTTCTTGATTGTTATTATTTTATGTTTTATTTTTTAGTTTCAAGAACTAATGACATCATCTGGTAAAGATGCTGAAGTCGTGGTTGTTAGCATGTCGAGAAAATTACAGATGATGTTGGAACAAAGTCCTAACAGGGTACAAAATTTAAAATTGCCCAGCAAGAAGTGGAAAAGACAGTAGTTTCTAAATTAACAGGTTGGTTATTATATATTTTAACAAAATTTCTGTATAGTGAGTTCATGAACAATGATACGAATGATGTTTTCTTTTTCCTATGAAAGTTTGTACTTTTCTGTAACTGTACGCCAGTGTTAATATATACATATATTTACACACACACATATATATAGTGAAACCTCCCTGTGTGACCACCTCCTTGACAGATCATTTTTTCATGGAACGAAATTTATTCCCACAGGCTCAATACTAATTTTACCTCCATTCAGAGACCATCCCATTCGAACTCCCTCCATGAGCAACCCATTTTTTTTTTTTTTTTTTTTTTTTTTGAAGAACATGAAACAAATTCTGTCTTTTCCTGGTCGTTTGAAGGTTTTATTAGAAAAATAATTTCAGAGGATGCATTATTCACCAAACTTCTAAAATAAGTTTAGTTTTTTTTTTTTTTTAATTCTTGTAACTTTTAAGTGTTTAAAAACACCTTTGTGCCTTTTTAGGCAATGAATTTAACTCTGATGACAAAATAAGAATGGCGGTCAGTAAACTCCTCTGCCCTATTCTGTCAGGAAACTCTTGAAGAAATAGATAAATCAATGCAGTTGTCATTATTTGTTCTCGTCCCTCCAAAAATTGCATTTATTTACTGAACTTCGAAAGGACTGGGAACTCCCTCAAATCCACACATTATCACAGAAGTAAACAATGAAACTTTCAGTTGAGATATAAGGGCAAAATTATAGAATTTTTTAGTTTTATATGATTCCGTATGTATTTTAATATGTAATTCTTGATAGAATGCCTGAACTCGTGGGTTTTCATGAAGAAAGTATAAATTTATTTATGGATAAAATCAAGGTATTTAGTGTTGACTCTAGAAAAAAAGGGCTGCTGGGCGGGAATTTTTCAAAAAGGGGATACTATTCTAAAAAAGAGGATCATACGAATAAAACGGAGGATAACAGAGGATAAAACGGAGCATAACAAGTTGCAATTTCGAACAATTTTTGAAAAATTCTACCTCTTATATCTCACAAACTATAAGGCCCAGAGAAGAAAAATTTTACATGGGTTTGTAACTATGTGGTAGCATAAGTTTACAAAGTTTCATGAAAATCTGAGTCGGTGGGTGTCATGGCCTGGGTGAACTGACATGGAATGACCCTTTAATCATTTTCAAAATTATCTTACTTTTTATCATTGTAGTTTATTACTTTACTTAATTATTTTAATATTTTACCTTATTGCAAATTGCAAACATTCTGTATAATTTTGAATGCATTATTACATTCAAATTACTGTTTAAAAAATGTAAACAAAGTAATGACTAGAAATGTGCAAAATTCTAAATTCCGCGCAACCACTGGTCCCAAGCTGTGCAGATTTGAGGGAGTCTACTGTATATATAATTCTCGATATATCACTGAACTCATTGTTTTTTCGGGAAGAAAGTATAAATTTATTTCTGAAAAAAAATCAAGATATTGCTGATAATTGGTAATCACAATCTTTTTATCAAATATATTTATGTATTAATCAAGTTTTTATTATTATTAAGACTGGCTAAACGTGAAATAAAAATTCCTTACTTTACGACTTTGATGTGAATTAATATGATACTTTTATGAGGAAAGTTCCATTGAATAATTCCTGGAAAATGTATCTCATCTTTATTATGAATATTTAATTATATATTAATTATTATTTACTTGACCTTGAGGGGAGAGTGGAGAGGAATGTTATGCTTTTTACAAAAATAAGAAAATCAACTTTATTTGACACATAAACAAAATTTTGATATATAGAATACAAAATGAAACACTCTCTAATGTCCTTGAACAATATAGAAACATAATTTGCAGAAACAATTTTATAAAGAAATTATAAATTTCAAAATGTGTCCCATACCTTCCCACTAACACGGAGGCATGGGACAGATATAAAACAATGTATGATAAGGGACAAATAGTCTATTTTTCTCTATATATACAGTCTAACAAAGATTGTAGGTTGATGTCTGTGCTACAATATCAAATTTCAGTACCTTCATCACTGGAAGGAAATTTCAGAATTGTCAATCAGAGATAGCATTAAAAAATCATCAGTTCAATTTATTTATGTTTTGAAGTAAATGAATATATTTATAATGTTATAATTATTACCATCTAAAAATATTTGCATATTAGCAATTTACATTCATCTTATTAAAAAGAAAGAATTAAACATGTCCCATTCCTCCCTCTACCTTCTTTTATGTTAAACTTCTTGTATAAACAAAATTTCTACTTTTAGGCATAGTTTAAATTATGAATAATATACAATATAATGTTCAATAAATAGAGAAACTATTACATCTACGCATAAACAAGCCTATACTACTATATTTTACTAATATACAGAAAGCATAAAAAGTATATGAAGCAAATTTACTTCTGATTCTTGAAATAATGCTTTTCTTAAGTCTTTAAAGTAAATCGGCATGTCAGACGATGATTAAAAATTAGTTTAATTAAAATCTGTTTGTATGTCCAATAGTGAGGAAACAAATTTAATTCAAGGTATACAACTGACATAAAAGGTTTGATAATTCTAAATTTTATTTTTCAATTTTAGAAATTATTTAATTATTTTTTTAAATATTTTAACCCTTTGCACTCAAATTTTTTTTTCATTCGTATTACCAGCAACACAAAGTGATTTTAGTTATATCTTATTATTTTTTTTAATTCTTTATGAATACAAATGTTATGGTATATAAAAAAAAACTAAAAATTATAAAATTATTACATTTTGTAATCGTAAAGTGTGATACCTCTTGAAGCAATTGCCAATATGTAATCTTGGCTTTTCTAGACAGGTATCACAAAATTATTTGCATTGTGTCCGTAGCGGAGCCCTCGAGTTTGAAGACAAATTTTAAATGGCTCCACTCCGGAGTCCTCAAGTGCAAAGGGCTAACTTTTTTTTCAATATATAGTATATTTAAAACAATCAAAAATGGTATCAAAATTCAATTTGTGCGATTGCAGCATTGTATTTCTACAGTCAAAGATTTTGCACCTTAGCCGACTAAAATTTCGATTATACGCCTTTCTCAGTTATGCATCGTGTTAGAAAGGTTTCCTGAAAGACGTATAAATGGTACTTTACTGGCTTTTTATTTTGGTTGGGGGGGGGGGGCTAAAATTGTCATATTGCCAGAGCAAAAGTTCTTTATCTACAGAATGACAAAGTCGAAAAATCTATTTACTCTTGCTCGGCTGAAAATATACACAATATTTTGAAAATAAATATCAAACTTCATGATATTTTGAAAATAAATATCAAACTTCATGATATTTTGAAAATAAATATCGGATATGTATCCATTTATATATATCACTGAACCATGCTGTTTGTAGCTATAGTGTTTACTCTTTAGTGTGTACCCTCTGCTGATAGAATATAATCTTTTTTTTTTTTCACCTATTTCAATAATTATTACTCTTTCTCACTCTTCTTCTTTTTTTTTTTCATCATCTGAAGATATAAGAAAATGCTCTTTTATGAAACCTTTAAACACATAAAGGCTAGATTTATTATGGTTATTTGTGCTTTTCATTATGTAGGGATATTTTGTGTGTGTGTGTGTGTGTGTGTGTGTGTCACAAAATCAAAACGTTCATTTTATGAGTAACAATCCCAGATGAAGATTCTGGCTGTGTCACTCTCTATTGTGTACAGTATAACCTCGAAAATCCGGCATTGTCAGGACTATGACGATGCTGAATTTCTGACTTCAAAAATACTATTAATAGTCTTAATGGTGCCGTTATTCATAATTTAATTCATACCCAAGTAATAGTTATGTGAGAAAAATAGAAAATTAAATATTTTAAAAAATACTAAAATTAAAAGTTTCTATTCGTATTTTCTATGTTACAAAAAAAAAAAAAAAAAAAAAAAAAAAAAAAAAATCTAATATATATCATTTCTTCTCATGTAATTTCCTAAACATCGATGTCAATTTTATTTGCTTCAATTCTTTGAACAGTTTTTTAACAAGTTTTTTTTTTTTTTTTTTTACACAAATGTAGAATATTGATTTTGAAAATACAGTCTTATTTATCTAAAGCAGATGTTAGTTTTCCAGTCAAATGTAAGCATTTTTCCACTGATACCTTTTCTTCTGTACTCAGAAGGGATTCAATTTAGCATAGCATCTGCGATCTCACTGTCAGCTAATCCATCGCTTTCAATCTCGAAATTTTTAATTCTTTAACGATTTATTATTTTTCTTTCTCCTATAAGGTGGAAGTGTAAAAAAAAAAAAAAAAAGCGGCGAGATGACTTTGATGCTGGATTTTCGAGGTCACACTGTACTTTATTTATTTTTACTATACGTATGTAATTTGTGTGTTTATAATTTTATTTTTTGTTTTTTTCTAGAGAGAAAAGAATGAATCAAGAAGAAAGTAAAATTTAATGAAGTTCCTGTTAATTATATCAATTCTTTATATGTAAATAAATTACTACATCTATTCTTTATATGTAAATAAATAGAATTTTATAAACTGAATGATGTTTCATTTGTTTTCGAGACTATTTCCTTGATACTGAGAAAAATTTTTCATTGCTTCAGTCTTAAGTTATTTCAAATAATTACAATCAGAAAAAGAACAATTTAAGTGAGTTAAATTATACTTTAAAAAAACTAAAAAAAATAATATTAGTTTAGTATTTGCTCTGTTGTACATAGGATAATATTTCTCTGGTAAAAGAAAAACATTGGAGAAGGGAGGAAGGCAGATGGTTTTTAAAATTTGTCTTATTGTAATATGTAATTTACATTGTTAAACAAGCAAGAAATTACTATTTTTATGTAAAAATGCTGGAAAGATCATTGAGTTTGTAAAAAAAATTCTTTTGCATTTTGCATCATTAAATAATTTTCAGAGAAAAGACTAAATATATTCCTGTGGTCATCAATCAGAATCCTATGGAGGATTTTTTTATAAATCTGACAATATTCTCTAAATAATAACTGAAAATTCTAAGAAATAAGTCTAATAAATGAAAGAATTAAAAAATTTAATGAAGTAGTAATATAAAAATATACAATCTTCTACAGTCATTAAATGTACACTATATTGGAGTTCCACATGTTTGATGTGCTATTTATGGTAGGTAAACACAGATTTCGTTATATATGTATACAATAAAAAATATCTGATCCTGAATAGTGAACTGGATTCAAAAGGTAAGTAACTGAAAGTATAATTAAATTTACTATGTATAAGCATAGACATAGAGTTGTATGTTCTCAAGTCC
The DNA here is from genome assembly GCA_963932465.1 of Maratus speciosus. NCBI lineage: Eukaryota > Metazoa > Arthropoda > Arachnida > Araneae > Salticidae > Maratus > Maratus speciosus. The sequence continues at coordinate 270,665,899 of OZ010787.1, read as the reverse complement.
TACCAGTTACATTTTAAATACTTTTCTTACCCTTTAATGTAAAAAAGCTTTTAGTTTTTTTTTATTTTATTGAATTTCTCCTTTTTCTTTTGTTAAAGGATAAATGACAAAAAAAAAAATCCCTTTGCTTTTTTTAATTTCAAGTTCAGCAATAATTTTCAAGACTCTATGCCTATGTGTATAAGAATGATTTTTGAATATTAAATACGTGAAATTTTTCAAGTTGCTAACTAAGCATAAATAAACAGAGTGAAAAATGTCGAACGCGGATCCTTGAAATAGTGCTCCAATGCACTGTTGATTTGCGCCGAGTTAGCAATGTAAAAAATTTCACGTATTTAATCTTCAATAATTTCACTGCTGATAATTAATTAAAATTTTACTTGGAATGGTTTTTATTCAAATGAAAGTGTTTTTCCTTAAGAAAATTTTCTTTAATGGGATTACACATCCCTCATGCGTAGACACTTGCATGCTAATGTTAATCCTGTGGGAAAATTTTTCTAAATATCTCGTTTGCATTTCAATATTGTAAATTTTATTATTTGTTACATGTGGTCAATCTGTACAAAGACCTTTTTTTTTTTTTAAAGTTTTCAGTTTTGTTTGCAATGTGTTTTTTTTTTCATTAGAGTATTTTCGCTTTCGAAAGCAGTTCTGAAAATATCCTAATAAGCAAAAATACCTTGTAAAACAAAGTCGAAAAATGGCCTTTGTATCAAAACTGCAGGTATGCAATGCAAAAAAAAAAAATATATATCCAAATGCAAGCGAGATATTAAAAAAAAAAAAAAAATCTCCCAGCGGATTAGCATTAGCAATCAGGTGTTTCTGTGTGAGTGAAGTAGCCTCTTAACATTATTAAGCTTTTTTTTATTATTAAAATAGGATCTAATAATGTAGCGAATTGATAAAAATTAAACACATATTTTATACATGCATAGTAAAAGACAGGGATGCTATCATTCCCTCTAAGGAATTTTGCAATATGATTTTTTTTTAAATCGCAAATTGCAAAAAAATAAAATAACATCTTAAAAACATAATAATTCTTCATAATTAAAAAATAAAGTATATTCAAATTTTAAGAATTTCTTTCAAGGTAAAAAATAAAAAATGAACATATTAATTAAAATAAGCAATTTGATAAACAAGTGGACTAATAAAAACCAGTATTTTCAATGTATAGATAATATTTGACTAAAATTTAATTTTCCACAGGAACAAAAAAAAAAAAAAAAGAAAAAAAAATATATATGCTCAGCTCAGAAAAATTCTAAGTTGAGTTATTCAGGGCCGAAACTAGCCTTTTTGGCGCCCCCCCCCCCCCTCCACCACAAAGTAAATTTACAAAAAAGAATTTTACTAAACATCTAAGAGACAACTTATTTTTAAATTTAAAATATATAAAACTGAACTACGTAATCAGCTTTGTCAAACATTGATCCATTAAAATCTTTGAAAAGTTATTGAAAAGAATTGCATTTTAATCTTTTTAAACTTTTTTTTTTTTTTTTTTTTTTTTTTTTTTTTTTTTGCATAGTCTAAATGAGGTCGATATCTAAAAAAGAAAGGTTTTACTAAGAATTTTACTCTGTGCATTCCCCTTCCTGTTGTCCTGGGCAGTCAGCGCCCATGGCAAGACGGAAAAAAAAAGAAAGAAAGGAAGCTCAACACTGTTCAGCGGAAAAAAAAACAAACAGCTTTCATGGAATTTTTTTATCTAGAAGAAAAATCAGACTGAGGGGTCACTTCTCCTTTGGTAGTTATCCGTAGTGGACAGTAGGGTGTCCCACAATAGAGACTGACCTTGAAAAACGGTAATGATTCTCCCCTCGGATTCTCCTCACAGGAAGTGATTTAAAAGATAGAAAGCAAACGCATAGGCATGATACTTTGAAATTTTGTATTGTAATGAATCTTTTTATCTATTTGTAAAGTTTAATGCATTTGGTTCAGTTTTCCTTTTAAATTTTCCAGCTGCGAGACATTTTTATACAAATTTCATTATATATATATATACATTCTTGTGTCAAACGTCAAACAAAATCTTCATTTTGGCGCCCCCTTCACCTCCTGTTAAAGCGGCGCCCGGGGCACGTGCCCCCTCTGCCCCCCCCCTAGTTTCGGCCCTGGAGTTATTTATCTCATTTTTCTATCAAATAAGATTTTATGATTTATAAAAACCTCATTTTCATTTTTTTTTATGCATGCTTGTAATAAAAGCCTTTCATCAATCTTTGATTGTAACTACCCTTTTGTTTCTTCCTTTTCACATGCTTATCATGAAACACTTACAAACTCCCTCAGATAGCGTCAACTAGGAACCTTTTTCGATCCTTTACAAAACATTTACAAACTTTTCATGCAAAGCCTTTAAAAAGCATTCAAGCATTTACGTAGCATGGTTGAAAAAAGGCTTTAAAAAGCAAAAAATGCTAGCTGGGATATTAAGAGAGGGTGTGCCCAAACACCCGATAAACCGCATAATGCCATGTTCGTCCTGAGTACTTAGTACCTTTGTAAAGCCAACCGTCTTCTCAGCTCCATTAAGTACCCCTCCTTGTTCCACATAATCATTAAGATATGCATGCCTCGAAAACTGCCTTGCGAGTAAAAAAACTCCTCCCCTTTTTGACAGGCGTCTAGAACAACAACAGCCGCTTGTTGGTAAACAAACCTGTCCTCTTAAATCATGTTTTTGTCAATGTTTCACAACAACCCTCAAACTTATAATCCTGAGTTGCATGCAATTTAAAACCGCTACAATCAGCTATCCATATTTATTTAATCCATTTTCTATACTCTGTTTTATAAAACTTAGAATAAATTCCCAAAAGTACTTCATTTCTAAATTCTGAACCGAAACCTGTCCCGAATTATTTTGAGATAATTCCGATGTTAGACACACACTTGTACGAATGTACCGTGCCATAAAAATCACAATTTGTTAATAGTGGATTCTCATAAACCATGCTATACAACAATACCTGTTAGCCGCTGGCTGAAATATCTCCTTATTTATTTATTTTATTCATAAATAAGCATCTATTTTACTTATAAAATACGATGAATATATTTTTTTTTGTCCTGCCACCTGCATGCTATTAATTGTATGCACGCATTACATGTTTATGTATATATATATTTTTTGATAAATTTTCCTGAAATACTACAATTGCATGCTCTCAAACCATTTAAAGTGCATACTGTGTTTTCAGCTTCAAGAAGAAGAATGTATTTTGTTTGTAAACTCGGTTACGAGTCACCCAAGAATATTACATCCTATAATTATATATTTGACTTGTAAAAATATATATTTAATATTATACTCATTTCTTAAAATATATATGTATGGTGTCAGATGTCCCCAAAACCGCGTGCTATTAAGTTTATAAGATTTTTGCCTCAAAATCCCAGATTTAGCACTCTGAATTTTCTTCCTACATCCCTCTAAATTCACACGGTTCTAAAAGTTTAATGAAAATTTTATTTCTTTTTTTTTTCAAAAACTGTACCTGAGCATTCAACTATCAAAAATTCACCTAACAGTGACATAATTTTATAGATTATTGCTATAATGTCAATATTTACCAACTGACTAAAAGTCCTTTAGAAAAAATTACGGCTTCTTCCCCGTATCAATTTACCCCTGGATACCGAAACTAGAACCTTCATAATCCTTAAGACATGGCTATTTACAAACCCTTTACTCGCTGAGTTTCCCCATGAACTGGCCTGAAAAAGGGTGAGGTAGATAATCGGCTTGGGTACGCTGGGCACGGGTCACACGGACAATAGAATTCTCCCCAGCTTTAAATGCCCCCTAAGCTACGGCGCACGAGTAGGGTTACTGTATTAAGCAGTTTATCCCTCGTTTGGCTAACTGAATATTATTTATTATATAGAAAATAATCAACATGTAGGATTGGTCCCGCCAGAAAACGAATTAGAAAAGAGAATCGCGTACAAAATAAATATTTATTTTTAAAATTGTACCTTCTCTCTATTAATAAATATTTCATGTTTATTAATATACTGGGCAAAAACAAGTTCCAAAAAAGATTTATTTAAGATAATCTGCAATTAAAAAAATAGTATTGTTTAGATGTACTTGGGTTACATGATATAGAATTGTATGCAACAAGTAAAATACAAGTATTTTGATTATGATTTTATTGAAATGAATATTACAGTTTTCTCTTTTGAAAATTTGATACATCTAAAATTTATAATATGTATGTATATGTGTATGGGTGTGTGTGTGTGTGTGTTTACAATTGTCAAAAGAATAAAAAAAAGATGCTTAAATTATTAAGAAAACATAATTTTTTATTAGTTTTGTTTTTGAGAAAAAATTTCAACGTCTGGTTTTTGTAACATATACTAGTTATATAGACTTTTTGTACATAGTTCTAAGAGAATTATACATAAAATTTTAATATGTCAAATAATTTGTAAATTTTAATAACTTTTTTAGCAATTTTGTTTTTTAAATTTTCTTTTAACTCATTTAATATGTTTTATAATACGCTATATAGACTACTAGAACGTCTGTCTCCCCGCCTCCTATACCATAAAACTTTCACCGCTTTTGTCCATAAGAATCATTAAACCCCCAACCTATTTGACAAAATTTTGGTGTTATTCTTTCAATCAGTTGGATGATTTTAATCATTTGGCGATAAAATAACCTCTATTTTGGCATCTTTTGGCAATGATAATATATACATATAAACTGCTGTTTTGAGAAGAAACTATATCCAGTGATTCATTTTTTAAATGCATGGTTTATCTTCATCGAATATGTCTTGTGAATACAACTTCGATATTGTAAGTACAAGAATATTTTTCTAAATGTTATACAAAAATGTTTTTTTTTTTTAACATTGATTCGATATTTTTGAAAAATAAGGTGCCAATTTTAAAAGAGTGATAAAATAATGTGGATTTTCTTTATTGTATTAAAAATATGTTCTGTGTCTATATTTATTCAGTAAGCTGTTAATATTTGTAAAGTTGTCCAGATTTCATAGATTTCTTTTTAAATCTGCTCTTGTTTTTATTCTTCGTTAAATATTTACATAGACTGTTAATATTATAAAAGTTGTGATATATTTTAAAAGAGAAAAGATGTTTTTTGAAACATGTTTGTTTTTTAAATATGATATATATTTTAAAGAGAAAAGATATTGTAATATTTTTTTAATTGGATTTTAAAAGCTGTCATTTTTTTCTTTGATAAAAAAAATTTACATATATTTTAAATGCAGTATTTTAAAAGAGAAAAGATGTTTTTGAAATATGTTTGTTTTTTAAATGTGATATATATATTTTAAATATTTTAAAACAGAAAAGATGTTTTTAATAATTTTCCTTTGATAAAAATTTTCAATAATTTTTCTTTGATAAAAATTTTTAATAATTTTTCTTTGATAAAAATTTTTTAATTTGATTTTAAAATGTGTTATTTTTTTAAATTAAAAAAATTTACTTAGATTTTAAAATGTGATATATTTTTAAATAGAAAAGATGTTTTTGCAACATGTTTGTTTTTAAATGTGCTATGTATTTTAAAACAGAAAAGATGTTTGTAATATTTTTTTCTTCTATAAATATTTTTTAATTAGATTTTTAAATCAGTTATTTTTTTACTTTGATGAAAACTTTACATAAAATTTTAAAAGTTGTTATATATTTTAAAAGAGAAAAAATGTTTGTAATAATTTTTCTTTGATAAAAATTTTGTAATAATTTCTCCTTCGATAAATATTTTTAAATTAGATTTTAAAATCCATTATTTTTTTTCTTTGATAAAAAAATTTACATATATTTTAAAATGTGATATATATATTTAAAAAAGAGAAAATATGTTTTTGTAAAATGTTTTGTAATATATATTTTAAATATTTTAAAACAGAAAAGATGTTTTTAATAATTTTTTTCTTCGATAAAAAATTTTAGGTAGATTTTTAAATCTGTTATTGTTTTTTCTTTAACGGTAAATTAATTTTTGAAGTAGTTAGAAAAATTTTTAATCAGTAAATATATTTATTTGTGTTATTTTTTCTTTAACGGTAAATTAATTTTTGTAAGAGTAAATTTTTAAAGTAATTAGAAAAATTTTAATCGTTTATTGTATTTTTATGTGTCACTTTTTCTTTCACGTTTAACTGAATTATTTAAAAGTGAATTTTTTTTTAAAAAGTAGTTAGAAAATGTATGCTATTTTCATTTTACGGTTAAATTATTTGAAAGTGAAATTTTTATAGTAGAAAATTTTGATTAGGTAAATGTGTGTTATTCTAAATATTAACATTTTAAGAGATTTTTTTGCTTTAACCCTCTCGCTGCGTAAGTAATTCTTCGCAATGAGCGTCTTTTACAGAATTTTTTATCTTTTTTCACCAGTTCTTTAAAGCAGAAATTTTTGACTATCGTAATCGGAGAAAATGTCCTGATTAAATCAGACAAAGTTTTCGCTTAAAAAAGCTGGCGGTAATAACCAAATAGTATTAATTAGACGGGAAAATGCATGCCCGAGTATTTCTCGGGTTGCGCAGCGAGAGGGTTAAAAGATTGAATGTGTATTTTAAAGTTTTTTTTTGATTCAGTGTTCAGTTTGTTAAACAACCTAAGATGAATTTGTAATATGCATAGCTGCCAACTTTTACGCTTTCTTCTTACCACTAAAATTTTATAGTAAATGTTGTCTTATTTAATCGTCGAAATCTCACGATTAGACAAGACGAAAATTTCTATTAAATTTTAGTGGTAGCAAAAAAAGCGTAAAAGTTTGCAGCTATGAATATGTTTTATTATAAATATTTTTTTCAGTTTGTAGAAGAACTGGGTTTGACTCTGGAAGCTTGGGGTATGATGATTGAAACGGGACAGCTACCGTCTAAAAATCCCGACTCAGTGCCACTCAAAACGCCTCAAGTTTTAGAGGAAGGACCCTCCAAAGGAAGCGAACCTGTCGGTGAGATGGATTCATATTTAATGCAAGTTGCTAACATCAACGAATCCAGTACTTCAAGAGATAATGGAAGCATTTTTCAACAGTATTGATCTATTTTTTTTTTGGGAGGGATTGTTATCATTTTTTAAAATTCTATTTCGAATATTTTTAAATTATTGAAGTTATTTAAGAAATGTTATTTTTAGTTGTACTAACTAAACTTCTCAAAAAATGTTACATTATTTGAAAATTATGTTATGAAGTATAAATTAGATTGATTACACTAGTCTAATTGCAAAGTAAAAACCATAGTTATTAAAACGCATTATTTGTGAAAAGGGCTACCTAAGCTATTTTTTAATTACCATTTCTCATTAAAGTAAAAAACTTTTAGTGCGCTCAATAAAAACTCCTAGTTTAAAATAATATTTCATAAAATTATAATTGCGAATTAAAAAAAAGTTGCGGGTTTCTGAAAGCAGAATTTTGTCTCTTTCAGGATTCCCTTTCGTGTGAAATTTGTGGAAAAAACTTCAGTCGAAAAGACAGTTTATCTCGACATCGAAAGTTTTGTGGAAACACAAACATGAAAAGTTTTAACTGTACTCGATGTCCGAAAGCCTTTTCAAGGAAAGAACACTTAGAAAGTCATTTGAAAATGCATGAAAAGCATCTAAATGAAAATTCATACACTCCTGATTAGGGTGTCAATGTTTTTAATCAGTTGATTTAAATCAGCAATTAAAATCATGATTTTAATCAACCGATTTAAAAAAAATTCATTGATTTTAAATCAAAAATTTTCTAAATGTTTAAAATGTCAAAAAAGTATTAAAATCTAACATAAACATAATTTGACAGTTTCTGCAGGTATTTTGACTTATGAATGAACAAAAAAAAAAAAAAAAAAAAAAAAAAAAAAAAAAAAAAAAAAAAAGAGCTTTAAATAATTGTTTCTAAGCTTAATTCATGAGTATTGTAAAAAATTAAAAAATTGAGTTTATAAAAAGCATTGGTTTAAATTTTTATCCAAATTAAAACAGTTTCATTTAAAAATGATATTTAAATCTAATATAATTTGCAATGTCATAAATTCCTTTAGCTAATCAACTTATGCATTATTTTATATAAAATTACACATAGTAAGTGTAATATATTTCTACAAGTAAAAGAATACATAGTAATTAATAGCAATCTCAAGTTAAAGAAGAATGAAAGAATGGCATATCTTCAAAGCTAAATTGTAAATGAATGCATAAGAGAAAAAGAAATAATTGGTATAAAAATACTAAGCTCAGCAAGAGCTTCTTCGGTATAGGTTGAATAAATGTTTTTAACTTTGTAACTCATATATACTAAATAAAAGATAATTACGGATTGAAAAGGCAGCAAAATTTTTCTTAAAGAAAAAAAAATTGAACCATTGAAAGCTTTTTTTTAATCCACACTGAGAGGTAATAATGTTGTTACTTAAATATTTTGAGGATTTCAGATATAAGTGGCTAACTTAGATTTATCCTATATGAATGGATTTAACTCATTTTCACAATTCTTTTGGTTATCATCGTGACAGCGTTTCTGTCCCATAGCTATCATTTTTATTCAAAATTAATTTAAAACATAACTTTCTTACTTTTAGATCATATTATCCTCCCCCCCCCCTCTTTCCTATACTGAAATATGTGATTAAATTCATTTCTCAAAACCATCCAGATTTTTATTAATGTGTTTTCTTTCTTCTTTCTAAAAACATCTTTATTTCAGGCCGCTCAAAGATTCATTTCTTTTTTTCCCTTTTTTTCTTATCTGTCCGTTACCGCTCCCAGTGCAATGCAATAAATAAAAATTATAAGGCGCGGCCGCTAGTAACAATATCTCTTCATTCAATTAGATCGGATTTTGCCCACCGCACTGAAAAGATTCCTTATCACTGCTAATATGGAACCGCTGAAAATCTTTTAACAACGAATGTGAAAGGAATGTATTTTATGTGATTCCCTGCATATTTCCTTGCCATCTGTCTGCAGTATGTAATTTTAAGTAACACTTGTTTAAGCGAATGCCAGTCTGTAATATAAACACCTCCCAGATGTTTCTGCCGTCTCTCTCATCGAAATGAGATGCGGTTTTTAAAATCACGTTTCATGGATGTTAAATCTGTTTGTCAGTTGGTTTACCAGATGCCTTTCTTGGCATTTCGCGATTGTATGTTGCGGGCATTTATTAACGTAATCATTTCGGTTAGATAATGATTCCCAGGATTTGTGCACTGGCAACAATTTTCCATCACGCGTTTCATGGTTCTCATCGGGGTTGCTGGATTTTTTGGGATAATCATTTGGCTCGCGAATAAAACCTTTGTCCACAGTTCGTTCAGGGTGCCAATGTTTGAATTTGGTGATGTGTAGTGACTAGTGTTATATGATTCTTATGAAATCACGGGCACTCAACTTTTTTATCTCGACCAAAAAGGATGTAAGACCTTCATGGTCTGTGGGTCACGCCCAGGTGTACCTTGTAAATATGGACTCTCTTTCTCACTCTTAATTAATTATGAGTATGATCTCTTTTGTAACTTTAAATTTAAAAATGTTAAATAAATTTTCATAGTTCCTGTAATGTGGTTGGAGTTTTTGCATTTAAGTAAACGAACCCCACTGAATCCTCTTCACATATACTTGGCGTATAGGCCGGATTTTCTCCAACCAAAAAAAAAAATGCTTATTTATTTAAGAGAGAGAAATCCCCCCCCCACCCCCTTTTTTAAATGTTTTTATGCCGCACCTTCGACGTAGTACTCCTGCAGCTTAAAAGGACAATTTTATTCTTCAACCTCTCTGCCCATTCCTGATGTTTCTGTAAACACCAGTACATGATGGATGATCCGGATGATGTATGTGCCGGAGCACCGCTGCTACATGTCTTCAAAAATTTTGTTTGCATTTTAATTGAAAACTGGACTAACTCTATGCACAATCCTGATACTACACTAGTGACGTTGGAATACAGATGTTTGTTACCTATCATCTCACCTGGTATTATCATCAACGCCAATTTTGTGCTCAATCTCTCCTGGAGTCTTCTAGATGTGCTTTATCGGTGATTCGAGTTTTTACATGCGACCTGCGTTTTCTTCAAAAAAAAAAATGTGTCAACAGAAAAATGTAATAGTTCAGCACCAGTGTACTCGACAAAAAAAGGGTACCTAATAATGTCCAGATTCATCACAATTAATTTTTTTGTGTGTTTGTGAAATTTGCTAAAAAGGTTAAACCTAGTGATTCTTACAAAAAAAGTGCACCTGGCTATGTCCCAAGTCATCACGCTTCTTTTTTAGTGGCCTGTGAAATTTACTACATGGTGATACATATATGGTTTACAAAAAAGGGCTTCCCTGCTGCAACTACTTAAATTTGCACTGAATGATCGTCGGTGACATGTGATGAAATAATACAAAATGTGCATTACAAAATGCATAAGTATGTTTCCTTTTTTAAGGAAGAGACAATTCACTTTAAAAACTACAATGTCACATTGCATAATTCAGTTCAGATGCACGAACAAAAAAATCTTTTTCGTTTAAATCTTAATTTTTATTAATACAGTAAATTACCGGTTTTTTTATACTTAATTAATACAGTGATTTACATGTTAGATTTCAGTTTTTATCTCTTTTCATGCTATGGTAAATGTTTCTATATTCATACTTAGTGTTAAAAAATATATATATATACATATATATATAGTATTTTAAACCGTTAAACTAGCAGCTATAATTCTAAGCTGCTCTTTGCAAGTTAATGTTTAAAAGGTAAGTGCTATTTCAGTTCAGTTATTTTATGGATGTTTAAATATACTTTATTTTCAGGCATGAGAAGGATTTTCTGAGTTTAATATTTATCTTGAAAGATACTAGTCTTCAATTCCTTGTTGCTGTTGGACAAACAATAGCCTTTTAAAATTTATCTAATTTATCTGTTGCACATTTTGTTGCTTTTAATTATAGTTATGAATGACATATTTTTAACGAAAGGTGCGTTTATTTTTAATTTAATTTCTATTTTGATTGAAGAGATGTATTTGCATTTATCTCTGTTATGAATATTTAATATGTTAGGTAATATTTCATCTGCTTTTAAAAATATAAGCTGTTACTTACAGATTGGCAGTTGAAGTGTAAAGTAAAATTTATGAATAATTGAGATGGATTTCTAAGGGTACATATATATATATAAAAAAGGTAGCAATTTTTTTTTAAGTTTGTTGCATTTGATTCATATTAGAAACTTCCTGAGTATCTTGCATTGACACATTGACGCACTTCAGAGATAATATATTCCTTTTATTTTATCTCCAGGCCTTGAAGTTGCTTCTCTGTTGTTTTATCAGTTGTTGGACATAAATACGCTGGCTCGTTCTCGTATGCTGTCTGTTAACAGTATGATTTAAATAATATGTTGTGTCATATTGCAACTTATTCAGTATAGTGTCTTTTATGAGTAGTTCTCTGGGGATTATTAAATGTTTTTTATTGTTAGTTAAGATGTTGTCATTCAGCCTTTCTTAAAAATAGTGATATAAAAAAGTCTATAGATATATTTATCTTAGATTGTAAATGACTTGCTTTTAAATACCTTTTTACACAATTAGATCTGGGACACACTTTTGAAATTTCTTTTTAGAGTTAATATATTTTTTTTTCTATGCAGAAAGTTTTATGTTTTATGACTTTATTATAAATTTTTTTTTTTTGCACTGATTAAGAGTAATGTGAAATATGTTGGATTTGCATATTGGTGACAATTTAAAATAATTATAGAGGACGTGAGCATAACATTTTTTTTTTCTCAGTTAGATGTGGGCACTTGATTAGAAATTTACATACAGTTGGCGTAATCATAAGTTTAAAAAAAATAATAGATTATTTTATCTTTCACATAAATATTTTCTTGGATTGTGAACATTGGCAAAATATTTAGTAAGCTTAGATTAGTTTATCCTGGCGTACATTTCCTTTAGGCATACACTATGACGCAAAAGTTTAGACAATGACGTCATTCAGCTTTAAAATGTAGAATTATGACGTCAGAATTACAAAAACCTGTAAATATATTTAAAAACTGATTTAAAATGCTATGTACAAAAGACAGTCGTTTTATTTGCTATAATACTAATTTTTTTCATAAAAATTCAAATGTGCTTGTCGCAAAAGTTTAGACACTATTCTAAATTTCTTTGAATATTCGCTGGCATATGCAAATTTAGAATCGATGATGTCACAAATTTGGAGTACTTAAGTTCTGCAAACGATTGCGCTTCATAGTCGACATGCCGAGAGCTAAAGAAATTCAAGTGAATGAGGTTTCAAGGATTTGGCAGTTGAAAGGTGAAGGGAAGAGCGTTTCTGAAATTTCTGCTATTATTAATAGGTCAAAAAAATCTATTTATCGAGTTTTATCGCGTGGTTCCGAATATAAAGCAAAATGTCGGTCTGGGAGGCCACGTGTGACAAATGTACGAGAGGATCGCCTGATACAAAGACTAGCGAGTACTCAACAAATGAGCGTACGTGGAGTTCAAAGCTCATCGGGACTCTCTGTATCAAAGGATACGATTCGTAGACGAATTTTGGAAAAAGGAACAATCGTTTATAGCAAAATGCAGAAGAAACCAGCTCTGAAACCATATCATAAGTTACAAAGACTTATGTGGGCTCGAAAGCATATGTCATATGGAGAGAAATGGCAGTCAGTCATATTTAGCGATGAAAAAAGTGGAATCTGGATGGTCCAGATGGTTGTTTATCGTATTGGCATGACTTGCGGAAGGAACCTCGACGTTTTTTTAGTCGCAGACAAGGAGGGGGCTCGGTGATGGTTTGGGCAGCCTTTTGCTATAATGGACAAGTATCTCTGACCTTCACCAGTGGTCGTCAAACTTCACAGCATTATACACAGACATTAGAAGAAAACCTACTGCCATTTGCTGAGCTTCTAGGGGGTCCTCAGTGGGAATTTCAGAAAGACAATGCTTCAATTCACACTGCAAAACATTCAAAATCTTGGTTTAATTCCCATAATATAAGAGTTCTCGACTGGCCAGCATGTATCCCAGATCTTAACCCTATAGAAAATCTTTGGAGCATCATGTGTCGCAAAGTTTATAGCAACGCTAGACAATACTCTTCTGAAAAGGAACTTAAGACATCTATTGAGAATGCATGGTACGATATCGATCCACAAACTATGCAAGATTTAGTTTCTTCCATGCAATCTCGTGTATATGACGTAATACATAAGCATGGATGCGCAACCAGGTTTTAAAAATTGTTTATTTCGATTTTATTTAATTTGTGTCTAAACTTTTGAGACAGCAGTTTATTTTTGTTACCATTTAATTTATTGCAATATGCACAATTCCACTTTTATTTGTTATAAATATTGTTTATATGTACAGCACATTAATTTCAAGCAGTGATTTGAAAATTGAATAAATATTTTTCAAAGTATGTAAGAATTTCTTCATTGTCTAAACTTTTGCGTCATAGTGTATTACATAGCTCGGGTCGTCATGTCATGGTTACAAAAAAATATAATTTTTCCCTTTTGGCTCTCGTTTGCTTTTGCAAAATACATAAGATGTACAACATAGGTTTGACGTATAGTTTTAAACAGTTTTTTTTTGTATGTTTCTCAATGACATGCATTCACATTAATACATACTTTTTTTTTTGGTTTTTTTTGTGTGTAAGTTTGATTGCTAGTACTTCTGTCATGGTTTATGTGGGATACTTCAGTCATTGCGCTATTTTCCATGGGATAGCAAAATGTCTGAGGTGTGTATTTCGATCTATGGTTAAGCAAGTTGGCTGCTACCTTAATCAGGGATCGGATATGTTTCCTTGCATATATCATGGAGTTACACTAATATTAATTTTACAATTTGAGTAGTGTTCGCATTTTTTTTATATTGCCAAAATTCACCTGTAATTGTTTCCTAATGCTGATTATGTATACCACTTTTACACTAGTTTACACTTTTATTTCTAACTTGCTATAGGCAGATAGCATTGTTAGGTATTAATCACACATGTTTTTTTCCCTCTCTCATGCACATGGTTTGTGATGTCATGTTTGGCCTGGTACTTCACACACACACACACATTTACTCGTTCAGTTTTGCTGATTTTGTTATATTTCAATTAATACTCACCATGGTTAAGGACATTCATTACCATCTGTGCATGTATAGATTTCTTTTATCAGCATTTGTGTTTAGCTTAAAAATTGCATTTTTTTTTCACTGCATTCACAACTTCGTAGTTGTTTTTAGATAGACATTCTTTTAATGTCAAGTGTTTTTTTTTTAGTTGGGGGTTTAAAAGTTTTGCAGAAATTATAACATAATGTAACTATTGTACATTGTTTACACAGTCATCTTAAAGTTTTATGCAAGGGATAATTAACCGGGTGTACATTTTTACACATGCAGCTAATGTACTGTTAGATTTCATTGTTTAAGCGCGGCTGGTGACTCGTTGCTATTTTAGTTATAACATAAGGTATTTTTTTTATTATAACTGACATGATATTTGATGTCGGTAAGAGTTTTTTTTATAAAATGTAGTCACATGCATAATGTGAGCTGTTAGGTACACTGTATTTTTTTTAAAGGGCTATTCACATATAGTCATTAAACTAAATCTTTGGCATTTTTTTTTCTTCAGATTTAAATTTTTTTTTAATGTGCGAGGTTAAGTCTCACAGTTGTCTTGTGGCGGATACATACACTCATACCACGTAAGGTACATTGCTTGTTATTTTTGCTATTAATATGTTTTTTTTCCCTTTCATTCTTTTCTTGGAACATGTTTGGCTTGCATAACTTCTACAATTTTTAGCGTAGAGTTATACATTTTATGCACGCTTCTGTTAACTTAAGACAGTAATGACTTTGGCAGATGCAGTTTTATTTTCTTTTTAACCCTTAGGCAACCACTTATTCAACAGTCTTTTTCACAAATAGTTCATGTGTTGGGTATAATTTGTTTGTGTTACACAACATTTGCTTACTTAGAATACCTTTTTGTGCATTCATATACATACATTACACTAGTTCATGTGTTGATTTACATATGTCGTTCATTTGCTTTTACACATTGTACTTTGCTAACGATCTATTCGACAGTGTTTCGTTTTTTTTTCTTACAAGTAGTTCATTGAGTAGTACACACTGGCTGGTTTAAAGTTTAACCAGAGTTTACACACACATTACAAGTAGTTCATTTGTTTTATTAACCCTTATTCATTACATTTTGATGATAACTCATTAATTATGTAATTGAATCTCACTCGTATGCAAGTGTCTTGGGTTATTACACATATACTGTCTGTTTATTTTGTTGGCAAATACATTACAATTTTAGTTCATTGAGACATTAATACATAGAGTTCATGTGATATTATACAATTTGTTCATGTGTTTACTTACACGTTGTGATGCTGGCGTACACTTTTGTTCATGTGTTTATTTCAGGTAGTTCATGAGTTTGGGAGTTTTTCCCCCCTCCCTCCACACACATACAGTTTCTCCTTTTACTTTTCTATCTTTTAAATTTTACACCATGTTTCAATATTAAAATACTTCTTTTATTTTTAACAAGTTTTTTTGTGTTTGCATAATGTCAGAACATATCAATGGCATCATCACTTTGTCTCTATACAAAGATTTTAATGTTTCTAGGAGTTATCTGTCACATGACATATTAAACTACACATACATTTCGAATTTGTTACTTTTAACATGTAACATTTTTTTTACACTTTCATTGGATACTTCTTACTTGGAAGTGGCAGATCGAGTAAGGTATCTTGTTACACTATATAAAATTGTATGCAATTTCTTATTAATTTTTTTTATAAGAATGCCAGGAGTTAAATTTTGATCAATACATGGAAAGTCAGGATGGCAGTGCGAAAATTCATAAAATGCTAAAGTATAATATACTGTTTTTTTTTGGAAAGCGGGAACTTAGTTAAATTGCAGGAATCTAAAAAAACAAACCCCTTATTATTTAAGGCAGAAGTCATAAGCTGATGCCACTATAATTCACAAAATTTCAATATTTAGGGCTACACTTGTTTGAGCAGGTGCAGCTTGCACATTTTTTTTTGTCTCTGGTAGTCCTGTGCGTTATGCACAAATTTTTGTTGGTTTCTTATGCCAGTAAGAAAGCAACCTAAGATAATACAAATAAGCTTCAAT
Organism: Maratus speciosus; assembly: GCA_963932465.1. Taxonomy (NCBI): domain Eukaryota; kingdom Metazoa; phylum Arthropoda; class Arachnida; order Araneae; family Salticidae; genus Maratus; species Maratus speciosus. The sequence goes on along the minus strand of OZ010787.1, from coordinate 270,649,674 downwards.
TTTATGAAAAAATCCATCTTTCCTTAAAGTAACAATTTTTTTTTACTGGTGTGTTTTTGTCCTTTGTTTTTATTTGCTTGCATTTTTTTAATATTATGATCTCATGTAAGATCAAATTTTTGAGAAGTCGTAAATACAGTAAATGCTTCTCTATATGAATAGATACATGACTAAAATGCTGGTACCAGCGCCACAAACACAATGCCACTAAAAAGAATTAAATATAGGATCCTATGTCATCAACTAATGTGGCACTTTTATTTTGTGGAATATTTAATTAAAAAAAGATTATTTTGAATATTATGAGCGCTCAGTCATGGACATAACAGAATTCTTGTGAATTGTTTTGAAAGCAGGCAAATATTTTTTTTCTCTACTTACTTATAGTTGTATAAAATATTTTACAGGAGCTAACGGGTAATAGTTTCACAGACAAGTTAAAATAGGTTTCTTGTTATATATCAACTTAAATTGTTAATTTTACTTATTTTGTCATGGTACATATTCTGTAAGTGCGAAGGTGGACAAAGGATTTTAAGTAGATATAAAGCTGCAACGTACACGTTTCAGCTTTCTTCTGTTGTCGGGGTGAGTTATGTGACAGCGTTTCTGTCCCATAGCTATCATTTTTATTCAAAATTAATTTAAAACATAACTTTCTTACTTTTAGATCATATTATCCTCCCCCGCCTCTTTCCTATACTGAAATATGTGATTAAATTCATTTCTCAAAACCATCCAGATTTTTATTAATGTGTTTTCTTTCTTCTTTCTAAAAACACCTTTATTTCAGGCCGCTCAAAGATTCATTTCCTTTTTTTCCCTTTTTTCCTTATCTGTCCTTTACCGCTCCCAGTGCAATGAAATAAATAAAAATTATAAGGCGCGGCCGCTAGTAACAATATCTCTTCATTCAATTAGATCGGATTTTGCCCACCGCACTGAAAAGATACCTTATCACTGCTAATATGGAACCGCTGAAAATCTTTTAACAACGAATGTGAAAGGAATGTATTTTATGCGATTCCCTGCATATTTCCTTGCCATCTGTCTGCAGTATGTAATTTTAAGTAACACTTGTTTAAGCGAATGCCAGTCTGTAATATAAACACCTCCCAGATGTTTTTGCCGTCTCTCTCATCGAAATGAGATGCGGTTTTTAAAATCACGTTTCATGGATGTTAAATCTATTTGTCAGTTGGTTTACCAGATGCCTTTCTTGGCATTTCGCGATTGTATGTTGCGGGCATTTTTTAACGTAATCATTTCGGTTAGATAATGATTCCCAGGATTTGTGCACTGGCAACCATTTCCATCACGCGTTTCATGGTTCTCATCGGGGTTGCTGGATTTTTTGGGATAATCATTTGGCTCGCGAATAAAACCTTTGTCCACAGATCGTTCAGGGTGCTAATGTTTGAATTTGGCGATGTGTAGTGACTAGTGTTATATGATTCTTATGAAATCACGGGCACTCAACTTTTTTATCTCGACCAAAAAGGATGTAAGACCTTCATGGTCTGTGGATCACGCCCAGGCGTACCTTGTAAATATGGACTCTCTCTCTCACTCTTAATTAATTATGAGTATGATCTCTTTTGTAACTTTAAATTTAAAAATGTTAAATAAATTTTCATAGTTCCGGTAATGTGGTTGGAGTTTTTGCATTTAAGTAAACGAACCCCACTGAATCCTCTTCACAATCATACACATACATGTATGTAAGTTTAGATTTTGGTGGTACAGTAATTTTCTTAAATACAAATAAAAAACGAGCTGCAAATAATATTTGTTAGTTTTGTTATTTGTGTTACTGACAAACGAAATTAATTATTTACAGTTTTTAGTAATCCTGTAATTATTTATACTATGTCTTCTAGGGCATTTTTTTAATGGTGCCGCACCATGCCCCTTTTGGAATTGGCAAAATGCACCGTGCCTTAACAAAAATAGTTGAAATTCACCTGTAGATGTAGCCAGAGATTTCTTGTAAAAAAACTTCGCCATTCAACAATATTTCTAAATTCATGTGACCAAGATCTTGCAAAAATATAGAACTTTATTTCTTTAGAAAATACAGGATATTATTAAAATATGTTATTTAATTGTATTTTTCAATTTGTTATTCATAAAATTATTAAAAATTAAGGACACTTTATTTATCATACTAAAAATTATTCTTTTTTTTCCCCTATATCATTACTAAACAAATTACTAATATATTTCCTCATGAAATAGTACCCCCTTTTTTGGAACTAGCATTCTGTCCCTTTTTCTTTTTAAAATGAATACTACATTATTATAATTTTAATAACTATGTATAATATGTTCTAATTATAGAGTTAATTCTTTAATAATTATTAATTTGAAGTAGTGTTAACTATTTAACATAAAATGAAGTTAATAATTTTAATAAATGTTAAATATCACTAGTATTTATAAAGTTTTACATAATTATTACAATATTAATGTACATAACATTATTGTATGATGAAATACCCAATGAAACTACTAATTTGCAGTTTTTATAATTTCTATAATTACTAACTAATAATTATATTTTATTAATTAAAGTGTAAAAACATAGATTATGTTAGCAATTAGTGGTTTAATTGTTTAGAAATCTAAAACTCTTGGTAGCTATTCAGTATTTGAACGCTGGGGGAAAAAAAAATCATAAAAATCCGATTTAAATAAGAAAAATCTGATTTAAATAAAAAAAATCCGATTTTTTTTATTTAAAAAAAAATCATGATTTTTTTACACCCTACTCCTGATTTGAGTTATTCTGTTTGTGGAAAAATCTTTTCGAAGAAAGCAAATTTAAACAGACATATGATAACCCATGAAAATGCTAACAGCTTTAATTGTACTTATTGCACAAAAACTTTTAACCGTCTAGAAAATTTATACAGACAAGGGAGATTCTCAAAAGGTGGGATCATTAAACGTTAACTATATGTAATTTTTAAAATTTTCAAATTTAAGGCCAAATTTTTTTAATAGTATAGTATTTTGTCTATAAATATAATAGTATATAAATATTTTATAATAGTATGTCTACAAAATTATACGCAAACAGCAACTATTCTGGAAAATTAATGATTAAAGCATTTAATTAGCAGTTTCGTACGTTACAAATTTTGCACACTCTTTCGCACGTTCGTTACAGATTTTGGACGTTGCTCTTAGTATTTAAAAAATTATTAAGACTAAGAATGTAGTAAATGTGTCTGTATACACATATATATATGTATAATTAACTTTTTGTTATCCAGTAATAATAATAATAAAATCAAAGACTTTGTTACGTACGTTACTTTCGGACATAACAAAATACAGAAAAATTCTTTATAGAAAAGTCCTTCTATCCCCAAAAAAGCGATTAATCAGCCTGCCATCGCTTAACGAAATTATCAAAAAATCATCCGTTTCCTTTATGCATTCGTTGTTTACCATTAGAACCACTTGGAAAAAAGTTAAAACTCTTTTTCTTGGTGGTACATTGGAGCAGTTAACGTTATGAATGTCCGAAATTGGCCACTTTAGCATAAAATAATAAAATTTTAAGATATTTATACAAAGCTTTTACAATAAATTATGTCATTTTCTGTCTCTGAATAGAAGTAAAAACTCAGTGTAAAAAAAAAAAATAATAATAATAAAGTCAATGATTAATTAAAGTTATGTTTGAAAGGCTTAAAGTTATGACTTGTGTCCTGTGCCCACCTTTTCAGAATCGCCCACATATGATAACGCATAATCAAGCTCAACAATATACTTGCACTCTGTGTAATAAAACCTTCACCAGACAAGATAATTTAGAGGCTCATTTTCTAAGATACAGTCAAGCTAAATACAGTTGCCCTAATTGCCCTGAAAAATTTTGGTCAATACATAATTTATAACACCATTTAAAAACTCAGCAATGTATTAGTAACAACAGTGCATCGTTTATCAGTGCTAAGAGAAAAAGAACCTCAGAACCTCTTCTAGGAACCTCTCCTAGAAGACGAAGACCCCAGATTCAATCATTGAATACATTTTTAACTATCCAGATTGATCCTGCTGAAGGAAAACAATATGATTTGCATATTTTCTTCGATTCTATCAGAGAAGAAATTTATGAAAAAATTGAGCACGAAGTAGAAGAAAAGGGCGCTATCAAGTGGCATATGATTCTCAACTTAACATTAGAAAGAATTTCAGTGAATAAAGATGAAGGAATCGTTCAACCGTTTTTTCACACTGACACCTATATACAACTAACTAATGATAAGATTTTCAATCAAATTAATGAAGGGTTCAGTAAAACAATCAAGTCTTTTGAGAAGTTCTTAGAACGTGGATCCGATTGGAATTTAAAACAGATTAATTTCTTACACTCTAAAAAAAAGTGTAAATTTACACATAAAAACAAGTATATCGATGATACAAAAACGATTTGTCTATATGTGTAAAGTGGTGTGTAAATTGTCAAAAGGCACGCCTAATGTGTATCTTATCACTCTTGAAATACACACTTTCATGTGTATATTGCCCAAGTATACACATATTTCTGTGTAATAGTGTAACACATATATCTGTGTAATATTCTGTGATTACAGATATTTTTGTGTATTATGCAAAATACACATTTTTTCGTGTAATATGCTACACACACATTTTTTAGTAATATGCAAAATAGCGATTTCCGTGTAATATTCTGTTCTTACATATATTTCTGCATAATATGCAAAACACAGATTTATATAATATTCAAAATGTATAAAATTTTGTGTAATATTCAAAATAGACATGTTTTTGGCTTCATAGATTTATGTTTATACTTTAGTATGTGTGAATTGTGAACGAAATGTTTTTTATGATCGGAAAAAAATATAAAGAACAAACTCATATGCTTGGTGTGTTTTTTTTCTTTATAGTATGTTTTAAGACCACAAGCAGTGTACTCCAATGTATTTAGGTAATTTATACACCACATATAGACAAACGGTTTTCCTATCGTCGATATACCTGATTTTTACGTAAAACAGGATCATTTAAAATCATAATTACTACAAGTCATCTTTCTGTTTGATTTGGTTTAGCCCTAAAATCGTATAGTCATAATTTATACATAGAACCTGTATAATCTGAATAAATATCCACTTACAGTGTGGAGAATGTTTTCAAATTAAAGTTTAAAAAAAAACAATTTCCTTCATGCAACCTTACAACTATAACCTCTCTTGTTGTTTTAATTATTTTAAAACACATTTTCTTTAAAAATTTTATACATTCCTCCCATCCCCCTCACACTGAAAATTACCTAGCTTTAACTGCATTTATAACTGTCACAAACTATAATTAGGAATAGAAATTTTTTCAATCTTAACTAAAATTAAATCCTGATTTCTATAAAATCCCAATTTTTTAAAAACATGTCTCCAGAAAACCGTAGTTTCCTAAAATTTGAAAAATTTATTTGAAATTAAATACTGATTTTTTTTCTTTAAACACGCACAAAGAAAACTGTAACAAATTTCGATTATTAGAAATCATCTTTTCTTCTATTCCATAAGTAAATTCCATAATAAATGTTAATAAGTAAATTCCTAACTTTAACTGCATTTATAACTAGCACAAAATATTAATTAGGAATAGAAATTTTTTCAAATGTATTCAGAAATTTTCCTGCATTTTATAGAAATGCTTCAGTAACTCAGACTAAATTATTTTAATTTATTTATATATGTTTGATGCTAAAATAAATATTACTTAATCTGAAATAATTCTAGCAAGACAATTCAATTAAAAATCTTTTGTCTGCAGCATACCTAATTTAATCTTTTTCAGAGAACGGAAAGAAATATGCAAGCTGCTTATATGAAGTATCGTAATATGAAGTATTTTGTGACAGGTGGGGTAACTTTGCGACACCTGGTCTAGTTTTCCTATTTCGAATTTCTATAGCAGACGTTACTGTCGGCTAAGCAACCCCTTCCGCCCGCTATGGTAGGAAAGTAAACAGTGTCGCAATCTCCTAGTACGGTGTGCCGCATCATCTAACGACCGTTTCCCGAAGTTCTAACACAAAATACGCAAACTAGACCAGGTGTCACAAAGTTACCCCACCTGTCACAAATTAACCCCATCTTAGGGTATTTATTATATTTGGATACATAACCGCAGCAAGGATGGTGCGGACGGTACCACTGCATTAGCCCCCCCCCCCCCCCCCCAATTAAAATAGGCTCATGCAGGCTTCATCAGTGCCATCTATTATCTTTAATGATGCGTCAATCATCAATGTAAAAGTTAACGAAGTTTTCGCTCCAATACCCAAATAGTGTTGCTGCGGCTCTGCTTAGTTATTATAGCTTGAAATTGAATTATTTCTAAAGCCCCTTAAAAAATTTAATTTTAATAAAATAGGCTCCTTCACAAAATTACTTTTAATAAAACAGGCCCCTTCACAAAACTTCTCTTAATAAAAATAGGCCCCTTCCCAAAATTCCTCCTTATAAAATAGTACCCATGACAAAATTCGATTTCATAAAAGCATACTCTTCATTAATTATTTTTTATTTTGTTAGATTTTAAAATGTCCATTTTGTTAATAAAACAAGTTTTTCAGAAAGCAAAACTTTAGCAGAAATTAATTAATATTTGGTTCGAATTTGAGTTACTGGATTTCATCTTTCGTTATTTTTTACAAAAAAAAAAAAAAAAAAAAAAAAAAAAAAAATCACAAAAATAAATTTTACTTTTCACAAAATAGGTCCCAAGAAAAAAACTCTGCATCGACCCAAAAATACCGCATGTTACTATTTTTTTGTATCGCACTACTCGCTACATTATATGTTTTTCAAAAAACAGCATGCTACATACACTACGAACTAAGAGAAATTGCAACTAGAGAAGTTTTGTCACTTATATCATACTACTTTTTACCATTGGGCATACCGTACCGTTTAAAAATAATACAAAACCGAAAATAATGCAGAATTGCTATCATAAAAAAAGAATTCAGAAAGCAATAAAGACCAAGGTTATTGATACATCATACAGAATAGATGTGCCAGTAATGGACACACTTAAGGAATTTCTTTAAGAATAAATTTTTATTAAAAGTTATAATTATTATATTCTAGTTTTTTCAATATTATAATAATCTATCAACAATATTTAATCATTCATCTCTTAGTCACATTTCCCAATGTGAACCTAAATTTAATTGCAAATAATAGAAATAACTCAGACACTCATTGTCCCAGTAATGGCCACTCTCTGTTCCAGAAATGGACACCTTACAAAAGAATAGATATAACTGTTTTTATGATTTTATTTTGAACAAGAAATTAATGAAAGTATATTAAGGAAACAAAATAGATTTTCAAAGATTATTTTCAAATAAATTTAACAATTAAGATCTCAATAGAAAAATAAATCTAAGTTAAACACCCAACATGCAACATTTCGCCATATTTAAGGGGGTCTGGTTCTAAAAATTCTAAAAAAAAAAAGCATTTTTTTTATTGGCTTAAAAAAAATACTGAGTTTTTAGCGTTAAATACCACAAACCGCATGCTTATCTTTATTAGATCCAGAGATATAACACTTTTTGCCTTGAGAAGCGATGCATCAGCTGCCCGCTGACGAGAACTTAGCTCCATTTATATCAGAATGATTTATTTCACGATTTGTCAACTTTAAAAGAATATATCTAAAGTTCCTTGCAAAACATATGCATGAAAATTTTAACAGAGATTTTATGATATATTTACAACAAATTATCTTCAGGATTATTAATTTTGAGTGATAATTGTGAAAATATGCTAACTAATGCAAAACTCACTCATAAAAAAACTTCATTTTTTTAATTCATTTTTTTTTAATTAAATTCCTAATCAATATTTTAAGAAATACTGAAGACAAATTAAAATGACACATTTTCTGTACACAAAAGTGTAAAAATTTTGTAAATCGAGTAAGTACTTCCAGAGATATATCAAAAATTAAATATGTTTAAAATTTTAAAATTTAAATAAAAAAATATTTAAAAATTTTCAGATTTTTTTTACATGCAATATTCTTATTATAATAAAAGGTAGTTCAGAAAAAAATTTCATAACAAAATCTCTATAAATAAAAAAAAATAGAATTTTGAGCCCCGGAACCCCCCCCCCCCCCCCCCCCCCCCCCTTAAAAAGATATTTTCCATAAGAAAATATTGGTACCAAAGAATTTCCTGGTCCTGAAATCTCAGGACAAGTACAACACCTGCTAAATTTTTAATTGTTTATTTTTTATAAACAAAAAAACTTTGAAGGACGTCCATTACTGGAACATATACCCTATATATTCACAGAGAAAAAGCACCTAGTTTTATAAAACTATGAATCATATCTTATTAATTTTAAATAATAACAACAATATTAATACTTAACACCATTTTTTTTCATTAGATCCAAATATTTACATACCTTTGTAATGGTTATCCATTTTTTTCCCGCCGATAAACGGCAAAGAATGTAATAATCCAATTAAGAATATAATGAGACAAGGGCGATTAGCACTACACTACTATAAAAGTACTTCATCATGGTTATTTAGCTAACTTTTATTATTATTACCTAAATGTATAATTTTTTTAGAATTTCGGCTGATAAAGCAGATCTAGCATTTGTCTACCTTTATTTCCTAAACATGGCTGCCTGCTTTTGTGATAAGCAAGTGTTTTTTAGGGTTCCGTACTTAACAAGTAAAAACGGAACCATTATAAGATCACTCCTGTATCTGTCCGTCCGTCTGTCTGTCACAGCCATTTTACTCGTAAACTATGGAACGGGGAAAGTTCAAATTCGGGGAAGTAATAAAGACCATTGACTCACATATTTTCAGATTAATAAACATTCATAAATATATTTAGTAAAAAAGTAGGGGGCTAATTATGCTACTTGAAAAAAAAATCTATTCTTTGTATATCATGTGGGATATCCTGTGAAAGCTTTTGTAACGCTGAACTCAAAAATTCATTCCTTTTAATTTTAGGTATTATATTTTCAAAGATATTGTTGAAAATGTAGCGCAAAAATATGTCCTCCCCCCATCTAATTCCGAATCTAGTGAAACTAAAATTATCAAAAAAATTAGAGGTAGTAGACGTTAATATAAACCTTGCCGGAAAATTATAGCGATTACCCTAGGTCACGTGGTTTTTGAGTAATTAGCATTTTTCTGTTATACACAAATTTCGATTTACGGGCATTCAGAAAAATTGTTGAGCATCGCTGAATATACCTATCGTTGCAGAAGAATATAAGCATTGTTGATAATGATTTTCGAAAAAAATCATCGGTAATTAGCCGAGATATTAACCCTTAAAGGTGCGGTCAGTTTGGACATACACAAGGACAGGGGTGGCGTACTCTATGCCTAGTTAATAACTTTTAATGATATTATATGTGTAATGCAATGTCCAGTAACAGTATAAAAGCAATAAACGCCAAATTGTTAAAAACATACTAATTTAAGGGGTCTCGGGACTCTAAAAAGTGAAAAAAAATGAAAAAAAGACCATTTTCAACATTTAATGTCTTAAAATGTATATGATTTTAAAGCACAATTTTAATTGGGATGAAAGATATAAGTATGTTCTTTCGTTTCATGCATTTAAAAAATTGCAAGATACAGAATTAGTATTTATAGGGGGCTCGAAACTGTTAGACATTTGTCGAACGAAAAATTGGCATAACAGTTTACGCGCAGGATTACAAAATAAATATTGCAACTAGAATGAAAATTTTTGTGCTTACTTATACTTCAGATTGTAATAATTTCCTTAAACTTAAATAAATTCGTATTTAAAGCATTTTAGGTAGCTTTCATTACAAAAAGTCCTTCCGGCCAGTGCCGGGAGGATGAGGTTGCTTTCATATTCCTTATTTTAAAAAAGCCAACTTATATCATTCAAGCACACGAAGCTCAATTTAGTGGAAACCGAATATAGGAGAATCAATACTAATTTTTATCAATATAATAAATGAGAATTTCGCGAAATTAGTCAGCTTTATCCAAGCTGCTTTTCTTTAAAGTAACTTATATTTGGCTGCCAAATTCGGCGATTTATTAAAGTGGCTGCCATTTTAAGACAACATGGTGGATGAGGCTAACCAGTGAACTTGGTCGAGACCTTAGTAATTGCTGTGCACATGCTCACTCACATCGGAATCGGTTGATATATACGAGTGCTGTCACATGCGAAAAGTCAGATTTTTCAAAATGTCACCCACAATAGAAATTGAAACTGCTATATCTGAGCCATTTTTTAAGGCAAAGACAAACAAAAAATGCTCCTGAATCCTTGTATAAAGGTCAAATACTTAAGAAAGAAACCTTTTTCAATTTCTAATTTTTTTGCACCTCAATTTAAATATATATATATTTTTTAATTTAATGGCCGGCATTTTGAAACAAGATGGCTGATGAAACTGGCCAGCGAACATGGTCGAGGTATTGATGTATACTATCTACATGCCTTCTTACATCGAAATAGGCGAATACGTGTGTTATCGCGTGACAAATACAAGATCGTTTCAAAATGTTAGCCATGCTAGAAATTCAAAGTGCTATAATTCAACCATTTTTTAAAATATAAACAAAAGAACAAATTTTCAGAAACAAAAACTGCCCCGGAATCTTTGTATCAAGGCCAAACATATAAAAAAAAATCTTCTTCATTTTCCAATTTTTTAATACCTCATTTTAAATTTTAAATTAGTTTTTTTTTTTTAAATGGCAACCCTTTTGAAAAAAGATGGCCAATGAAGCTGGCCAACGAACTCGGTCGAGACATTGGTATGTACTATGTACAGACCGAATTACATCGAAATCGGTTCATAATTACGAGAGTTACAGTGTGACATAGGTCATATATATAATTTTGAACGGAGGGTGGTTTCGGGGTCTGGGGGTCATGATCGATGAAAATATACCAAAATTTTTTGAAATCGCTTTCCTCCGAATGGCTGCAATAGGTAGCTTTTTGTAATGAAAGCTACCTAAAAGCTACCTATTGCAGCCGTTCGGAGGAAAGCGATTTCAAAAAATTTTGGTATATTTTCATCGATCATGACCCCCAGACCTCGAAACCACCCTCGTTCAAAATATATATATATATATATTATATATCTGACCTTTTGTCACACTGTAACTCTCGTATTTATGAACCGATTTGGATGTAATTCAGTGTGTACACTAGGGTGGGTCGAAAAAAACGGAAATATTTACAATCGAAATGTTATAGAGCGGAAAAGTTGCCTTTTGTAATACAGAAAAAATTTGTAAAATATTATACCGATCGGTTAATATCTTTTACCGCCGCAAGGGGGCCAAAATTTCAAAAAATCGCAAAAACATGCTTTTTTCAATATTTTTTTTTAAATTATCCAAACGTACGAATACAATTTCTAATAGGACGCAATAGCTACATGAAGATATAAGAAATGTCCCGGTAAATGTTCATTATGATAAAATAATATCTTTTACTGCCGCAAAGGGACCATATTTAAAAACAAATTGTAAAAATTTCAATTTTTAATTTTGTCTATATTTTTATAATTTCTATATGTCTAGAAGTAAATAAATGTACTTTATATCTATTAATATGTCATAAATTTCGTTAACTATGTGTCATAGACTGGAAAATAAAAAAGGTAATCATTCATTGTTCTTTAAGATCCTTTCATCTACTGCTGCTCATATCAGCAGTTCATATACCACAAATCACAAAAATGATATAAAACGAACAAAATCTTTTAGTATTTTATTAATTAAAATACAGAAATGTTTAACCGAAACCGATTAAATAAACTTAAAATGAAGAAGTATTTAAAGTAAATGAATTTATAATATGACCTGCTTTCAAATAAAGCCATTGTTCCTCGAGAGGCCGAAATTGATCGTATGTGATCCTCACTATGTCCTGGTCCACAAACTTTACCAGCACTTCAGTGACTAATTTCACGCATCTTTCTACTAATTGAGTGGGACAAGGAAAGTTATAATAGCTGGTATCTTTAATCGAACATTCTAAACTCCCCAGCGTTGTTAGATCGTCAGTCGATAGACAACCCGTAACAGGTAGTTTCGTTAGTTTACAGTTTTTCCTTTTGACTAAAGCCATACAATTTTAAGCTTCAAAGTTCAAATCTGAAATGACAAAATGACGGATGGCATTATTTGTGTCCACAGAACTTCGTGCTTTGGCAATTTTCAATTTTGGCAATAAGCTGATCAGGATGTACTATTGTACTCAATGAGTACATCCTGAAAGTGTACTGCATCAGTTGATTCACAATTAAAATGAATGTATCATGTTTTTCTTTTTTTTTTTCAGATTCTGTGGACTATAATTAGTAACCCTCGTTACTTACCATATCACCCACGAAAGATTATAGTTCCTGTAGTTTCACGAAATGCCTGTTTCGCAAATCATGAAAATAGCCTGATTGGAATGATAGCATATGAAGGATAGGACATCAGGACCCCAGCCATAAAGAAAATTGCCAAATCACGAAGTTCTGTGGACACGAATAGTGCGATCCGTCACTTCGTCATTCCAGACTTGAACTTTGAAGCTTAAAATTGTATGGATTTAGTCGAGTGGCAAAACTGTAAACTAACGAAATAGAGGGAATATCACATATGATCAATTTCGGCCTCTCGAGGAACAATGGATTTATTGGAAGCAAGTCATAGTATAAAATTCTATTACTTTAAATACTTCTTCATTTTAAGTTTATTTAATCCGTTTCGGTTAATCATCTCTGTATTGTAATTAATTAAATACTAAAATATTTTGTTCATTTTATATCATTTTTGTGATTTATGGTATATGAACTGCTGATATCAGTAAAACAGCAGTAGATGAAGCGATCGTTAAGAATAATGAACGATTGCCGTTTTTTCTCCAGTCTGTAACAAAGAGTTAACAAAATTTACGACATATTAATAGATATGAAGTAAATTGATTTACTTCTAGACATATTACAAAAATTATAAAAATTTAGAAAAAAATAAAAATTTGAAATTTTTTCAACTTTTTAATTTTTTCAACTTTTAAATTTTCTCAACTCAGTAAAAGATATTACTTTATCATAATGAATATTTACCGGGACATTTCTCATATCTTCATGTAGCTATTGCGTCCTATTAGAAATTGTATTCGTACGTTTGGATAATTAAAAAAAAAAAATACTGAAAAAAAACATGTTTTTTGCGATTTTTGGAAACTTTGCCCCCCTTGCGGCGTAAAAGATATTAACTGATCGGTGTAATATTTTACTAATTTATTCTTTATTACAAAAGGCAACTTTTCCACTCTATTACATTTCAATTATAAATATTTCGGTTTTTTCGACCCACCCTAGTGTACATAGATGTCTCGACCGAGTTCGTTGGCCAGCTTCATCCGCCATTTTGTTTCAAAATGGCGGCCATTTAAAATTTTTAAAAAAAATTAAAATTTGAATAGTGGTACCAAAAAATTGAAAATGGAAAAATATTTTTTTCTTATGTATTTCACCTTTATACAAAGATTCCGGAGCAGTTTTTGTTTCGTCTATATCTTAAAAAATGGCTGAGTTATGGCATTTTAGGTAGCTTTCATTACAAAAAGCTACCTATTGCAGCCGTTCGGAGGAAAGCGATTTCAAAAAATTTTGGTATATTTTCATCTATCATGACCCCCAGACCCCAAAACCACCCTCCGTTCAAAACTGATATATACATATATATATATATATATATATTTATATATCCATATATATATATATATATATATACAATATATATATATATATATATATATATATATATATCTGATCTTTGTCATACTGTAACTCTCGTATTTTTGAACCGATTTACATAAAATTTCGTGCGTACATAGTACATACCAATGTCTCTACCGAGTTCGTTGGCCAGCTTCATCCGCCATCTTGTTTCAAAATGGCGGCCATTTAAAAAAATTAAAAAATTAAAAATTTTAAATGAGGCACAAAAAAATTAGACATTGAAAAATTTTTTTTTTATGTGTTTGGGCTTGATACAAAGATTCTGGAACATTTTTTGTTTCGTCTATATCTTAAAAAATGACTGAATTATAGCACTTTGAATTTCTAGCATGGCTGATATTTTGAAACGATCTGATTTTTGTCACGCGATAATACACGTATTTATGAACCGATTTGGATGTGACATGGAATGTGCATAGTACATAGCAATGTCTCGACCGAGTTCGTTGGCCAGCCTCATCCGCCATCTTGTTTCAAAATGGCGGCCATTTAAAAATTTAAAAAAAAATTAAATTTAAAAGTGAAGTACAAAATAATTAGAAATTGATAAAGATTTTTTCCTTATGTGTTTGAGCTTGATAGAAAGATTCCGGAGCGTTTTTTGTTTCGTCTATGTCTTAAAAAATAGCTGAGTTATAGCACTTTGAATTTCTAGCATGGCTGACATTTTGAAACGATCTGATTTTTGTCACGCGATAATATGCGTTTTTATGAACCGATTTTGATGTGACAGGCATGTGCATAGTACATAGCAATGTCTCGACTGAGTTCGTTGGCCAGCTTCATACGCCATCTTGTTTCAAAATGTCGGCCATTTAAAATTTAAAAAAAAATTAAATTTAAAATGAAGTACAAAAAAATTATAAATCGAAAAAGATTTTTTTCTTATGTGTTTGAGCTTGATACGAAGATTCCGGAGCAACTTTTATTTCGTCTATATCTTAAAAAACGGTTGAGTTATAGTACTTTGAAATTCTAGTGTGGCTGACATTTTGAATCTATCTGATATTTGTCACGCGATAACACGCGTATTTATGAACGTATTTGGATATAACTTGGTGTGTACATAGTACATACCAATGTATCGACCGAGTACGTTGGTCAACATCATCCGCCCTTTTGTTCTCAAAATGGCGGCCATTATTTGTTTTCTATTTTAATTTAAAATGAGGTACAAAAAAATTAAAAATTGAAAAAGATTTTTTCTTATATATTTGACCTTTATACAAAGATTCTGGAGCATTTTTCGTTTCGTCTATATCTTAAAAAATGGCTGAGTTATAGCACTTTGAATTTCTAGCATGGCTGACATTTTGAAACAATCTAATTTTTGTCACTCGATAACACGCGTATTTATGAACCGATTAGGATGTGGCAAGGCATGTGCATAGTACACAGCCATCTCCCGGCCAAGTTCGTTTGCTAACTTCATCCGGCATCTTGTTTCAAAATGGCGGCCATTAAAAAAAAAATTAAAATGATGTACAACAAAATTAGAAGTTGAAAAAGATTTTTTCTTATGTGTTTCAGCTTGTTACAAAGATTCCGGACCATATTTTGTTTTGCCTTTATCTAAATAAAAGGCTGAGATATAGCAGTTTGAATATCGAATGTGTGTGACATTTTGAAAAATCTGATTTTTTGCCTGCAACAGCACTCGTATATATATCAACCGATTTAGATATGAGTAAGCATGTGCACAGGAATTACTAAGGTCTCGACCAAGTTCATTGGTGAGCTTTGTTGCACCCATTATGTTGTTTTAAAATGGCGGGCTATCACCGATAATTCGGGTTAATATAATTATTAATAGAATTCGGGATATCACCGATTTTGGCGACAAAATATAAATCTCTTTAATAAAACCAGCTTTGATAATGCTGACTAATTTGGCGAAATTCTCATTCATATTTAATATTGACAAAAATTTGTATTTAATCTTCTATAATCGGGTTCCACTAATTTCAGCTCCGTGTGTTTGAATAATAGCTGGCTTTCAAAAAATAAGGAATATGAAAGCTACCTCTTCATTCCGGCACTGACCGGAAGGACTTTTTACATTTTTAATGCAATGTTGCATTTTGCTAATACAAAATTTTGAAAATTTCAACAGTAAAATCACCCCCAAAAATATTTTTTTTGAACAATAAAAAGGAAATTTTAGGTTCAGTTTATACAGACTAACATGAAATATATGTTTTGAAAATTTCATGAAAAAATATTCAGATGTTTTTGAGGTATCCTGCGCGTTATGCCAAAAAAAAAAAAAAACGCCAATTGGAAAATAAACGCCGCTTCAGCTATTGAGCGGGTATAATTCTAAAAGTCAAAACTTCTGTTCTAATGGGAATTTCAAGGAAACAATTATATCAAAATATTCAGAAAAGATAGGAGTTTAACATCTAAAAAAATTAAAATTTCTTAAATTTTGAAGCTTTAAGAGTCCTGCGACCACTTAATCCTTTCCGGCACGGAGTAATTCTATTTATAAACTTATGAAATAATAAACTGACACCAGAATTTATAAGCGAATTTATTAGAAAATGCGAACTTGCTTATTTTCACGTACATGATAAAAGGAAAATTTTAATTAAATATTCTTGGTGCCGTTTGTCTGTTTTGGAATTAAAATTAGGCATCCGTTTTTTAAGGGCATCGCCCTCGAAAGATATAATTAGAATGAATCGCATAAATAGTGTGGGATACGCCATAGTTTGCATTGATTGTATCTCTCAATACGCCTCGAGTGACTTTAAAAGTGAATTAAACACCTATGTGGAAAAACGCGGCACTGACCATGGCGGCGTTGCAACTTTGAGACCTGAATTCGAAGCGCGCTTAGCACAATGCCAAATTTAAACTTTGAACAAAGGTTTTGTTTTAGCTACACTGTAGAAATAAATGTTATTACTACACTGAATTTAGTTTCATGAAATGCCAAATGAAGTTTAACTATGCACTGCTTTTATTGTCAGTACCGAATTAAGTTCATCATAAACAGATTAGGATAATATTAAAAAAAGAGTTATATGAATAGCTATATTTATTATTATTTAGGTTCCATATCTCTTTGAACTTTGATGGTATACCTATTTGCACTTTTCTAATATATACAGTTACACCCAACCCTACGTTGTATAGTTTTTTACAAAGTCTTAGTATTCTTTTAGCAACGGTTTTTTTTGTTTGTTTTTTTTGTAATACAATTACAAATTCATATATTTATTCTACGAAACCCTCTGTACGCGAGTAATGCTCGCACTTGACCGTTTATTTTTCATTGTTCGCCAGTTTAGTTGCGGCCAGAGCAGACGATTTTTCTACATTTACTCACTTATGTGAGTTTATCAACCGATAACAACTGACAGATTTAATGTCATAAACTAAATACACATTAAAACAGATAATATTTTGTACAAAAGGTGTAATTTTTATGACAAGTGTGTGATTTTAAAAATTTACACACTTATCTGTGTATATATAATTATGTGGAAATTACAATAACACATCAATTTGTGTAAATTTAGGCATTTTTTACATTTATACATTTATTTGTGTTTTTCAAGTGATAACAAATTACACACTTAGTTTCAGAGGATAAATACACATAAAAACAGGCAAATCTTTGAAATAAATGTGTAAATTTTATGACAAGTGTGTAATCTTAGAAAATTACTCATATTACTTACTTACTTACTTACACAATGGTGCTACAATCCATGTACGATTTTGACCTCCCTCAATATACTTCTCCAGATCTTCCTATCTCTGGCCTTTACTTTATAATTTATAATTTGGTTTTCTGCAAGATCTTTCTCTATCTCTCTTATCCAACTCTTCCTACGTCTACCAATACTTCTTTTCCCAATTAAATTACCACTATAAATCTTCTTTGTGCTTCGCTCATCCCTCATTCTAATTAGATGGCCTAACCATTGCATTCTTCTTATTTTTATAGTATTTATTATATCTTTTTCATTATATAACTGTTCTAACTCCATATTTGTCCTTATACGCCATGTATTGTCTTCTTTAATAGGTCCAAAAATTTGACTTAAGATCTTCCTTTCCCAAGTGATAAGTAGCTTTTCATCTTTTTGTGTAGTGGTCCAGGTCTCACTACCATAAATTACTATTGGTTTTATAACAGTTTTATAAATTTTAAGTTTGGATGTTCGAGATATTAGAGATGATTTTAGAATGTTTCGAAGAGAAAAATAGCATCTATTTCCTGCTGCAAGTCGGGTTTTAATCTCTGCATCTACCATATTATCACAGGTGATCGTAGATCCTAAATATTTAAATTCTGTTACTTCATTAAATATTAATTCATCATTTATTGTTAACGCTGCTGTTGCCTGTGAGTTCCTTCGGTCCATTTTCATGTTTTTTGTTTTTTCTTTATTAACCAAGAGGTCTAGTTTTCTTCCTTCAGTGTCTAATTTATTGTATGTTTCAATCAAGACTTTCTTATTCCTATATTTATATCAACATCATCTGCAAATGCAAGGATTTGGAGGGAGCGATTCATAATAGTACCACCTCTGTTGTTTTAAATGCTTCTAATTATTTTCTCCAGGCATAAATTAAAAAGAATTGTCGATAGAACATCACCTTGCTTTAGACATGAATTCACTGCAAATTCTCTTGAAAGTCTTCCCTGTACCTTAACTTTAGCTTTTGTATTTTCCAGTGTTAATTTTATAAGCTTAACCATTTTATCGGGTATTTTAAATTCCTTTAATATTTCAAATAACTTATTTCTGCTTATACTGTCATAGGCCTGTTTAAAATCAACAAACAATTGGTGCAAATTAATATCTTGTTCATAGAATTTTTCAAGGATGTTCCTGATACTAAAGATTTGATCCATTGTTAATCTTCCTTTCCTAAAACCACACTGATAATCACCTATCACCACTTCAGCATACGATTCTAATCGCTTTGCAATTATCTTTGGCAACACTTTATATGTAACATTTAATAAGGCTATGCCTCTATAATTCTGGCAATAAGATATTTCCCTTTTCATGAATTGGGATAGTAATAGTACCATTCCATTCATTTGGTATATATTCATTCTGCGAAATCTCTACTATTAGATCATGTAACATTTGTACCAACTTCTCTCCACCATATTTCAAAAGCCCAGCACTTATCAAATCTTCACCAGATGCTCTTCCATTTCTTAATTTTGCAATAGCATCCCATACTTCTTCCACAGTTGGTGGTTCACAGTTTTCTTCATTCATGTCATAATCATTATGATTAGATTGTATTTCTCTTTCGCCATTTGACTGTCTGTTTAACAATTCTTCAAAATATTCTGCCCATCTATCTGTCACATTTGCGTGCCCTCCAATAAGTTTATCATTTCTGTCTTTACAAAAAAGGGTGCGTGGTTGATAGCCCTTTTTGATTCCTTTAAGCTTTGAATACATTTGGCTTATATCACCTAATACTGATACTTAGAAAGACCCCCACGGAGGGCACACCCCCCGAGCCTATATCCCTCGTGTAGATAATTGGCCGTCAAAAATCAACCCAACCCAACCCAACCTAATACTGATAGGTCTTCAATTTCTTGAATTTTAATCTGCTTCAAAGCTCGTTTTTTCATACGTAACAACTTTTGAGTATTTCTTCTAATTGTTTTAAAGTGATTTTCACTCTGTCTTGTTCTAAGTTTCAGCATTTTTTCTCTTGATTTATTCTTTTTCTTAATCAGTTGCCAACACTCATCATCAAACCATTCATTAATTTCCCTCCATTCTTCCTTTCCAACTACTTCCTCAGCAGTTTTTAATATGATATTTTTGCATTTAGCCCATTTACTATTGATTATATCTTCCTCATTAAATTCAGCATATTCACTAGCAATTCTTTCTGTTAATTTACTTTGATAAACCTTTCTTCTCTGCATGTTTAGTAAATCTTTTGTTTTAAATTTTACTTGTTTAGTTCCTTTTGCATCTCGAAATCTTGTAACTCTTTGTCTGTATTTCATAATAATAAGGAAATGATCAGTATCTAAATCCGCACCTCTGTAACTTCGTACATCCATGACATCACTAGCATGTCTTCTGTCGATCATAATGTGGTCAATTTGGTTTTTTGTCTTTCCATCAGGGGAAATCCAAGTTTCTTTATGTATGTTCTTATGCTCAAAACATGTGATACTTATGATTAAGTTGTTAGAAGCAGCGAAGTCCACAGCTCTTATTCCATTTTCATTACTCAAATCATGTAAACTAGATTTTCCAGTTGTTGGTACAACAGTGTATTCTTTTCCAATTTTAGCATTAAAATCACCTATTACCATTTTAACATCATGTCTTGGTATCTAATCAAATTCAATCTGTAGTGTTTCATAAAAAGTATCTTTTAGTTCGTCCTCGGTATCTTCCGTTGGTGCATGGACACATACTATTGAGATGTTAAAAAACTTTTCTCTCAATCTCAAGATACATATTCTTTTATTTACATTGTGAAAATCAATAATATTTTCTCTAAGGCATTTTCTGATCATAAATCCAGTACCATGCGTGTTTCTTCTTGTGCTTGCACTATTAAAAATTGTAAAATCACCAATATCTCTTATCCCACTCTCCTTCCATCTTACTTCTTGTATGGCCAATATGTCCAGTCTATAACTATCCGTCTGACTCTGTAGTTGCTTCACTGCACCAGTTCTGTATAAACTTAAAACATTCCAAGTTCCAATTCTAAAATTCATAAGCCGTTTTCCAGTTCCAGTCCGTTTTACCATGAGATCAGTCCATCTAACATCTGTATTTAAGGGCTTCGCAACAAGGTTTTTTTTTTTTTTTTTTTTCAGGGAAAGGTTGTCAGCCTTTCGCCCAACCCCTTTTAGTCGCCTCTTACGACATGCACGTGTTACATTGGGACTATTCTTTAATGCCGGTCACCACACGGCATAAATTACTCATATATATGTGTAAAATTCCCTATTTTACACATTTATTTTTTAGAGTGTAGAACTGAAGTTTGCTAAATACAATCCTCTAAAAGGAAGCAATTTCATCCCTCTTCCTAAAAAACTAAAAGCTAAAAATGCGATCCTTAATATAAAAAAATTTTGTGGATCAGATATGTTTGCGCCCCACCAGTCCCCGAGAGGTTCTGCTCTCGAAGCTGGTAGATGGGAAGTGCTGGGTTCGAACCCAATCGCGCCCGTCGGCCTAATCGTTCGGAGTTTTCGTGGTTTTCTTCGAACCTTGGATTTCCAAGCGTTAATACGGGTTAGGTTCTCTTAAAAAGACCCCACGAAGGGCACCCCCTCCCCCTTAGGGCCTATATCCCTCGTGTAGATAATTGGCCGTCATAAACACAACCAACCAGATATGTTTGCTTTGGTGTATTTTAGTACACCAATTAAATATCAGTTGGGAAGATTCTCCAGATGATATTTCTCATTATGAAGCCTTCGAAGATGAATTCAATTTTGATAATTTTGCCTTTCCAGTTTTTTTTTCAAAAAATAAAACAAGTAGAAGAACAAAACAATTTAAGGATTAATGTGCTGGGATATCAATAAGACCATCACACCCTGTTACATATATCTAAAAGGGACGATCCTGACGTAATTGATTTATTATTAATTGCTCATGAAGAAAACGAGCACTATACTAGATTAATTTTAACACAATTATTCTAATTGGTAAACAAATCATATTAGATGTAAATTTCCAATCGGGCGAAAAATGTCCGGACCAGGATTCGAACCCGGGACCTCCTGGCGACTTCAGCCAGGAGGTCCCGGGTTCGAATCCTGGTCCGGACACTTTTCGCCCAGTTGAAATTTACATCTAATATGATTTGTTTACCAATTAGAATAATTGTGCTAAAATTAATCTAGTGCAGTTTCGTATCCAGCGATTTCTGGAGTTCCATTACCTGAGATTTATTCTGTTGAGCTGAACCAGGTTTCAGACCAGATTCTGTAATCATCATGGTTAGCTGGGTGAAAAAGTTCGTCCAGAATCGTCCGGGATAGCTCAGATGGCAGAGCACTGGCGGCTTCAGCCAGGAGGTCCCGGGTTCGAATCCTGGTCCGGACATTTTTCGCCCAGCACTATAGTTTGATAAAGGACTGTTCTAAGTTATTAGGGGATCGAACGAAACATAACGGGCAACAGCACTACTGTTTCCGGTGTTTCCACAGCTTTTCAACTTCAAATTTATTACAAGACCATTCAAAATTCTGGAAAAAGCATGCTGCTCTAATTATTCAAATGCCAGATGAAACTAACAATATCTTTGAATTTACTAAAACTCACATGCAGCATCCTATAGCATATACAACAGACCGGGAGCCGGCGGCACAGACAATCACCTCATCGAGTTCACAGATGAAATTCTAGGATTAGTTAAATCTTGATTCGCATATTAAAACACAATCGGTCTGCCAAGTCATATCTTGGTGTAAAACACCTGAAAACCCAATTTTAGCGGCTGACTCGTAGGTTTCCCGTTGTGTGTCCCATTTATTTGTTGACGATAATTAATCGTTTGCGAAATGAAAAAAATTTATTTATTTTAAAAGCATTTTTTTTAAATAAATAAATTTATTCATTGATTGTATTTTCTACACCGTAAAATATATATAAAGATGGGTGACAAAATAATACGAACACCCATGAAAAAGGCATGGTCCATTTCAAAGAAGTAGAACGCGCATGTCACTTTGCACTCAATTCTGCCACATAGTGGTTATAAAAGGTAAGGTATCAGTCATTCAACATCAGTCACAGGTGTTGCATGAGCTTACCATACGCTCTGGAAAACTCAGTAATGACTGACCTGTCAGAATTCGAAAAAGGAATGATTGTTGTAATTTCGCGCGCTGGTTGCTCCGTGATGGAAAGAGCCAATTATTTGGGGCTAGCAAGGAGTACTGTGTCAATCTTTACGATAGCGTACACGAAATTCGGTAAAGTGTCGTCTGCGAAGTACAACAGTGAACGGAAAAGAAAGCTTTCTGAGAGGTATAAAAGAGAACTGACCCCCCATAGCGGTCCAAAATCGCAGGCAATCTTTATCCCAGATAACATCAAAGATAGATAGTCATCTACAGAATCTCATTTCAGTAAAAACTATCCAAAGGAAACTTCATGCTTCGAACAATTATGGAAGAGTTGCAATTTGTAATCCATTGGTGTCATAGATGTTCGTATTATTTTGCCACCCATCTGTATATATATAGATTTTATGGTACAATAATGGTAGCTGGAGTGGCAGTTTATAACAGTAAAATAAGCAGTAAAATGTCGTCTTATAAATGAATTAAATCATATATTACTGCTTAACGGTATATTATTCTTATTTTACAGTTTATTATCGTTAATTTTACAGTCATAAATTGGCACCCAGCTTATTTATATTATTATATAAATAAAACAGTATTATAGGGTGAAATCAATATTTTTTTTTTTTTTTTTTTTTTTTTTTTTTTTTTTTTAGTGTAGTTACTTTTTTGGTATTGCTAATATTTTGCATTGACACAAAATGTTTTCTAAACGAATTTCAGCTATTATATATTATATGAATGCAATATGGTCCTCGGCTATTGGACAACAAAATGGGTTTAAACTCATTAAATTATATACCTACTAAATTTATCACTGGAGGTAAAAGATCTTAAATCTATAAAAAAATAAATGCATTAGTTCCAACTTTCAAAATATTATTCTCCATTTTTTTTCATTTTTATAATTGAAAGGGCTTTATTAGATTATTATGAATAATTTTTTTAATTTGAAAGACTGAAATTTAATTAAAAATTGACATATTATTAGACAATTACTGATTTGAAAACCTTAATAAACCAATATTCTAAAACGGATAATCAGATTTGCTGTAGTATATAATAAGATTGAATATTAGACATAGTGAGAATTTTAAAGAAAAATTAAAACGCATGGAGCACTTTAAAGATGTATAGACTACGAAAAATTTGTTTTGAGAAACGTGCATTTGCAATGCATTTTGATACGTTATTTCAGCAATTATATTTAAAAAGTATGCAAACATACTTTCTGCCATCTGCATGGCACTATATTGATACACTTTAATTTTTAACAAGTGTTAGTACAAAAGCAAAAATTTGTTTTTTTTTTCGTTGATTTTTGTTTATTTCAAAGTCCTCCTTAAGGATATTTAAACTAATGCGAGCCTTCCAGAATATTTTAATTCGACAGACTGATTTAGATTTTAAAATATTCTATAATATAAGCATATTAAAAAAAATACACATTGCTCTTAATGAAATAATGATGTGAATATTATACCCAAATATGTTTTCTCCGATGACCTTCAATATAATGCATCTTAAGAGATAAAATTATGTAAAGTTATTTTAAAAGTATTCGCTTCAATAAATCTGTTAAAATGACGAATTTCAGAACAAATAGCTATGCAATGAATGCCCATAAATTTGTTCTTAAAATTAACGTTAAGTGTTGACATTAATGGATATCGATATTTTAAATGTCATCAAAATATTTATAAACATTTGCGTCTTTCTCATATTTTGAAAACTCATATGCATAGTTTATGTATTAACTTAACAATAAGTTGGTCGCGAAATATTACCGTTCTTGATAATGGTTTATTCTGGTAATAAATTTATAAGTCACGGAATTACAGCAAACTTTTCTCAAATTTCTAGTGCACATAATTTATTCTAACAATTACGGGAGGGATGAAGCCACAAGTTAGTGAAAAGTGAGAAAAACGAATCCTGCTCTTAAAGTTCCCGTGATAGTTTTATCTCTCCACAAAAACTATTGAAAATTTTAATAAATGGTCATGTAATATTCCCATTCATATATAGACGTCACTGCGATTTTCAAGAAAAATATGAGCACCTATAATAGTGATTTAATATACCTTTATAGAACATTTTTATTTTTCAGTTTTTTTAGCTGTTACATTTAATATGGAATTTACTGTGAGAATCAATAATTAATAAGATTTTTGTTTGTCTTTTTTAATAAGTTATTTAGTTCTTAAAAGTTTACATTGCTATTTTCGTAAGTAAATGAGAAAAAGTTGCTGAACTAAAAAACTGACTGGTACGTGTAATGACCACACTGGGAAAAAAAATGTGACGTTACTCCATAAAATTGGTGGTAGCCTTGCTTCCTCCATTTTATGAAGTAATTCCACCGATATAACTGGTGTTGCGTTACACCATAATAATGTAAATTATGATATCTTAACATTAGTATGGTGTAATATTACACCAGTTATATCAGTTTAAATTACACCATTATATAAGTTAAACTTTTCCATAAATTTTTTATAGTGCACGCCTTAAAAATTAGATGGAAAATTTCGGACGGAAAATACGGGTATTATTACAAAAACGTTTTCAATTTATTTTTTGAATTGTTATATCGAAGAACTGTGTAATAAAAAAGCTGTTAACTAGGAAACCAAGATATTTAGTTTTCTGATTTCGCATTGGTTTTACATTATTGTTAATTAGGTGACACATATCATGCTTAGGAAATTAAAAAACTAAATACATCCAAAATCTACACTATTACATATTCATAATCTCCAAATTTTCAAAAAATAAATTTTGGTTAAATGCGCTTTAATTTTCAAAGTAGTAGAATTGAAAGTAAGTATTCACACTTAGTTACAAAAGTACTTTGTAAAACATTTGTGTAACTTTACTGCTGCCACCAATTTTATGGAGTAATTTAACAGATATAACTGGTGTAATTTAAACTGATATAACGGGTGCAATATTGCACCATAAAAATGTGAAAATATTAGAATTCACATTATTATGATGTAACGTAACATCAGTTATATCGGTTAAGTTACTCCATGAAATTGGAGGTACCATTTCTGCCGGAGTAACTTTATGGGGTAACATTACATTAATGTTTTTACAGTGTAAGTATTTAGAAGAGTTGCGATGATGTTTCTTCAAGAAAATAACATTTGTGATCTTATTACCTGCAAAATAACACTTTATTTCAATAACAAATGATTTTAACATTATTTTTGATAACTCCCTCCTCTCATATTCTTTAACTTTACTCATAAACTAGAAGAGTTTGGTTGTGAAAGTCTTAAAGTATATAGAGAATGAGCAGTTATACATGGAGACATTCTTTATTAACGATACTAAAAAGCGGCACAATCTCCACACTTCACATATATCTAAACTTAACATTAATATTAAAAGAACTAAATATGTTTAACTAACATCTTGTACTAACAGTATATTAAACTTTAACTTATGCTATGTGCTATACTATGTGCTTGCACGGTAAACATACCGGCAGTGTTTTCTTAAAAATTACCATTTCATAAGAAAAACCAGCTCGAAAAAAACGACAATCTTCGGCCAACGTCTTAAAAGTATTAAAACTAAGGGTCTGTTTAGATGTGCAAACGCCGCGCGCGCGAAGTTTTTGCTATGGAGTAAGTCTTATCGAAGAAAAGAATTTTCAAATAATTCAATTATTTCATTATTTTTATGGTTCAAAACAGGTAAAACCAACGACTATAATTCTTTATCCTTCCAAAACATGGTTTTCGTAACAGGAATACATGCCTATGTTCACTCAGATAAAATTCAAAATATTCGGGAAAAGCGTCACATAACCTACTTTATCCACTTCAGCCCAATCAGCATTCAATAAACCGCACACAAACTTCGCGCGCGCGACCCAGAAAAATTATGTGGGTGATTTGATCACGTGATTGTGCGTTTTGTGATTATGTTTCATTGGTTATGCTTTGTTTAGCAGGTTGATTGATACAATCTAACAATTCAATTGGAGGTCTAAATATTTTAACTTTTTAACAATTTTCTTTTTTATTTAAAAATGATTTATCAGTTGCTTTGTATTTTTCGTGATAGATAGAATGCTGCTAATAAACCAAGACTGTGATATCAACTTATTACAAGATTTTGGAATTTGCACTGTTAGTTAGACAATTTTTTAGAGAAGGTTTTAGTATATATATATTTCTTATTTTATGATTGCATATTTTAATACCGTGTGGGTAACAGACCAAAATAAATCATAAAACATGAGAAACAAATGACACTCATAATCACTTTAGTATAAGCAAAATACTTATTTATACTTTGAATAGAAAATTTATAAGCATTCAAATCATGTTTTATTCACTACAAAACTAGACGGCAAACCCATATATTTTATCTCTTTAAAAAATACATGTGCAGATATTTTTAGTTAAAATAATGTACATCTATTACATTTTATTTTTATAATATTTTCATGTTGATTTTAACACCATAAAATATGATTTGCATCCTAATCTCGATAAAAATTCACTCCTAAAGTATTTAAAAAGAAAAAAAAAAAAGAAAAAGAAAGAAATACATCAAGAAATTACCGTACATTGTTAAAAATATCGTGAAAAATTACCTCTGTTTTTAAAGGCTATCTATTTTCTGACCAATGAGAATGCAGCATAAAAACTTATAGAGCGTTCTCATTGGTCAGAAAATAGATAGCCTTTAATAACAGAGGTAATTTTTCACGATATTTTTAACAGTGTACGCTCAAACAGATATTTTCGCATAATACTTATTTTTTCATTTGCTTAATATATATGTCTCCCCCCGGGATTGCACTTATACTCTAAAGCGAAAGCTGGGTTCCCGGGGCGGTCATCCCTGTCATCCCTGCTTAATATATATATATATATATATATATATATGTATTTATATATGTATATACATATATATATACATACCCTCTATATACATATATATCACAAATATATATCACTTTGAAACGAAACTTTGAATATTAAAAAGCGTACAAATCTAAAACTTTCATCGAGAAATACCTCATTTTCTCGTATTTAAATAAGTATTTTATTATTATAATAGAGATACATGCGCTTCTGTATTATTAATATAAAAATTATCTTTATCAAATATATCTTATTTTATATGAAAAATATAAAGCAATCAAACACAATTTGGGGCGCGGAGGATTCGAACCCATAGCCCCTAATCTTGAGGTCAATGCTCGATCCATTTAGCCGGCTAGCTCATCTTTTATTTGCAACAGATTATCTTTATAATTAGTACTATAATTAATCAAATCCATGATCTGTTCCTGAACGCGCTAAACGTTTATTCCATCCACGATAAAAACTCACTCCAGAAACCCACTCCTGTCTCCTGAGCGCGTGGTGCGCGTGCATATTGAACACACTCTTACTATTTACTCATAAATTTAGAAATCCGATAAGATTGGAGTTGCCAAAAATCTCTGAAAAATAAAGGAACAGCCGTGCGATTTGATGAACATCAATCACATAATGACGTCAAACTAAATAACAACTATCGTTTGATAGTTCTCTCAATGGGCCTGTTCAGAAGTGCAGCTCACGCCGCGCGCGCGCTCAGAAGTTTTTGCCATGGGGTAGGTCTTATCGAAGAAAGGAATTTTCAAATAATTCAATTATTTCATTATTTTTATGGTTCAAAACAGGTAAAACCAACGACTATATTTCTTTATCTTTCCAAAACATAGTTTTTGTAACAGGAATACATGCCTATGTTCACTCAGATAAAATTCCAAATATTCGGGAAAGAGTCACGTGACCTATTTTATCCACTTCAGCTTGATCAGCGCGCAAGCTACCCCCAAAAAATTATGTGGACGATTTGATCACGTGATTGTGCATTTTGTGCTTATGTTTCATTGGTTATGCTTTGTTTGGTAGGCTGACTGATACAATTTAACAATTCAATTGGAGATCTAAATATTTTAACTTTTTAACAATTTTCTTATATTTTTCGTGATAGAATGCTGTTAATAAACCAAAATTGTGATATCAACATATTACAAGATTTTGAAATTTGCAATGTTAGTTAGACAATTTTTCAGAGAAGGTTTTAGTATATATATTTCTTATTTTATGATTGCCGTGAGGATTAATACCGTGTGGGTAACAGACAAAATACATCATAAACATGAGAAACAAATGACACTCAAACTCACGTTGGTATAAGCAAAATACTTAATTATACTTTCAGTAAAAAATTTATAAGCATTCTAATAATATTTTATTCACTACAAAACTAGATGGCAAACCCCATATATTTTATCTCTTTACAAAAGAGATAAAATATTGTGCAGATATTTTTAGTTAAAATAATATACATCTAATACATTTTATTTTTATAATATTTTCATATTGATTTTAATACCATAAAATATGATTAGCATCCTAATCTCGATAAAAATTCACTCCTAAAGTACTCAAAAAGAAAAAAGAAAGAAAAACATCAAGAAATTACCCTACGCTCAAACGGATATTTTTGCACAATAACTTATTTTTTCATTTGCTTTATATATATATATATATATATATATATATACCCTATATATACATTGTTATATATCACTTTGAAACGAAACTTTAAATATTAAAAGGCGTTCAAATCTAAAACTTTCATCGAGAAATACCTCATTTTCTCGTATTTAAATAAGTATTTTATTATTATAATACAAATACATGTGCTTCTGTATTATTAATATAAAAATTTATCTTTATCAAAAATATTTTATTTTATATGAAAAATATAAAGCAATCAAAAAAAAAAAAAAAAAAAAAAAAAAACCACGAATACAATTTGGGGCGCGGAGGATTCGAACCCATAGCCCCTAGTCTCGAGTTCAAAGCGCTATCCATTCAGCCATCTAGCTCGTCTTTTGTTTGCAACAAATTATCTTTATAATTAGCATCATAATTAATCAAACCATGATTTGTTCGTGGACGCGGTAAACTTTTATTGCATCAACGATAAAGACCCACTCCATGTTCCTGTTTCCTGAGCTCGCGCGGAGACGTGCTTCTTGAGCACACTCAATATCTTTGTTATGACGTCATATCGTAGTTTTACAAGGACAAAGTTACTTTGGTTTCTTGAGCTGAAATACATTCATAATACAACTTTACTGATATGCAAGTGAAACTGGAAAAACTAAAATATAGTGAGTCCCCCCCCCCCCCCTTTGCGTAGAAAGCCGCCATAGAAATTGTTTCAGAAGTTGTTGCTCAGAACATCTGAAGTTTATAATGAAGGTTAATTTCTTTAACCCCTTGAAGGACGGTGATGCCGCTATGGCATCGCATAATTTTAAATCCTAATTGCCACATTGGCACCAGAATTTTTCAATGAAAATTTCACTTTTATTAGATACGCGAAAATATACTTTTTCTTATTTACAAATAGTCTTAGAAAATACTGGTGTCATTCAATTATTTTAAAATTTTACGAATACAAGTATGTTGCCCTTGAAAGGGTTAAATGCCAAAAATTTTAATATGAGAGCTATCACAAAAGTTTTAAATTTTCCTTTTTATGTTAAAAAACTGTTTTGCAAGAACCAAGAATTAGTTATTAGGTTATCGTTATAGTCATTATGCATACATGTCAAACTGTACGCTGTTTGCTAACGATAATCCTTATAATATTATTCGTCTTACTTAATCATAAAAATTCTGGGATTAAGTAAGGCGAAGAAAAGTATAAAAATTTAGTGGTAGCAAACAGCATACAATTTGAGTAACAGAAGATAGAATTTTTTTTTCAACCCTCTAATAGGACTCTTGGACGGACACTCTTATTTTTGTTGTTTTATTTCTTAATTCGCCTCAATATTTCTTAGTAGAATTAATATTGGTTAACTGGGAGGCACAGTTGGGGAAATTGGTAATTAGATTAATCTGAAATTTAATTACAATTTAATTTTTAATGGCATGTATGGGATTACAGCACCAATTACGTGTAAAGGTAACGCTAATTTCAAAATATGTTAGCATCATTATCGTAATTATGAATGTTATAATTAGCATTACATTGGTATTACATTGAGAAGTTATGATTACGTGTAATGGCGAGGGTAAATTTTTTATTTAGGTAGATTACAATTGCACTTAAAAATTTTGTGATTACCATTACATTATTGTAATGGTAATTAAGAATTTTTTGTTACAATTACATTTTAACCTTTAACTGATTTCACAGAAATTGTCACATAACTAGTGTAAAGCGGTCTGTGAGATCGCTCCATCGAAAGATGAATAAAAGCCACGATTATCTCATAGGATGTTGTTCTTGTACTAAACTTTTTGTACAGGAGTGTTATAATTAATATTCATCTATTCAAAAGTCTCTGGTGTTAGTACTAATGTTCCAAACGAAAAAAAAATTCAGTAGTGTTTGTAGATAAACTGAAATTTGCAAGTTAAACTATGAAAATTGAAAAAAGCTCCGGTCTGTGAGACCGGTAACATCAGTTAAAGGTTAATGTTAATCGTATACCTCTAATCGTTTTACGATTGTACTTATAAACTAAACAATTATCATTACAGCTACAGGGTTAATTCAGATTTACATATTCTATAAGGGAGACCGGGGAAATAGCGATACCTTAAGGGACTTAAAATTTTTTCACCTCAAAAAAATGTTTATTTTTTAATAGTAAAAATTCTAAAGCTGCATCTTGATCTTTAGAATCTGTATAAATTTAACCATAATCATAACTGTAAAGTAAACACATATAAAAAAAATGTCTTTCAACCTCTCTACAGTGGCGGGATTACCCAGGATACTGGGGTAATTCCGACACTGTTTAATGACCTAGTAAATGCATAAAATGGATACTAGGAGACACATAACCTACTGAAAATATTTAGAAAGCAATGTAATTTAGCAGCAAAATGAATAATTGTAATGTTTCTTAAGCTGGATTTATTAATGTGCTAAGCTCACAATTTAACTCAAACTGGAAAAGTCACCCTTTGCCAGGGTGGCGGCATTACCCCGAGAGGACAATATAGCGAAAATCCCCTAGTAAAGCCGAAAGAACCGAACTTGTTCAGCAAATTGCATCAAAATGTCGGCGAATGCAAGTAGATTGCGAGTAATATTATCTTAAGTACTTAATTTTACAATAAAAGGTGTTTACCTCTACTCATTTGAAGCTCCAAAATAAAAAGCAACTAGATGAAACCTAAATGTTTCACTAGAACAAACGAACGACGTACAACAAATTCACTCGCACTCTAGGCACTGTTTCTGCTGGCCGCTATAGTGCAGGCGCATTCACTATCTCAAACTGCCGTTAGTTTTTAAACTAGGCGGGATGGCGGCATTCTCCCGGTCTCCCCTATAACCATGGTGACGCTACAACCAGCCCGCTATCATTATTTTTTCTCCCAAAGGTCAAGAGTGGGGGAGGTACGGGAAAATACAATTGACGCAGGGTTCGCGTATTACTTACTACCCTATTTCTTGGCGAAGAGCGGACAATTTTCGCCAAGCGCAGAATTGAAACAGTTTTTCAAACACTGGTCCGATATAAAAATTTAAACGAAGCTGATAACATATGACTAATTTTCAATGGCTACGACTTTACGATAAGCGAAATATAAGGCAAAACTCAAATTCAAAAGGGCAACTAACTTTATGATACAAGTTTGACGACAGCTTTTTCTCCTTTCCAGTGCTATCGCATCGGAAAATTCGATTCAAAGGTCAATTTTAGCTGTATATTCTTAAAAATATTTTGCCTTTATCAAAAAATGAAAAACGTTATTCGATTACGCAGTTTTTTAACAAGAATACCTGCCTATTTCATACATTTCTGAGCAAGAAATAATTAAGAAATTTGTCTGAAAGTGGCTCCTTTGGATTTGAGAAAAGTCTTAATAAATTACAAAGAGCTATTTTCAAAAGTGAGCTTTTCACTATACAGTTTCAAAAATTCTGATTTTTTTTACCCTCTTTTTTTTTCTTTTATTCTAAACTGCATTAATTTTTTTAATGACCTTTAATTAAATGTTGAAAAGTCTTAACTTCTAAGCAATCATTAATGTTGCTATTGTGTATTTTGTCTTGTGAAATTATAATAATGTATAATAATACTGTAAATTTTCCCCATATATGCAGGTATGCAGTATTCTAAAAAAAAAAAAAAAAAAAAAAAAAAAAAAAAAAAAAAAAAATTAATTGTATGTTAAGAAAGATCGGATTTCTTTTGCAGAAATTGAGTCGCGCCGCTCTAGTTCTATTTAATTGTTTTTTGCACGGGTCTTTTTCCGTGCCTGTTGTCACTGTTTTTTTATGAACCGGCTTTGAACCAGGGCTGCGAAGTCGGAGTCGTGCCCATTTTTGAGCGAAAGTGTCGGAGTCGGATCTGTTAAAATTTCCGGAGTCGGAGTAGGATCTGTTAAAATTCCGGAGCCGGAGTCGTCCATTTTACAAGCAGGTCTGCGTTGTCGGTGTCGGAGTCGTCCATTTTACAAGCAGGTTTGCGTTGTCGGTGTCGGAGTCGTCCATTTTACAAGCAGGTCTGCGTTGTCGGTGTCGGAGTCGTCCATTTTTGAGCGAAAGAG
This sequence comes from Maratus speciosus, assembly GCA_963932465.1. Classification (NCBI taxonomy): domain Eukaryota; kingdom Metazoa; phylum Arthropoda; class Arachnida; order Araneae; family Salticidae; genus Maratus; species Maratus speciosus. The sequence continues at coordinate 270,616,396 of OZ010787.1, read as the reverse complement.
ACGGAATCGGGGTCGGATCTGTTAAAATTCCCGAAGTTGGAGTCGGAGTTGTCCATTTTCCCCACCGACTCCGCAACCCTGCCTTGAACTATAAATATAAACGTATAAACGTACAGCCCGTGGGCCAGAGTTTTAATTTTTACACAGACCGTTTTTCGACAGCTTTTCGTGTAAGGGATAGCTTTAGTTCGGATCTGCCATTAATTGCCAGTCCCGGACTAGTCCGAGCCTGGAAATTCCGACCCGTGCAAACCTCTAGCTCCGAGTCAAACTTTTCTTTCTGCTGATTGTAAACGTGACAACGTCAAAATAAGTTGCGAAAAAAAGTTATTAAATTAAAGCAATAAAATATGGTCATACAAAATAATTAATATAACTTTTAATATATTGTTTTCATTTCAAAATAAAATTTACAAACAATAATTATTAAATTTAGTATGTAAGTATTTGTAACTGGATATTTCTAAAGTGGAATTTTTCAATTACATTTAATATTTTATAAATATTGTATGTATGATTTTTTTAATTATGAAAAAAAAATAAAGTTCATTTTTATACAATATAGTACATTGTTTAGAAAACATTGTATACAGGGTGCAATATGTTATCTATCGCCGACCTTTAATTTCTCAACCGTTGTTCGTAGACATATAGTTCCAATTACAAAAACGTTTCAAATGAGGTAAATATTCATGTTGTGGTACTATTTAAAGTAAAAAATCAATTTTATAAAAATTACGAAAACTAACTTTTTATACGGTCCCCCAGTCCCTATACTTATATTTAGTAAAAGTTTACTCATATCATAACAGATATAACACAAAAAGTTTGACATCTGTACTACAAGAATTGACCCAGTTATTAAATTTCAAAGTTTGAGATTTTTGCACATGATTTTGTCTTTCATTAAGGGATCAGTTAAAAGTTGAATTAAAGTAATTCGAGGTCAAAATCAGGGTGCAATATACAGGGTGATTTTTTTTTTAAAGTCGTGAAAGTAAAACCCTATAACAAAAGAACCATTGATCCAAATGACCTGAAATTTCACCAGTATGCTCCCAAAGCAATGGGAAATTTTTTGGCGTGGTTAAAAAAAACTTAAAATGGCACCGACAGATGGCGCTGTAAGTTAACAGAAACAAAGAATATCGCCAGTGGGAGGAAAACAATGGACGGTACTTCAAGAAAAAGAAAACTTTATTACGCATATCAAAAACATACAGAATGCAATAATTGGGTAAAGACACTGCAAACACCTTCGCAGAAACAGAACGAAATAAAAATATGGAGCAAAGCATTCATACGGAACTGCACGACTAACACAAGAGATTTTCAATATGCTGTCCACCGTTTTCAGCTACGAGTTGGAAACGTGAAACCGCATGTTCCACAACAAAGCAAGGAATATCCGGCTGGATGCTGTGGATCTGGTGCACAATGCGTGCTTTCAGGTCAGCTAAGTTGGCTACACCATCACAATACACAGCATTCTTGGGTATCCCCAGAGCCAGAAATCGCAGGGATTGAGATGAGAATAATGAACACGAGGTGTGCTTGCTTCAGGTTTTAATTGCCACTGTGCGTGTGTCGTACGCAAGCTCGTCTCCCGACTTTACTGCATATACAGCGCCATCTGTCGGTGCGATTTAAAATTTTTTTTTAAACCACGGCTAAAAAATTCCCATTGCTTTGGGAGCATACTGGTGAAATTTCAGGTCATTTGGATCAGTGGTTCTTTTGTTATAGGATTTTACTTTCACGACTTTAAAAAAAATCACCCTGTACTTTTTACGGCGATACCATTTTTAGCCGGTATCACCAATTCGGGGAATCACAAAATAGGGTTATTTCATCTAAAAATTTGAGCTAACTTTTATGGGTCAAACAACATTCAAAAGTACCGACAATACCGGCTAAACGTGGTTTCGCCGTAAAAAGGACATTGCACCCTGATTTTGATCTCGAATTACTTTAATTCATCTTTTAACTGATCCCTCAATGAAATCATGTGCAAAAATCTCAAACTTTGAAATTTAATAACTGGGTCAATTTTTGTAGTACAGGTGTCAAACTTTTTGTGTTATATCTGTTATGATATGAGTAAACTTTTACTAAATATAACTATAGGGACTGGGGGACCGCATAAAAAGTTAGTTCTCGTAATTTTTTATAAAATTGATTTTTTACTTTAAACAGTGTCACAACATGAATATTTACCTAATTTGAAACGTTTTTGTAATTGGAACTATATGTCTACGAACAGCGGTTGAGAAATTAAAGGTCGGCGATAGATAACATATTGCACCCTGTATATCAGTGAAGTTAGTTTTTATTAGTTTAATGAAAATAATGTAACCAAATTTAACTATTGATATTTAAATTAGTAATCTATTATTTTATTTCATTAGATTACTATTCTCATTAGATTATTAATGTCTATTGCTTTCAACTTAATATTTTGAAATTAAATCGATTTTAAATTTTATAAAAATTACTCTCGATATTAGAACTCCCCCCCTTCCCCCCGCCTGCGCAAACTCTCTTCCTGTTTGTTTGCTTGTTAGGGTTCCGTACTTAAAAAGTGAAAATGGAACCATTATAAGATCACTCCTGTGTCTGTCTGTCTGTCTGTCTGTCACAGCCATTTTACTCGTAAACTATGGAACGGGGAAAATTCAAATTGGGGAAAGTAATAAAGAATATTAACCCGCATATTTTCAGAATATTAAATATTTATAAATATATTTAGTAAAAATGTAGAGTAGCAAATTAACTTACTTGAAAAAAAAAATCTTTTTTTTTTTTTAATACCGTGTGAAAGCTTTCGCAACGCTGAATTCAAAAATACATTCCTTTTAATTGTAGGTATTACATTTTCAAAGATATCGTCGAAAATGTAGCGCAAAAATATGACCCCCTCCACATCTAATCCCGAATCTACTGAAACTTAAATTATGAAAAATTTAGAGGTAGTAGACGTTAATTTAAACCTTGCAGGAAATTTACCCTAGGTCACATAGTTGTTTAGAAAATCGTATTTTTCCGTTACACACAAATTTCGATTTACGGGCATTCAGCAAAAGTGTTGAGCAGCGCTGGAGGTACCTATCGTAGCAGAAGTATAAAAGCATTGTTAATCATGATTTTCGAAAAAAATCGTCAGTAATTAGTAAGCCTAAACTAAGCTCAATACAACGCACTTTTCTCCTACAAATATCAAGGGGATACAATATGAACACGCCAAATCCTCAATCCTACAGCTAAAACGTGACACAGTAATAGATTCTCTTTTCCCAAACACAACATTACAATACAAAGTCAGGAGCTGGCAGCTTCACCCCACTGAGGAGACTTCACACTTTCAAGTAAACACAACATGCAACAGCTACACACCTGCCCTTAGCACCACACTCTTTCCTGATGGATCAGGCACAGAGACCGGCGTGGGCGCAGCTTTATGCGCCACGGAAGGCACGGTGGTGGTCCATCAGTGGTCTGCAAGGCTAGATGATAATAACTACGTATTCCAAGCGGAGCTGTTTGCAACACTAAACGCATTAGAGTGGGCGGAATCCCACCCTAGCAAAAGTATTACAATATACAGCGACTGCCTCTCTGGCCTACAGGCAATACAGGCACACAGGACAAAACATCCTTTAGTACTGCAAATAAAACTAAAACTAAAGAATCTCCTACATCGAATCTCGCTAGGTCACGTCTCGGCTCACAAAGGTACCTTTGGCAATGAACTAGCAGACGACCTAGCGAAGAAGGCCACACGGAAAGAAACAATAGACACACACCTCCCAGTGCCCCAGTCATATGTCAAAAGGGTCCTTATAGCAAAGATACTGACGCGATGGCAGGAACACTGGGATACCTCATTCAAAGGCGGGCACACATATAAACTAATTCCTAAAGTTTCTCTCACACTATATAACTTAACACCGTACACCACCAGCTTCTTAACAGGACATGGCCCTTTCAAGGCATATCTGGACCGCTTCAAGATAAGATACACTGCCACTTGTGAATGCGGTGAACTTGGCACTGTAAATCACCCGTATTATAGTTGTAGTCTCACGCGACTCTGGCACTTGAGGTGTCCAGACATACTTCCAGTCAATTGGCTCCAAAATGTCTTCTCACGCACCCTCCTACTCAACAAATTAAAACACATTCACAATTTCCTTACTTACCTAACAAACTTAACGTAAGTCCTGGTTCTGCTTATCCAGTCTCACTGCCACCACATCAAGCTTCAAACAGCACCAGAATCTAGTCCTCTTTATAGCCTCCAGTAATTTCTCCTATCCATCAAGTATGTGGTCTCCTAAGAAAGCAAGAGCCTCTGCTCGTGCTTCCCACCATTCCATCAAAAGATACATCTCCAATGGACGCTTGAGTATTTGCTCGTGCCATCTTACTTGTGCCAGGAAAATCATCAGATCTCCAATGGACGCCTGAGTATTTGCTCGTGCCATCTTACTTCTGCCAGGAAAGTCATTACATCTCCAATGGACGCTTGAGTATTTGCTCGTGCCATCTTACTTGTCCCACGCGAATCATTCTTTTCCCTTTCTGCTGCCCCTTGTCGCGAGAGGGGTTCGTCCCCTGGCGGCCAGGAGCAGCGATATAATTTATTTATTATTATTTTATTATTGTTATTATTTTTATCTTAGATGCTCTTATTATCCCGCCCTCTGTCGCGAGTAGGCGTTTCCTGGCGGGCAGGCATTCGCCTTTTTTTGTAAACTCACTTTGTTTTTTCAAATAAATTCTGAGCTCTTGGTCGGTGGTGCGTGGCCGACCTTGGCGGGTGTGCGTCGCCCCTCGCACCTCTTGTGTATGTCCGTCTGCATACGGCCAGACAGAGCTGGACACACTTACGAGCCCCAACGTGTTGGGGAACATACCGGGAGAGACGTTAAGCTCTAAGGGGCAGGCCTAGCTGGCCCTGAGCAATCTTTCTTAGGCTGCCTAACCCTTAAAGATGCGGACGGTTTGGACATACATAATGACAGGAGCGGCGTACTCTATGTACCATCGGCTTTTAAAGCCTAGTTAACAACTTTTAATGATAAATATGTGTAATGCCAGTAACAGTATAAAAGCAATAAACTTCGAATTGTTAAAAACAGACTAATTTAAGGGGTTTCAGGACTCTTAAAGCTTCAAAAAATTTTAATTTTAATTTTTTAGATGTTAATATTCTATGTTTTCTGAACATTTTAATATGATTATTTCCTTCAAACTTTCATTAGAACAGAAGTTATGGTTTTTAGAATTATACCCGCTCAATAGCTGAAGCGGCGTTTCCGAAACATTGGAGTCATTTTTCTCCAAATGACGTTTTTGGACATAACGCGCAGGATATCTCAAAAACGTCTGAATATTTTTTCATGAAAATTTCAAAACATACGTTTAATGTTAATCTGTATAAACTGAACCTAAAATTTCCTTGTAATTGTTCAAAAAAATACTTTTTAAGTGATTATGTTCTTGAAATTTTCAAAATTTTGTATTAGCTAAATACGACCACTTTGTACTAAAAATATAAAAATGCTTTAAATACAAATTTATTTAAGTTTATGGTAATTTTTACAATCTGAAGTGTAAGTAGGCACCAAAATTTTTATAGTTGCGCGTAAGCTGTTTACCAATTTTCTGTTTGTCAAATGTGTGACTGTTTAGAGCCCCCTGTAAATGCTAATTCTGCATCTTGCAATTTTTTAAACACAGAAAATGAAAGAATGTTCTTATATCTTTCATCTCAACAAAAATTGAGTTTTAAAATCATACACATTTTAAGATATTAAATGTTGAAAATGGTCTCTTTTTTTCATTTTTTCCAATTTTAAGAGCTCTAAGACCCCTTAATTAGAATGAATTACTTAAATACTATGTTCGCGACATGTTTGCATTGAATGGATCTCACAATACGCCTTCAGTGACTTTAAAAGTTAATTAAAAACCTATCTGTAAAAACGCGGCACAGACCAATTGCAATTATGTGACCAGTTGCAATTATGTGACCCCTTTTCGAAGCGTGCTTAGCGCAATGCCAAATTTAAACTTTGATCAAATGTTTTATTTTAGTTACACTGTAGAAAAAAGGTTATTACTACGCTGAATTTAGTTTTATGAAATGCCAAATGAAGTTTAAATATTCACTGCTTTTATTGTTTGTACGGAATTAAGTTCTTCATAAACAGATATAAAACTAGTCGGATGTGTGAATCCCAAAACTTTCTTCTATCTCATGCATGTTAATACTGCCTAATAAATGCAGCACAGCAGCGCCACTGGATAGGTGATTTACTCCAAAATCTAATCAGGGACAACTTAGGTGAACTTCTAATTGAATTTGAAGTATGATGAAAATCCGTGCATTAGTTTTTAAGATAGAGCTATTGCGAAAATCATAACAATTACAGCATAGTAGCGCCACCTGTTGGGCGATTTTCACCAAAAACTAAACAGCACTCATTTATATAAGGGCTAACCGAATCTGTAGTTTGAAGAAAATTCGTGCATTAGTTCCTGAGATAGAGCTATGCGATAATATTAAATAATGCAGCATAACAGCGCCACCTGTTGGACGATTTCCACCAAAAAGTTATCAGCACCGAATTATATCAAGGACCAACTGAATCTGAAGTTTTCTGAAAATCCGTACTTTAGTTCATGAGATATAGCTATTGTGGATATTATGAATAATGCAGCATAGCAGTGCCAGCTACTAGGCGATTTACACCGAAAAGTAATCAGCACCAATTTATATCAGGGTCTAACTGAATCTAAAGTTTTATTAAATTCCTTTCAATAGTTCTTAAGATAGAACCCCCCACAAAATTTGTGTCACATACTGACAGACAGATAGACTCATAGACATTTTGTAAAAACGTGTTTTTCGTGATCTCCGTCCCATAAAACGTATAAATCCGTCGAAAACCGGAATTTGAAAATTTTCACGAAGCCAAAACCTTTTTCTTGTAAAGATAGAAGAAAGTAAAAATGAGTTACACAGAATAGCTATATTTGATATTATTTAGGTTTCATATCTCTTTGAACTTTCATGGTATATCCAATTACCATTTTTCTAGTATATAATGTTATACCCAATCCTACTTTGTATAGTTTTTTACAAAGTCTTAGTATTCTTTTTGCAACGGTTTTTTTTAATACTACAATTACTAATTCATATATTTATTCTACGGAACCCTCTGTACGCGAGTAATACTCGCACTTGACTGTTTATTTTGTTTATTTATGTTTATTATTTTTGACCTAATACTCTGAAATCAAGTTTTAAAGCAAACAAAAGGTACCCTTTTTTTACGATAAACTAAAAAATTCAAATGAAAATGAATGTCTTATATGATAAAATATAATTCAAAGTAATTTTGATTGAACGGATATTATTTTTATTTTTTTTTCCTTAATATTTTTTATGAGCAAAAGTTTTCATGATTCAGCTATTTTTATCATTTCATTTAGGAAAAATAAATATTACACATACATAGAGTAAGACCTTTTAAAGTAATTTAAGGCCCATTACATAGAGTAAAACTGTCTTTTCATGACAAGCATATCTCAAAAATTAGTAAATTTTTTTTGTCAGAATTTTCTGGATATTCCTTGCAACCTTAATTAAATTATCTAGATAAATAATTTAAAAATTTTTAATTACAATATTTTATAAACGGATATATTTATATAAACTGAAATAGTACATAATCAATAATATTACGGCACGAACAGACATATAATAGAGTACATGTAAAATTTACTGCCACCTTTTTCATCCCCCTCACTTTGTTTATTAATCAATATTTTTGTAATGGCTTAAATTAATCAGGTTAAAACGAAGTGTATTTGCTTTAAATGTAAATTTTTACTAAATGAACGTAATTTCTACTTTTAATTTAATTCTTATTGATGGTGTTTAAGTGTTTAAGTTTTTCCTTCCCGCAACCACAGAAGATTTAAAAATCCCTCCTGAAGAAAAATTCTTGATATCAATACTGAAAATATTAAAGAATTATTAAAATATCTAAATTATTTAACATTAGTTCTTACTTATTTTCGTATTAAATGTGGAATAAAACATAAAAGGATCCATATAACAACTTGTAAAAATACTGAAATGAATTAAAATGAAATTTTTAAAAACAAAATTATTAAAAATAAAAATTTTTTAAATTTTTTAATTATTTATCACATTCAGTTTTTATGCATCATTCTCTTATCAATTATACGTAAAAAATCTATATAATTATATGCTATAAAAATTATATGTTGAAATTTTTTCTCAAAAACCAAACTAACAAAACATTATTAAGTTTTCTAAATTATTTAAGTCTCTTTTTTACTCGCTTATCAATTGTAAATGCATATAGATATATACAGTGTCTCACATAAGTGATGGGACACTTGGGCTTTACAAAAGGAAACTAATCAAATAAATTAAAAAAGCATGTACACATTTTTTTGTGGGTGTGTTTCATACTTAAATTTAGTAAAGATTATTACATAACATACATTTTGTCAAAATATTAAAATATTAATTTAATAAAAATACAAATGTTTAGAACGGAGCAAAAAATAGCTCACATAAGTGATGGGACACCATTATATATGCAACAAAAATCGTCTGAAATAAGCAATAAAAATATTTTTGGGGGTTTTATTTTTACTTAAAAGCAATTGGCAATAATTTATAAAATCGTCTGCAGTATTTCTTTCCAGTTTGTTTTGGAATTTTTGTGTTTTTTAGCTCTGTGTAGCCATGAATGCTAAACGAAAAGAAACTTCGCCTGAAATTCGAAAATTAGTTATTAATTTGCATATTGAACGTGGAAAATCTATTAGAAAAAGTGCTGAAACAGTTAACTTGAGTCGTTCAACAGTTTTCAATATGATTAAACGATATAAAAAGAATCATATGATTCAGGATAAAAGAAGACCTGACCGACCATCAAAGCTATCCAATGGAATAAAGCGAATTATCGTTCGAAATATTAAAAAAAAATCCAAGAAATAGTGCTCCAAAAGTTGCTGCTGATTTAGAAGCATTATATGGAATAATTGTTAATCCTGAGACTATTAGAAGGGTAATTCGATCTGCTGGATATCACGGTAGAGTAGCCAGGAAAAAATTCTTCGTAAGTGAAAAGAATAGAAAACTCAGACTAGCTTTCGCAAAATCCAACATAAATAAGAATTCTGATTATTGGAATAAAGTTATATTTGCTGATGAGAGTAAATTTAATATATTTGGTTCTGACGGTAGAATCTTGGTGTGGAGAAAACCCAGGGAAGAATTTCGCAAACAGAACTTGGTAACAACAGTAAAACATGGTGGAGGAGGAGTTATGGTATGGGGGTGTATGTCGTCCGCTGGAGTTGGTAATCTTGTTTTTATTGACAGTATAATGGATCAGTACAAATATATTGATATTTTAAAGCAAAATTTGAAATCTTCAGCACGAAAATTGAACCTTCATAACGATTTAAAATTCTACCAGGACAATGACCCCAAGCACACTGCTCTGAACGTTAGACTCTGGCTGCTATATAACTGTCCTGAAATAATAAAAACACCACCACAATCTCCAGACTTAAATCCCATAGAGAATATTTGGCAAGAATTGGAATCAAGAATTCGCAAACACACCATTTCTTCAAAACAACAACTAAAATCGGTGCTTCAAGAAGAATGGGGTAAAATCACTCCAGAAATCACAAAAAAATTAGTCGAATCCATCCCAAAAAGATTAAATAATGTTTTAAAAGTAAAAGGAAATCCAACAAAATATTAAAACCTTTTAAAAATTAAAATTTTTGGATAAATATTTGATGGAAAAGTAAGTGTCCCATCACTTATGTGAGCCATTTTTTGCTCCGTTCTGAACAATTGTATTTTTACTAAATTAATATTTTAATATTTTGACAAAATGTATGTTATGTAATAATTGTTACGAACTTTAAATATGAAGCACACCCAAAAAATTTTTGCACATGTTTGTTTATTTATTTTATTGCAGTTTCTTTTTATAAAGCACAAGTGTCCCATCACTTTTGTGAGACACTGTATATTCTAAACCTGAAGTGTATTAAATTTAGAAAACAGAAAACTGTAATATTTAGTTTTAATAACATAATAATCAATAAGTACTTTTACTTATTGCATATATTTCTATATCACGCAACTCCAATTCAGATTACCACATTTAAACAATAATAATTTTTAACTACAGATTACTTTCAATAAAAATTTTTTGGAACCTGTTCTTTCTGAGTAAACTACTACTTATTAAAGATGAAATATTTATTAGGAGAGATAAAGTACAACTTTAAAAATAAACACTTATTTTCTACACGACGCCTTTTTCGTGTTCAGTTGGAGTACAGTGTAGAAACACGATACTTATTTTCTATGTAAATACTAAATTCCTTTAGCCAAACGAGCGATAAAATTCCTAACACAGTAACTCACAGAGCAGTAACCCCATCGGAGTTCTGAGTTGAGGGAGAAATTACAATGAAATCCCGTGACCCGGGCCGAGTGAAACTATCCCATAACCATATGAAGAAACAACAACCATAAAATTCCAAATATAAGGTGAAACCCCCAGTAACTGACATCTTAAGGATTCTTTCTTGTTCAAATCGCTATTACAAAATTTTAAATCTATTTTATAGTTATCTTTGTTTTGGCAATATAGTAGAGAAACATTAACCTTTTGCCGCCGAAGTACTCTTTCCAGGCGCAAGCATCTCTTATACGAATTTATTCGGTTGGCACCACTTTTTTTAAAGACACATTTTTACTTGCACTTTGACAACACGTGCAAGAGAAATTTACTAAAAAATATACTTTTAAAATATAGTGGCGCGAACAGAATATAAAAATAGAATTATGTATTTTTCCACCAATAGCTTGGGTGGCTAATTGCCGATACTCGACCGCAAAGAGTTAAAAAGTTATTGTTGACAAAATTTTGAAAAATTATATTTTTTATTATTTAAAATTAATTTTTTTTATAAATATGGTCAATAACTCTAGTAACTGACAACATCCCTATTTTGAAAAAGCAATAACTGAGGCATAATTTATAAGAGTTAGGAGAAATAAATTACCCCTAAAGGGCATTCCTTTGCAGAATTTTACAAGAAAATGCTTATTTGGGTTAAATTTTTGCTGAAATGTCAGTTACTGGATAGGTGTCAATAACTGGGGGTTTTACCCTATATGTATATATACTAGCAGGAATGACCGAGCTAAGCGCGGTGAAAATTAGCTTTGTGTTTATCTCGATATATTATTCCCACTGAATCATTCTTAGTTGTTTTAGATGCAATTAGCTTGACCCTGAGCCATAGTGACCCAAAATGACCCACTAATCGAACATGCGACCTAACACATGCGACCTAACACAATGTCCTTCTCGAGCCTGAAAACGATGGAATACAAAATTTAGTGAAAATCGTTAGTCGTTTTCTAGATAAAAGAAGATTGACCCACGTTGATTCAAAAATGACCCACTAACCGAAATTTATCGAACATGTGACCTATTCCAATGGTCTTTTTGTACTGTGAAACGGTATAGTAAAAAAATTGTCAAAATCGTTTGAACCTTTTTGAGATACAGTTAGCTTGACCCCGACCCATTGTTAGCCTAAAATAAACCTTCCTTGTTCACTTATACACTATATAATTACTTTATTATTCATATCTTTAATCTAACCTTCCTTTTTCAATTTCAACTCAAAGCAGCTATCTTTATTTCGTTAATTTCTTTTCAACACTGCTAAAAGTATCGTGAAAGATTACCTCTGTTTTTAAAGGCTATATATTTTCTGACCAATGAGAAAACTACATAAACGCCTATAAAGCGCTCTCATTGGTCAGAAAATAGATAGCCTTTAAAAACAGAGGTAATTTTTCACGATATTTTTAACAGTGAATAACACTCCATCTAGCTTGAGATTATTTTTCAAACTCCTTTTCAAAGCTGGCTATGACGTCATTCCGTTTTCATTACGTCACTTCCATCGAGTTACGAAACTTGCCGTGACAACTGCATTCAAAACTTTGTGAGTTCTCTAGATAAGAATCTTCGAACGCCAGATGACTTTTTCTGTCATATGTAAATGATGGAATGACGTAACTTCGGACGTATCTCACCTGCAGTTAAGCATTTTAGCTTTGACTTTTATTTCGTTCTTCGCTGCTTTTTTCCGATAGATGTTGTTTGGACAGAGATTTTTAACGGCTGGCCCTGAAGTCATGTGTTTTATTTAATGTGAAAACCACCTGTCTTTTAAGAAGCAGGATGGTAAAGAGTTTCTTTTTCAATATCATTTTAAGTCCAGCCTATTTGCATTTTTAGTTACTCGCATAAAATAAAGTTACGAAGCTCTTCTTTAAATATTGTTCGAATGTAATATTAAGAATTGCATTTTTAATGTATAGCCGATACAATAAGAGCTACGGAATGTCAAAGAGTGAGAATGTTAAGTAACACCTGTTTTTCTGTGCCATTGTGAGTATGCCGTACGCAATTTAAATTAATTGTAAGTTTGTTTTTCATTTAACACTAGAAAGACTGAAACTTAGTATATACCTATATTGCCCAAAAGCAGTCAAAATGACTGCATTGTGAAAGAATAACTAATGTGTAAAGAAATTTGTTTAAAATTAATTTTTTATATTTTTTATATTATTTACAGTTATATAACAAGTTATTAGTAAGTATTAACAATAAAATAATGTATGCATTATTAGTTGTACATTTTATGCATATGAAAGTGGAAATGTTTTTATGTGTTCGTCTTCCGCAAACATACTTTGACATTTTTCACATATATTATTTGTTTTGTTTTTGTGGTTAAGGCATACTTGACAAATTTTGCATTTGTTAGAATGGGTTGCATTTGATGATGTTGCAGTTGAACTTTGTACGTCTTCATGTTCTAATGAATTTTTCTGTCTTGGAGCTCTGCTGCTAGTTGAAACTAGAACTCTTTTCGCTGTATTTGTATTTCTGTCGTTTCTTTGTAAAGGATCCAAGCATTTATAGCAGCCAAATTTAAAATATTGAAAAATAATTGGAGGGGCCATCTACGAGAACTAGCTTTTACTGTATATTTTCCGGCCATTTGATCCGCCATATCAACTCCAAATTTTGTGCTGTTATAAAATTGGATAGATTCAGGTAACATTTTTTATTACTATTAACATTTTTTACAAATTTATGCTTAGAACTTAGAACAGCTACTCTTTTATTTGGTTTGCTTTTATATATTGTAAGAACACAATTCTCTGATTTATATAGCAGAGAAGAAAAACGAGGAATGTTATCCTTCGTTTGTCTGGCTGCTTTGGGTAGTTCTCTTTTGCTTCCCTTAATGGTTCCAACTAGAGTTGTTTGTTTGGGCAATAATTTTGTAGCGAGTGATATGCTAGTGAAAAAGTTATCGGTCGTGATATTTCTTCCACAGCTTGTACATGGCTCGAAAAGTTTCAGAACAATGTGTTCACTGAACAGCATTGACGATGATCCTTGTTCATCTTTTTTCAAATAAGGAGAACCATTCAAAATAAATTTACTACTAACGTCTGATGCAAGCCAGAATTTGATTCCAAATTTGTTGGGTTTATTAGGTATATACTGTGTAAACCTGCATCAGACTTTTGACGGAAATAATTGCTCGTCAACTGTTATATTTTGCCCTGGTTGATAGCAAGCTTGACTATTTTCAATGAACTTGTGCCATAATTCTGAAACAAAGGCAAATTTATTTGTTTGTAGGCGCCTGCTTCTTTCGGCTCTTTTGTCAAAACGAATAAACCATAGGATTTGCTTGAACTTTTCAGTGGCCATAGTTTTTCTAAAACATTCGAGGCCCCACTTTGCTGACCATAAATAACTCAGTTTTAAATTTTTTGCATCGTTGGCTCCACGAGCATATAAAATCCCGATAAATGCACGTATTTCCTGTAATGCTGTTATCCAACCATTCCTCAAAATTCGGCGGTCTTCTTCTTTTGTGCACTTTTTTATATGTTTGATAATATAGTTATCTATTATCAACGAGAATGCACTGATGGGATTATCTGCCATAATGTTCCTTTTTACGTAGCCTGTTGGCCCTTTCACACCCTTGAAAATACAAGTAGATGGTAACCTTCCAGGAATACCACCTTTGTCAAATTTTGACCACACAGTACCATCGGCAGCTGTTTCGGTCTTCTGAAATGTGTTTTCCCTTTCTTCATTATAGTCTGAACTACTTACCACCCTACACCTTTTCCTGGGCATATTGATGAATCTTTCATTTTCATCATTGGTTATCGACTCTTCATCGCTATCTTCAGTGTCAGATGTTTCACTTTGAATATAATCCGTTTCATCTTCAGATGATAATTCAGAATTTGTTACATCTAATTCTATATCGGAGCACTCTTCACTTATGTTCGATAGCTTTTGCAATAACTCTCTTCTATTCGACATTTCTTTCATGAATTTAGGGCGCAAAAGAAAAAACACACAATTTGTTAGAACAAGTATCACTACATAACCGAATAACAAATACTACTTTACCTTACTGAGCAACTGCAACTTATCAAGTATACGCCCATATTGATAATTTATCATGTGATGGTAATCGAAAAAAATGAAAACTGTTATTTCAATACAGAGCCGAACTGGTCATACAAGAATTTTACTCAATTCAATAATAAGAGTCATTTGATTAGTAAAAATTCCCCAAGCAGTCAAAATGACTGCAATTTGGGCAATATAGAGGTATAACACATATATATGTACCGGAAATAAAAGAGTGGGGAGGTAACTACAATTATTAATAAACGCATTTGTATGTTGTAAAAAAAGTCATAAAATTCTAAGAAATTGTGTTATTATATACATAATTGTTTTTCTAATTGAAATTAAAAAGCAGTCAAAATGACTTCCTTGGGCAATCTAGTGTTAATATCTTTTAAATTTATTTTTAATTTAAGTTCATTTCTTTATTTAATTACGTTTATGAAAATAAACGTTTAACTATTTTCAACTTAAGTACGTTTTATTGTCATTTCTTTAACATTCTGCCATTCTGCCACAGTTATTTCTTTTTCAGCCTACCTTTGCGTACTTTGCTTATAATTTAAATGTCTTTGTTTAAGAAGGCCGATGTGTTAGGATATTTTTTGGCCGGCCCGATATTCCGGGCCATCATGGGTTATGGGCCCCACCTCTTTCTGGCGAATTTAACCCTTTGAGGGCCATAACTCATGCAGAGTGCTTTGGCAGAAGTGTGTAGTTAACGGCCATTGATACCTTCCAGTAAATTTTAGTGTGGGGGTGGCGCTATTTTTCTTTCATTTAATGACATTTAATGAACTTTAGTTGCATTTTTAGAGTAATATTGCAGCTTATTTAAGGAACTTCGTAAATTTTTCAACTTAAAAAAAAAGAATTTTTTTTTGTTTACGTACGTTTTTTTGATAAATTAAAGTAATTATAAGCATGTTTATTTGGAGTTAGTTTTTAAAAAAAAAATCTATGACATTTTTGTTTTTTTTTACTATTCCAAATTTGTACCGCAATGGCAACTATACAGGTTAGCATTACCAAATTGAATGCCTACAACTATGGCAACTGGTCTTCAGATATTAAATATCTTCTTTTGGAGAAAAATGTGGGGAATATAGTGAATGGTGTAGAAACTAAACCAGAAGCAGACCAAGAAGCTGCCCTGAAAGACTTTGAGTCTCGCGAATGCTCTGCTTCAGCCATCCTCTATTTAAACATGGAACCCGAGTTTAGGCGTATAATTGAAAATGTAGATGACCCCAAGTTTGCATGGGATAAATTGAAGGTTCATTTTCACCCTGATAATAGAGCGAGGCATATGCAGTTATTTTCAGAGATACTTACTTGTAAGGTAGAGCCAGAGGAACCAGTTGACATGCTTGCTGCTCGAATTCAACGAATTGCCGACCAATTAACCGCAATGAAACAGCTCATGAACGAAATCTGTTTATCAATTCAAGTACTTAGGTACTTGCCCCCTCAGTCTGATAATTTGGTGCAAACCATTTTAATGTGGAAAGATGAAGAATTTAAATTTCAAAAAATATTAACAGAACTAGTCGCCGAAGAATCCCGCCTTAAACTGAGAGACCACGATAGAAGTGAAGGAAAAAGTGCTCGTGCTCACTTTACAAGAACTAAATCTCGCCAGAAAGCTAACTCTTATCGCTGTGGACGACCCGACCACAACTTTAAACATTGTAGAGCTCCAAAGTGTCCACTTGACACTAGAGAAACCTTTCCTACTCGAGAAACCTCGCCTGGCGGTTCATCAGCATCCAGAGAATCTTCCTTATCCAGCCGTAATTCTGACGTATCCAGACGTAGCCCTGAAAAACCTAGAAGTCGCTACCGAAAGCCTCTGAGACCTGGTAATCAGACGAAACTCCAGCAGAAATGTAAGGACGGTAAAGGACAGATACATTTTTTTGTGCAATCCAATTTAACAAATGTTGAAGGTGCCGAGGACGCCTAGATTTTTGATGCTGGGGCCTCGCATCATTTTTGCAATGATAAGAGCAAATGACTTTCATTTAAGCCTCTTCATAATCATGAGTTAGCCGTTGCAGTTGATGGTGCCACTTTTACTATGAAGGGACGGGCATGGTAGATTTACAAATAGAAGGGGAAAATGTTCACTTCGGTGACGTAATGTATTGTCCTAGTCTAAGGAGAAACTTAATCTCCGGTTCTCGATTAGATTCAAGGGGAAGTAAGTTCAAAGGAGGCAACGGTAGAGTAAAAGCTTATCGGGATGATTACACTTTATTTAGAGCAACACTAAAAAATGGAATTTACTATATTTACCCAGAGTCTAAAAATAAAAATTAAAAGGTACAATTTGAAGCTGCCACAGTACATAAAGATGACTTAAAAATTTGGCATAAATGAATGGGGCACATAATTCCAAGTCTAATTGAAGGTACATATAGGTGTAATGGGGTAAAAGGGTTGCCACGAATAACAAACAAAGAATTTCATTGTGAAACTTGTAAACTTAACAAACATAGGCGTGTATCATTTAAACCGCTAGGAAACATTAGTTCAAAACTCCCTCTCGAGTTATTACACACTGATGTTTGGGGACCGACTAACGTGTCAGGTAGAGGGGAGAGCGCTTTTTCTTAACTATTGTAGATGATTTTTCTAGAAATACCTCAATTTACCCATTGCGACATAAATCTGAAGTATTTAAAGTCTTTAGTAGCCATGTTCAAAGAACCGAAAAATTTCTAGATCGGAAAGTTAAGTCTGTACGAAGCGACAACGGCAAAGAATTTGATAATAATAATTTCAGGAGATACTTTGAGGACCGTGGTATACAACACGAGTTTACGAACGTGTACAGTCCAGAACAGAATGGCGTTGCGGAACGTCTGTATCAAACGATAGCAGACGGAGCTCGTTTTATTTTAAATGAGAGTAAATTAAGTTTGAAATTTTGCCAGAGGCCGTTCTTTACTTTGTATTTACTTGGAATCGAGTGTGCTATAAAAATCAAAAGAAAACTCCATTTGAGTTTTATTGCAACCGAAAGCCTTCTGTTCGTCATCAAAGACCATTTGGTACCGACGCATATGTAGGAGTCCCAAAACAATTAAAAAGCTCAAAATTTGACCCAAAGGCGAAAAAGGGCGTAATGTTGGGATATGCTATGTCCACGAAAGGTTACAGAATTTGGCTTCAGATTCAAATAAAATAGTTGAAACAATAAATGTTTCTTTTAATGAAGAAGTCACAATCCCAAAATATCGTAACCATGGTAAACAAGGTCCTATTTATAGCCTAAATGATCCTTTTGGTGTCACAGAGAAGCGCAACGGAGACGAACTGGACCCTACTTATATCTTAAACCCGACTACTCCTGAAATTAACCCTTATGTCGAAAACCTTGATGAATCTATAAAAGAACCCTCATGTAATACAGACCATTCTTCCGAAAGTGAAGAAGTTGGTGAAGAGGAAACTCGAAAATTGAGGGAAACAGTTTGGGTATGAAAAATTAAACCTAGAAAAAAAGGGGAACGTGTAAACGTTTATTACTATGAACAAGGTCAGAGAGATAGGTTAAAATCAAGGAATGATGTAATGCAATATTGTTTAAAGAATGGTATAAAATGTGAACCATATCTATTTTGTTTTAAAGGTATAGACACATATGAAGGTATAGTCCAGAGTGGAGTCGATAGTTCAAGTGATAGTTCTAGTCCTACTCGCGAACGGACATACCAACAAAGTCCAGAAAGTAACGAAGCTGATATATGATTAGAAAACCTTACCTAACACGTACAAACAGGCACTCAAATCACCACAATGGGAACTTTGGAAGGGTGCAATGGGGGAGGAAATAGCCATAATGCAAAAGAGACAGGTATGGAGTTTGACTAAATTACCAGACGGTAAACAGCCTCTTGTGTGCAGATGGATATATACAGTAAAGCGTGACGAAACTGGGAAAATAGCAAGATACAAGGCAAGATTGGTTGCACAGGGATGCAAACAAATAAAAGGAGAAACGTATGATGAAACTTTCTCCCCTGTCATAAATTTCAGTATAATAAGATTTTTTTTCAGCCTTAGTTTCGGGTCACGGATGGTCCCATTTGCAATGCGACGTAAAAAGGAGCTTACTTATACGCTCCATTAACTGAAGAGGTGTGCATGAGTCAACCCCCAGGTTTTGTACAAAAAGGTAAAGAAAACTTAGTTTGTCGCCTACAGAGAGCGATATATGGGCTGCACCAGAGCGGCCGTGTATGGTTTTTTGAGTTACATAAGGTTTTAATCAGCTTAGGTTTTGTAAAATTAAAGTGAAGTAATTGTGTTTATACATTTAAAGTTAAC
This sequence comes from Maratus speciosus, assembly GCA_963932465.1. Classification (NCBI taxonomy): domain Eukaryota; kingdom Metazoa; phylum Arthropoda; class Arachnida; order Araneae; family Salticidae; genus Maratus; species Maratus speciosus. The sequence goes on along the minus strand of OZ010787.1, from coordinate 270,597,446 downwards.
ATTGTTTTACTACTGTATGTTGACGACTTTGTAATCCTAGGTAAAGAAAAGAAATATATTGACAAAACAGTTAACCTCCTTATGAAGCACTTTGACATAAAGATTTTAGGAAAAACCAAAAAATGACTAGGAATAGAATTTGAGGAAACGGATGGTAACATATTCATCCATCAGTTAAAGTATATTGAAGAAGTATGTTCCCGCTTCAAGCAGTATAATTTTCCTATATCATCCTTACTAATTAGCAAGGAGATGGTTTACTCCAAAAATCAATGTCCTCAAACAAATCCAGAAATTAATGAAATACTTCAATACCCATACAGGGGTGTCCTAGTATGTTTATAATTTATTACAAGTCATACCAGACCTGATATTTCATATGCCGTCAATATATTCAGCCAATTCCAAAGTAACCCCGGAATTGCACACTGGAACGGTCTGTTAAAACTCTTCGGATATGTAAATCACACGAAACACTTAAAGTTAAAGTTAACATGTAATAAAATTAATCTCATTACATATACAGATGCGGATTTTGCATCTAACCGGGACTATAGAACATCAATGGGTGGACAAATGCTTCTATTAGACAAATAACCAATAACATGGAGGGCTTTTAAACAGAAATCAATATGTTTATCTACAATGGAATCTGAATTCGTAGCCTTAACTGAAGCGGCAAAAGAACTCTTATGGTTCAGCAGAATTATTGAGGAATGCTACGAAAGACATATATTTTTAGGTCAAAGAATTAAACCTACATTGTTAGTAGATAACATGGCTGCTATCGATTTCTTAAAATTTCCCATTGAGAATTACAGAACTAAACACACTGATGTTAAGTTATTTTTCGTCCGTGATTTACTTAACCAGGAAATCTTCACAGTTAAACACATACGTAGTAAAGCTAACTTATCCGACATATTTACGAAACCTCTGACTAAGTTTGATTTACAAAGATTTATTCAAGTAATATTTAATACTAAGTCATAAATTTAAATTTCTTTTTGTATTTCTTTCAATACACCCGCCTTTGAACTTCACATATCATTTAAGTATAAACATATGCTTTTGAATAAAAGTCTCCTTTTTTCTTTAAGTTAAATCTTGAAGTTTAACTTTGTTTCCAGAAACCTGTGTGTTTCTATGTATAATACATGAATGTTTTATGGACTGTTTGCATTTAATGATTATACAAATCAGAATTTAAAATGTTTATACATATTTTTTTATTATTCTCTCTCGACCCATTAGCAATTAATTTCCCGTTGGAATGTAGTTCAGACCCCCTAATAGTTCATCCTCCGGGGTCCGAACGGCCCCAGGAAGCGTCTCGCAGGGGTGAAAATGTAATCTGTCAAGAGTGGCCTGCAGGGGGTAGTGGCTTTCGTGGGTGTTCTGGCCGCAGGAAGGCCTGTCGCGGGCATGTTATTTTGTATTTTTGTAAGTCCCTCCTTTTTATGAAATGGAAATGCGCATAGGTCCCACCATGTGGGAGAGTAGAGGTAATAAAATTCTGTTAAGTTTATTGTTAAATTTGATTGTTAAATATTGTTGAATTTTTGAATTTGCATGCATAATGTTTATACATCTGTTATCATATGGTTTTTAATACAAATAACTTGACCATCTCTAGAATATATAGATTAATATGCATTGAGTTAATTCAAGGTTAACCTAATCTTTCATTTCTATATCATATTATTGAAAGAATGGTATGTTAAAAAGTGGGCCCACATATGAAAGCTGGAAGAATTGTATGAATGTAGAAATATATCATTTTTTATACATATTCTAATTTTATTACTATTTCGTTTTAATGTCCATTAATTAAATTAATTGTTTAATCTATTGTTTTTTTTATATTATCCTGTTACTGCGACTTATATATTTTTTTCAGTATATTGCATATTTAAAAGTGTAGCCATTTCAATGGTGAGGTATCCTAAGTATAATGTAGTCATTTATGGTGAGATAAAACTACTTTTAAACTGTTTTAGGTTCAAGTATCAAGAAACTTTATGTACAAGATTAAAGGTTTCAATAATGTATTAAATTGTAAAATTGCATGTAGTTTTTCAAATTTAGAACTTTAAATTATTTTCAATCAACAATGTGAATGTTTGAAATTTAAGGGGGAAAAGAAAAGTTTTTTTTTAACTTGTCATACAAAGCATATAAGAAATGAGTTGTATGTAAAAGTTAAAAATGTTATGTAAAGAAAAAAATTGTTTTTACTTATTGTAAATTATTGTTATTGTTATAAAGTGTTATTGCTATATATAGTACTAGCAGATCCACCCGGCGTTGCCCGGGGTATGTAAATAATAACCTTAAACAAAACTCAAGTTTGTATGATTATATATCGTTTCAAATTCTTTTAAATAAACCTAATTCGGAGTCCACATTGCCTTCCGCAGCGTCTAGTGTGTTCCCAACAAATTTCATTCTGAACGAACCTGTAACCTCGGTCTCCGCTACGTTTGGCAGCATTTACCGGAAGTGCCCCGCACGTGCCGGAGACAATCGAAAACCACGTTGAGTGAGCGAAACCTCGTAGTAATCTAACCGATAGAATCCAAAAAAGAATGCACCATTAATCATTAAGGTTAGAAATTGTTGGTAACTGAAGTCTAAGGATAAAATTTCATAATACAGGGAATAGCTGAATTGTAATCTAAGTTCAATGAAGACAAATCCCTTTGAAATTGGCCCCATAGAACCCGAGGAAAGAATGCGTCCCCAAGCGGTGGAAGATGCCTTATCACCTTGTAAATTTCATGAATTACTGTTTCATTAACACGATATTTAATAAACGGATGAAATTCATTATCTACAGTTACCTTTAAAGTAACGCGAATTTTAATTTACGGCTGCAGTGAGTAGACGTAAGATTATGCTGAAAAAGGAAATTAATGCTAGAAAAAGGTGGTAGCTGAGGTATATAGAAAGACCGGGCCTTGGGTGCAGGGTCTTAACTGGAATGTAATTGGGTATAAGAAAATTTTTTGGGGTTTTTTAAAATAGCTGGAAGTTGCTAAAACTATGCTAAAGAAAATTGCAATAAAATAGGATAGTTTTTAAAGGAGCTGCAACGAAGGCCCCAAGATGACGATTAATATTAAAAATTGGTGGTAGCTGGTAATTTTTTGATCGTTCGTGTTGTAGCTGGAGAGCCTAAGAAGTTTTTATAAAAAAAAAGTTCGTGAATCTGACCATTTTTAAGATAGCTATAACATGGGGCCCAAAAGGGAACTGATAGTTGAGAGCAGGACCCTAACTTAAAAATATGTTTAAATGTGTTAGTACTTAGCGTTTTAGATCTTCAATTAGTTAAAATTAATCATAGGGTGTAAAATAATCATTAGAATAATATTTTAAAGAAATGCACAAAAATGGGGTAAATGCTTAAAAGGGGCCCTAGAGCCCCAATAAAAATATGTGGGTGTTGGTCTAGGAGGAAGAGTCCAAGACTCAGTTTTAAAATTATGCAATGAGAAGGCGAGAAAATTAGGGTGTAAAAAATGCATAGCACACAAAAAGTTCAAGGGGACCCGGATCGGGCCCTAAAAGGCCCTAAGGTGCCGCAGGATATTAACTGGAATATAGAAACTGGAGAATAACTAAATGGAAATTAGTTCCAAAAATGAAGATCGGATTAAGAGGGGCAATTTATTAATATTTTATGGTGCAAAAGCTTCAAGGGGCCTTGTAACGGGCTCGAAGGAAGAAGGGACTTAAGTGGTATGTATTTTGGTATAAATACACTTTTTAATTAGTTTTTAATGTAATCAGAGGATGCTAGAACTATGGTAAAAGAAAATTGCAAGGAATTCTGATCAAAGAAGATACACCAAGGGCCCCAAGAAGACGATTTATATTCAAAACTGGTGGTAGTTGAAGTCTGAAATATTTTTTTGTCGTTCATGTAACAGCTGGAGAACCTAAGATGTTGTTAGAAAAACAAAGCTAGTGAATCGGACTATTTTTAAGGGAGTTATAATAAAGGGCCCAAAAGGGGCCAACTGATGGTTGAGAACAGGGCCCAAACATGAAAACATGTTAAAAAGTTTTACATAGCGTTTCAGATCTTCTATTAGAAAAGATTAAGCATAGGGTACGAATTAATCATTAGAATATAATTTGAAACAAAAGTGCAAAAATTTGGGGAAATGCTTTAAAAGGGCCCTAGGGTCCCTATAAAAATATCTGAGTGTTGGTCAAAGGAGAAGAGGTCAAGACTCAACTTTAATAATACGCATTGCGAAGGTGAGAAAATTAGGGTGTGAAAAAGTATGGCACACACAAAACTTAAGGGGCCCTAGACCGGGCCCAACGGGACTCTAGACAGGCCTATGGTCTTAACTGGAATGTAGAAAAGAGAGAATAACTAAATGGAGAAAGTATCCCAAAAATGAAGATCGGATAAAAAAGAAGCAATTTATTAACAATTTAGTGCATTAAAACTTCAAGGGGCCTTGTACCGGGCCCCTTGCAAGGGTGCCAGGATCTTAACTGAAATGCAGAAATGAAGCAGAAACTGAAAGGAGAATTCACCCCAAAAACGAAGATCGGGTAGAAAAGAGGCATGTTATTAATAATTAAGTGCACAAAATCTTCAAGGGGCCTTGTACCGGGCCCGTTGCAAGGGTGCCAGGATCTTAACTGAAATGCGGAAATGAGGCAGAAACTGAAAGGAGAATTCACCCGAAAAACGAAGATCGGGTAGAAAAGATGCATGTTATTAACAATTTAGTGCACTAAAACTTCAAGTCGCCCTGTACTGGGCCCCTTGCAAGGGAGCCAGGGTCTTAACTGCAATGTAGAAATGGGCAGAAACTGAAAGGAAAATTCACCCCACAAACGACGAAGATCGGATAGAAAAGAGGCATGTTATTTACAATTTAGTGCACTAAAACTTCAAGGCGCCCTATACTGGGTCCCTTGCAAGGGTTCTAGGGTCCTAACTGAAATGCAGAAATGTCAGAAACTGAAAGGAGAATTCACCCCAAAAACGAAGAAGATCGGGTAGAAAAGAGGAACGTTATTAGCAATTTAGCGCACTAAAACATCAAGGGGCCCTATACCGGGCCCTTCTCAAGGGTTCCAGGTTTCTTAACTGAAATGTTGAAATGCAGTAGAAACTAAGACGAGAATTCTCCACCAAAACGACGAAGATAGGATAGAAAAGAGGCATGTTATTACAATTTAGTGCCCTAAAACTTCAAGGGGCCCTATACCGGTCCCTTGCAAGGGAGCCAGGGTCTTAACTGCAATGTAGAAATGGGGCAGAAACTGAAAGGCAAATTCACCCCACAAACGACGAAGATCGGATAGAAAAGAGGCATTTTATTTACAATTTAGTGCACTAAAACTTCAAGGCGCCCTATACTGGGTCCCTTGCAAGGGTTCTAGGGTCCTAACTGAAATGCAGAAATGTCAGAAACTGAAAGGAGAATTCACCCCAAAAACGAAGAACATCGGGTGGAAAAGAGGAACGTTATTAGCAATTTAGCGCACTAAAACATCAAGAGGCCCTATACCGGGCCCTTCTCAAGGGTTCCAGGTTTCTTAACTGAAATGTTGAAATGCAGTAGAAACTAAGAGGAGAATTCTCCACCAAAACGACGAAGATAGGATAGAAAAGAGGCATGTTATTACAATTTAGTGCCCTAAAACTTCAAGGGGCCCTATACCGGCCCCTTGCAAGGGTGCTAGGGTCTTAACTGAAATGTAAAAATGGAGCAGAAACTGAAAGAGGAATTTGCACCAAAAACGAAGAAGATCGAATGGAAAAAAAGGCATGTTATAACAATTTAGTGCACAAAATTTTCAAGGGGCCTTGTACTGGGCTTCTTGCAAGGGTACAAGAGTCTTAACTGAAATACAGAAATGGAGCAGAAACTGAAAGGAGAATTCACCCCAAAAGCGACGAAGTTCGGATTGAAAAGGGGCATGTTATTAACAATTTAGTGCACTAAAACTTCAAGGGGCCCTGTACCGTGCCCCTTGCATGTGTGCCAGGGTCTTGACTGAAATGCTGAAATGGTGTGGAAACTGAAATGAGAATTCACCCCAAAAACGAAGAAGATCGGATAGAAAAGAGGCTTGTTATTAACAATTTAGTGCACTAAAACTTCAAGGGGCCCTGTACCGGGCCCCTTGCAAGGGTGCTAGGTTCTTAACTTAAATGTAGAATTGGGGTAAAAACCAAAAGGAGTATTTACCCTACAAAAGAGGCATGTTAGTAACAATTTAGTGCACAAAAAATTAAAGCGGGCCAGGGACCCTGACCCTTAAAAAATTAAAAATCTGAGCCTATGGTGCATCAGAGCCTGTCTTGGGGTAACCTCACCTGAATTTTCAGACTTCTACGTGCGGTAGATTTCGCTAGCCATCGCACACAGACTGACAGACGGACAGACAGACAGAGCGATTTGTTATTTTATTAGTATAGATATTAGAATTATTGTTGAAAGTTAAAATTATTTTTGAAATTGATTAAGTATTGTATTTTTACAACTATCAAGTATGGTAGATATGAGTAATTAGTTTAGGTAGAAATAACTGGTATGTACATAAGGAACCGAGGGAATACTTGGAGTATTCGGAATTTTTTTTTTCTCTTCAAACTTTTTGATTTTCCAGTTTGACTTCTTTTCAATTCAAGTATACGTGACAAGGGGAGGGGAAATTGTTGGCCTGAAATAAACCTTCCTTGTTCACTTATACACTATTTAATTACTTTATTATTCATATCTTTAATCTAACCTTCCTTCTTCAACTCAAAGCAGCAATTTTTATTTCGTATAGCACCTGAAGTTAAGCATTTTAGCTTGACTTTTATTTCGTTCTTCGCTGCTTTTTTCCGATAGATGTTGCTTTGAGAGAGATTTTAAACGGCTGGCCCTAAAGTCATATGTTTTATTTAATGTGAAAACCACCTGTCTTTTAAAAGCAGGATCGAAAAGAGTTTCTTTTTCAGTATCATTTTAAGTCCAACCTATTTGTATTTTTAGTTACTCACATAAAATAAAGTTACGAAGCTCTTCCGTAAATATTGTTCGAATGTAATATTAAGAATTGCATTTTTAATGTATAGTCGATACAATAAGAGCTACAGAATGTCAAAGAGTGAGAATGTTAAGTAACACCCGTTTTTCTGTGCCATTGGGAGTACTGCCGACTGCCGTACGCAATTTAAATTAATTGTAAGTTTGTTTTTCATTTAATATCTTTTAAATTTATTTTAAATTAAAGTTTATTTCTTTATTTAATTACGTTTGAGAAAATAAACGCTTAGTTATTTTCAACTTAAGTACGTTTTATTGTCATTTCTTTAACACTCTGCCAATCTGCCACAGTTATTTCTTTTTCAGCCTACCTTTGCGTAGTTTGCTTATAATTTAAATGATTTTGTTTAAAAAGGCTGATGTTTTAGGATATTTTTTGGCCGGCCCGATGTACCGGGTCATCACCCATTATCACCAAAATGACCCACTAATAGAATTTTCTTGAGAAGGCGACCCAGCCCAATGGTTTTATCTTGCCCTGAAACGGTGTAATACAAAGTTTTGTCAAAATCGTTTGAGCCGTTTTTTAGATACAGTTAGCTTGATCCTGATCCATTAGGGCACAAAATGACCCATTTATTGAATTTTCTTGACCATGCGACCTAGCCCAAAGGTCCTCTCGAGCCAGAAACGGATAGAATACAAAATTTAGTCAAAATCGTTTAAGCCGTGTTTTAGATACATTTAGCTTGACCCTGACACATTGTGACCCAAAATGACCCACTAATCGAATTTTCTCGAACATGTGACTTAGCCCAATTCTCTTCTCATGCCTAAAAACGGTATAATACAAAATTTTGTCAAAATCGTTTGATTCGTTTTTATAGATACAATTAGCTTGACCCACAGTGACCCAAAATGACCCACTAATCAATTTTCCCGAACATGGGACTTAACCCAATTGTCATATCATGCCCAGAAACGGTATATTACAAAATTTGCTCAAAACGTTTTGAGCATTTTTTTAGATACAATTAGCTTGACCCTGACCAATTGTGACCCAAAATGACCCACTAATCGAATTTTCTCGAACATGTGACTTAACCCAATGGTCTTCTCATGCCCCAAAACGGTATATTACAAAATTTTGTGAAAATGTCGTGAGCAATTTTTCAGATATAATGACCCATAATGACCCTTAATGGCCCACTAATCTATTTTTCTCGAACCCGTGACCCATCCTAATGGTCTTTTCATGTCCGAAAACGATAGATTATAAAATTTCGTCAAAATCGCTAGAGCCGTTTTCTAGATAAACTTAGCTTGACCCACGGTGACCCAAAAATGACCCACTAATCGAATTTTCTCGAACATGTGACTTAGCTCAATGGTCTTTTCGTAATCCCAAACTGTAGAATATAGAGTTTAATAAAAATCGATAGAGCCGTTTTTTAGATAAATATAGCTTGACCCACAGAGACCCAAAAATGACCCACAAATCGAAATTTCTCGAACATGTGACCTAGCCCCAATAGTTTATTCGTGCTGTAAAACGGTTGTATATAAAATTTAGTCAAAATCGATTGAGCCATTCTTTAGACATAATTAGCTTGACACCGACCCATAATGACCCAAAATGACCCTCTAATCGAATTTTCTCGAACACGTGATCCATTCCAAATGGTCTTTTCGTGCCCCAAAACGGTAGGGTGCAAAATTTAATCAAAATCGTTAGAGCCGTTTTCAAGATAAAATTTACATACACACACACACACAATTTTTGCTCGTATTGTAATATGAGATATATAATCTCTCTAGATAAATGATATATAAAAACATCATTATAAAAATATAGATATTGATACAGCGAAAATTTTAATTATCATATTTATAATGCCCAAATAAAGATTATATATTACATAGACATGCGATATGCACAAAAATAGAAACAATACCTTTATAACCGCCAGCAACAAGAGCATTTATTTGCGAAGCTAATAATTTTGAAGATATACAGTGGTGGCCAAAATTGTGGACATTTTATGAAATTTTCATGTTTTATAACTTTGTGTGCTTGAATAATATAATAAATTTCACTTAAATACAAATGTTTATATATCAAATTAAAGGAAATTTATTGTAGAATTAAAAAAAAAACATAATTAAAATATCTGCATTACAAAAAATGTTACGCTTACAAAAATAAGATATATCTCAGATTTCATTATATTTTAAAGTTACACTTACACATTCAATATTTTGTAGGATAATCCTTGTTTTTTATTACAGCTTCACAGCGACTTTTCATTGAGAGAACTAGTGTTTGGAATTCACCTTTTTTAATCACCAAGAATCAATTATAGCTTCAATAACTTGCGTGTTATTAGATGGACGTTCTTTTTACCCGACTGAAAAGAAGGGTTATGTGTTTCATGCGTATCTGTGTATGTGGATTTCTTTATACCCTCCAAACATCCCAACGGGTGGATGGATTTTAATGAATGAGGTCTCTATCAACTCGTCTTAATGGCCCGATGGTTATAGGCTAGGTTTTGTTTTTATAAATTCAAAATGGCGGCCGTAAAATACAAAATGGCGGTAGAGACGAAAAAAAATTACGCACCCTATTGAGTGGCATATCATTGGATAGGTCTTTCAAAATGAAGACGATGTTTCATTGACTATTTTACAGTCAGAAGCTTCGTTAAAATATTATACAACCTGGAAGTTGTGCATGTATTGTGGATCTCTTGCTTTGCTGCAACTCTAACCATCATATACATCTATAGACCTCATCAAAACAGTGTTTATAGATTGGAACTAACACAACTTAAATGTCACCAATGCAAGTAAATAAAAAAATAGGCAAGTAATATAAACAAGTAATATATAAAAAAATATTTTAAGTCAATTCCTACTTAGGTCAATAAGAGAACTTTTTTTCTCCCATTTTTCTTTCCTTTTGAGTGGCGCTTAAAATACCTTGATCAAGAAGAGGGATCTCTCGATTATTGAAAATTAATTAATTTAATTTAATTAATGAATTAATATTCGAAAAAAACTGGATTAACATCAAGTGTCATCCACTAAAAGTTTAAAAAATATTATTTGAGCTTGATTGGATGAATAATAAGTATTTTATTAACGACTGAAAATTTGAACAAGATATATATAGCGAGAGTGTGAGCTAATAGTAGGAATTGAAAAAAAAATAGTTTCACATTGATGAGAAATAATTAATTAGTTCGCTTTTTACTCAGTGAGATTTTTTGATTTTTTAAATTTAATTGTTTATTGTACAAGGATTTTCAAACGTCGCCAAAAATTTTCAAACAGGGCTGTTTCCTGGCCAGGGTAATAATTGTATGCTTTTATTTTTAAACCATTCTTTACATAATTTTGCCGTATGGCATGGAGCTAAATCCTGCTGAAAGATAAATGGTGCTTTATTGGGGAAGAGATCCCTGATGGAAGGTATCAATTTTGGTTCCAGGACAGTTTCGATGCATTTTTTTTTCATTCAGAATGCTACCAATCCCTTGAATGCGGCCCACACCATCTGCAGACATACAGGCCCAAATCATGACATTTGTCGGGTTCTTTGTAGTTGCTTTAATGCAATCAGGATGCAGCTCTTCCATTACTCTACGTCTCACATATTTTCGCCCATCACGATCAAAGAGTAATATTTTACTCTCATTGCTCCATATTATTTGCTTCCACAGATTTTCTGATTAATTAATGTGTTCTTTTGCCCACTGAATCGTTTCTTGCGTTGCTGAAGATTTAAAAATGGATTTTTCCTCGGAATTCCCTTTCAGTCCAAAACCTGCTAATCTTCTCCTTATTGTTCTTGAACTAACTGAAATACCCATTGCATTAATTTCACATCTAACAGCAACTGACGAAATTCTTCTATATTTGAAGCGTATCCTTTTTTTGTTTCTATCGTCAGAAGCACTTATGCATTTTTTTCGGCCTGATCTTGCCTTATTTATCACAGATTTAGTTTCTTCCTAACGTAAGCACAGCTTTCTTACGCCAGATAAAGGGGTTGGTCCACCAACCTGTCTTGCAATTTCAGCATAAAAGAGACCATTTTCTCTCAATATGATAATTCTGCTTCTTCTTCTTCAATCAGTTATTGTTGTTGATGATATTGTTTTAAATTATTTGCATTAAGAAAAAATAGAAATATTAAAAAAGAACATTATTCTATTTAGTTACACTAGTATTCACCCTTCTGAAAAATTCATTCAAGCAAAACAAATCAAAAGCTTTTACAAATCAAAATATACTACAGTTCAGTTACTGACATTTGATAGGTTCTGAGAACAGCCATTGTAACTGCCTAGGAAGCTTTTATTACAATATACTTCAGTATTTATGACTAATTGTGTTTGTATTTTAGACTAAAACTTTCTTTGTACTGCAAATATTTTAAATCTGTTTTTTTTAATTCTACATTAAATTTCCTTGAATTTGATATATAAACGTTTGTATTTAAGGGAAAATTAATATATTTTATAAGCACACAAAATTATACAACCTGAAAATTACAAAAAATGTCCACAATTTTGGCCACCACTGTAGCATATTTAACAAATGACTGAAATATCAAAGGGCATTCAGACGTACAAATAGAAAATAAATTTTGTACTTTAAAAATTATAATTTATAAATTAAGAATACAAACAAGGTTGTTAATGGTAGTTAATGAAGGAACAAAAAATTTTCAGCACTAAAACATTTCACGTAAAAATTACACTTAAAAATGTCTAATGCTATGCAATATTATTAGTCAGAAATAGTACTGGATGTCTGAGTAAAAATGTCCTCTAAATTGGCAACACTGTGTGTTTATAGCCTTATAGTACCTTATAGTGAAATGTATTACATAGATCACGATATGTGAAAATTAGCATATTAAATGAATAAATCTAGGATGTTACTAAAATTCTTATGTTGCTTTAACCTCTTAAGACCTGAAGTTAAAATAACACTGCAAATACTATTTCTATACACCTATTGCTTTTGCACAATCAGTATGACACTGTAGATTAACAGAAAGAGCTCTTTTCATGAAATTGATACTTTTGGGTTCTGGTAATTTAGGTTCTCAAATATCGATATAAAATTACTAGCCCCCTTAAAATACCAATTTAATTATGAATAATCTAAATTCATACAATAACAAATTTAAGGGTTTTAAACAAATAAATGATCTAAAAATCCTCAAAGATTTAAAAAATTGTAAATCGCTTTATTTAAATAATTACGAAAATGTCTTACTTTCTTGGCCTCACTGTCTTGAGGGCATTTTGGAAACTCAGATGAAAATAACATTTATTTTATGATAAATAAGCATCAGCTCTGCCATTTATTGCTTTTGTTCCAAAGAAAAAAAAATCAGCTATATAGAAGTAAAATAAAAATGTTAAAAATATTAAACAGTTTAGTTTCTACGAGGAAAAGAATAGAAGTGCACATTTGAGTACCTCAGGTCTGAAGAGGATAAAGCGAAATTTACTAAATGAAAGCATAATACATATAACTAAGAAAAGAAAATGTACAAAATTAAGTATGTAACTAACAGAAAATATTTTCATAATTTAAAAAATAATGTTAAAATCAAAATTTTAATACAAAAGAACTAGGAAAATCTTATACACTGGTTTTCAAAAGTAAAGAAACAAACACAAAATGCTAATATTTTTACTATAAAGGTAATTGTGAGTGCTCAAAATAAAGTGATACCTTTACAGATTTTACAGAATGTAGGATGGCATTAGTAAATACTCGATGTTTTCAATAGCATTCATCAGATTATTTTGAATATATATGGTGAGACATTTAACTGAAGTTTAATTTATCGATTACCAACAGTATCTTTGTATAAAATGTGCAGTATTAAGATTAAATAATTAAAATGTATTTTCAAATGATTATAGATTTCTTATTGCAAAAAACTGTCTTTAATCAGAACCATTTTGTATACAAATAGTTATTCTCACTCAAATTTTAGACTTATGCAGTTTATTTTTTAACCGACTTCAAAAAGAAGGAGGTTTTCAATTCGACCTGCTGTTGTTGTTGTTTTTGACACTATTGGGCCCGGTGAGAAACTTTCTATTACTGTATAGCTGTCTTAATCCACATACTAGACAAACTACAAGGAAAAGATACGACGGAAACCTAACAAGCCGGCACTACGCCGATAGAACCATCACTGACTAGACCAACACCTATACGGCAACATCAAACCAACTACGACAGCGACGATATATCTCATTCAATAACTGAGAAAACAGAACCAAATCTTCACTACCCTTTCTCCCCATCGCAGAAAATATATCCTCGTACGACATACTCTTCGATACTGACAACTTCTCAAAAACCTTATCTCGAATCCCCAAAAACTTCTTACATCTCAATACCAAGTGTTCTTTGGTTTGCTCCTCACCTCCGCATAAATCACACTTTGCATCACCGCTACCCAGAAACCTCTTAAAACGAACCAGAGTTAGAACAGTCTTAGTAAGAAACCAAGCAAAAATAACACCATTCTTCCTCCGTAGGTTATGATGCGGATGCCCAATGTTCGCGTAATCACAGCCGCGACCACAGTGATCTTTCCAATATTGTTTTCATTCCCATTCTGACTCTTTCTGTTTTTTATTCTTCACGACCAGCATCCAATCCTCAGGAGAAAACCACGGTATACAAATATTACTATACGGGCCCTTCCTGGCTCGCTCATCCGCACACTCATTGATACCAATTCCTTTATGCCCCGATACCCAAATAAGATCCATCTGATACTGATCAATCCTCTTCCTGTTTATTTCATCCCTTATCATAGTAATAACAGTCGCAGATTTACGATTGATCTTATCTAAAGCCATAAGGACAGTTTTAGTATCAGTGAAAAACATATACCTCCCACTCTCCACCGTATAAAACTTAATAGCAACCAATAGCGCAATCGCTTCCGCAATGAAGATCAAATTGATATTAGGAATTTTAAACGCCATCCGACTATCCGTATTTTGGTTGACCATCCCGATCGCCGTATTTTTCCCCTCTTTGGAAGCATCCGTTGCAATGAAAATAGCCTTGTCAATATGCATATGATAAAAACTGTTGAAAGAATTCCTGATCACTACCTCTGGGAAGTCTTTATCTTGAAACGCCCATGTGTTCACATATATTCGACAATTATCATTAATCTTTGTACCCACTTGTAGTTAATCATTTCATTGACCTCCGTACCATACCTACCAAGACTATTCAACTCCCTGTGAATTAAATCCTTTGACAGAATATCCGTGTAGTCCTTGTGCTTGGTGTCAGAAATCGTCCTTTTTATTGCAAGATAATCTCTTCTAATGTTACTGCTCCAGACCCTGCTTTCCTTCAACAATACCGGTATCGGGCACCAACTTGGCATACCACTAGCCCACCTAAGGCCCACATTATCAATCACTTGAAGTTGGTGACCTTCGGTTTTATTTGAATGCATGAGAATCCGCGGATTTCCATCAAGAAGTGACCCCATCATACTGTTTGAAATCTTTAAAAGATACTTTGTTTCAGTACCCCAACTCATTACCAGCAATAGCTTTAAGCATGTTCAGTCTTTTACTAGCTTTCTCCCTCAGCATAGTAATATGATTTTTTAAAGTTCCCTTGACAATTTAGATAAACTCCCAAAACTCTTAAATTCCCCGAAAACTCCACCTCCTGTCCTTTGATCTTAAATTTCTTCTCCTTCTACTCATTCCACCGTCATATCTTCATTATTTGACATTTATTTGGGTTCAGCTCTAAATTCCACGCACACAACCAATGAATAATCCTGATAATATTATCCTGTAAAATTTCTCTTAACCATTCCACATTATCATGAAATCCATATAAAAAAATATCGTCCGTATAAACCACACAATGGATACATGAATCAAAAATCTCAAAAATGTCGGCTAAGTATATTGCAAAAAGAAATGGAGAAAGAGTACTACCCTGTAATAGGCCCCTCTGATACATGAATGGGGCCGGAAGTTAGCCCCTCCATTTAACCCGAATCTTAAGCTCCTGCATCAATTTCTGTATCATTATACTGAGGTCAGCTCCTAGTCCCAATTTTTTAAGTTTCAGAAGCAGCCCGTCCCATCAAACATTGTCATAAGCACCTTTAATATCTAACGCAACTAAAAAACCATTCCGTTTAAATTAGCTTCCTCTTCTAATATCACTGTAAATTTTATAAGCAGCCGCCTCACAATCTCTAAAAGGAATAAATCTGTAGTGATTTCTGTGAAAAATCTTATTTTTCATGCTCCAGTTAAGCAGGATCTGTAGTATCATTTTTTCAAAAATCTTTTTATTGGTAACCGTCAGTGCAATTGGTCTGTACCCTCTAATGTCGTTCCTATTTTTTCCTGGCTTTTTAGTGGGCAGCATAATGACCTCTTTCCAAATATCAGGTATTTTTTGGTCTCAAGAATCTTATTATAGGGTAACTCCGGGAGAGTCGCCGCATCCCGGATAGATGCCGCACCCCTTCTATTTCTTGTAATTATCGATAGATGGTCGCCAAATGCTCAGTATATGTGCGCAATGAGATTATTTTAACCAGTGTATAGCGTGAATCCCATTTCGATGTTTACTTGTAGAAGTACAATCCTTATTTTGACGTAAGTGCATGATTTCACTGTCCAAACTTTTAAACACGTTATGTAAAAATACTTTTCATACACTAATTACTAAATGCATGCATGATTTCGAAGTCAAAACTAAGTGTAGCGTTTGTATAGAGTACTGCGTGTATGGTTACACCATTCCTCTTAGCGATGGTAGGTAACTGTGATGGCCGACGTCTGCACCATGCAAAATGGGATACATGCTGCACTGCAATTCCGGTATACATGCCGCAGTTTCTTTTGTAAGAGATGATTAAGTGTTATTAACTTTTCCTTTTGTTTTTGTACAGACTAACCATGTTAGGCATGTTATCAAGTTTAATAAAACCAAAGGAGAAAAAGGGAGAAATAAAAGTAAGAATGGCAAGAAAGATGAAAGCCAAGATGATAATAATGAAAAATTGAATTACGCGTAACGCAGACGTTCTTTGCTAGGAATGTTTAGAAAATGTCATCGTTGCATCATGTGTCAAATGTAGTTACATAAAGACTGAACTTTTTCAACATTTTTTCTGTGGATTGTAGTCGAAAAAACAGGTCTCTTAACCCATTCGGAACCATAGATGCAAATAAGCACCTTCATAAAGAGCATACAAAATTTGTTTCTGGCACCA
This sequence comes from Maratus speciosus, assembly GCA_963932465.1. Taxonomy (NCBI): domain Eukaryota; kingdom Metazoa; phylum Arthropoda; class Arachnida; order Araneae; family Salticidae; genus Maratus; species Maratus speciosus. The sequence continues at coordinate 270,581,117 of OZ010787.1, read as the reverse complement.
GTAAAAAAGAAAACTAATATATATATATTTTAATTAGAGCATGTTCATGATTATTCAAGTAAAGGTAAAAAAAGTGGTGCCAACCTAATAAAATTTGTGTAAAAGCCACCGGTCCCGAAAGGGTTAACAAATAAATTATGTAAACACAATTTTACTTATTTTCTTTTCCCTCTCTAATACACTGATGTTACGTTGTTGCTGAAATAACAATTAAAATTTAAAAGTAAAAAAAAAGTCGATAATTTTAACAGTGAAAGTAGACAAACAATAATTAATTTGAATCTACTAATACGTTTCATTGTACTAATTTAGTTTCATTTTGTTATTACATCGTTAATTATAGTCCAAATATGAATATTTTTTTTTAATATTTTCATTTATAATTTCATTCTGTTCTTATTACAAGCGCGGCATAACTACCGCACAAGCGCGGCAGCTCAGCCTGGATGTACGGGTGACGCGCCGCAGTGTAATGTTTTAGAAAAAAATTGTTTAAAAATATTAATTATTTGTTTTGAATTTTTTTGGCGCAGTACACGATTATATATTTAATATTAAATAGCACAGCATGATTTGTTTTTTTTTATGTCCACCTTGGGACTTTATACACAAGTTCAAAAAAATGTGCGACATAAATCCCGGAATTACCCAACATCCCCAGAACCTGAGTCAAAACCCTGGTTTTTAGATTTTTGAAAAAATTCATTTTAATTCCGTCAATTCCGGGAGTTGTTGACTTGATTTTCCTGATGATCCTCTGCAACTGGTCCATCGTCAACTTTGTATCCAACTCATCCTCACCCGAGAAATCTATGGGAATGCCTTGTCTGACCGGAGAATTTTGGAAAATAATAGATAAGGAGTTGGCTTGGGAAACCGCATCAGGCGGACAATTTGGAAAGTTAAACTCCATATTAGTCTCACTATCCTTCACTTTATTAATTCACTTTATACACGGATGATCTTGTAAATATGTGACCCTCTACCTGCATCCCTAGCCATAGAATTCCAATACTTCTGGTTATTCTTTTTAATCTACTTCTTGAGTTTAGCATTATATAATTTGTATTTGCACCATAAGTCCAACTGACCCAACGAACCGCCTTCCTATGATAATACGTTTTGAGAGGCAATAGCCGACGGGTAACCAACCCCCACCCAGACGGAAGGGTACCCCCACTCACAGGGATCCTATCAGTACATTGAACCATAACCTGGGAGATTTCCTTGGACCACCTGTCCAGGTCCTCATCATATACCCCATTTCCGACTCTATCCAACGCCGAGCCAACTCGCTGCCAATTAACCTGAGCCCAATACGTTTTCATGTCACTGCTATCACTAACGTTTTCATGAACCCTGATAGTGTAGTGATCCGACCCCATCGGATCCGAAGACACATCCACTTTGAAAACCCGAGCTAAACTACTCGAAATAATTGTCAAATCCAGTAACGATCCAGTACCCCCACCCCTAAATCTCGTAACCTGATTCAAATTCATTAAGATTGCATCCATACTATTAATCCAGTTCGCCAAGTTTATAATTTTATGCACTTTAGGATTGTTATGCCAATTGAGAAAATTAATATTGAAGTCACCAACAATAATATAATTCTGCCCAATCAACTCTTTAATCGTATCCAACCACCTAGTATCAGCAAACCCTTTCGGCGCATAAACGTTGATGATCGCAATCCACCGTTTTTTATACCAAATTTTGATCCATTGAGCCTCATGATCCCGGCTAATGTTACGAAGGTTAAGAATTTTAACAGGATAACAACTCAACACCCCTGAAAGCAAACCACCTCCCCTCTCGATAAATTACCATGCCTATCAGCACGAAAAATATTCCTGTTTCTAAAGCATAAATCACAATTATTACTCAGAAGCGTTTCTTGAAACGCCCAGACAATACAATTACGAAACATACCAATGCGCAGCCAGGGCAAGTTAGACCAAATACCTCTTATATTCCATTGGTATAAAAAGATGTCCATAAAGCAAATACAGTAAACATCACACTACAAATACAGTACAACAATATAACAACAAAAAAAACTACCAACACTTACCCCAAAAACAGTCTTCATAAACATCCAGAAAATAACCATCCAACCTGCCAAAAAAAAAAAAAATCACTAACACCAAGAAAAATAACACACACAATTCCGCAGTCCTTATCCATATCTCGGATCTATCATCATATTCATATTTTACTTTCTGGAGCTAAACCTGTCTGTAATAGAAATACTTTTGCTGGATTTCGTTAGTCAATTTCAACTTTTTCTTTCTTAAATGATTGCGTAATTCCGTCATAACATCTCTTTTTCCGCTTATACTTTTTTTATCGTTTCTCCTTCATTTTCTTCCACACCTTTTGCTACAACACTTTCTGACTTTTGTTGCAAATTCATCATAACTTCACATATATAAACCACTATGTCCATTATTTTGTTAATGTTTTCTTCCATTAACATAGCCAGTTTGTGATAGTTATCCTCCTCACTTTCTTTTTGAACATTTGTTTTCATTTTAGCCGCGTAGCTGTTTGTAATTTTGAAGTTGAATTGTCTTCTCGCTTCTGCCAGTGTTATATGATTTCCACTTATGTATTTTTGTATTTTCATCTCTTTTTTTTATTTCGCATTCATTATCATCAGCCTCGTGATCTTTCCCATAATTTACACACCATACTTCTGTTTCCTTGCATATACAGTATATGGCCATTAATGAGCGGCAACTTTCAATTTTAGACATTATTTTTTGTTTTGTAGAATATTTAAAAATATACTTGACAGATTCTTCTGGAATTTCAGGATTAAAAGGAACAGGTATGACCTCATATTTAGCAATGTCGATTTGGCAAGGGAGACAATTAGGGGGCCAACAAAAAATCAATGAAAAAAATAATACTTAGGATCACCCTGTAAAATAAAATGTACGAAATGATCTATCGCTACAGAATATGAATAAACAGACATTGTGCAATATGTATATTCATTTGTGTAAGAATAGCCCGTATATTAATAGAGATATAGCGATTTATTTTAAAAAAATGAAAAAATTCTTGCATGTTTTTTGCTTATAACATGCTGGGTTTTCACCCAAATTTAACGCCAGTTTCAGAAAAATTGACAAAATATAGTAGAAACAATGTAGTGGAATTGGAATAAAAACATATTAAATATTTTAGGAAATATGAGCAGTTGTACGAAATAATTTTTATCTGCGCATGCGAGAACGATAACAAGGATCAATTTTCATAATTTAATAGTCAATTCTATGGAGAAACTTATTCAAAAAAATCATTCAAATATCTTAAAAATTCAGAAAGATATCGGCGTTAGAGTGAGCAAGTATTTAGTTGTTCTCTAAAAGCAGCTGAATGATAAGGGATTTTCCACAAATTGTCATTTTTTATCAACTGACTTTCAGAAAAAAGTTAGTATTTAGTGACTATCAACGAGTAGATTTGGAAAAAATGCTTCTATTTTGATATTTCTTTTTATCATGGTATAGGCTCGTACTGGTGGTTATCCAAGAAGAACTAAAGCATCAATAAAAATGAAAATTAAAAAAAAAATAATAAAATTGACAACTTCAGGGTTCGTACGGGTACCGTTATTTTCAAGGCCAAATATCAGTATTTTTTTATAGAAAAAAATCTAATTTAAATGTGCGGAATTTCGCCTTATTTGAGGATGTATTTTCTATAAGAAAATATTGGTACCGAAGAATTTCTTAGTCTGGAAATTCAAGGACCCGTACGAACCCTGAACTTGTGGACAACCCCTTATCATTCAGCTAGTTTTAGTGAGCAACTAAAAATTAGCTCACTTTAACGCCGATATCTTTCTGAATTTTTACGATATTTGACTGGATTTGTTTAATAAGTTTCACCATAGAGTTGACTGTTAAATTATGTAAAAAGGTCCTTGTTATCGTTCGCGCATGCGCAGATAAAAATTATTTCACACAACTGCTCATATTTCCTAAAATATTTAATATATTTATATTCCAGTTACACTGTATTGTATATAGTACATTTTATCAAATTTTCTGAAACTGGCGCAAAAGTTGGTTGAAAACCCTGCATGCTATAAGCAAAAAACATGCAATAATTTTTTTTTTTAAATCGCTATATCTTTATTAATATACGTACTATTCTTACACAAATGAATACATATACTGCACAATGTCTGATTATTTATATTCTGTAGCGATAGATCATTTCGTGTATTTTATTTTACAGGTTAATCCCAAGCATTATTTTTTCTTTAATTTTTTGTTGGCCCCATAATTGTCCTCCTTATCAAATCGACATTGATAAGTATGAAGTCAAACATGTTCTTTTTAATCTTAAAATTCCAGTGGAATCTGACAAGTATATTTTTAAATATTCGACAAAATGTCTAAAATTGAAAGTTGTCGGTCATTAATTGCCATATAGTGTAAGTTCCGGATGATTCTTTCCACATCTTTTGCATTTCTTCTCATTTACACATTTGTTTGTCCCGTGATTGAAAATTTGACAGATGTTACATCTTCTAGGTCTTTCAACAAACAGTCTTATCTTCTGTCTCATGTAGGACATTTTTACATGTTCCGGTAAGTAATGTCCATATATTGTTATTAAAACAGTTCCCGTAGGAACTACCCGTCCTTCATGTCTGGTTGTGAATCGTCTAATATTCTGAATGGGCATTTGATTTTCCTCTTCGATCTCCTTCTGAATTTCTTTCAACGTTATGTCAGTACCGATTTTGAATATCATGAATCTCGTTGTGATATTCTCATTCATTAGAAAAGGTTTCACTTTGGTGTCGAATATTTTTTTTCTTTATTAACAATCTCGCTTGCGCATTCGTAGCTTTTCGTAGTTATCAACATTTTATTATTTCTGGTGTATCTTACGGTGTCAATTTCCTTGTAACTCTCCAAGTTCTTTTTTATTTCCCGTTTCAACAGAATAAGGTTAAGCTTGTGAAGTCCACCCTCTTGGCTCTCGGTGATAATAACATATTCTTTTAAATTTGGTATAATATTGATTTGTTGCTTTACCGTTCGACAATCATTCCAGTTGAATTTCTTAAATTCTTCACTGTTGAAGCCTACACTTTCTTTAATTTTAACTTCCGTTCCCGACATAATACTAACCGTACCTGGTAACCAGTCCAAAATACACAGACTTTAAGCACGCGCTTATCACTACTACTCTCAGTAACACAAACAAAAATTACACCAAACTTAATATATTACACTGCAAGAAAGATTATTCTCACCACACTGGAAAATACCCGCAATGCCCACGTGAACTCGCAGCTTTCGCCAGAGACCCCACACACGCTCACCGGGCATCAACTCTTCAAAAAATCCAATTTGACCTATATGTATGTTTTGTCCCTGTTCACGCATAACTTCCACAAATATGAACCGATTTTGATAATTCTTTTTTTGTTTGAAAGTGTAAGTCATCCGTGTGGTACCATTCCAATTTCATCAAAATCTAATGATTATAAAATTTTTTTTAATAAAAACTTTAAAATTGAAATCCTTTTTGGGTTTTGCGAACTTTTCGCTGTTTGCAAAAATGTACGCTTCTGATTGGTCAATCGCTTTTCGCTAACAGCAAAAAATGTACCTGGTTTCCGCCACTGTCTTTATATCCAGGTTCGGTTATCAAAATGACTTCAGATTTTTTTCAGGTAGGGTTCCTCGATATCAAAGAGACGACATACGGAGTATAATAGTTGATTGGATGAGATGATTCTGGACTAAAGCAAATCGCCAAGAATCTTGGTGAGCCAGCCGTTACCGCCAAGCATGTTAACTTCTTTCACTCGTATAGTCGAATTCGTTCAGATGACTATCGCCAAGTTATACGGCATCTATACACCATAGTGTGGAAACCGACTATTCCAGTAATGCTTTAAAAAGTGATAAAAAATTGTATCCCATAAATATCTAACGATATTGAAACACAAATATCGATCGCAACGACAGCTGCTAGTTCTATACAAGCAGAAACGCTATCTCAATTGAATCCGTATACAATGTTTACGTTTGAACTACCATGTGTCACTGCGATCACCATTTTCCGTTCTGCATCATTCTACATTTTTGGGATACAATTTTTTAACACTTTTTGGTTGACTAATTTTCCCACTATATCTTCTAGACGCTATAGTTATGCAATAGAAAATGCCTAGGTTTGCTATAGTTTGGACAAAAGCATCCCTCAAAGCACTTTGCCGCGCTCTGATGTCTAACTTTACTGATGGATTGTGAGCTTTTCCACACCCAATATCGATGTCCGTAGGTATCGATGTGAACCTTAAAGTTTAATGTGTGCGGCAACTTTTCGAATTGCGAGATTTTGTCTATAAAAGTTACCGCATTAAGAAAAACCCAAATGGGTATCAAAAAGCTTACAATCCAATAGCAAAGTGACCTTCTACATCAGAGTTCAGCAAAGTGTCTTCCTTAGTCGGTGCACTGCAAATACCGCCATATATCAATACACATAAAAGTGCCTCTATATGTCTGTACACAGTAAAGTGCCTTCTTATGTGTAGCAGCACTGTCTTCAGTTATCAGATTAGGACTAAACACCTAATCATTGCCGCTCATTTCTGATGTCTTTACTGCCTAAGGATAGGGAGTATTGGTATGAGAATGGCGACATACGAAAAAACAAAACATTATTGATTGATCGATTCTGGACAAAAGCTATTGCCATGGATCTTGACGAACTTCCATTATTGCCAAACTAATGCTTGTTAAATTTTCCACCACTCGTATAATCAAACTTGTCCAAGCGAGTATCGCCAAATTCTGGAATAGAAAATGCCAAGTTTTGCCATAGTTTAGACAAACATGTATGTATAAACAGAGTTTGAGCATTGTATTTCACCATTCACCTATAGAGGAACCTTACACGAGGAAAGAATTGATGGAGATTATCAGAAAATAATAATGAAGAATTCTTGAACACATTTTCAAACCTGACAAGTCTATAGCCTTTTGGATGCCAGTATTTTAGTACAGAAAATTTTGTTTTATTTGATAGAAGAATTTTTGCAATTTAAAAGGACATACTCTATAAAAATTACAGGTACACTGTTAAAAATCTGCAGCATTTGCTGCATAGTCACTCCACCGCTTTTATATACTATCTCTATTCTGACCAATGAGAATACTCCATAATATAGTCAAGTAATCGTTTTCTATAAAAGCGGTGGAGTGACTATGCAGCAAATGCTGCAGATTTTTAACAGTGTATCCAAAAAGCCAGATGCTGGGCAAATCTGCACTTTAGGTTGGGATCCAGCTAGATTTTTCGCTATTAGCGAGACAAGATTGATCAATCAGTTGCCTGCATTTTGCCGGTATGAAGTAAACAGCGAAAAGTTCGCAAAAATGCAGGTAACTGTTTGGTCGATCTCATTTCACTAACAGCGAAAAATCTATCTGGATTCTGGCCAATATACGTAAAGAGTTAATACAAATTTTAATACATAATCTGCATTTTGCTTCTTGACAACGGAGTTCTATAAAAAATAATTCTTGAATGCAGACTGTTGTGAATACAATGTATTTGTTTGAAAAAACTATCATAAGTATTAATTGTTAATAAAATAAATATTTCGAATGAAATTACAAAGAATTTATTAAAAACAATTTGTTTAAGAAATAATTTTTGTAAATTATAATTTTCTATGACTAATTAATTATTTATTCTGAAGATATTGAATCAGGATAATTATGTATTACGGTATGAATAACTAAAAAGTAGGAAATAAAATAAACTTTTCAAAAAAATATTAACCGACTTCAAAAAAAGCTCTAAAAAGAATTAAATTATTCTTTAAAATTCTCTAATGACGAAACATTATCCAATAACCACATATCGGCATAAAAACATTAAATTTCATATGTAGAATTTAATATCCACCAAACATGGATTTTCTAGAGGATATTTTTTACAAGAGATTATTTTACATATTTATGATTTAATTTAAGAATATATACATATAAAAAGTAATCAATTACTTTTTGAAGTTGGTGCCAGACATTCACAATCGATAATGATTAAACAAATAATTTACTGAAGAAATAGAGCATTTTTTTTAACTTTGTATCATATTTTCCATCATCACCTTATTCATCGTAATAAGTACAATATATTCATGATTTTGCTATACTTAAGATAGTTTGGCACCAACTTCAGAAATTAACTGATTACTTTTTATATGTATATATTTATAAATTAAATCATAAATATGTAAATTAATCTTTTGAAAATAATATCTCTAGAAAATCCATGTTTGGTGGATATTAAAAGTTCTAAATATTAAATTTAACGTTTTTATGCCGATGCATGATATTCTATATGTGTGGTTATTGGATAACAGTTGGTCATTAGAGAATTTTAAACAATTATTTAAGGGGGTCTGGGACACATAAATCTTCAAATTTTCTAAAAATATTTTAATGCAGTAAAAAATTCTCTACTTTTTTCTGCTTAAAATGACGCTTAAATCATGTTTATATCCTTATTAAGACAGAACATATTGATTTTTTCGTTTGGGTTTGTTTTCAAAATCTAGCTTTCAAGGAGTGGTTGTCATGCAAACGACTTCTTGTGAAAATGCATTTTTCTTCATGATGGGTTTTCAACATTTCACGTATTTAAATTGTTATAACCCAAGAACCGTTAAAGATATGTTGCTCAAAGTTGGACCATGTCTTTTTCAATTAGTTTACTTTAATTTTGATTCAGCAAATTTGAAAAAAAATATTTACTTTTGAAAATATGATTTAAAAAAAAGTTACACCATTTTTTCTTTAATTTTTACTTTAAATATTTTTAATATTTTTAATTAATATTTTTTAAATGCTGAACCTAAATTAAAACTTAATTATTTCTGTTTATTTAAATGATAAAAAATTGAAATTTTACAAATAATATTTCGAGTTATAACGATTTTAAATGACCCCATTTTTTAAATAAATTTTAAATAAAAAAAATTATGAGAAGTTTTATTATGTGATTTTGTTTACAAATGATATGGTTAACCGTCACAAAAAAATCAAAATTTTAACTCAATAAATAAAAATTATTTTAAAATGTGTCCCGGACTCCTTTAATCCTTTTTACTGCTTTTTTTGAAGTCGGTTAATATATTTTTTGAAAAGTTTATTTTATTTCGGATCTGATTATGTTTTTAATTTTGGGGAAAAATTACCTTTTGTTTTTAAAAGAGCTTCTTAACCCTCTCGTCACACTGAGCCTCATATGAGGCTCCTACTTCGAATTGCAATATTAGAAATAAAAAAAAAATATTTTTGTTAAATCCAGCATTTAATAGTCCTAGCATATGTCGATATATTTACTATTATGACTTTACATATGTTTCAGCATTTAATAATAATAATATTAATAAAAGTTTTATTAATTATTAGTAAACCGTTGGCGTTTCTTGCAATTCAAACATATGTTTCACACTTTAAATTTAAATTAGGGACTCCTTTTCCGAATTAGTAATTTGTGATAAAAGATAAAAAATACTACTAAATTTTTTATGTTTGTTTAATCTGGTTGTAATACGACTTTTTCCAAACGTCTTAAAAATTCTTCCTTAGACTATTTTTATATAAAAAACACGCAAAATAACTACATTCGTTAGGTTTCTGTAAAGAACACATTCGTTAAATTTCACTAAACTGTAACTTCTGTGATTTCGATAGCTACTTTTAATTTTGCTAGCGTAAAAGTGATTTTTCTCAAAATTGGAAAAAAAATTCTGTGCCGAGAGGGTTAAGTTGAAAATAATAAAGTTTACTGAAATCTAAAGAATATGTAATTAGTTATATTGTGTGTTATTAATATGATAATAATCTGTGGAACTGAATTTTTGAAAACGTTTTGAAAATGTTGTGTTATTTCTACAATTAGGATAAAATACACATAATAACTTTTCAGTATTTTTCTTCTTTTGTCAAGTCAGGGGCAGCAAATAGATACTACCTCTATAACACAACAGTAGAAAGAAAATGACAGTTCTATGCCACCAGGGCCAAGAGCCGTGGAGGTGGCCGTGGGCAAGGATGATTGACAGGTGGGCGGGGTCGAGACAGTTGGGTGCCAGTGGCGTGGCCCAATGATGGACAGATGGGTGGAGTCGAGATAGACTGGCGCCCACCCGCTTCTGCCGGCATGAGCTAATGAAAAGTCTACTGTAAGAAGAGGTTAGAACAAAGGATAACGTTAATGAAGAGTGTTAATAAATGGAAATCCTACTCTAAGAAGGGGTTAGAACAAAGGAAAGCGTTCATGAAGATGATTAATGAATGAAAAGTCTGTTGTAAGAGGAAGGTAGAACAAAGGAAAGATAATGAATGATTAGGAAGATAATGAATGATTAGGTGATTAGGAATGATGAGTGTATTAGAAAAGATCGCATGCAATGAATTTAAATAACTTACCACGGAGCAGCGTGCAGACACGCCTGACCTCTATGGGATCCACTGGGCTAATTAGCGAAGGGACGTGCGATAACCGGTTTCATCTAGATAAGCAGCTGGCTTCTGATTGGTCGAGAGTCGAACCTAGGTAGCAGCACAATCGTTTTACCTGAGGGAATGAACACGAGTACCCTCTCTCGATAGGATTTTTGACTCACCTGAGATGACGTCATACTATTTGTGGTTGAAAATAAATTGATTAATACTTTTTTAATGAAACTATGTTTCATAGATTAAAATGAAATGTTCTCTAAGAGTTGAATCCTTCTACATTATATCTTTGAGCGAGGAAGTCGTTAATGTTGTCTATTTATACAGCATAGTGTGTGCTATTTTTTCTTTAATTTATATTTTAACTGGAATTGAAAAGTTTGCATTTGATTTTATTTTTTAATTAAATGATACGGGAAAATTATCTTTCTCGACTTAATTATTCTTTCTGAGACCACACATTCTTGTTGTCATGCAGGAAACGTAAAAGAACCCAGCTGCAGTAGAAAGTTTTGTCGGTGTCGATGCACTGTATCGTGCTGTTCACGGCAAAGTATCCAAGAAAATCATTCAAAAATGGCTAAGCGAGGTCGACTTGTACACGCTTCACAAATCGGTACGAAGAAAATTCTAACGAACTGCGTGATTGTCCATTCCATCGATCATCAATAGCAGACGGCTTTAGTGGATCTCAGCAGCCTACAAAAACGTAATCAAGGATTTCGATATATTTCAACCTGCATTGATATTTTATCAAAATATGCATGGGCGTTCCACCCTCGTTAAACTGAAAACGAAACGAGGGGTGGAAATTGTGAAAGCCATTAAAACTATATTTTCAACGAGAAAACCCGAGTCTTTGCAATTGGACGCTGGAAAAGAGTACAAGAACAAACACTTTCAAAGATATTTAAAGCAAGGAGTACGATTTTTCACAACGATTAACAATACGAAAGCTTCAGTGGTGGAACGATTTAATCGAACTTTAAAAACCAAAATGTGGAAATATTTCATTCATAATCATACTTATAATTATATCGACGTATTAGACTCTCTCATACAGAGTTATATCCACACACACCATTCGAGTATCCAGAGAGCCCCTCCTGACGTCACACATGAGAACGAAATGTTTGGTAACACATTTTGGAGATTTACAAGATGGGAAAAGAAAACCCTCTGTGTTTAAAATAGGCGAAATCATTCGCGTTTCGAAACAGGAATTAATCTTTGAAAAGATGAAACCAATTCGACTGAAGAATTGTTTTTGGTGACTGAATGCGTTTCAAGAGATCTTCCCGTATATCGAATTAAATATTTCATAGACGAACCCGTCAAAGGCACGTTTTATGCTCAAGAACTGCAAAGAGTGCAACCGAAAGAAAACTTTGCTATTGAAAAGGTTTTAGAAAAACGAACACGAAAAGGTCAAGTGGGATATAAAGTAAAATTTATAGGATATTCTGTAAAATTTAACCAATGGATTCCTTCCTCGGATTTATTTTCACTATAAAATCTTTGTTTTTGACTTTGATTCATCATTTCGAACATGTCTATCTACGTGACGTTACCTTCTGACAGTTCATTGAATTATTTCCCAGCGAATAAAATTTCTCACTTTGTCACAAGATTGCCTTCAGCTTTGGATTTGAAAGGCGAGTGGGAAGTGGGTTTAACAGAACTCATTTACTCGTACATGTGGAATAATATAACAGAATATACTAACAGATATGAATATGTTTTGGGAGAGAATATCGAATGGACGAACAGAAGACCCAGAAATGAAGCTGAATTTGAAGTAAAAAAAGTTAGAATTCTGCCAGGATATTATGAATCTTCAAACGATATTATTAAAGTGATCAAATATAAAAAACTTCATGATAAAATTTCACTCAACTATAATAAAAAGTCTAAAAAAGTGAGAGTGACTTTGAAAAATAAATGCACAAATCAACTTTGATTAGGGGTTAGCAGAAAGTTTAGGGTTTCCACTTGGTAATGTAGGAGAACCTTTTGCAGGTTATTCAATGTATTTTGATAGTTCCTTCATATCCGACACTCATGCTGATTTTAAATTGATCTACATTTACAATAATCTTGTCGAACCTCAAATTGTAGGGGATACCGTTATCCCGTTACTTCGGGTGATCCTCGTGAAAGGACAAGATGGCGAGATGATTCACGAAATGTTTGACAGATCGCATTACATTCCCATCACTCGAAAGATTTTGTAGACGATTGAAACAGTTATAAGGACGCACACGGGTCGATTAATGTCATTCGAGCGGGGGAAGTTGACTGTGAAACTTAATTTCCGTCAAAAGTATCTCTCATCATGATTGTACCTTACCAGTGTTGTGTAAAATCTTTTGAAGATTATTACACTCATCAATCCGGAAGTGGTTTAAATTATTATCATTGAACTTCACTGCAGATAGGGTATGGATTCGGTGGACTGTTTCGTTCTTTGTTTCCATCCACGGTTCCTCTTTCCAAATCAAGAGCTATAGCGATCGGTAAACAATTGTTATCGACAGGCGTGAATGTTTTAAACGATGTAACATGAGGTGAAAATGTCAAAGTGGCTACCAAGCGCAGGTTGAAAGAAGCAGGTGTAACTTTCACAGATAAAGGCGCCACCAAGCTGAAGACCATGACTGGGTCTGGACGACGCACAGTGGAGTATATTTCTAACTTAGCCGGCCAAAATTCAATTCTTCGAAACGCAGTTGGGGAGAGAAAAATGTAGCTAATTAAGAAGATAAATAAATGGGTATTCACCGTACATATATAATTTTTTTCTGTTGTGCGAGAAAATTGGTACCAGGGAATGTTAAACTTGTTTGTAGCAGTAAGTTTTTTATTTGTACTTTAAAGTTCCATTTTGTGCCTGTTTATTTCACTGTGATTTTTTCCCCATAAACTTTTGCTTATACCATATAGTTCTGGATTTTGAAAGCCCATGTATATATGTTTACGATTCACATGAATATATTTATATTTGTTAATTTAAGAGATATGATAAAACGCCATAAAACGTGCGGTATATTTTTGAAATTTGTGTTGTTAATTTCAATAATCTATAAAGCATTTGTTATACATCAGGGTCGACCCGGATGATCTTTTTTAATCTAAATGACAGTTCAAGATATGTAGTTAATAATTTTGAAAACTGTAGCTGCGAAAAACTGCGATCTTAGAAGAATTCCATTCAAACGCACAACTGTATGTTCCTGTAAATGACAATTTTTGCATTTCCCTTTCGATTTGAAAAGTATTCTACGATAGATAAATTGAAATTATTCTTAGAATGTATCGTTGCGGACATAAAAAAGTTCCAATTTAAATATCTGACCCATAATTTTTTTTAAATATTGTCTGCGCCTGTTTCTGATGTTCTATGTTACTTTTTTTATGTTCTAAATTTAAAAATGATATATGTCTTCTTAGAAAATGTTGCGCTGTTTTAGTTTACATCTTATAAATTCTGCTTCCTAAATACATCTAGTATTTAATTATGGATTGTGAAAGTCCAGGTAAATATATTTTTGTTTATATTTATTTATTTAGAAGATTTTGTAAAGAGGCAAAAAATCTATCGAACATGTTTGAAATTTGTGTTTTTAATTTCAATATTCTATAAAAAATTCGTTACACTTCCCGATGAGTCCACATGATTTTTTTATACTTTAAATGAGATCTAGATATTTAATTAATAACGTTGAAAACAATATCTACGAATAATCGGTAATTTGGAATACTTTATTTTAAGGACGTTTTGTTTCCTTAAATGATAAATGTTTCATTTCCATTAAAATAAATTAAAAAAATACTTTAGGAAAGATAAATTGCAAATATTGTCACATAGTATCGTCTACGACATAAAATAATTAAAATTTATATTTATGATCAATATTTTGTTCAAATTTTATTTTATGATTCGACAGTTAATATTTACTTGTAGAAATAGTTTGATCTACCGTACTTTCAACTTCGATTATGCGACTACTTATTTAAGTCAGTTTTTTGTTTTAAACACTTTCTTATATCAATCATTTTTAGATTTAAAAAGAGCTAAGTAAATATGTTTATATTTCATATCATATGTTTATATATGGTTTTTAAAATGTAAGATCAAGCATCAAATTTCTATTTTTTAAATTTGTATTGTGTATAAGGACTTTTTTATGCTTTCCGATGATTCTAGTTGATGTTTTTCAGTTTAGATGTATCAGCTATGCCGTTAATAACTTAAAAAAAATTGTCAGGATGTCAGGATGGATATTTTTTACACAAACTTATGTGTTTCAATATATATGAGCATTTTTAAATAAGATTCTAAAAGCTAAATATCTTTAAAATTAATTACTCTTATTATTTTTTGTACAAAATTATTTCAGGTCCATCAGGAGTTAAAATTATATCAAGACAAGAACTCTTCAACCTTATGGATAACCAGAATTTGCCTGTTTTCGATAAAAAACTAGAATTTCTCGAGGATTATCTTGTTAACAAAAATAATTATTCAGAAAACCAAAAGCTACAAATAAAAAATGAGATTTTAAAAAAGATATCAGGCCTTAATTTCAGAAAAGATGGCATGAATCAAGTAGGAATAAGCATTCTTTCTTGAAAAAAAATCATATTGGTTACAAGGAACATAAAAAGGCACAAAGGGGTTTAAAGATTTAATAGTTACAGATATAAAAAAAATCTAAACTTAGTTTAGAAGTTTGATGAACAATGCACTCTCAGGAATTATTTTTCCAATCAAACCTTTTAAAAGTGACCAGGAAAAACCGAAGTTTGTTTCATTTTCTTCAAAGAAATGGGTCGCTCATGGAGGGAGTTCAATTGGGGTGGTCTCTGAATGGAGGTAAAATTAATATTGAGCCTATGGGAATAAATTTCGTTCCATGAAAAAAGAGTCGTTCAGGTGGTCGCACAGGGAAGTTTCACTGTATATGAAAAAATACATTTGTATTGACGGATAGAACACAATATATACACTAATATTCTGTTGCATTAAAGTCATTTTTACATATTACAATATTTTCCATATACCCTGTATATATATATATATATATATATATGTGTGTGTGTGTGTGTGTGTGTGTGTGTGTGTGTATATAATGTATTTTTCAAAGAAAACTACTAAAAAGTGATAGTAATAAGATAAACTAATTAATAATAAACTTTAGTCCAATTTTTCAGTAAGAAATATTTTTGGCCGGCTAAATCCACCAAATACTCCACTGTGCGACGCAATAAAAAGCGAAAGAAATCGAGCAAAGTCATCATTCGACGTAAAGCCAAGAAAGTGGAAGCACGTGAAATTTTTGCTTAAAGATGGCTGGACTTACTCATAAAGATTCTGTTGTCTGTGCTAAATCCGTATTGGATTTATTTTTGATTCCACCTACTCAAACAGCTATTGAAAAATGATATTTTGTAGAATATCACCCCCTTGCGAAAATTCATCACGGAGTGCCTGTGGAGTTTAACATTTCTGGAAATGGAGAAGATTACATCGATTTATCCTCATCATATCTTTATGCGAAAGTGAAAATCACCTGATCAGATGGATC
This sequence comes from Maratus speciosus, assembly GCA_963932465.1. Lineage (NCBI taxonomy): Eukaryota > Metazoa > Arthropoda > Arachnida > Araneae > Salticidae > Maratus > Maratus speciosus. Next base: position 270,565,006 of record OZ010787.1, on the reverse strand, counting down.
AGTTTTAAACGCCGAGGATCGTGTAGCTCCTGTTAATTTATTTTTACTAGCCTTGTTTTCACAAATTGATGTGAGTCTGAATGAGAGAACGATCTCTTCTTCAATTAACACCTACCCCTACCGAGCGTACATCGAAAGATTATTGAATTATAGAGAAGATGCAAAGAAAAGTTTATTGGGATGTGAATGTTTTTACAAAGATGAGAAATTGGATACTGTGGACCCTACCACTGGTGAAAACCCCGGATTGAAAAAAACGCTATGAACTGACTAAAAATAGCAACTCCTTGAATTTGATTGGACCTTTACATTGTGACATTTTTCAACAAAACCGATTGTTATTAAACATGGTGGATTTGAAAATTAAACTGATTCACAGCAAGCCCAACTTTTGTTTGTGGCTGTAAAACCTTTAAATTCTACCACACCTGAACCCAATTTCAAAGTGATTTTAGAACAAGCTTCTCTTTTCATACGGAAAGTCAAAGTATCTACAGGGGTCTTATTGGGACATGCAAAGGCTTTAGAAAAAAGCACTGCTAAATATCCCACCGATCGCGTGTTGCGCAACACTTATTCAATATCCACTGGAAGTCAATCTTTTATGCAAGATAATGTGTTTTCGGGAGCCATGCCGAAACGTATTATTATTGGATTGTTAGAAAATGCATCTATAAACGGACAATATGATTTAAACCCCTTCCACTTTTATCATAACAAAGTCAACTTTTTAAGTGTTTACATGGATGGCCAGCCGGTTCCTAGTAAACCTCTCGAACTTAATTTTGAAGAAAACAACTATATAAGAGCTTATCATCGCTTATTCTCTGTATTTAATCACGATGCTAGTATTTATCTAACACGAGAAGAATTTGCCGCAGGACATACCTTGTACGCATTTGAACACCTGACCTTTGTGACGGACCCCACCTGAATTTACAACATCAAGGGAATTTATGAATCGAAATTAAATTTGCTGAAGATTTGAAGAAAACACTTTCTGTGTTGGTATATGCAGAATTTGAGAACATTTTAGAAACTACCAAATCTCGACATGTTTTATGTGACTTTCCCAACTGAATGAATTCATTACAAATTCATTTTTTGGGTGTTTTCGTGAGTGATCAACTACCGAGAAGAATCCAACAGTATCCTGCGTGCTTCGTATATAATTTTGACAAGTCATCGAAACATGGAAGTCATTGGGTCGCCTTCTACTTGCTTTCACCTGATGAAGTGGAATTCTTCGATTCTTATGGAAACGCACCCGCCTTTTTTCGAGGACCTCTATCAAACTATGCAACTCATTTTTCTCGAGTGATGTTTAATCCACTCACCTTACAAAGCCCTGTGACGGCTGTTTGTGGCCACTATTGTATTTTTATCTGTATTCTCGATGTCGAGAAAAAACTTTAAAAGATGTTTTATCTCATTTTGTAATGAAAATTATCTCAAACGATTGAAAAGTGTTTAATTTTTAAAGGAAACGATTTCATGTGCCTGTGAATTTTTTTCAATAAATAGATATTGAAATTAAACCTTTTAGTCACTGTTTTTATTCTATTCTGTATTTGTCTTTCCCGAAGAACGTCATGAATCACGAGCTTGTTGATTTTCCTCGTTTTCAACACCCGTTTACTGCCACCTGTGCAGGATCGACACAAGTTGGAAAGAGTTGGTTTTTAAAAGAACATCTTTATAACAGAAGGGAAATGATTCATCCTCCACCGGATAAAGTGATTTAGTTTTATGATATTTATCAAGATCTATTTTAATGAAATCCCCGAAGTAACCTTCGTAGAAGGATTTCCTTCTAATTTTAGGAGATATTTAGGAACGAGTTCTTTGATTATTCTAGACGAACTCATGTTAGAATTTGAAAGTGACAAGCGGCTCACCTATCTGTTTTCAAGGGGATGTCAAACTTGAACATTAGTGCTATTTTTGTCACTCAAAATTTATTTCGTCATGAGAAAGATGTGAGAGATGTCTCTCTCAACTCTCAGTACTTGATCGTGTTTAAAAATCGACGCGATCAAAGGTCATTTAGCGACGAGATCATTTAGCAAGACAATTATATCCGGGTAAAACGAAATTTTTCCGAGAAGTGTTTGAAGATGCAACGAAAATATCTTTTGCATTCCTTCTCATCAATTTAAGGAACCAAACGGATGAAGGGATGCAACTGAGAACGCAGATTTTATCCAATCAAATCCAATACGTTAACCAGTTAAAATAAAATAAGCGTGACATTTAGTTTTTTGTTTAGTATGAAAGATGACTTTAACAAGTCAACAACTGCGTGATTTGAAGCTGATCAAGACATGTCCTACAGCATTACGGAAACAGTTGTTTAAAAATTACCTCTACGTTCTGTGAAAGCCATCTGCGAGTGTAGTTTGAATGTTTTAAAAGGAAACATTCCACTTTCATCTCAACAGAAAAAGTCTTTAAGGAAATACAAGTCAACCCTTCGAAAAATCAGTACTAAAAAGGGTGCCCTATCACAAAAAAAAAAGACTTATCATTCAGAACGGTGGATTCTTCAATATTTTAATCCCTGCTGCCTTATCTGTTTTAACAAGTTTGAATCATGGAACACGTTAAAAAATTTGCTTTTGTGCCAGAGGAATCTCTATCCAAACATGTTCTTTTGAAAAAGCAAATGAATGAGTTTGATACAGAAATGTCAAATATTTTAAACAATAACTTACCTGATCATGAAAAAGTTGTACACTATTACGAACTTTTAAAAAGAAAAATGGATTTGCAAGAGTTTAACAAAACTAAACCATCGAAACAGCTAGAAGAAGAAACCGAGAAATCTGTTTTAGAGAAAACATCACCTGCGGCCAAACTTGAAGAAGATGTATCATCAGCTAAACCTGATGAAGAACTCTCGTTTATTTTGCCTTCGGTACCTCGTTTAACGCAGAGGCAAGCTCATACGTTGTTAGACTTTTTAAAGAAAAACTCGAGAAAATTCGAATGGGATAAAAATTTTCACGTCTCTTTCGAAGAAAAAAGTATTCCCGATTCGAATGTAGCTGATTTATTTCATCTGTTTTTTTGCAAACTAGAAAATTCCAATTAAAGCACAGAAGGAATTGTTACAGACTTTGAAAGAAATGCACGTACCCGAGAACTTTATTAAAAATAGACATTTGTCGACAACGGATCAAGAACAATGAAAACCGCATGTCAGAACACCTATTACTTCTGTCAGAGAATCCTGAAAGAAAAGAAAATCTGATGTACTCATTTCGGAAAATTACTAAATAAATAATTCATTAAACTTTGAAACAAAGTGTCATTATTTCAGTCTTTTAAACATAAAAAATCCATGCCGGCCCGGCCTACAGGCAGAGGTAGATTTCGAAGTTAAGTATACTAATTTCACCAACAAAAACTAAATCATTATTAGATATAAATCCACTTTAACAGTTTTATCTGTCTGCTTTTGACGAGTTTTTATTTCCTTTTTATAAAATAGCTGGTTTTATCAGAATCATGTTAAGGCGATATTAAAAAAAAATATTTTTCCATGCTCAACAACTCGAAATTTTCTGGCACATTTTCAGATTCATTTTTAATTAAAAAAAGTATATATGAAACATGCTGACGTGATTTTTTAAAAGATTTATAAGCGACCTGTGTTTTTATTTTTCTTTCAATTAATTGAAACTTGATTAATAAACAATTATTTTATCAGTAGGGCAATATTTTTCGTTTCTAACACAATCGCTTCGGGAAATTCTGTTCAAAATGCCCACTTTGACATCATTATTTGAAATATATTCTGTCTCTATCAAAAAATCTATCATTACTGTACATTATATAGTTTCTGAATAAGAGAATCTAGCAACTGGATGCGTTTGAGAGCAAAAAGGAATTTAAAAATGAGTAAGAAAATAGACAGTTTGGATTTGAATGCACCCTTAATAAGATGATTTTTTTCTTCAACTACTATGTATTTTTAATTTGTTTTTGCTGTAAGAATTTTCCGTATCAAAAACTTGTCTATATAAATGTTGAAGACAATATTAAGAAGATATATGATAAATTCATGGAGATTTTATATCTTGTGAATTGACGGAGTTATGAAAATTTTTCTTCTTCAACCCCCCTTTTTTGTTTTCGTTTTTAATTTTTTTTCGGTACGAATTGGTCCTATCAAAAACTTGTGAATATAAAAGTTGTAGATAATATTAAGGAGATGTATAATAAAATTAATTGAATTTGATATCTTGAGAATTGACGAAGTAAGGAATTTTTTTCTCCCAAAATCCCTATTTTTTGGGCCCTTTGAACCTATTTTTAATTTTATCAAAAATCTGTAATGCATGACTTTTTGGCGCTATTTTTAGAAGTAATAAAAACTTTAAACTGATTTGATATGTACAAAAATTAAGAAGTTATGGGTTTTTTTTCGGTTTTCACAAAACCCCTCCCTATTTCCATTCCCTTTGTCCGCTTTTGCCCATTAACGAACTTGACCGACATTTTATGTCCCTTGATTTTATGTATCAGTTTGGAAGAGATTTGTGCAGAATTGTGGAAGTTATCGTGTCCAGAAGAAAGTGATATCACAATTGCTTCGGGAAATTCCGTTCAAAATGCCCACTTTGACATCATATTTTGAAATATATTCTGCCTCTATCAAAAAATCGATCATTGCGATACATTATATAGTTTCTGAATAAGCGAACCTACCAATTAAATGCGTTTGAGAGCAAAAATGAATTTAAAAATGAGTCAGAAAATAAGCAGTTTGGATTTGAGTGCATCCTTAATTCAATGATTTTTCCAACACAATCCGCTTCGGGAAATTCGGTTCAAAATGCCCATTTTAACAGCATTTTAAAAAATATATTCTGCCTCTATCAAGAAATTGACCATTACGGTGCATTATATAGTTTCTAGGTAAGAAAACGTACCAATTGGAAGCCTTTGAGAGCAAAAATGAATTGTAAAATGAGTCAGAAAATAAGCAGTTTGGATTTGAATACACCCTTCCTAAGATGATTTTTTTCTACAACCGCTATGTATTTTTGATTTGTTTTTGCTGTAAGAATTGGTCCTATCCAAAACTTGTCTATATAGATGTTGTAGACAATATTAAGAAGATATATAATAAATTCATGGGGATTTTATATCTTTTGAATTGACGGAGTTATGGATTTTTTACTTCTTCAAACCCCCTGTTTGTTTTCGTTTTTAATTTTTTTTGCGGTACGAATTAGTCCTATCAAAAACTTGTGAATATAAAAGTTGTAGATAATATTAAGGAGATTTATAATAAAATTAATTGGAATTGATATTTTGAGAATTGACGAAGTTATGAATTTTTTCTCCCAAAAACCTTATTTTTTGCGCCCCTTGAGCCCATTTTTAACTTTATCAAAAATCTGTGATACATAAAATTTTGGCCCTATTTTTAGAAGTAATAAAAACTTTAAACTGATTTGATATGTACAAAAATTAAGAAGTTATGGGGGGTTTTCGGTTTTCACAAAACCCCTCCCTATTTCCATCCCCTTGGTTCGATTTTGCCCATTAACGAACTTGACCGAGATTTTATGCCCATTGATTTTATGTATCAGTATGAAAGAGATTGGTGCAGAATTACGAAAGTTATCGTGTCCAGAAGAAAGTGATATATATAGATAGACAGACAGATAGCTACCCAACAAACACTCAACTTACGGCAGAAAGGCGTATATGTCGCGGCCAAAAGGAGTTAAGGCCATTTGTAACCAAACAATGTTGTGCCGTAAATGACCCGCCGCTAGTTCCGGCAGCTACTGCCGGAACGGTAATGTTTCGGCGGTGAGAGAACTGTTGCATTTACTTTGCCCGGCAACTCTTAAGGGGCGGTTTCTGGCAAAAATGTAATGGATCGTCATCGTTTAGAAAGTAGAGGGCTAATATCACCTAACCCGAATATTTAATTAAAGAGAGGAAATATATTTTTCTCTTCATTTCTTTCTAAGTAAGTTTAATTATTTTAAATCTGGTTTTTAGTAAAAATATAAATATGTCGTGAGATTTATATTTAAAGCAGTAAAATAGATTACATATTTTTATTTAGTTTGAAAATATTTTACAAAAATCAAAAATTGTCCCCAAAATGTACATAAATTCCCTGTTTATATATTTTTTAAAAATATGGAAAAAAACAACAACATAAAAGCGTTTAACTTTCTTGCCTTTAAAATATCTTTAAATAAATATATTTTGAACACACTGGAATAAAAAAGATTATATTTAATGGTTATTTTATATTGTTTTTGATTGCAAAGATAATCAGATAGCATAATATAAAATATACGCTGATTTGAATAATATATTAATAGCAAAATACTGCAATCTTCGGACATATATACTACTTAAACATGTTTAAAAATTTATTGATAAATGTCAATTTATTTATGCTCTTTTTTTTTCAGTATTCATGAAAAAATATTTGTTATAATGAAAAGGAGAAAATGTTTCAATAAGCAGTTATTCTTGAGCGAGGAGAGGGGGGGGGGTGGGGGGAGAGAAAAGGTAACTTAAAAGCTGTTACTAAAACATGAATTTTTAATATTATTTGAAACATATTTCCATGTAAAAGAAAATACTGGAAAAGAAATTTTTGTTTCTGAATCCACTGTAACGAAAAATATAAATAAAATTTCTTGCCTGTATTAAATTCCTAACAATTTAGATATATTTAATGATTTTACTACCATTATTTTACTCTTTAGAAATACAGATAAAACTTGCATATGTATAAAAATAATTAAGTGAAAAATTGCACAATAAATCAAGAATTTTCGCAGAATTAAGTAAAGAATTGCAAAATAAATAAAGAATTTTTGTTCATTATTATTTGGTTTCGAGTCCCGACCTGGATACATTTTCACCCAGTTGGAAAAATTATTTCTGGCAAAATTTAGAATACGCATTAAAATCTGACATTATATGAAAGTATTAAATAAAATGCGATATGTATATTTTATGCCCCAAAATAAACATGAAAAGGTTCTATTAATTTTTAGGCATTTCAGTAAAATCGTCTTGAGTCAAAAATAAGCCTTGATATATATATAGATAAACAAGATATTTTTTATGAGCATATCAGAATAAAATGGAATGCATGTTATTTTTAAATCTTATAATTTTTAATTGCGAAGATAAATGGGTAAAAATTTACAGAAAAGAGATAAAATGCCCATTTAAAGGATAAATCGGAGGGAAAAAAAGTGTTTTTGTGTTATCTGAAAACTGTATGGAGAGTTTAAAAATTCAAACAATGTATCTTAAATCTTTATTTCTCTAAAAAAAGAAAAAAAAGAAAGAAAAGGAAAACAAAGCTCTTTTTCCAAATGACTAAAATTAATATTAACAGAAAAAATATATGATTTATGAAAAAATGACTTTTATTTATTATAATAAGGTATTGGCTCATAAAACTACTCTCCCTCCCTCCCTCTCCAGAAAAATCAAATAGATGATGGGACCTTAAAATGGCTCAAGGTTAAGCAGTTTTGAAAGTTCTGGTCCGTTACGATAAGAGGGGAGAGGGAGAAATTCTCAGAATTTTTCTTTAGCTGTGCGTTTTCATTTCTGCTTTGTCATTCGCGTCCGCGTTATTTACTTCGTCGGAATAAGTGGACATGGTTTCAAAATGTAGCACATATATCGGTGAGTTTGTTAGTTCATGTTGATTCATTACAAATTTATTAATTTCATTCTATCTGTTTTTTGCATCATTTTATCTTAAAGAATATTTATATTTTAGTTTTTATAATTGCAAAAGAAAATGTAAAAGATATTTTCATTTTTAGTAAAATTCCCTTCAATAGTTTATTTTTAGTTTTTCGAAGTTATCGAATTTATTTTTAAACATTATAAATATCGGATGATATTGTTCTTTAAGGGTCTTGTACCTTTTAAACGCGTCGAAAATTAACGAAAAAATTCAAAGTTTGAATTAGTCTATCTTCAAAACCTTTTTATGTATAAACATGAAATTTTGGATATTGATTAAACGGATTGTGCTTTGTAATATACTACAAACATAAATTTATCAACCCTTTACAGAATTTGTGTATTGTTTAAATCAAAATAGCTCTTTTTTTTTACCCCATAAGTCATTGCGCGCATATCTTGAGAAAGTATGTATGGATTAGCATGAAATTCGGTAAAGACACTAAACATATATATGTGTTTAAAATGATCTACTCTTAGTCTAAAATTATTTCATTAACTATATAAAAAAAATATTTTCGTAAAAAAAAAATAAAAACATATGTATTTTTAATGAATATAAATAGTCATAACTAAAAATATTACAATTGTAAATACTTAAAAGTAGATCATTTTAAACACACATATTTGTTTAATATATTTACCAAATTTCATGACAATCCATACATCCTTTCTTAAGATATCATGCGCGCAATGACTTATGGGGTAAAAAAAGAGCTATTTTGATTTCAACAATACACAAATTCTGTAAAGGGTTAATAAATTTCTGTTGGTAGTATATTACAAAGCATAATCTGTTTAATCAATATCCAAAATTTCACGTATATACATAAAAAGGTTTTGAAGATAAACTAATTAAAACGTTGAAGTTTTTCGTTAATTTTCGACGCGTTTAAAAGGTACAAGACCCCTTAAAACAGTTTATTTTAGTTTAATTATAAAAATGTGATTTTATACTCGAGAAAATTTGAGTGACTAAAACAATTGAATTTAAATGAAATTTAGAAGTATCAAGATTAATTTAATATATATTTTTAAATCACTATTAAACTATTACTTACATAAAATATATAATGTGAACATTAAATAGTCCACAATATTATTTAAAAGGCGACTAAAGTAATGAAAAAGATGTTACAAGTTTAAAATATACATTTTATTTAAAATTTCTTAGTACTTTCAAGCCTTCCTAGCTCATCATCAGAGAATATCTTAATAACTAAATGTTGTTTATTGTTTTTAAAATGTGAGAGCCAATAATTACTAGAGTTGAAAGTAGAAGTAGCAGTAGCAGTAGCAGTTTCTTGGATTGAATTTAATTAGAGGAAATATATATTATTATTATTAATTACAGTTCCATTTATTTATGACATCACTCTGTTTCTCATAGGTCACTTTCCATGGATATAATTAAATTATTATTTTATGATATAATTATTTTTGTGTAAAAAAATGGAACTGCAATTAATAATAATAATATATATTTTCTTTACTTAAATTAAATCCAAGAAACTGCTACGTTTACTCAGTAATTATTGACCCTCTCATTTTCAAAACAAAGTGACGTATTTGTATAAATAAACAACATTTAGTTATTAAGATATTCTCTAAGGATGAGCTTGGAAGGCTTGAAAGTACTAAGAAATTTTAAATAAAATTTATATTTTAAACTTGTAACATCTTCTTCATTACTTTAGTCGCCTTTTAAGTAAGATTGTGGACCTTTTTAATGTTCACATCATATATTTTATGTTGAATCAAGGTGAAAAAATTGCGTTTCGTCTTATGATTCTATTATTTACATGTCTAATAATTATAAATAATTCTCAAGAATTTTGAAAAAGTTGAAATAATATATTTTTTCAAATGTTTGGCTATTAAACTGCAAGAGAAATAGTTAAATATTATCTGATAAAAGCAAAATTTTAAAATATATGAGAAATATTATACTGTCATTCGTTAACTACATAAAGATTAAACTTATTTTTATGTAATATTTTATAAAATGATCAGAAATGATGCAAAAATTTAGATAATAATGATTTAATAAAGCTTTGATGAATAAGCATAATTTAACAGATTTACCAACGAAGCTGTGTAAAATATAGTGGAAATTTAAGTAAAAAGAATATCACAAACACACACATTTTTATATAAAATATATAATAAACTATATTAAAATCACGTATATTATTTAAGCATAAATTCGAAATTTACTCTTCAAAAGAAAATACTTTTTAGAAGGTTAATTGAATGGTAAAATGTTTTGGCAGGTTAAAAAAAAAAAAAAAAAAAAAAAATCTTATAATTATTTAGACATACTTTTCAAGAAAATCAAGTTCATTTAACTTGAACTTTTTCAAAAATATTCAAAATACAATATTTGATAATGAATTGATTGATTAGTTTATTTTTTCAATTATACACTTTATAAATTTTTATGAAATGCAACTATTTAAAAATGCATTGCATATAAATTTTGTAAATATGTAAGTGAATAAATGAACAAATAAATTAATGCACTATGTGAAATATTGTGTTTTGGAAATTTTTTGAAAAAGTTCAAAGTGAAAGAATTTAATTTTCTACAAAAGTATATCTAAATAATTATAAGATTTTTTTAATCCTGCAAAAATATTCTATCATTTAATTAGGCTGATAAAAAGTATTTTTTTTTATAGAATAAATTTTGATTTATTCCTAAACAATCGTTATGGCACAACAGTGGCAAGTGATTACATTTTAAATAACCCTAATAGGTTTTTTTGTGGGCAGCTTTGGGATAAATTTAATTTATGACAACCACAAATGGCAGAACAAAGGCAAGCTTCTGGTTAGCTTTTATTTTTAGTTGCCATTAAAAGAATAATTGTGGGCAGTTTAAGGCTATCTAACATTTTCAGCGAAAAGTTAGTGGCATGATTGTGGGCAACTTCTTGTATTTACGGCCAATTATCTTGTGGCCTTATTCTGTCCGGCGTGACACTTTTTTACGGAGCCGTAACTTTCACTGATAGCGGGCCACCATCGAACACCTTCGGCCAAGGCTAACGAACCCATCAGTGGCCCATAAGTTCGGTGTTTGTTGGGTAGCTAGCTAGCTAGATAGATATATAAAGTTTTTTACTGAGGGTGGTTTTGGGTTCTAGGGGTCATGATCGGTGTAGATCTGCAAAAATGTTTCAGAAATTCCAACATAGGAACGATCCCAATAGGTAGTATTTCATACGAAATCTACCTAAAATACTGTTAACAAACACGCAACATTCAAATAACATTACTTACCATAGAGTGCTGTCTTCACACATCTGTGTTCATCCGCAACCACAGAAGAAATGACGAATGGTACAACATAAGACCAGTGATGACGTCATGCATGAATACGACATGAGCGCCCTCTACTCACTTCCGATTGGTCGACAGAGGTCTCGTGATATATTATCAGTGACCTTGATCTGTTCACAATGACCTTGAAAGGAGCGATCAACACCGCCTGTCCAAACAGGTTTCATCTTGTCTGAACAATTTTAGACAAGATGAAACATGTTCAAACCTGTTTGCTGTCATCGCAGGCCTAGGGTTTATTAACCTGTTGCAATTTCCTCATGATGACGTCATACTCAGCTCTGATTGGTCAAGAATTCTACGGGGTTCACTTCTCATATCACTAGGTGTTAGAGCATGTACACACGTCATTCGCTCACATTCTCTCAGCCTGTACAGACGTATTTTCAGCTCTCTCTGTGACCGATTATTCTGCTTAGTGCTATGCGGTACACGTCCGTAGGTTTTTCGGCATAACGTTGAAGGAAATTACCGCTGACTTTAATTTAATTTAAATATTTTTTCAGCTTCCTTACTCTGAATTACAGGCTCTGAATTAATCGCCTCCTTTTTAACTGAAGAAAATACATATAGATTTAAAAAGTTGCCGCTCATCTATATTGTGACAACATCCTGTTGATTTTTTTTTTCAAAATTACACGTGGAAGAAAAAAACAGTATCCAACATCTGAAAGAATGTCTTTTGCAAAGGAGCTACCCTATACAAAAGTAAGTCTGTTTTAAATATATTTCAGAAAATGCTTTGCTATAAGTATGTTTATAACAAAAAGTTATGAAAAGAAACATCGACTCATCTATCTAAATAATATACTTATTCTTTCATAGTAAACTTCTAGGAAATCATAAATTTTCATAAAGAAAGATTAATTGTACGAAAAAATATACACTGGTTTCCAAAAATTAAGGAAAAACAACAAAAGTTGCAATTACTCAAAATCTTACAAGTAGATTTTAATAAAACTCAGACACAATTTACAACACATAATAAGGTATAAAATAACAGTAAAAGAAATTACCAGACGATCACATAATAAGGTATAAAATAACAGTAAAAGAAATTACCAGGCGATCACATAATAAAGGTATAAAATAACAGTAAAAGAAATTACCAGGCGATTATGGTGTTTCAGAAATTAATACAATTATAAAATAAACAATAAATGTCTCAGTTTGGTATAGGAAAAGTACCTTTAATGTGGAGTATGATCAACCCTATAAGCAATACAGAACATACAGTGAAGTGTGATACTGTCAATTATGCGATCGATAAGTTTGCTGGGAAGTACGAGCCATTTCTCTTCTAAAGCAGTTGTAAGCGTGGCAAGGGTCTGAGGAGAGAGATAGAGAGCAGCGACACATATTCCTAAAGCATCCCAAAGATACTCAATGGAATTCAAGTTCGGTGACCGCGCCAGCCATTCCATGCGCTGAATTGTTTGGTGCTAAAGATAATCTTCTACGATGTGAACCCTGTGCGGTCTAGAGTTATCGTCCTGTAATAGGAAATCTTTACCTATTGCACCGGCATAAGGGTGCTCATAAGCATCAAGAATGTCATCTCTATATACGTGAGCATTCACAGTTCCACGTGGAAAGACATCGGGGGTCTGTACGTCCGCCCAAAGAGATACCATCCCAAACACAGACACTGCCTCCTCCATATGAATATCTGTTACGTATGTTTGAAGAATGATAGCGTGTTCCCTGTTCTCTAAACAATGCCTGCTATCGCTTTGGATGCTAAACTGGAACTCATTTGTGACGAGAACACGCTTCCATTGATCAGCCGTCCAGTGGACATGTTAACGTGTCCAACTTAAACGTTCCCTCCGGAGACACGAGGTGAGCGGCACACAAATATCTGGTTGCATTGCGTACAGACGACCTTCATGAAGTTTTATACGCACAGTAGACGTTGATACGAACCTTCCAGTGACTCTAGCAAGAACAGATTTTAGATGAGAGGGGGTTGCTGTTCTATTCCTTTGTACACATAACCGCAAATATCGGTCATCGGTGCTTGTTGTAGCTCTTGCTCGTCCTTCGCTGAAACTTCTGGTGGCCGAACCAGTCGATTGAAAGTGTTGCCAAAGCCTATGAGCAACAGAAGGGCTCACATTTAGCCATCTGGACACCTCTGTCTGACTTTGGCCTACATCCAATCTTCCTATAGCTCTATATCGCAGTTATGCGGAAAAATGATACCTTGAGGTCATACTAATGAATTGGCTATCTCAGTGTCCTTATCTCATAATCACAGCGACACCAGCAGCCGTACTCTCTAGCATGCATTTTTATGCTCCGCACAGATGACGTAATCCGATTGCAGCACCACTAATTTGCATTTTGTAATTTTAATCAGCATCTTTTAGTTAACAACATATCCCTATTTCATACGGATAGGTTAATTTTTGAACGAGTTATCGCTCTTTTTGTGATTTTTCCTTAATTTTTGGAAACCAGTGTAATATATAAAAGTCCTTCCGGCCATTGCCGGGAGGAAGAGGTAGCTTTCATATTCCTTATTTTAAAAAAGCCAAGTTATATTATTCAAACACACGAAGCTCAATTTAGAGGAAACCGAATATAGGAGATTCAATGCTAATTTTTATCAATACTGAATCATTATGAATGAGAATTTCGCGAAATGAGTCAGCTTTATCCAAGATGCTTTTATTTAAAGTAACTTATATTTGGCTGCCAAATTCGGCGATTTCTTAAAGTGCCTGCCATTTTAAGACAACATGGTGGATGAGGCTAACCAGTGAACTTGGTCGAGACATTAGTAATTGCTGTGCACATGCTCACTCACATCGGAATCGATTGATATATTACGAGTGCTGTCGCAGGCAAAAAATCAGATTTTTCAAAATGTCACCCACATTAGATATTGAAATTGCTATATCTGAGCCATTTTTTAAGATAAAGACAAACAAAAAATGCTCCTGAATCCTTATATCAAGGTCAAATACTTAAGAAAGAAACCTTTTTCAATTTCTAATTTTTTTGCACCTCACTTTAAATATAATTTTTTTTAATTTAATGGCCGCCATTTTGAAACAAGATGGCTGATGAAGCTGGCCAGCGAACTTGGTCGAGATATTGATGTATACTATACACCATGCCTTCTTACATCGAAATAGGCGAATACGTGTGTTATCGCGTGACAAATACATGATCGTTTCAAAATGTTAGCCATGCTAGAAATTCAAAGTGCTATAATTCAACCATTTTTTAAGATATAAAAAAAAGAACAAATTTTCAGAAACAAAAATTGCTCCAGAATCTTTGTATCAAGGCCAAACACATAAAAAAATCTTTTTCATTTTCCAATTTTTTAATACCTCATTTCAAATTTTAAATTTTTTTAATGGCAACCCTTTTGAAACAAGATGGCGAATGAAGCTGGCCAACGAACTCGGTCGAGACATTGGTATGTACTATGCACAGACCAAGTTACATCCAATTCGGTTCATAAATACGCCTGTTAAAGCGTGACAAAAATCAGGTCGTTTTAAAATGTCAGCCACAATAGAAATTCAAAATGCTACAACTCAGCCATTTTTTTAGATATAGACGAAACAAAAACTGTTCCGGAATCTTTGTATTAAGGTCACACACATACGAAAAAAAAATCTTTTTCATTTTTCAATTTTTTGGTATCCTATTTTAAATTTTAAAATTTTTTACATTATTTAAACGGCCGCCATTTTGAAACAAGATGGTGGATGAAGCTGGACAACGAACTCGGTCGAGATATTTTTATGTACTATGTACACACCAAGGTACATCCAAATCGGTTCATAAATGCGCCCGTTATCACGTGACAAAAATCAGGACGTTTCAAAATGTCAGCCACTCTAGAAATTCAAAATGCTATAACTCAGCCATTTTTTAAGATATAGACGAAACAAAAACTGCTCCCGAATCTTTTTATCACGGTCAAACACATAAGAAAAAATATTCTTTCAATTTTCAATTTTTTGGTACCACATTTCAAATTTAAATATCTCTTAAAGATTTAAATGGCCGCCATTTTTAAACAAGATGGCGGGAGAAGCTGGCCAACGAACTCGGTCGAGGCATTCGTATGTACTATGTATAAATGAAGTTACATCCAAATCGGTTCATAAATACGCCTTTTATCGCGTGACAAAATTCAGGACGTTTCAAAATATCAGCCACGCTAGAAATTCAAAATGCTATAACTCAGCCATTTTTTAAGATATAGACGAAACAAAAACTGCTCCGGAATCTTTGTATAAAGTTCAAATACATTAGAAAAAAATATTTTTCCATTTTCAATTTTTTGGTACAACATTTCAAATTTTAAATTAAAAAAAAAGCGGATGTAACTGGCCAACGAACTAGGTCGAGACATTCGTATGTATTATTTACACACCGAATTACATCCAAATCGGTTCATAAATACGAGAGTTACAGTGTGACAAAGTCAGATATATATATATATATATATATATATATATGTCAATTTTCAACGGAGAGTGGTTCCGGGGTCTGGGGGTCATGATCGATGAAAATATACCAAAATTTTTAGAAATCGCTTCCTCCGAACGGCTGCAATAGGTAGCTTTGTGTAATGAAAGCTACCTAATAAAAAAAAAATTAATGGCCGCCATTTTGAAACAAGATGGCGGATGATGTTGGCCAACGTACTCGGTCGAGACATTGATATTTACTATGAACACACCAAGTTATATCCAAATACGTTCATAAATACGAGTGTTATCGCGTGACAAAAATCAGATAATTTCAAAATGTCAGCCACACTAGAATTTCAAAGTGATATAAGTCAACTGTTTTTTAACATATAGACGAAACAAAAACTGCTCCGGAATCTTTGTATCAAGTTCAAACACATAAAAAAAATATTTTTCTATTTATAATTTTTTTGTACTTCATTATATATTTAATTTTTTTTTTAATTTTAAATTTTAATTTTTTTGAAATTTTAATTGGCCGACATTTTGAAACAAGAAGGCGTGTGAAGCTGGCCAACGAACTCGGTCGAGACATTGCTATGTACTATGCACATGCCTTGTGACATCCAAATCTGTTCATACCTCACTTTTAAATTAAAATTTTTTTTAAATTTTTAAATGGCCGCCATTTTGAAACAAGATGGCGGATGAGGCTGGCCAACGAACTCGGTCGAGACAGCGCTATGTACTATGCATATTCCTTGTCACATCCAAATCGGTTCATAAATACGTGTATTATCGCGTGACAGATATCAGATCGTTTCAAAATGTCAGCCATGCTAGAAATTGAAAGTGCTATAACTGTGCCATTTTTTAAGATATAGACGAAACTAAAAATGCTCCAGAATCTTTGTATCAAGCCCAAACACATAAGAAAAAAATATTTTTCAATGTCTAATTTTTTTGTGCCTCATTTAAAATTAAAAAATTTTTTAAATTTTTTTAAATGGCCGCCATTTTGAAACAAGATGGCGGATGAGGCTGTTCAACGAACTCGGTCGAGACATTGCTATGTATTATGCACATTCCTTGTCACATCCAAATCGGTTCAAAAATATGTGTATTATCGCGTGACAAAAATCAGATCGTTTCAAAATGTCAGCCATGCTAGAAATTCAAAGTGCTATAACTCAGCCTTTTTTTAAGATATCGATAAAACTAAAAATGCTTCAGAATCTTTGTATCAAGCCCAAACACATAAGAAAAAAAATCTTTTTCAATGTCTAATTTTTTGTGTCTAATTTTAAATTTAAAATTTTTAAAAAAATTTTAAATGACCGCCGTTTTGAAACAAGATGGCGGATGAAGCTGGCCAACGAACTCAGTCGAGACATTGATATGTACTATGTACACACGAAATTTTATCCAAATCGGTTCATAAATACGAGAGTTACAGTATGACAAAGATCAGATATATATATATGGATATATATATATATATATATCAATTTTGAACGGAGGGTGGTTTCGGGTTCTAGGGGTCATGATCGATGAAAATATACCAAAATTTTTCGGAATCGTTTTCCAATAGGTAGCTTTTTCTAATGAAAGCTACCTAATTGTAACTAAGTATTTAATTATACTAACATTTAAAAGAAAAAATATATATATATTTCTTTTTATTTGAAATAAATAGATTTGTTGGAAAAGAATGCTTATGGAGAGACTATTCTATGCAGATATTCTAAAACGAGACACGAATACATTGTTTGGAACCATGTCGATTGTATCTTTTATTACATACCATTAGGATGACTCGCCTATAGCGCATGAAATATATATATTTTGTATATATAGCGTCTCACAGTCGGGAAGATTCTTGTAGGTTTTTAACGAGTCACATATATCTTTTGTTACATGATTGTTACCTGAGGGTTTGAATCACCAACAACGCACCTAGTATATCTTTCTAGCCAAGACGCCTCAAAGTCTGAGGAACACCTCCTTTTAGAGCAGGTTTGATAGGAGGTAGGCTCCAGTCAGTCTGCTCCCTGCCATAAAAACACTCATTTCTTTGTCTGTTAAATCTCCCCCTGCTTGGCAAAATTTTAACGCTATTCAGCTAACCATTTGGCGATAAAATTACCTCAATTTTGGCGATGAATATATATATATATATATATATATATATATGTATGTATATAGGGGATGGTAGTACTCAGTGAGACGAAAATTATTATAACTTAACGAATGGGAACGATTTTTATTCTTTTGAAAAAAAAATTCTATGCGTCTTTAAGCTACACATTAATGTATAAATGGTTTTGCAAAAGTTATTTATAAAAGCACAGGAGCAGCATAACGGAGTGTCGAAAATTGTTAGGAGTATCGAAAATTGTTGTCTCACTGTGTACCACCAGTGGTACACAGTGAGACAGTGTATATATTTTCAGAAATCATACATTTTTACACTCTATCAGTAATTTTCTGCAGTTTACGACTTCTAATTAATATTTCTAGGTCTAATTTTTTTAAAAATATGAACCTCGGCTGAACCTTGGCAGACACTGGGCTACCTTCATGCAAATTTTCAGCCTCTTACGTTTAGTGGATTTCACTAGCCCCCACATACACACAGATAGAGAGAGAGAGAAAAAAAACTTCTTTTATTAATAAATAACTTTCTGTACACGAAAACCGCATAGTAGATGCACAATGAGGCACGTCTCACTGGGTACCACAACTGTGTGTCTCACTGTGTACTTCTGTTACGTTGTAACAAAATGGATGCCACACCTGTTACAACAATTTCATCGCTTTAAAAAGTTTATGTCGTTTTGTCGAAATAGTCTATTATTAGATATAGCTAGGTTTGGTTAAGTAAATATATGTCATATTGAATGAAATAAACTCTAAATTAGACGTTTATGTAATTTTAACCACTATAAAATAAGGAATTATTTACTATTTTGTCGGACGAGTAACTGAAGTGCCGAAACTAAATCCACGTGTTGCATAAGATGAGGTGGTTCAGTGTGTGTTCCAGCTAGGAGAAATACTTATAACTGTACTAGCAGACCCGCCCTGCGTTGCCCGGGGTTTATAAATAATAACCTTAAACAAAACTCAAGTTTGTATGATTTTATATCGTTTCAAATTATTTTAAATGAACCTAATTCGGAGTCCACATTGCCTTCCGCAGCGTCTAGTGTGTTCCCAACAAATTTCATTCTGAACGAACCTGTAAACTGGGCCTCCGCTGCATTTGGCATCATTTACCGGAAGTGCCCCGCACGTGCCGGAGACAATCGAAAACCACGTTGAGTGAGCGAAACCTCGTAGTAATCTAACCGATAGAATCCAAAAAAGAATGCACCATTAATCATTAAGGTTAGAAATTGTTGGTAACTGAAGTCTAAGGATAAAATTTCATAATACAGAGAATAGCTGAATTGTAATCTAAGTTCAATGAAGACAAATCCCGTTGAAATTGGTCCCATAGAACCCAAGGAAAGAATGCGTCCCCAAGCGGTGAAAGATGCCTTATCACCTTGTAAATTTCATGAATTACTGTTTCATTAACACGATATTTAATAAACGGATGAAATTCATTATCTGCAGTTACCTTTAAAGTAACGCGAATTTTAATATACGGCTGCAGTGAGTAGACGCAAGATTATGCTGAAAAAGGAAATTAATGTTAGAAAAAGGTGGTAGCTGAGGTATATAGAAAGACCGGGCCTTGGGAGCCAGGGTCTTAACTGGAATGTAATTGGGTATAAGAAAATTTTTTGGGGTTTTTTAAAATAGCTGGAAGTCGCTAAAACTATGTTAAAGAAAATTGCAATAAAATAGGATAGTTTTTAAAGGAGCTGCAACAAAGGCCCCAAGATGACGATTAATATTCAAAATTGGTAGTAGCTGAAGTCTTCAAATTTTTTTGGTCGTTCGTGTAGTAGCTGGAGAACCTAAGAAGTTGTTAGAAAAAAAAATTCGTGAATCTGACCATTTTTAAGATAGCTATAACATGGGGCCCAAAAGGGAACTGATAGTTGAGAGCAGGACCCTAACTTAAAAATATGTTTAAATGTGTTAGTACTTTGCGTTTTAGATCTTCAATTAGTTAAAATTAATCATAGGGTGTAAAATAATCATTAGAATAATATTTTAAAGAAATGCACAAAAATGGGGTAAATGCTTAAAAAGGGGCCCTAGAGACCCAATAAAAATATGATGGTGTTGGTCTAGGAGGAAGAGTCCAAAACTCAATTTTAAAATTATGCAATGAGAAGGCGAGAAAATTAGGGTGTAAAAAATGCATAGCACACAAAAAGTTCAAGGGGTCCCGGATCGGGCCCTAAAACGCCCTAAGGTGCCGGAGGATATTAACTGGAATATAGAAACTGGAGAATAACTAAATGGAAATTACTTCCTAAAATGAAGATCGGATTAAGAGGGGCAATTTATTAATATTTTATGGTGCAAAAGCTTCAAAGGGCCTTGTAACGGGCCCCAAGGCAGAAGGGACTTAAGTGGCATGTAGTTTGGTATAAATACACTTTTTAGTAGTTTTTAATGTAATCAGAGGATGCTAGAACTATGGTAAAGAAAATTGCAAGGAATTCTGATCAAAGAAGACAGACCAAGGGTCCCAAGAAGACGATTTATATTCAAAACTGGTAGTAGTTGAAGTCTGAAATATTTTTTTGTCGTTCATGTAACAGCTGGAGAACCTAAGATGTTGTTAGAAAAACAAAGCTAGTGAATCGGACTATTTTTAAGTTAGTTATAATAGGGGGCCCAAAAGGGGCCAACTGATGGTTGAGAACAGGGCCCTAACGTGAAAACATATTAAAAAGTTTTACATAGCCTTTCAGATCTTCTATTAGAAAAGATTAAGTATAGGGTATGAATTAATCATTAGAATATAATTTGAAAGAAAAGTGCAAAAAATTGGGGAAATGCTTTAAAAAGGGCCATAGGGTCCCTATAAAAATATCTGAGTGTTGGTCTAAGGAGAAGAGATCAAGACTCAACTTTAAAATTACGCACTGCGAAGGTGAGAAAATTAGGGTGTGAAAAACATATGGCACACAAAAAACTGAAGGGGCCATGGACCGGGCTCAACGGGACCCTAGACGGGCCAAAGGTCTTAACTGGAATGTAGAAACGGGAGAATAACTAAATGGAGAACGTATCCCAAAAATGAAGATCGGATAAAAAAGAAGCAATTTATTGACAATTTAGTGCACTAAAACTTCAAGGGGCCTTGTACCGGGCCCTTTGCAAGGGTGCCAGGATCTTAGCTGAAATGCAGAAATGAGGCAGAAACTGAAAGGAGAATTCACCCGAAAAACGAAGATCGGGTAGAAAAGAGGCATGTTATTAACAATTTAGTGCACTAAAACTTCAAGTGGCCCTGTACTGGGCCCCTTGCAAGGGAGCCAGGGTCTTAACTGCAATGTAGAAATGGGGCAGAAACTGAAAGGAAAATTCACCCCAAAAACGATGAAGATCGGATAGAAAAGAGGCATGTTATTAACAATTTAGCGCACTAAAACTTCAAGGGGCCCTATACTGGGTCCCTTGCAAGGGTTCTAGGGTCCTAACTGAAATGCAGAAATATGTCAGAAAGTGAAAGGAGAATTCACCACAAAAACGAAGAAGATCGGGTAGAAAAGAGGAACGTTATTAACAATTAAGCGCACTAAAACATCAAGGGCCCTATACCGGGCCCTTCTCAAGGGTTCCAGGTTTCTTAACTGAAATGTTGAAATGGAGTAGAAACTAAGAGGAGAATTCACCACCAAAACGAAGAAGATAGGATACAAAAGAGGCATGTTATTACAATTTAGTGCCCTAAAACTTCAAGGGGCCCTATACCGGCCCCTTGCAAGGGTGCTAGGGTCTTAACTGAAATGTAAAAATGTAGCAGAAACTGAAAGAGGAATTTGCACAAAAAACGAAGAAGATCGAATGGAAAAAAGGCATGTTATAACAATTTAGTGCACAAAATTTTCAAGCGGCCTCGTACTGGTGCCCTTGCAATGGTGCAATGGTCTTAACTGAAATACAGAAATGGAGCAGAAACTGAAAGGAGAATTCACCCCAAAAGCGACGAAGTTCGGATTGAAAAGGTGCATGTTATTAACAATTTAGTGCTCTAAAACTTCAAGGGGCCCTGTACCGGGCCCCTTGCATGTGTGCCAGGGTCTTGACTGAAATGCTGAAATAGGGTGGAAACTGAAAGAGAATTCACTCCAAAAACGAAGAAGATCGGATAGAAAAGAGGCTTGTTATTAACAATTTAGTGCACTAAAACTTCAAGGGGCCCTGTACCGGGCCCCTTGCAAGGGTGCCAGGGTCTTAACTTAAATGTAGAATTGGGGTAGAAACCGAAAGGAGAATTTACCCCAAAAACGAAGAAGATCGGATACAAAAGAGGCATGTTAGTAACTATTTAGTGCACAAAAACGTAAAGGAGCCCAGGGGCCCTGACCCTTGAAAAACTAAACATCTGAGCCTATGGTGCATCAGGGCCTGTCTTGGAGTAACCTCACCTGAATTTTCAGACTTCTACGTGCGGTAGATTTCGCTAGCCATCACACACAGACAGACAGACGGACAGACAGACAGACAGACAGACAGACAGAGCGATTTGTTATTTTATTAGTATAGACTAGCAGATCCGCCCGGGGTTTGTAAATAATAACCTTAAACAAAACTCAATTTGTATGATTTTATATCGTTTCAAATTCTTTTAAATGAACCTAATTCGGAGTCCACATTGCCTTCCACAGCGTGTAGTGTGTTCCCAAGAAATTTCATTCTGAACGAACCTGTAACCTGGGTCTCCGCTACGTTTGGCAGCATTTACCGGAAGTGCCCCGCACGTGCGGGAGACAATCGAAAACCACGTTGAGTGAGCGAAACCTCGTAGTAATCTAACCGATAGAATAAAAAAAAAGAATGCACCATTAATCATTAAGGTTAGAAATTGTTGGTAACTGAAGTCTAAGGATAAAATTTCATAATACAGAGAATAGCTGAATTGTAATCTGAGTTCAATGAAGAGAAATCCCGTTGAAATTGGCCCCATATTACCCGAGGAAAGAATGCGTACCCAAGCGGTGGAAGATGCCTTATCACCTTGTAAATTTCATGAATTACTGTTTCATTAACACGATAATTAATAAACGGATGAAATTCATTATCTACAGTTACCTTTAAAGTAATGCGAATTTTAATTTACGGCTGCAGTGAGTAGACGTAAGATTATGCTGAAAAAGGAAATTAATGTTAGAAAAAGGTGGTAGCTGAGGTATATAGAAAGACCGGACCTTGGGGGCCAGGGTCTTAACTGGAATATAATTGGGTATAAGAAAATGTTTTTGGGTTTTTTAAAATAGCTGGAAGTCGCTAAAACTATGTTAAAGAAAATTGCAATAAAATAGGATAGTTTTTAAAGGAGCAGCAACAAAGGCCCCAAGATGACGATTAATATTCAAAATTGGTGGTACCTGAAGTCTTCAAAATTTTTTGGTCGTTCGTGTAGTAGCTGGAGAACCTAAGAAGTTGTTAGAAAAGAAACTTCGTGAATCTGACCATTTTTAAGATAGCTATAACATGGGGCCCAAAAGGGAACTGATAGTTGAGAGCAGGACCCTAACTTAAAAATATGTTTAAATGTGTTTGTACTTTGCGTTTTAGATCTTCAACTAGTTAAAATTAATCATAGGGTGTAAAATAATCATTAGAATAATATTTCAAAGAAATGCACAAAAATGGGGTAAATGCTTAAAAAGGGGCCCTAGAGACCCAATAAAAATGTGATGGTGTTGGTCTAGGAGGAAGAGTCCAAGACTCAATTTTAAAATTATGCAATGAGAAGGCGAGAAAATTAGTGTGTAAAAAATGCATAGCACACAAAAAGTTCAAGGGGTCCCGGATCGGGCCCTAAAAGGCCCTAAGGTGCCGGAGGATAATAACTGGAATGTAGAAACTGGAGAATAACTAAATGGAAATTACTTCCTAAAATGAAGATTGGATTAAGAGGGGCAATTTATTAATATTTTATGGTGCAAAAGCTTCAAAGGGCCTTGTAACGGGCCCCAAGGCAGAAGGGACTTAAGTGGCATGTAGTTTGGTATAAATACACTTTTTAGTAGTTTTTAATGTAATCAGAGGATGCTAGAACTATGGTAAAGAAAATTGCAAGGAATTCTCATCAAAGAAGATACACCAAGGGTCCCAAGAAGACGATTTATATTCAAAACTGGTGGTAGTTGAAGTCTGAAATAATTTTTTGTCGTTCATGTAACAGCTGGAGAACCTAAGATGTTGTTAGAAAAACAAAGCTAGTGAATCGGACTATTTTTAAGTTAGTTATAATAGGGGTCCCAAAAGGGGCCAACTGATGGTTGAGAACAGGGCCCTAACGTGAAAACATATTAAAAAGTTTTACATAGCCTTTCAGTTCTTCTATTAGAAAAGATTAAGTATAGGGTATGAATTAATCATTAGAATATAATTTGAAAGAAAAGTGCAAAAAATTGGGGAAATGCTTTAAAAAGGGCCATAGGGTCCCTATAAAAATATCTGAGTGTTGGCCTAAGGAGAAGAGATCAAGACTCAACTTTAAAATTACGCTCTGCGAAGGTGAGAAAATTAGGGTGTGAATAACATATGGCACACAAAAAACTGAAGGGGCCCTGGACCGGGCTCAACGGGACCCTAGACGGGCCAATGGTCTTAACTGGAATGTAGAAACGAGAGAATAACTAAATGGAGAACGTATCCCAAAGATGAAGATCGGATAAAAAAGAAGCAATTTATTAACAATTTAGTGCACTAAAACTTCAAGGGGCCTTGTACCGGGCCCTTTGCAAGGGTGCCAGGATCTTAACTGAAATGCAGAAATGAGGCAGAATCTGAAAGGAGAATTCACCCGAAAAATGAAGATCGGGTAGAAAAGAGGCATGTTATTAACAATTTAGTGCACTAAAACTTCAAGTGGCCCTGTACTGGGCCCCTTGCAAGGGAGCCAGGGTCTTAACTGCAATGTAGAAATGGGGCAGAAACTGAAAGGAAAATTCACCCCAAAAACGATGAAGATCGGATAGAAAAGAGGCATGTTATTAACAATCTAGTGCACTAAAACTTCAAGGGGCCCTATACTGGGTCCCTTGCAAAGGTTCTAGGGTCCTAACTGAAATGCAGAAATATGTCAGAAACTGAAAGGAGAATTCACCACAAAAACGAAGAAGATCGGGTAGAAAAGAGGAACGTTACTAACAATTAAGCGCACTAAAACATCAAGGGCCCTATACCGGGCCCTTCTCAAGGGTTCCAGGTTTCTTAACTGAAATGTTGAAATGGAGTAGAAACTAAGAGGAGAATTCACCACCAAAACGAAGAAGATAGGATAGAAAAGAGGCATGTTATTACAATTTAGTGCCCTAAAACTTCAAGGGGCCCTATACCGGCCCCTTGCAAGGGTGCTAGGGTCTTAACTGAAATGTAAAAATGGAGCAGAAACTGAAAGAGGAATTTGCACCAAAAACGAATAAGATCTAATGGAAAAATGCATGTTATAACAATTTAGTGCACAAAATTTTCAAGGGGCCTTGTACTGGGACCCTTGCAAGGGTACAAGGGTCTTAACTGAAATGCAGAAATGGAGCAGAAACTGAAAGGAGAATTCATCCATAAGCGACGAAGTTCGGATTGAAAAGGGGCATGTTATTAACAATTTAGTGCTCTAAAACTTCAAGTGGCCCTGTACCGGGCCCCTTGCATGTGTCCCAGGGTCTTGACTGAAATGCTGAAATGGGGTGGAAACTGAAAGGAGAATTCCCTCCAAAAACGAAGAAGATCGGATAGAAAAGAGGCTTGTTATTAACAATTTAGTGCACTAAAACTTCCAGGGGCCCTGTACCGGGCCCCTTGCAAGGGTGCCAGGGTCTTAACTTAAATGTAGAATTTGGGTAGAAACCGAAAGGAGAATTTACCCCAAAAACGAAGAAGATCGGATACAAAAGAGGCATGTTAGTAACAATTTAGTGCACAAAAACTTAAAGATGCCCAGGGGCCCTGACCCTTAAAAAATTAAAAATCTGAGCCTATGGTGCATCAGGGCCTGTCTTGGGGTAACCTCACCTGAATTTTCAGACTTCTACGTGAGGTAGAGTTCGCTAGCCATCGCACACAGACAGACAGACGGACAGACAGACAGAGCGATTTGTTATTTTATTAGTATAGATGTTAAATTGGCTGCTGTCTCACTGTGTACCATGTCTCACTGTTAGTAGGAGAGCTGCTGAACATTTTTGAGTAGGTATTTGAGGCACCCTGAAAATTTGTGCAACACTTCTTTTGTAATGCCTGAATACAAAATCGAATGTCTGGCTGAAGGATCGTGGCCCAAAAACAGTGCCAGACACGTGTCTGGCACAGTTTTTGTGCCGACTAAAGTGTCTGTCATTTTCAAAATATTTTTTTCTAAGCATAAATATTTTTCTGCCTCAATATCAGCGTGCCTCAAATACTTTTTTTGGGTAGTCTAAAAATGGCACTTGACACGTGTCTGGCACAGTTTTTGGGCCGACTAAAGTGTCTGTCGTTTTCAAAATATTTTTTTCTAAGTATAAATATTATTCTGTCTCAATCTCAGCGTGCCTCAAATACCATTTTTTGGGGTAGTCAAAAAATGGCACTTGACTCGTGTCTGGCACAGTTTTTGGGCCACGATCCTTCAGCCAGACATTCGATTTTGTATTCAGCCATTACAAAAGAAGTGTTGCACAAATTTTCAGGGTGCCTCAAATACCTTCCCTAAAATGTGTAACAGCTCTTGGACTATGTGTACTCCCCTACCCAATATAAACTGCTGTTTCGAAAAGAAACTCTATTCAGTGACTAATTTTTTAAATGCGTGTTTTATGTTATTCGAATATGACTTCTGAATTCAGCTTTGATAATGTAAGTACATGAATATTTTTAAAATGTTATACGAAATTGTTATGAATATCGATAAGTTGTTATATATTTTAAAAGAGAACAAATGTTTGTTTTTTAAATATAATATATATATTTTAAAGAGAAAAGACGATTTTGTAATATGTTTTGTTTATAAATATTTTTACTATGATTTTAAAATCTATTACTTTTTTTCCTTTGATAAAAGAATTTAATTAGATTTTAAATGTAGTATATATTTTAAAAGAGAAAAGATGTTTTCGTAACGTTTGTTTTTTAAATGCCGTATATATTTTAAAAAGAGAAAAGATGTTTGTAATAATTTTTTTCTTCAATAAATATTTTTTAATTAGATTTTTAAATCAGTTATTTTTAATTTAATAAAAAATTTACATAGATTTTAATGTGATATATTTTAAAAGAGAAAATATCTTTGTAATAATTTTCTACGATAAAAAATTTTTAATAATTTTTCTTCGATAAATATTTTAATTAGATTTTTTATTTAATAAAAATTTACATAGATGTTTAAAATGTGATATATTTTAAAAGAGAAACGATGTTTGTAATAATTTTTCTTTGATAAAAATTTTATAATAACTTTTCTTCGATAAATATTTTTAAATCAGTTATTTTTTCTTTAATAATAATAAAAAAAATTACATATACTTTAAAATGTGATATATATATATATTTAAAAAAGAAAAAAAAACAGAAAAGATGTTTTTGCAACGTTTGTTTTTAAATGCAGTATATATTTTGAAAACAGAAATGTTGCTATAATAATTTTTTCTTCAGTAAATATTTTTTATTATGATTTTAAAATCTGATTTTTTTCTTTGATTGAAAAATGTTACTTAGATTTTAAAAACAGGAAAGACGTTTGTAATAATTTTTTCTTCGATAAATATTTTTAAATCAGTTATTTTTTTCTTTAATAAAAAATTTACATATATAATAAAAGAGAAAAGATGTAGTTTGTAACAATTTTTTTCTTCGATGAATATTTTTTAATTAGATTTTAAATCAGTTATTTTTTATTTAATAAAAAACTTCATAGATTTTAAAAGCTGTTATACATTTTTAAAAGAGAAAAGATGTTCGTAATAATTTTCTTTGATATAAATTTTGTAATAATTTTTTCTTCGATAAATGTTTTTTAATCAGTTATTTTTTCTTTAATAAAAAAATCACATATACTTTAAAATGTGATATATATTTAAAAAAAAAACCAGGAAAGATGTTTTTGTAACGTTTGTTTTTAAATGCTGTATATATTTTAAAAACAGAAAAGATGTTATAATAATTTTTTCTTACGTAAATATTTTTTTTATTATGATTTTAAAATCTGTTTTTTTTTCTTTGATATAAAAAAAAATGTTACTTAGATTTTTAAAACAGAAAAGATGTTTGTAATAATTTTTTATTTGATATAAATTTTTTAATAATTTTTTTTTCAATAAATATTTTTAATTAGATTTTTTAAATAAGTTACTTCTCCTTTAATAAAAATTTACATATTTATTAAAAGAGAAAAGATGTTTGTAATAATTTTTTTCTTCGATAAAAATTTTTTAATTAGATTTTTAAATCAGTTATTTTTTATTTAATAAAAAATTTACACAGATTTTAAAAGTAGTTACGCATTTTTAAAAGAGAAAAGATGTTTGTAATAATTTTCTTTGATAAAGATTTGGTAATAATTATTTCTTCGATAAATATTTTTAATAATAATTTTTCTTTGATAAAAATTTTGTAATAATTTTTTCTTCGATAAATATATTTTAATCAGTTATTTTTTCTTTAATAAAAAAAATTACACATACTTTAAAATGTGATATATATTTTCAAAAAACAGAAGAAATGTTTTTGTAACGTTTGTTTTTAAATGCAGTATATATTTTAAAAACAGAAAAGTTCTTATAATAATTTTTTCTTCGGTAAATATTTTTTTATTATGATTTTAAAATCTGGTTTTCTTTTCTTTGATAAAAAAATGTTACTTAGATTTTAAAAACAGAAAAGATGTTTGTAATAATTTTTTCTTTGATAACAATTTTTTAATAATTTTTTTCCTCGATAAATAATTTTAATTAGACTTTTTAAATCAGTTATTTTTTATTTAATAAAAAAATTACATAGATTTTAAAAGTTGTTATATATTATTAAAAGAGAAAAAATGTTTGTAATGGCAGATTATCAAAATCTGGGATCATTAAACATTAACTATAAGTAATTTTTTAAATTTTCAAATTTAAGGCCAATTTTTTTTTACAGTATAGCATAGCTGCCAACTTGTACGGATTTTTCCTACCACTAAAACTTAATATTAAATTTTAGCTAATTGAATCGCCAAAATTCAAGTAATTTTAACGTTTAAATAAGTCAAAACTTTCTGCTAAATTTTAGTGGTCAGAGAAATCCGTACAAGTTGGCAGCTATGGTATAGTATATAAGTCTAGAAAATTATACACATATATTAAAAGACAAGCACTATTCTGGAAAATTAATTATTAAAGAATTTAATTAGTAGATATGTAGGTTACAAATTTTGGACATTTCTGTCATGTAGGTTACAGAATTTGGACATTGCTGAGAGGTAGGTTACACAGTCTTGACCTTTCCATAAATAAGTTGTGCTTAGTATTTAAAAAATTCTGAAAACTAAGAATGTAGTAAATTTGTTCTATAATTGTATGTGTAATTATTATATATATATATATGTATAATTAACTTTTTGTTATCCAGTAATAATAATAGTTAAATCAAATGTTAAACTTTGATATTAAAATATTTACTACTTTTTTTAGAAGTAATATCTTAATTTTATAGGAATTATACATTATGCAAAAAACATACCTTTGTACAATATTAGAAGTATCCAACATATAATTTATTCTTTTTATTTTCTAAAAAAAAAAAAGTTATACTGACATTTTTCTAATGCACATATCTATAATTTCTTTATCAAAAGAAAAGTCTCCTCTTGCTGTCACCGGGTGAGGTGGATTTGGTGATTTCTACAGAATATCATCATATTAGGTAGCTTTCTTTACAAAAAAGCTACCTATTGCAGCCGTTCGGAGGAAAGCGATTTCAAAAAATTTTGGTATATTTTCATCGATCATGACCCCCAGACCCCGAAACCACACTCCGTTCAAAATTGATATATATATATATATATATATATATATATATCTGACCTATGTCACACTGTAACTCCCGTAATTATGAACCGATTTCGATGTAATTCGGTGTGTACATAGTACATACCAATGTCTCGACCGAGTTCGTTGGCCAGCTTCATCCGCCGTTTTATTTCAAAATGGCGGCCATTTAAAATTTTTAAAAAAATTTAAAACTTGAAATGTGGTACCAAAAAATTAAAAATGGAAAAATATTTTTTTCTTATGTATTTGACCTTTATACAAAGATTCCGGAGCAGTTTTTGTTTCGTCTATATCTTAAAAAATGGCTGAGTTATAGCATTTTGAATTTCTAGCGTGGCTGACATTTTGAAACGTCCTGAATTTTGTCACGCGATAAAAGGCGTATTTATGAACCGATTTGGATGTAATTCAGTGTGTACATAGTACATACCAATCTCTCGACCGAGTTCGTTGGCCAGCTTCATCCGCCATTTTGTTTCAAAATGGCGGCCATTTAAATTTTTTTTTTAATTTAAAATTTGAAATGTGGTACCAAAAAATTGAAAATGGAAAAATATTTTTTTCTTATGTATTTGACCTTTATACAAAGATTTCGGAGCAGTTTTTGTTTCGTCTATATCTTAAAAAATGGCTGAGTTATAGCATTTTGAATTTCTAGCGTGGCTGACATTTTGAAACGTCCTGAATTTTGTCACGCGATAAAAGGCGTATTTATGAACCGATTTGGATGTAACTTCGTTTATATATAGTACATACCAATGTCTCGACCGGGTTCGTTGGCCAGCATCACCCGCCATCTTGTTTAAAAATGGCGGCCATTTAAATTTTTAAGAAAAATTTTAATTTGAAATGTGGTACCAAAAATTGAAAATTGAAAAAATATTTTCTTCTTATGTGTTTGACCTTGATAAAAAGATTCGGGAGCAGTTTTTGTTTCGTCTATATCTTAAGAAAGGGCTGAGTTATAGCATTTTGAATTTCTAGCGTGGCTGAAATTTTCAAACGTCCTGATTTTTCTCACGTAATAACAGGCGTATTTATGAACCGACTTGGATGTACCTTGGTGTGTACATAGTACATACAAATATCTCGACCGAGTTCGTTGGCCAGCTTCATCCGCCATCTTGTTTCAAAATGGCGGCCATTTAAAAAAATTAAAAAAAAAATTAAATGAAATACCAAAAAATTGGAAAAATGAAAAAGATTTTTTTTGTATGTGTTTGACCTTAATACAAAGATTCCGGAACAGTTTTTCTTTCGTCTATATCTAAAAAAAAATGGCTGAGTAATAGCATTTTGAATTTCTCTTGTGGCTGACATTTTAAAACGACCTGATTTTTGTCACGCGATAACAGGCGTATTTATGAACCTATTTGGATGTAACTTGGTCTGTACATGGTACATACCAATGTCTCGACCGAGTTCGTTGGCCAGATTCATTCGCCATCTTGTTTAAAAAGGGTTGCCATTTAAAAAAAATTAAATTTAAAATTCAAAATGAGGTATTAAAAAATTGGAAAATGAAAAAGATTTTTTTTATGTGTTTGGCCTTGATACAAAGATTGCGGAGCAGTTTTTGTTTCTGAAAATTTGTTCTTTTGTTGATATCTTAAAAAATGGTTGATTTATAGCACTTTGAATTTCTAGCATGGCTAACATTTTGAAACGATCTTGTATTTGTCACGCGATAACACACGTATTCGCCTATTTCGATGTAAGAAGGCATGTAGATAGTATACATCAACACCTCGACCAAGTTCGCTGGCCAGATTCATCAGCCATCTTGTTTTAAAATGGCGGCCATTAAATTAAAAAAAATATATATATTTAAAGTGAGGTGCAAAAAAATTAGAAATTGAAAAAGGTTTCTTTCTTAAGTATTTGATCTTGATATAAGGATTCAGGAGCATTTTTTGTTTGTCTTTACCTTAAAAAATGGCTCAGATATAGCAGTTTCAATTTCTATTGTGGGTGATATTTTGAAAAATCTGATTTTTTGCATGCGACAGCACTCCTATATATTAACCGATTCCGATGTGAGTGAGCATGTGCACAGTAATTACTAAGGTCTCGACCAAGTTCACTGCTTAGCCTCATCCACCATGTTGTCTTAAAATGACAGGCACTTTAAGAAATTGCAGAATTTGGCAGCCAAATATAAGTTACTTTAAAGAAAAGCAGCTTGGATAAAGCTGACTAATTTCGCGAAATTCTCATTCATTATATTGATAAAAATTAGTATTGAATCTCCTATATTCGGTTTCCACTAAATTGAGCTTCGTGTGTTTGCATGATATAAGTTGGCTTTTTTAAAATAAGGATTATGAAAGCTACCTCTTCCTCCCGGCACTGGCCGGAAGGACTTTTTTAAATTTGTGCTGTCTTTTTTAGATAGATAACGAAACCTGTTAAAATAATTGTCTGCCTGAGTAGTAAAAAAAAAATAGAAAGTATTTTTCACCATTATCAATGCTGATCTTTTCAATAATACCTGGCCATAAGTTTTCATCATGAATTAATACAAAGCACCAGTCACCAATGTCTGATTCTTTTTTACAGATATTGCAAAAACCAGATCTATTTCTCATTTGAATAGTACCAAATTTGTTTCTCGCTTGTACGGAGTGAATCTTTTGAGTACCTTTAACAGTTTTCGCTGGCTGTCTTCTATACTTTGGATACTGTCAATTTCTGTTTTTTTTAAACCAAAGTTACAGCACGTAGTGGCTTAAACTTTTTATTTGCCTTGCATTTTGGTGGGGGTAACAAAGAGGAAGAATGGAATTTTAAGGAGAGGGATTCTTAAACTAAAAAATAATGAACTCGAGTAAAATAATTTAACAAAAAAAAAACATTTATTTTGTTTTTTAAGATGTATGTTAGAACAATGGATTCTGTTATAATACACTGCTCAAAAAAATTAGGGGAGCAAGCAAAAAAAATCCCTGCCGGCCCGGCCTACAGGCAGAGGTAGATTTCGAAGTCAAATATACTAATTTCATAAACAAAAACTAAATCATGATTATAGATAAATCCACTTTAACAATTTTATCTGGCCGCTCTTGACGAGTTTTTATTTCATTTTCATATAATAGCTGGTTTTATCAGAATCATGTTAGGGCGGTATTCAAAAAATTACTTTTCCATGCTCAACAACTCGAAATTTTCTGGAATAATTCCAGATTCATTTTTAATTAAAAAAAAAAATATATGAAACTTGCTGACGTGATTTTTGAAGAGATTTATAAGCGACCTGTGTTTTTATTTTTTGTTCAATTAATTAAAACTTGATATATAAACAATTATTTTCTCAGAAGGACAATATTTTTCGTTTCTAACACAATCGCTTCAGGAAATTCCGTTCAAAATGCCCACTTTGGCATCATTTTTTGAAATATATTCTGCCTCTATCTAAAAATCGATTATTACGGTACATTATATAGTTTCTGAATAAGCGAATCTACCAATTAAATGCGTTTGAGAGCAAAAATGAATTTAAAAACCAGTCAGAAAATAAGCAATTTGGATTTAAGCGCATCCTTAATACAATGATTTTTCCAACACAATCCGCTTCGGTAAATTCGGTTCAAAATGCCCTTTTTAACAGCATTTAAAAAAATATAATCTGCCCCTATCAAAAAATCGACCATTACGGTACATTATATAGTTTCTGAGTAAGAAAACGTACCAATTGGAAGCCTTTGAGAGCAAAAATGAATTGTAAATGAGTCAGAAAATAAGCAGTTTGGATTTGAATACACCCTTACTATCAATTTTTTACTTCAACCGGTATGTATTTTTAATTTGTTTTTGCTCTAAGAAAATTGTCCTATCCAAAACTTGTCTATATAGATGTTGTAGACAATATCAAGAAGATATATGATAAATTCATGGTGATTTTATATCTTTTGAATTGACGGAGTTATGGATTTTTTTCTTCTTCAAACCCCCTTTTTGTTTTCGTTTTTAATTTTTTTTTGCGGTACGAATAAGTCCTATCAAAAACTTGTGAGTATAAAAGTTGTAGATAATATTAAGGAGATTCATGATAAAATTAATTGGATTTGATATCTTGAGAATTGACGAAGTTATGGATTTTTTTCTTCTTCAAACGCTCTTTTTGTTTTCGTTTTTAATTTTTTTTTTGCGGTACGAATTGCTCCTATCAAAAACTTGTGAATATAAAAGTTTTAGATAATGTTAAGGAGATTTATAATAAAATTAACTGAATTTTATATCTTGAGAATTGACGAAGTTATGAATTTGTTTCTCCCAAAAACCCTATTTTTTGCGCCCATTGAGCCCATTTTTAACTTTATCAAAAATCTGTGATACATAAATTTTTGGCCCTATTTTTAGAAGTAATAAAAACTTTAAACTGATTTGATATGTACAAAAATTAAGAAGTTATGGGGGGTCTTCTGTTTTCACAAAACCCCTCCCTATTTCCCTCCCCTTGGTCCGATTTTGCCCATTAACGAACTTGACCGAGATTTTATGCGCATTGATTTTATGTATCAGTTTGGAAGAGATTGGTGCAGAATTACGAAAGTTATCGTGTCCAGAAGAAAGTGATATATATATATATATATATATATAGATAGATAGATAGATAGATAGATAGATAGATATATAAAGTTTTTTACTGAGGGTGGTTTTGGGTTCTAGGGGTCATGATCGGTGTAGATCTGCAAAAATGTTTCAGAAATTCCAACATAGGAACGATCCCAATAGGTAGTATTTCATACGAAATCTACCTAAAAGTGAAGAGAACAGTGCAAGACAGCCATGTATGTGCATAAATGGATTGTACACGTGTATCAATGCGCAATACAGAAAAAAAGACGCAAAAAATTATAAGGGAGCTTTTATTCTTTGAAAAGATGAAAAGAACATGAAAATGTGGTTTAGGACAACAATTTGGTTTCATGTAAATGAAAAAAAAGGTATTGTTTAGAAATGATGCATGATTTTTAATATGGCTTGTGGTCTTCTCGAACAGCTAAGACTGCTGCACACATGTTTTCCATGGATGCGAAGAGGTTATCGATAAGACTTTGGGGAATACTGTTCCACTGCTCAAGAATTGCAATCTCCAAGTCCCGGAAAGAAAAAGGAGGCCTCGGTCTCGCAGCAAAGCATCGTCTGACAATGTTCCAAACATGCTCGATCGGATTTAGGTCAGGAGAGCATGCTAGTCATCCCATACGCTATATTGATTTAGCTTCAAGCATGTTTTCCACAAGACGAACTGTACGAAGTCTGGCATTATCATGCATAGAAAAAAAGAAATCACTAATTGCTGCAGCATAAAATACGACATCAGGTCTCAGTATCTCGTCTGTATAACTTCGGACCGTCAAAGTGCCATTCCGAATGATATGCAGGCCCGTACGTCCACCTATGCTGATTCCAGCCAATAGCATCAATCCACCTCGTCTGTAATGTGATCTTTCACGAACGAATGTGGGATTATTTTGAGTGCCTCTTTCTCTCCATGCCAAAACACACCAGATGTCACATCCAGAATGAATCGGGACTCGTCTGTAAACAGAATTTGACTCCAACAACGTTGCCTCCAAACTCGATGTTCAGTTCCCCACCTTCTTTGGGCCGCACAGTGGCTTGAGGTCAACGGAATACAGACCATTGGCTTACGTGCAAAGAGACCATCCTGATGAAGCCGATTTAGGACTGTTTGGCTGGACACCCCTCGTCCTGTGGCCAAGAATAACTGTGTTTGCAGCTGAGTAGCATTGCCTAGTAGCATTGCAAAAATTTTCAGAGTTAGCTAAAGGTTTTAAAGATGAGGGCACCTTTAATGCTGATGAGTGCGGTCTCTTCTTTAAAGCAATGCCGGATAGAAGTCTAGTAATGAAGGGTGAGACTTGCAAAAGAGGAAAACTTTCAAAACAGCGTTTTACTGTTCTTTTATGTGCAAGTATGACTGGGGGAAAATTGAAGCCTACGGTAATCGGCAAATCAAAAACACCTCGTGCATTTAAAAATGTAAAACCTGAAGACCTTCCTGTTTTTTGGAGAGTGAATAGATCCGCTTAGTTGACCAGTGCTTTGTTCGGAGAGTGGGTTAGAGGAATTGACGCAGAAATGAGGAAAAAGAAGCGGTCTATTCTACTTATCGTGGACAACTGTCGCTGTCACCCGAAATTGAATAATCTCACAAATGGGAAGCTGAAATTTTTGCCTCCAAACACAACTTCGAAAACACAACCTTTAGATCAAGGCATTATTCAGTCCTTCAAAGTGCACTACATAGCTCAAAGTCTGGAATGGGTGATCATGAAAGCACAAATCTGTGGTCCTTCTGCATTGGCATCGTCAACAGCTGCGTCAGTAAATGCTTTGAATGCTGTTCATTGGATTAATACTTCTTGGAATAAAGTTACGCAAACCACGATTAATAACTGCTTCAAGATAGATGGATTTGTTACAGCTACAACATCTGTGCAAGAGGATGAGCTTCCTCCATCTCCTTTGCTAGTTTTTGATGGAATTGATTTTGAAGATTATGTTACCATGGACGATGAGTTCGTAACATCTGTTGAACCAGATCAAGATACAATCTTAAATAAGATACTCTCTGCAACTAATCACGGTGAGGACACTAAGGTACAAGAAATGGACGGCGAAGAGGAGGATGATCCAAGTGACATCGAAACTGAAAAGTACCCAACTCTGAGGGAAGACGATGTAAAGCGCATGATGGGACAACTTAAAGAATTCGCCGCAGAAAAATGCCCAAGCAAGCTTAATGGACTTGTAAACTGTGAAAGTGCTTTTTGCAGTTACATAATGAACAAAAAGAGGACTCAAACAAAAATTGAACTATTCTTTCAAAAATTGCAAAAGTAAAAATCTTCAAAAGTCTTCAGTAAAAATAAAAATGAGTAAATGCTAATTTTTTTCTAAATTTTTCGTTAAAAAATACTAAAAAAGTTTACTAAATTTTTTCTAATATTGTACTAAATATTTTCTAAAAATTCCCTAAGTTGACCACCTCCGTATGTTGACAACTTAGTTACAGTCCCTAAGGTGGTCAACTTATGGAGGTTCTACTGTATATATTTTAAAACAGAAAATATGTTGTAGTAATTATTTTCTTCGATAATTATATTTACTAATATTTTCAAAATCTGTTATTTTTTTCTATGATAGAAATTTTACTTAGATTTTAAATGCAGTATATATTTTTGAAAGAGAAAAGACGTTGTAATTTTTTCTACGATAAAATTTTTTTTAATTAAATTTTAAAACTATAGAAGTTTGGGACCGGATGATTGAAACGGGTCAATTACCCGTACCGGATTCTTATACGCTCCAAACGCCTCAAGTTTTAGAGGAAGAACCCTCTAATGTTTATGAATGGACTGATAGAATGGATTCATCATTGATATATGATATTAACATCGCTGAACCTACTGATTCAACAGCCGAGGTAAATTTTTTCAACAGTATTGGTCCATTTTTGATAGATTGTTATCCTTTTTTAATTTCTATTTCGAATATTTTAAAATTATTTAAGTAATGTTGAATCATTTTTTCAACTTTTGCAGCGAAGTTCTCTTGTTGTTAGTAAATCTACTGATGGAAGGGATTCATCATTGATACAGGATATTAACATAGCTGAACCTACTGCTTCACCAGCGAAGGTAAGCTTTTTAAAACAGTATTGGTCTATTTTGGGGTATTGTTATCATTTTTTTAAATTCTATTTTGAATATTTTTTAAATGATTGAAGTTATTTAAGAAATGTTATTTTTAGTTGTACTAACTGAACTTCTCAAAGAATGATATGTTATTTGAAAATTATGTTATGAAGTATAAATTAAAATGATGATACTAATCTAGTTGCAAAGTTCTAAAAGTGGGTTATTTTTTAAAAGTGTTATCTAATCTTTTCCTACTTTTCTCGGAAAGGTAAAACTTATTAAGCGTTCAGAAAGACTTATAATGTAGTCAGTTAAACTGTTTGTTTAAAACAGTAATATTATAATAAAAGTTCTTTTTTGTGAAATGAGAATCCTGATTTTAAAAATGCTTTAAACATCACAAGTTGCGTATTTTTGGAAACAGAATTTTTTCTGTTTTAGGATTCTCTATGATACGAAACTTACGGGAAAAGTTTTAATCGAAAAGACAATTTGACTCGACATCAGAAGATTTGTGGAAACACAAATTCGAAAACCTTTATCTGCACCCATTGCCCGAAAGCCTTTAACCGTCAAGAAAATTTGATTAGACATTTGAAAACACGTGAAAAGGATCAAAATGAAAATTCATCCACTCCTGACCTTGAGCTGCTTTGTTTGCGGAAAAGTCTTTTCGAAGCAAGCAAATTTGAATAGGTTTAGGATATCTCATAACGAAGTAAAGAAAACGGTCAAGTGCCCCTTATGTGAAATCGAATTCACAAGAGCAGATAATCTAACAGTTCATTTAAAAGGCCACGAAAATCTGAATTAGCCCTGTACGACTTGTCATGAAAAATTCAATTCGAAAGCGAATTTGAAACGTCACATCCAATCGCAGCACACCAGCCTATCCCATGAAAGTAGGAAAAGAAAAGTTAGCCAGAAGAATTAATCCTCGAAAAAGAGAAAAAATTCAAATGAAGCTCTCAACGTCTTCTCCTCTGCATTTTTAACACCGAGCGAAGATGAAGGATTTGACATAGATGTTTTCGTAGAAAAACGTGGAGTTGACATTCGACGAATGATTGAAGAAAAACTGGCTACATACCATGGTGTCAAATGGCAGATCCTCGCGAAATGCGTATTTGGAAGGAAAACTCCAGAAGGTGATCTGCAAGCCATTTCCACTTATTTCAGAAGTTCCAACTTTACAGAATTAATCTCTGATGAAATAAATGAGCATATTTATGAAGCTTTCGAGAAAACAAAAAAAAAGTTAATCGATGAATTCATAAATTTAGGATCAGGTTTGATTTTCCGATACATCCAACATATCGAAATTAAAATAGCAGACTATCATCCCCTAGCACTTAGCATTCACATTAAATCTCCTGAGTTTATTGAAAAGAAAAACGCAGTGTTAAACATCGGAAACTATAATGATTCCAAATGTTTGATATGGTGCTTGATCGCGCACCAGTTAAAGTTAAAATTTTCACAGCATCCAAAGCGATTGTCCCATTATGCACCCTTGGAACATACTATCAAGATGGGAAAGGTACCCATCCTGCCCAGTACCGATAAAGAGTATCCCTATAATAGAAAATTTAAATAATATGCGAATTAATGTCTTTGGGCTTGATGACCAAGAAGTTCATCCTCTTTATGTTTCAACGAAAGAAGATTCAGATGTCGTTAACCTTTTAGTCTTAGAAAATGGTGATAAGTTTCATTATACACTCATTAGAAGTTTTTCGAGACTATTAGGTAATGTGACAAAACATGATGGAGTTGCCTAATATTGTTGCAGATGTCTTCATCGGGTTTCTAGAGAAGATTTGCAAAGTGCCCACACCGAATACTGCAAACAACAGAAAATGGTGATAAGTTTCATTATACACTCATTAGAAGTTTTTCGAGACTATTAGGTAATGTGACAAAACATGATGGAGTTGCCTAATATTGTTGCAGATGTCTTCATCGGGTTTCTAAAGAAGATTTGCAAAGTGCCCACACCGAATTCTGCAAACAACATACAGCACAGATAATAAACTTGCCAAAAGAAGGTGAAATATACTATTCTTTACGGGGACCCATCTACAACATCGAATCCCTTATATTGTGTACGCAAGCTTTGAAAGTCTCTTAAAGCCTATGACTCCTGCTCCTCAAACTTCTCCTTGTGAGAAGATTTCAAAGCATGATGCATGCAGTTCCGCATTCATCATCATCGATTCCGAGGGAAAACTTTACAAGAACAAACTCCCAGTTTATCGAGGTGAAAATGCTGCAGAAGAGTTTCTGAAAACGCTGATAGCAGAAACAAATGACATTCGAGAAAAATTGGAGAGTGTAAAACTCATGGCACTTTCCCCACAACAAGAATTAGATTTTCAATCTGCTACACAATGTCATATTTGCAAGAGAGAACTCTTCAGTAAAAGGACAAGGGACCATGATCATGTGACATGTGCATACAGAGGCCATGTAGGATGTAACCTAAACTTAAAACAAAGCAGAAACATTCCTGTAGTATTCCACAACTTGCGACATTATGATGCCCATCATATTATGATGTCTATAGGAAAATTCAAGGAATACTTCATCGAAGTTCTTGCATCTACATTAGAGACATATATAGGCTTCCGAATGGTGAAAAAGGGCTGTCCCATCCATTTAAATTTTATTGATAGTTTGCTGCATCTCTCAACATCACTAGAAAAATTAGTGAGCAACTTGGAACAAGATCAATTTAAAATCTTAAAACATCATTTTAAAAATCATGATGTGTCCCTGCTAACACATAAAGGGGTATATCCTTATGATTATGTAATAGATTTCAGAAAATTTGATTAAACAGTTCTCCCACCTCCCTCTGCATTTATTAACAAGTTAACTGGTGAGCCTATAAGTGAAAGCGACTACCATTACTCTGAAAACATCTGGCAGTTCTTCAATATCCGAAATTTAGGCGAATATCACAATTTATATTTGAAGACAGATATTTTATTACTCGCTGATGTTTTCGAAAATTATAACTGTGCCAACTGTACTATGATATCGACAGTGCTTATATGTATACATCACCTAGTCTGCCGTAGAAAGCTTGTCTCAAGAAATCCAACGTCAACTTGGAACTGCTAACGGACATAGATATATTGCTGATATTTGAAAATGGGATTCGGGGTGGTGTTAGCATGATCAGCTAGCGTTATGCGAAGGAGAACATCCCCAATATGCCTGTATATGATTCTGATTAAGCACCCAGTTACATTATGTACTGGGAGGTGAACAACCTTTATGGATGGTTCATGTCTGAACACCTCCCCTAAGGTTAATTTCAATGGGAGGATCCAAAGCAGTTTACAGCAGATCTTTTATTACAGCTTGACGACAATTCCTTTACAGGATGCATTTTCGAGGTGGATATGGATTATCCTAAAGAACTCCAC
Source organism: Maratus speciosus (assembly GCA_963932465.1). Lineage (NCBI taxonomy): Eukaryota > Metazoa > Arthropoda > Arachnida > Araneae > Salticidae > Maratus > Maratus speciosus. The sequence continues at coordinate 270,524,213 of OZ010787.1, read as the reverse complement.
CCGTTACCTAACGAATATCCTTTCGCACCTGAAAGAATGACCGTTAAAGAAGATATGTTGTCACCCTTAGCGAAGACGATGCTTGGGAAATAAAAAATTCAAAGGCACTCCCAAACTCATCCCGAACTTTCGACATAAGAAGAATTACATCGTCCATTATAGAACCTTAAAGTTTTATATTCAGTCGGGAATGATACTAACATGAATTCATCGACTGATCCAGTTTCAACAAATTCCCTGGTTAAGGGAGCATATCTCCTTTAACACCGATAAGCGTAAACCGGCGAAATCTTCATTCGAGAGGGATTTCTTCAAACTCCTAAACAATGCCGTATATGGGAAAATGTTAGAAAACCTTCGAAAGCGTCAAGAAGTGGAATTGTGTAATACTGAAAGAAGGGCGAAAAAATTAGTCGCTTTATCTGCATTCAAAACATTTAAAATCTTCTCTGAAGATCTTGATGCGGTAGAGCAAACTAAATCATCACTATTAATTAATCGTCCTTTATAGCTAGGTTTTGGAGTTTTCGAAGCTTCTTACGTATCAATTTCATTACGGTTTTGTGAAGGAGACGTACCAACATAAATCCAATTTGTTTTTCAACGACATGGATTCCCTATGTTACCAGATTTATACGGAGGATATTGTTGCGGATATGAAGTAAAAAACGGATTTATACGATTTTTCTGATTATACGCAAACGCATCCTTTGTTTTCGACTGATAACAAATAAGTTCTAGGGAAATTTACGGATAAACTCAGTTTGTCGGGTTAAAGGCAAAAATGCACTCCCTGAAATCAGAAACAGAAGAAAAAAACGAGCGAAGGGTGTCACAAAACATATCGTCCGAAAAACGTTGAATCACGAAGATTACTTGGAGTGTCTTCAACAACTCAAGACCAGCGTAGTTACACAAGTTCGAATTGGGCAAGAGAACCACCAGTTGCTTACAATGCAACAAAACAATGTTGCTTTGAGCCCATTCGATTATACAAGATTCATCCTGGAAGATGGAATAACAAGTCTCGCATATGGGCACTGCGATATCGAAAAGATGTAAATAGCTCTTCACCTTATGGAGAATGTGCGTGATTTCCATTGAATAAGGAAAAGAATTTGTATATATTTTTCATCATTCAACTTTTGGACAATGTGCACCGTTTCCATTGCAAAAGAAAATTTTTGTATATATTTTATCAAGTTTTATTGTGTACAGAGAAGATATATTTTTATTATTCAACTTATGGACAATGTGCGTTTTTTCCATTGCCCAAGAAAAAAATTGTATATATTTATTTTGTATAGAGTAGAATTTTTGTTTCATCGTGAATTTGTAAATATGTTAGAAGCGCGTTGGGACAGAAAGGAGACTTATGTCCTCGGCGTTTGTCCTGGAAACAATATGTAAGCTTAGTTCACTCAAAATTAACAACCCATTTGTGAACTAAGTTTATGTTTTGACTAAAAGTCTCCAATGATAATGATTAAACAAAACATCGTTATCATTTCATTCATTAGGCTTTAAGTTAATTGAAGACGTGTTTCGGAAATCAACAAATGACTAAAACTAAAAACTTATTTCGTTAAAAAATTACTAATAAAAAAATGTATTAATCTCTTTATTTCAGTTAGCTCCTTCAAATTAGGATGATGTCATCACAGGTGAGTTAAAAAATCCTATCAAGAGAGGGCGCTCGTGTCGACGGTAACGATTTTGCTGCCACCTAGGTTCGACTCTCCACCAATCAGAAGCCAGCTCTTTATCTATATGAAACCGGTTGTCACATGTTCCTTTGCTCATTATCCCGGTGGATTTAATAAAGGTCGGACGTGTCTCTGCGCTGTTCCTTGGTAAATTATTTAAACTCATTGCATGTGATCATTCCTAATCACTTAATCATTCATTATCTTTCCTCTGTTCTACCTTCCTCTTACAGCAGACTTTTCAATCATTAACACTCTTCTTAGAGTAGACTTTCCATTAATAACCTCTCTTACAGTAGATTTTTCATACATTAATCATCCTCATTAACGCTTTCCTTTGTTCTAACCCCTTTACTACAGTAGACTTTTCATCAGCGCATGCCGACAGGAGCGGGTGGACGCCAGTGTGTCTTGATTCCACCCACCTGTCTGTCGCCCCTAGCACCACAGTGTCTCCACTCCGCCCACCTGTCCATCACTCAATCCCGTCCACCTGTCAATCATCCTTGGTCACGGCCACCGCTTCACTCCATGGCTCTTGGCTCATGGTGGCATAGAATTGTCATTTTCCTTCTACTCACAGCCAATCGATTTGAAATCACAAATGGTAACAAGTGTCACAGTTTGGTTCACAATGCTACGGTGAAACAAAATATGATATCATACCAGTTCAAATTCCCCCTCCACCCAAAATAATAATACTAATAATATCTTTGAATTTGTCTCTTTATTACTCTAAAGTGATCGTCATTTGGCGATTCCATTGAAAAAATCACTATGACTATTGACTTGTGACGAGTCACCCAGTTGACGTTATCATGAAGTTACCTTGTGATCAGTGCTTAATTTGTGCTGAAGTTCACCGAAGCTCAGCTCCGGTACTTTTTTGCTTTTTGGTGAATATTTAAATATAGATTGAAATTCACCGAAACTCACAAATACTGAGCCCAGGAGTTCAGTAGAACAGCGCTTCCGGAAAATTAAAGTCAAAATTATTAAGACTTCTTTTTCTCCCATCTACAATCCTTTGTTTCTGCCATCCTTTGCTCCAATCCAATTCCTGCCAAAGCGCTTACATATGTGACGTAGCAGAATATTCCTATACAGCACATGTTGGAGAATACTTCTTAAAGGGTAAAAATAATTGATAAAATTAATTAATATTTAATATTAGTTTCCTTAGAAGTTACCATTCCTATAATCGCTGTAAATATTTGGCTTAGAACGCCATGACAACGAAACCTGCTTTTGCCAGTGGGACCAATTAAAATGCCAAATCTGTTTTTCTTAGACTGGCATTCCATCTTCTTTAGTTATTTTTTGTTGCATTTGTTGCCTTGTTTCTTTTGCTCATGGATGTCGTTATCGGTGCTTTAGAAACCATTACTGGTTGATGCGATGGAAAAGTCTAGTTCGGGGCGGCGTACAGTGGGGCGTTTTGACGATCTAAGCGCACAAAAACTATTGCAGTGAAGTTTAATTAGGTTTCGCTAATCTTTCAAATGTATCACTAATAAGATACTCAAACAGTAATAAATATTTGGTTTATACAACAACACCGCCTCAAAATAAAATTATAGTGTGTAACAAAGAATGCGTAAAACATACAAAACAATAAAATTGAAAGGACAGCTAAAATTTGCCATCCTTTGGGTTAGTCACCCATAGTAGGGTGGGTCCAAATTTTTTTTTTTTGATTCGCTATACCGCGGAAAACTTGTGTCTAGGGTAGCTTAGAAAAATGCAGAAACAAAATAAACAAATTTTTACGTCTGGCGGTAGCGCATTGGGCCTAAAATTTGAGAAAAAACACGATTTTGAAAATTTTTCTAATAAATGGAAATAATTCAAATAACTTCTATAACAAGCAGCTATAGACATATTTCAGTAGAACAAAGTATAGGAATGATAAATAAATGAAAAAAAAAATGTATACATTGCTGCAATATACATTTCGGCAGAATATTACGTTTAAAAAATGCATTTTCTTTTTAAATGACAAATTTTCAGTGAAACAAAAACTACTTTTCTGATTGTACTATTCCTGCGTTTAATTTCACTTTGTAATAAAATATAGTCCTTTATTTGTCTTTACTGTCTTTTGGCAGTTTGAAATAAGATTTGAAAAACTAGACATTGAACATCTCGAGAAAAGTGTCGTTCTTATAAAACCATCTCTAGAATTGGACCCGACGGCTTTTTGTGACTACTCAGCTACCAGATTCACGCATCGGTCTACTGCTTGGGTGTGACATGAATATTAGTCAAAGTTCCACTGGGCCGCTGTTTCACCTGATTGGGCCTTAGACCAAATCTTTTCATAGGTGACTCTTTGCAGCAAAGGTGCTGGTGAAAGTGTAGCAGAGTTCCAGTGAATCATTTCGATGTAATCTGTAGCTATAAAATTGATTTTGGTTGTTTGAAACACCTGATTGACTTTATTTTAGAAGCTAAGTTTCTAGACTTTATAATTCTTCTAAAACCTAACTCTTATATGATCCCTTTTATCTAGTATCATACTCAAAAGCAAGTTTTCTGGATGGACAAAAAATGCGTTTCTCTCAATTACTGGGTCAATGACTTTCAGCAAGTTTTCAGGGAGGAATCTTGACGATTTTATAACTTCCAATACATGTTCCGGTCCATATGTGAAATATTTACTTTTTTTATACTAAACCATGCAGGTACATATGACTTTAGGAGAAAATAAACTAAGATCTTGCGTTCGTCTGTTGGATTTTCAATACTTAAATAGAACCGGAGAATTTTGTTCGATTTTGTTAATCACCTTGAGTGGGAAAGTGTGCCAGGCTCACGAACAGATAAATCTTTAGGATAGCTGCCTGCTTTCACAGCACAATTATCCTCTAATAGGTACTGCTGATCTTTGCTTAAAATTTGCCGGTCAATTTCTGGAATTTCACACTCAACACTGTCGAAATTTACCACTGGGAGTTTCTCATATTTCCTGAGCTGTGTGCCAATCGGACCATTAAATGATTTTGGCCCAGTCGTTTCACCATCTAAAGTTTGGAACAAATGCCGGAATAGCAATTCGTTGAAATCTAAAGGTCATACCCCCACTATAGTGGTCTTTTAACTTGTTCTTCAATTTTGCGAATAACATCGGTTTTCCACCCAGTATTAGTAACGGTGCCATCACATCAAATTACGTCCAGTTCATGAAGTGAAAATCCACCTTCAGCCAAGTAAGAAAGTATGCTATTGGCAATGTTTTGAGCAGACCCCGAAGAGGGTGAAACATGACCAATGTACACAGAACCTGGTTCTTGTAAAATTGAGTAATGTTCTTTTATGGTTCTTCGAAACTGTTTTGAGAACTTTTTCAATAACTAGAGTGTTATCCTTCCTCTCATAAAAATATAGTCCATGAAGTGTATTAAGGTTGCCCTTGTTTTGATTTTGCAATTCGGAGCTGCTAACAATTTTTTCTCTTCTAAGTTTATTTTTGTCAACAACATGGGTGTGGTCATCATCAGTTACGATACCAAAATATTGCAAGACGCTTGAGGCGATAGCTGCCGTTGCTCTATCTGATAATCCAATGCGATCACTAGTCAGCTCAGTATTTTTCAATTTAATGCGCATCTGCCACGGTGACTTAATTTTAGGCTTAAGATCTTCAAAGCTTCATCGTTGTCATCTTCAAAGTCTTCAGATGAATCACAGTCCATCTCTTCTGTCAAGAAAGTTTCTGTATCAGCTTGTTTTGAGAAGGTGTCTGTGATAAAAAGTCAAGCGTGGACTGAGTTCTTTTATGTTCAACCAATTTCCTATTATGTCTTTGGATCATTTTTTTTTGTTTCCTTTACTCCCACACTTCCAATTTTACCAATACCATGCATTCTTTGGAGGTACAAGAATTTTAGTTCAATGATAGGTATCTTTTTTTGATTTTTCACAGTTACAAATAATAGAGAAAGGACACTCACCAACCTCAGGGACAATTTTACATTTGCAGTCAAACGTTATTTTGCATTTACACGCAGAGACATCATACAGTAACAAAGATTTTTTTAAATCTTCAACCCTCTTTTTGAACTTTTCCTTTCCCTTGTCACGCTTAAAGGACTTCATAAGATTACGATAGCTGTCAAGATATGCATTTATTAACTGAACAATTCTGTAAGGCTTGTTCAGTACGGGGAGTACTGTCGGTAGTATTGTCGTCATTGAAGCTTTACCAAACACAGATTAAACTTGTGGTGCCACAATATTCGAAACATGAGAAAAATTAACTGATCTGTTGTTTGATTACAAGGCTAAGGTGCAATTTTCACGGAAACAACACTTAACCCCTTCGCGACGGGAGCCTTTTACGAAATGTTTATTATTTTGCTACCGGTTTTAAAAAACAGAGGTTTATGCCTATTCAAATCGGGAAAATGCTAGGATTAAATAAGGCAAATTTTACAGTAAAATTTTACTGGTGAGGATAAACGAGTATCATTAGGCCTATTTCCGGCACGTATACGTGTCGCTCGTCCCCAAGGGGTTAAGAACATCTTCATAAGTTTGAAGTTTATTTACAGGTAACTCTTTTGGGTGACCAAATAACGGGTAGTTAAAGTCACTGCGAGTAACTTTCTTGTAAACAGCCATTGCACAGTGGTTAATATAATCAATTAATCAAATCACTTATTAAGCAGTCACTAATTAAATCAGTCTTTAAGAAACGCGATTGAAATGCCCAAGAATAAAACACTGCTAATCATTGCCGGGAGAATTCTAGTGAACAACTGACAGAAATCGTTGTGTCATAAAGCACACGAATACGCATCGCGCAGTGCATCGTGAAACGCCCGGACAGGTAGTATTGATGGGCTCCAATTCGCAGCAAGGCGCGTTGGGCTGGACTGCTGCCAGAATAGAAGGACTCAGAATACAAGTTCATTGCGTCAATTTAAGGATTTTAAAATGCTTTGTGCTACCCTAAATGAAGTAATTTTGTTTCTTTTAGGTAGATTTCGTATGAAATACTACCTATTATATTCTCCCCTATGTTGGAATTTCTCAAAATATTTTGCAGATCTACACCGATCATAACCCCTAGAACCCAAAACAACCCTCAGTAAAAAACTTTATATATATATATATATATATATATATATATATAGATATAGATATCACTTTTTTATGGACACGAACACTTTCGTAATTCTGCACCAATCTCTTCCAAACTGATACATAAAATCAAGGGGCATAAAATCTCGGTCAAGTTCGTTAATGGGCAAAATCGGACACAGGGGATGGAAATAGGGAGGGTTTTGTGAAAACCGAAAAACCTCTATAACTTCTTAATTTTTGTACATATCAAATCATTTTAAAGTTTTTATTACTTCTACAAATAGGGCCAAAAATGTATGTATCATAGATTTTTGATAAAATTAAAAATGGGCTCAAGGGGGGCAAAAAATAGGGTCTTTGCGAGAAAAAAAATTATAAGTTCGTCAATTCTCAATATATCAAATCCAATTAATTTTATTATAAATCTTCTTAATATTATCTACAACTTTTACGCTGACAAGTTTTTGATAGGACCAATTCGTACCGAAAAAAAATAAAAACAAAAACAAAACGGGGGGGGGGGGTTGTAGAAGAAACAAATCCATAAGTTCGTCAATTCACAAGATATAAAAACCCCATGAATTTATCATATATCTTCTTAATAATATCTACAGCATTTATATTGACAAGTTTTTGGTAGGACCAATTCTTACAGCAAAAACAAATTAAAAATACATAGCGGTTGAAGAAAAAAATCATCGTATTAAGGGCGTTTTCAAATCGAAACTGCTTATTTTCTGACTCATTTTTAAATTCACTTTTGCTCTCAAACGCATCCAATTGGTAGATTTACTTATTCAGAAACTGTATAATGTACCGTAATGGTCGACTTTTTGATAGAGGTAGAATATATTTCAAAAAAGATGTCAAACTAGGCATTTTGAACCGAATTTCCCGAAGCGATTGTGTTGGAAATGAAAAATATTGTCCTACTGAGAAAATAATTGTTTATAAATCAAGTTTAATTAATTGAACAAGAAATAAAAACACAGGTCACTTCTAAATCTCTTCAAAAATCACGTCACCAAGTTTCATATTTTTCCTTTTAAAAATGAATCTGAAAACGTGCCAGAAAATTTCAAGTTTTTGAGCACAGAAAAGTATTTTTTTGAATACCGTCTTAACATGATTCTGATAATACCATCTCTTACATAAAAATGAAATAAAAACTCGTCAAAAGCGGCCAAATAAAATTGTTAAAGTGGATTTATCTCTAATTATGATTTAGATTTTGTTGTTGAAATTAGCAGTTAACTTCGAATCTACCTGCGCCTGTAGTCCGAGCCGACAGGGATTTTTTTTTATTATAATGTGCTTTTTATCTTCCTTTTAAAGCCTTTTCATCATAGCAGTTTTTTATCTTTTCGTTTATAGCTTTAAAAAAACGAAAGAAAACCATTGATTTTTCAATAAATTTCAAATATTCAAGTGCGATGCGGTACCGCCAAATGTAAAACTTTATTTTATTTGTTTTTGCATTTTAGTAAGCTACCCTAAAGCCAATTTTTCCGCGGTATAGCGAAACAAAAAACAAAAACAATTTTCGTCCCCCACCTTAACCCATAGGACAACGACAGACTGAGGAGAAATTTGTGTACTCATCCTGAAAAATAAAAGTTTTAAAATAAAAACATTTTAAAAAAAGAACAAGATTTTATGTTTTGTGTGATTCTGTAAAAAATGTAAATGTAACCCAACTTATTTTCAGTTAAAAAAATACTGTTGTGTAAATCAATAACCTATATAAATTTTATTGACCTTGAAAAAAAATTTCTGCTTATAGACGGTTATGTATCCGAATTATTCGTGTGGTCCTGTAAATCCAATTTAAAAGATGCTATTGTGTTTCTCAATAACCTATATTAATTTTGCTGAAATTGAATTAAAATTCCTGCATATAAGCAACAATCTTTCTACAATCTTTTGTGCGTTCCTGTAAGAATAGCATAATTGCTACGTTCCTCAAATTCTAATATAAATGAATTGTTATCGGAATAACATACCGTGTGGTGACCGGCATTAAAGAATAGTTCCAATGTAACCCGTGCATGTCGTAAGAGGCGACTAAAAGGGGTTGGACGAAAGGCTGACAACCTTTCCCTGGAAAAAAAACCTTGTTGCGAAGCCCTTAAATACAGATGCTAGACGGACTGATCTCATGGTAAAACGGACTGGAACTGGAAAACGGCTTATGAATTTTAGAATTGGAACTTGGAATGTTTTAAGTTTATACAGAGCTGGTGCAGTGAAGCAACTACAGAGTCAGACGGATAGTTATAGACTGGACATATTGGCTATGCAGGAAGTAAGATGGAAGGAGAGTGGAATAAGAGATATTGGTGATTTTACAATTTTTAATAGTGCAAGCACAAGAAGAAACACGCATGGTACTGGATTTATGATCAGGAAATGCCTTAGAGAAAATATTATTGATTTTCACAATGTAAATGAAAGAATATGTATCTTGAGATTGAGAGCAAAGTTTTTTAACATCTCAATAGTATGTGTCCATGCACCAACGGAAGATACCGAGGACGAACTAAAAGATACTTTTTATGAAACACGACAGATTGAATTTGATTAGATACCAAGACATGATGTTAAAATGGTAATAGGTGATTTTAATGCTAAAATTGGAAAAGAATACACTGTTGTACCAACAATTGGAAAATCTAGTTTACATGATTTGAGTAATGAAAATGGAATAAGAGCTGTGGACTTCGCTGCTTCTAACAACTTAATCATAAGTATCACATGTTTTGAGCATAAGAACATACATAAAGAAACTTGGATTTCCCCTGATGGAAAGACAAAAAACCAAATTGACCACATTATGATCGACAGAAGACATGCTAGTGATGTTATGGATGTACGAAGTTACAGAGGTGCGGATTTAGATACTGACCATTTCCTTGTTATTATGAAATACAGACAAAGAGTTACAAGATTTCGAGATGCAAAAGGAACTAAACAAGTAAAATTTAAAACAAAAGATTTACTAAACATGCAGAGAAGAAAGGTTTATCAAAGTAAATTAACAGAAAGAATTGCTAGTGAATATGCTGAATTTAATGAGGAAGATATAATCAATAGTAAATGGGCTAAATGCAAAAATATCATATTAAAAAGTCCTTCCGGCCAGTGCCGGGAGGAAGAGGTAGCTTTCATATTCCTTATTTTAAAAAAGCCAACTTATATTATTCAATCATACGAAGCTGAATTTTGTGGAAACCGAATATAGGAGATTCAACACTAATTTTTATCAATACTAAATCAAAATGAATGAGAATTTCGCGAAATTAGTCAGCTTTATCCAAGCTGCTTTTATTTAAAGTAACTTATATTTGGCTGCCAAATTCGGCGATTTCATAAAGTCCCTGCCATTTTAAGACAACATGATGGATGAGGCTAACCAGTGAACTTGGTCGAGACCTTAGTAATTGCTGTGCACATGCTCACTCACATCGGAATCGGTTGATATATACGAGTGCTGTCGCAGGCAAGAAATCAGATTTTTCAAAATGTCACCCACATTAGAAATTGAAACTGCTATATCTGAGCCATTTTTTAAGATAAAGACAAACACAAAATGCTCCTGAATCCTTATATCAAGGTCAAATACTTAAGAAAGAAATCTTTTTCAATTTCTAATTTTTTTGCACCTCACTTTAAATATAATTTTTTTAATTTAATGGCCGCCATTTTGAAACAAGATGGCTGATGAAGCTGGCCAGCGAACTTGGTCGAGGTATTGCTTATACTATCCACATGCCTTCTTCCATTGAAATAGGCGAATACGTGTGTTATCGCGTGACAAATACAAGATCGTTTCAAAGTGTTAGCCATGCTAGAAATTCAAAGTGCTATAATTCAACCATTTTTTAAGATATAAACAAAAGAACAAATTTTCAGAAACAAAAACTGCTCCGAAATCTTTGTATCAAGGCCAAACACATAAAAAACCTTTTTCATTTTCCAATTTTTTAATACTTCATTTTAAATTTTAAATTACATTTTTTTTAATGGGAACCCTTTTGAAACAAGATGGCTAATGAAGCTGGCCAACGAACTCGGTCGAGGCATTGGTATGTACTATGTACAGACCAAATTACATCCAAATCGGTTCATAAATACGCCTGTTATTACATGACAAAAATCAGGTCGTTTTTTAATGTCAGCGACAATAGAAATTCAAAATGCTATAACTCAGCCATTTTTTTTTTATATAGACGAAACAAAACCTGTTCCGTAATCTTTGTATTAAGATCAAACACATACAAAAAAATCTTTTTCATTTTCCAATTTTTTGGTATCTCATTTTAAAATTTAAATTTAAAAAATTTTTTTAAATGGCCGCCATTAGGAAACAAGATGGCGGATGAAGCTGGCCAGCGAACTCGGTCGAGATTTTTGTATGTACTATATACACACCATGGTACATCCAAATCGGTTCATAAATACGTCTGTTATCACGTGACAAAATTCAGGACGTTTCAAAATGTCAGCCACGCTAGAAATTCAAAATGCTATAACTCAGCCATTTTTTAAGATATAGACGAAACAAAAACTGCTTCCTAATCTTTTTATCAAGGTCAAACACATAAAAAAAATTATTTTTTCAAATTTTAATTTTTTGGTACCAAATTTCAAATTTAAATTTTTCTTAAAAATTTAAATGGCCGCCATTTTGAAACAAGATGGCGGCTGAAGCTGGCCAACGAACTCGGTCCAGACATTGGTATGTACTATGTATAAACGAAGTGACATCCAAATCGGTTCATATATACGCCTTTTATCGCGTGACAAATTTCAGGACGTTTCAAAATGTCAGCCACGCTAGAAATTCAAAAAGCTATAACTCAGCCATTTTTTAAGATATAGACGAAACAAAAACTGCTCCGGAGTCTTTGTATAAAGGTCAAATACATAAGAAAAAAATATTTTTCCATTTTCAATTTCTTGGTACCATATTTCAAAATGTAAATTTCTTTAAAAATTTTAAATGGCCGCCATTTTGAAACAAAATGGCGGATGAAGCTGGCCAACGAACTCGGTCGAGACATTGGTATGTATTATGTACACACCGAATTACATCCAAATCGGTTTATAAATACGAGAGTTACAGTGTGACATAGGTCAGATATATATATATATATATATATATATATATATATATATGGATATATATATATATATATATATATATATATATATATATATCAATTTTGAACGGAGGGTGGTTTCGGGGTCTGGGGGTCATGATCGATGAAAATATACCAAAATTTTTTGAAATCGCTTTCCTCCGAACGGCTGCAATAGGTAGCTTTTTGTAATGAAAGCTACCTAAAACTGCTGAGGAAGTAGTTGGAAAGGAAGAAAGGAGGGAAATTAATGAACGGTTTGATGATGAGTGTTGGCATCTGATTAAGAAAAAGAATAAAGCAAGAGAAAAAATTATGAAACATAGAACAAGACAGAATGAAAATCACTTTGACAGAATGAAAATCACTTTAATACAATTAGAAGAAATACTCAAAAGTTGTTACGTATGAAAATACGAGCTTTGGAACAGAGTAAAATTCAAGAAATTGAAGACCTATCAGTATTAGGTGATATAAGCCAAACGTATTCAAAGCTTAAAAGAATCAAAAAGCGCTATCAACCACGCACCCTTTTTTGTAAAGACAGAAATGATAAACTTATTGGAGGGCACGCAAATGTGACAGATAGATGGGCAGAATATTTTGAAGAATTGTTAAACAGACAGTCAAATGACGAAAGAGAAATACAATCTAATCATAATGATTATGACATGAATGAAGAAAACTGTGAACCACCAACTGTGGAAGAAGTAGGGGATGCTATTGCAAAATTAAGAAATAGAAGAACACCTGGTGAAGATTTGATAAGTGCTGAGCTTTTGAAATATGGTGGAGAGAAGTTGGTACAAATGTTACATGATCTAATAGTAGAGATTTGGCAGAATGAATATGTACCAAATGAATGGAATGGTGCTATTATTATCCCAATTCATAAAAAGGGAAATATCTTAAATTGTCAGAATTATAGAGGCATTGCCTTATTAAATGTTACATATAAAGTGATGGCAAAGATAATTGCAATGCGATTAGAACCGTATGTTGAAGTGGTGATAGGTGATTATCAGTGTGGATTTAGGAAAGGAAGATCAACAGTGGATCAAATCTTTAGTATCAGGAACATCCTTGAAAAATTCTATGAACAAAATATTAATTTGCACCAATGGTTTTTTGATTTTAAACAGGCCTACGACAGTATAAGCAGAAATAAGTTATTTGAAACATTAAAGGAATTTAAAATACCCGATAAAATAGTTAAGCTTATAAAATTAACACTGGAAAATACAAAAGCTAAAGTTAAGGTACAGGGAAGACTTTCAAGAGAATTTGCAGTGAATTCAGGTCTAAAGCAAGGTGATGTTCTCTCGACAATTCCTTTTAATTTATGCCTGGAGAAAATAATTAGAAGCATTCACAGCAACAGAGGTGGTACTATTATGAATCGATCCCTCCATATCCTTGCATTTGCAGATGATGTTGATATAATTGCTAGGAATAAGAAAGTCTTGATTGAAACATACAATAAATTAGACGCTGAAGAAAGAAAACTAGGCCTCGTGGTTATTAAAGAAAAAACAAAATACATGAAAATGGACCGAATGAAATCACAGGCAACAGCAGCTTTAACAATAAATAATGAATTACAATTTAATGAAGTAACAGAATTTAAATATTTAGGATCTACGATCACCTGTGATAATATGTTAGAAGCAGAGATTCAAAACCAACTTGCAGCAGGTAATAGATGCTATTTTTCTCTTCGAAACATTCTAAAATCATCTCTAATATCTCGAACATCCAAACTTAAAATTTATAAAACTGTTATATAACCAATAGCAATTTATGGTAGTGAGACCTGGACCACTACACAAAAAGATGAAAAGCTACTTATCACTTGGGAAAGGAAGATCTTAAGTCAAATTTTTGGACCTATTAAAGAAGACAATACATGGCATATAAGGACAAATATGGAGTTAGAACAGTTATATAATGAAAAAGATATAATAAATACTATAAAAATAAGAAGAATGCAATGGTTAGGCCATCTAATCAGAATGAGGGATGAGCGAAGCACAAAGAAGATTTATAGTGGTAATTTAATTGGGAAAAGAAGTATTGGTAGACCCAGGAAGAGTTGGATAAAAGAGATAGAGAAAGATCATGTAGAAAACCAAATTATAAATTATAAAGTAAAGGCCAGAGATCGGAAGGTCTGGAGAAGTATATTGAGGGAGGTCAAAATCCTACATGGATTGTAGCACCACTGTGTAAGTAAGTAAGTAAGTATCGGAATAACAAATGTAGGCAAATTTTCAGCTCTATCAGATAATTGAAAGTGACTTAAAATTGACTTGCAAGATTTGAATTAATCTTTTGTCTGGCCTTGTAAAAAAAGCGTAACTGCTATTTTCCGTAAATTATACTAATATTGCATTGTCCTCAAAACTATATATAGCAACGTTTCAGTTCAATCAGATAATTGGAAGTGGATAAAACTAACATGCAAGATTTGAACTACACTTTTGTGTAGCCCTGTAGAAACAGTATAACTTCTACGTTCCTCAAATTATAATAACATTGTAGTGTCATTGAAACTATACATGTATTCAAAGTTTCAGCTCAATCAGATAATTAAAAGTGGTTTAAAACTGACTTGCAAGATTTGAACTAAACATACTTGCATACAATGCAAGTTAAACATACATACACTGCAATACTTATACTGCAATAAAGGTTGTTTATTAATAAAAACTTAATGATTTGCAAACTTTTACAGGCGTTCTCTTAAGCGTTCAATATTTTAGAAAGGACACATTTGATTTAAAAAAATGCTTATTGCTTAATAATGCTTAATACTATGTTAATAGTCAAGATAACGTTTATAAAGAACAACATGGATCATCGAGAATCACAACCTCTGAAAAAAAGGCGGTTAAGCGGGTTTAATGGCGCTAATATTCAAAAACAAAAGTGGTTAAATCTTACTCTTGCTTTCAAATGAAACAGAATATTCACGGCGTGCTTTCGAACTTACAGGAAACTCGTGCAACTGTTGAAACTCCCTTAAACCAACTGCACAAAGGGATACTTTATTGTCGTAGTTATTCCACACATCGGATTTTTTCGACAAAACTCGTATGGATATGGACAAAAGAGACATCCCGCTTCATCTATATGCGGTCTTGTTAAATTACAAGATAATCGGAAAAATGAATTTTGTCCACCTAGATAATCAAAACGCCCCACTGTGCTCCGTGAAGGTAAACTACCACTGCACTTAGGAATAATTAAAATAAAAATATTATTTTCTTGAACTGTCATTCCATCCTCTTTCGTCATTTGTACTTGCACAACAAGTGGAAATACCAAAATACCGGGCAAGCATCCGGAGCAACAAATAATTGTAGAAATATACAATTGATACTTAATATTATTTTCTTCAGGAGTTATCATTCGTAAAAGGCGATAAAAAATCCTACCATGCCTACATGGCTACCAAAGCCGCCTATGATTGTTGATTACTTATTTTATATATTTTGAAATTTAGTTATCTGTCTTTGATTAGAAAAAAGCTTGATGATATTGAAATTTTAAGATGAAAATCAACAAACTATGTTTAAAAGTGCCAAACAGAAATCTGAAATTTTATGACGTTCAGAATACTTAATTTTCTGTGTGTTTCTGAAAAAGACTATGAAGGCACCGGACACTTGCCTCGTTGCCCGATGAACCAGTACGACCCTCAATCCAAAATAAACAGCTCATGTATGGTTGAAATTCGTTTATTTCATTATATAACGTTATTATGGCAACCTCTATTATGCTGAGGTTTACAAAAATGGTTTAGATGCAAAACAATGGCGTGGCCAAATTACGGCAATTGTCAGAATTCAATCCACTCTGAAGCTATACGAGGCAAAGATGACTTGATACAGAATCGATGCAGTACAGACATTTCATCTTCTAAAACAAAAAAAGGAGCATCCAGTTCACCGACGATAAGCTTTTAAAAATTTTGAGCGAGACCGCAACTAAATCAAGAATATCTTCTTAGTAATGAAGGCCCTCAAAGGATAATTATAAGTATTCACTTAACGATGAGGTTCAATGACGGAACAGCCACTCCACTGTGCTTAACACAATGAAAACAACTGTTGTTGGTATTCTGGAGCTTACTCCTGCTCCGTCATACGGTAGTGGTGGCGAAAAAGAAGGCGAGACAGAAAAACGCCGCCGTCCTCAATGGCGGGCGCTGGGAGATTCTCGTGCTGGACTCCGAGCAAAATGTCACCATCAAAATTGACACTGCAAAGATTTTATTTATTTTTTTCTTGTATCGAGTTTACATAGCATATGTAAGCAGAATTCCCCTCCTGCTGATTTTTGGCAATTTACACTATAAGGCATAAAGACGACAAAAAAAAAAAAAAAAAAAAAAAAAAAAAAAGTTAACTCGGTAAAAAGTAAGCCTTTACAAACAAACCGGTACCTAAAAAGGTTCAGAGCCAGTTAAACATTTTCTTAAAATTTTTTTAAAACTTAACTCGGTAAAAAGTCAACCTCGACAAACAAACCGGTACCTAAAAAGGTTCAGAGCCTGTTAACCATTTTCTACAGCCTCGTGCAATTTATCTGCAACTTAGTGCATATATTTTAAAGGTCGCAACAATTCAATTGGCTAAAATTCCTGCCGCTCCAAAAAAAGAACTCACTACCCGATCAGACATTTAGGGGCGCGACACATATTTCTAAACATCCAAGCGCCCATATTACTGGTTCAAACATCCGATACGCTACTAAAAAATTTGCAAATTAAGCTACAGTTCCGTACTACACCATGACGACTTTATAGAGTAATGTGGAATGTAGTGTGGGGTAAAAGTTTAAGTACAACGCAAATATTTTAATAAAAATGAAATTGTACAACGGAATGCTTTCAAATAGCCACTGTAGTTGAATACTATGATCATAAATATATATCTCTTGTTTGGAAAAAAAATTCATCGTTACGAAAAATTGGAATTACAAAAAAATAATTTTTGTGATGTCGCAAAAGCTTATACACAAATGAGATTTTACGCAAACATCTCTTTAAACATGATAGGTGGAGGATCCAATCAACTTTTTTCCTATATTATCAAGTGTAGAGATCGTTGTACGAGTTATCAAAATACCGAAATCTCTGCAGTTCTCGCCTGAAGAATTTGTGGAAGTTTGGAAATTGCAAGATGAAGGTAAATCCGTTTTGCAAGTTCCACTTATTTTAAATAGGTCTTAACGTTGTATTTATAGTGTTTTGCTACGTGGAAAACAATTCAAAAATGCGTATAGCTCAGGAAGGCAGAGAAAAACCACATTTCGTGAAGACAGAAGAATTAAAAGAATGGCTCTAACTGGCAATTTGTCTCTTAATCAGATAAAAAATCGACTTTGATAAAAAAAAAAAATATCGCGTGACACCATACGCAGACGAATAACCAAACCAGCATTCCTCGAAAAAAAAAAAAAAATAGCTCGTAAGCCTTTTCTGAAACAGTGTCACAAACAAGCAAGACTTGAATGGGCAAAGCAGAACATGTATTACCGAGATGAATGAATTAGTGTTATTTTTCTGATGAAAAAAAAAATGGAATTTGGATGGTCTAGATGGGTTCTTATTCTATTGGTGCGACTTGAGGAAAAATCCGAAGCTCATATCCAGCAGGCAACAACGTGGTGGTTTGTTCGTGATATGAGGCGCTTTTGACTACAATGGACAAACATCTCTTTGCTCCTAAATGGCAGACAAAATTCATAAAAGTATCAGGAAACTCTGAGTGAGCATTCATTGCCGTTTGATGAACTTCTAGGTTGTCCTAACTGGACCTTTCAGCAAGTCAACGCATCGATAAACACTTCCTGTTGCCAGGGACCGATTTACAAATTTGGGGGCCCTGGGCACAGATACTTACCCCCCCCCCCCCCCCCACACACACACACCCTTGCACCGATACTTAGCTGATTAAGTAAAGAAAAAAATGAAAAAGATACTTACTAAAATAATCAATATTGACTTTAATAATTACTTTAAAATATCCATTAAAAAATTTAATTTGATAATCATTAATTTACTTTTAAATAATTATTTCACAATTATAAAATTTAAATGAGTAGACGTTTTATAATAAATTGTGTGGTGTCGATTATCTTTTCCTATACAAGTCTATATACCTGGAATGATAAGGTATGCAACAACTAATAATAAATTTTCGACAACACCAAGCTACAATTATTTAAAATATTAGGGCACTGCCTGTTGCACAAAAGAATGTCTTAGAGGTCAGCATATCAGTGTGATGAACTGGTCAGCACAATTCGATGTCAAATCGATATCGAATGTCAATTCGATAGAGAACATCTGGGAAATCCTCTCACTTAATGTCTACAAGGAATGGGAAGCTGTATTACTCAGTGCAAGAGCTCAAATCAGCGATCGAGGAAGCCTGGTACAGACTTGCTCCGAAACCTTCCATACTCTCGTGTTATCAATGGAAAATCGCGTATTCGATCTCATCAGATGCAATGGAAACACCATGGACTACTAAAGGACTTTTGTGCTTTGTGAAATGTAAATATTTCGTTTTTATGCATTAACTTTTGCGACATCACAATTTTGATTTCTTTATAATTTATTATTTTTTTCCAATGAATTGTGTCCGAATTCGAAACATGAATTTGTAATCCAATCGTTTAGATACAGTAAAAATTTCAAAGCATTCTGATGTATATTTTTCATTTTCTAAAAACATTTAGCTTGTGCATAAACTTTTGCGCCGCACTGTGTAACTTTATGGAATAATATCCCGATCATGTTATCCTTCCCTTCAAAAACGATGAGAAATTTCTAAGGATCGCATAATTTCTTAAAAATGTTTTCCAAATAAGTTTTAAATTTTAGTGCATTATTCTTGGATTTTTCTTCACTTTTGGAGTGAAGAAAAATCCAAGAATGTTCCAAGTTCCAAGTCCAAAGTGAAGTTTGGACTTGGAACTTTGTTGTAAGAACAACTAACAAGGAACACTCACGAATTGCTACACAGCAATTGTAACGAAATTTTCCAAGTGTTATAAGAGTACCAAGATATACACCTCCATTAAATTTGACTTGTAATCGTTATTTTAAAGCAGAGATATTGGGGTACAAGTATGCCATACAAAAGCGAGTTTGAAGGAAGAAATGCTCTTTACTATTAGCATTCCTTCCATATTTGTAAAAATTACGTTAGCACTTCATGTGTATAAAAATTACTTTCGCAAATATTCAGTATAGACACTGCTTCATTCCATAGATATACAGGGTATCCCAAAAGTTCATTAATATTTCCCATATTCATAAAAATTCGACAAATTGCCCTGTCAGTTTGCACGATAAGACGTGTCAAAGAATCAGAGTTTTTGTTGCAATAGAAAGAAAGTAATTTATAAAGATTTAAAAATAAGTTCAGATTTCAAAAAATCATATTAATAAATTATTGAATTGCAGTGCAGTTTACATCACAAGATTTGTCAAAAGGTGGAATTTTTGTAGCAAACGAAACAAAGCAATTCATAGAGTCCAATAAATCCATTAAAATTTCAAAATCTCAAACCAATAACACATCGTCCTATTTGATATTGGACACTTGGGACCTTAGAACTTGAAAAATGTTGAACATTTTGTAGCAAAAAATATTTTAAAAGTTCAAACTATATATTTTTTTTATCTACAAAACATCTAACATTTTATTGAGTCTTATGGTTCAAACCGTGGTTCCGTACGAAAATGTGTTAATTTTTTATGACTTTTTAAAGTGCGAACGGATTTATGTGGCACTCTGTGCAACTGCATAGCTGGAACTAAATCATCAAGCTGAATTCATTGGTTCAATCCAGTTTTCGTCTCCGCGTTACAGGAAAATCTGGCAATAGTCCGTGTACTGTTGTGGATGTTTTTTAGATTATATGGAACAATCCATAAGCCTCGCGGTTTTTTTGTTTCACAGTCCGTGATTTATCTAGTTACACAGAATTTTTATATGGTTACCCATCATTCATTTCTTGCTCTAACAAGGGACAGCTAACTCAACTAATTTGTTGCTGCTCGCATGTATCATTGAGACCTGGTGCATATTAAATCCCTATATTAGGAAGTTTGAGAATCGATATAATTTTTCTGTTAAAATCATATTTTTTTTAATTTTACAGCTGAATAACTTTTTGAAAGTACAATTTTCGAAACCACTTACCGGACCATTAAAGAAAAGCATTTAAAAATACAAATCAGTCAGAAATAAGTATAAAATATTGAAAAAAAGTTAAAAAATTCCTTCAAGAACCTACGAAATTGATTTAGAAAAATTACAACATTATATTCACATTTTTGGCGGGGAAAAATTGGCGTTTTTTTTGAGAAGTAGAGCTTTCCGTCTACCCTATCTAAATGTCATAGCTACTTGTGGCGTGTTGCTTATTTTGTATTTCAATAAAAAAAAATAGTTTTCCATGATTTTGAAAGCTTTTAACAGATATATATTTACTATTTATACATTTATCGTCTGCATAGAAAAATAATAATAATTCTTGTTTCTTAGTCTATTACCAAACAAATCGCAATCTGATTTAATTCTAATATATACATATACTAGACACTAGAGGAATAAAGCAGGTGAAAAATGTTTAGCGCTATATTTGGCGACTTAACTTCATTTTGGCGTGAAATATACAATTAAAAATCCAATAATAAAAAAATTAAAGCATAAAAAATATGTAAAATATGATTTTAACAGAGAAATTTTACCGCAGTTCTCTAATTTTTATGTGTAAGGCTACAAAGTGCACCAGGTCTTGATGCTAGGTGCGAGCAACACCAAAAGTGATTCCCTTGTAAGCATAACGTATCCTATTTATTTGGGCATTTCTATCAAGACTATTACATTTACTAAAAGTATGAGGACTATCTATTTAATATTCTTTGTGACGTCACCAATACATGAGAAAGCTTACCCAACATGTTAAATCATAATAATAACTAATGGATATAATATATTTTATATAATATTATGTATAGAGTATAATAAGAAATGTACGTTTTAATGAAATAAACTTTGTTGCAAGAATTAAGGGGGTTCCCCCGTGTGACGGCCTGTATTTTAAGCATTTTTGGGGAATTTTTTTTCTTTGACGAAAAATGAAAAAAAAAAATAGAACTTTGAGTTTTTTATTCTAAATTTATTGCTATTTCAAGAATATGTAAATAGATTTCAAGAAAAAATCTTTATTAGAACGCAAGTTACACCACTCTGAAGACGCCTGCCTCTAAAAAAAGGACGCTTACTTCCTCCATGATTTCGGCTGATTGGCTTATCTGAAAGAAAAAACACATGGCGTTTTAATCTGTAAACCTAAATGCATCGAATGAACTAGAATCATTTGAAAATATTCAAAATTGGGTTTTTGGCAGACTTTTGAATTTTTTTTTTCAAATTTTATTTATTTTTTATTTTTTTCGTTACGACAAAAATAGAAATATTAGGAATTTGCTGATGACCATAGTTTACTCTGTGCGTCTACATGTCCTGAGTCTACTCTATAAATTTCAAGTGAATAGGTCAAACCGTTCTCGAGATATGATGGAGGAAAGTTTGCAAAACAACGTTTTGATAAAAACGCGTTTAAAGTTTCAAGTACAGTTAAAACGATGATAATTAATATCTCAACTTACCACCAATCTGCGATGCCTGGTCCATAGGCGAATTTGGAATCTTCCCTTGATTCGCGCACTTTTGGCGAGAATGTTTGGCGAGAGATGCATTTTGAGATGAAATGAAAAATATGGAACCGTGCTTTCTCTGAAAGTAGCGATCGTGCGCGAATCGAGGGAAATTCCCAAAGAGCAGAGTTTGCGCGAATCGAGGGAAATGCCCCAAAAGCATATTCGTTATAGTTATTTCGCCGTGCGTTGTGTCACATCTTCGGTTGGAATTTTATTTGCGTTTTTCGTGTGTCAACAATAAACAAATAAGCTTTTTTATTTTTTGTTGTGGTGTTTGTGCTGAAGAACTAGCGATGCTATTGTATCAAGATGCTTTCTTTTTAAAAAATATTCTGACACAATAAATATCTTTCAACTAACCATGAAATACTTTTAAAATACAAAGTTAAAGAATTGTTCATTAAACATAAACATTTGTCAATGATTAAAGTACATCACATTCTTAAATTTTGTTTTCCAATGTAACCAATATGTTTTTCAATATTATTAGTAAAATGATGAATAAAATATGATTAACCAATATGTTTTTTAATATTATTAGTAAAATTATAAATAAAATATGATTGGAATATAATGCGTAATATTTATAACTTTCTCCCAAAAACTTTGGAAAGGAATGTAGTTACTCCCTACTCTTAAATAACCCAATTGCTAAGTGTAGTAGTGTTATATCTTAAATATCCTTTTTTTTTTAATTTCCTTGCTCCTTCCTTATTTACTTTTTAATTAATTAGATTTGAAAAATTATAAAGGAGTATAAATCAGTTTACAGTAATTATTTTTAATAATCACCTAAATTATTACCACTGTTATATGATAACAAAGATTACATTTAGTGGGTTAAAAAAAGAAATATTCTGAGAACACACTTCTTTTAGTTTACCTGTTTTTTTTTTTTTAATTTTTTAATAGTGTATGAAATTTGAACTGATTGCAACATAAAATGTAATGAATAATTCGTAACAGAAGTTACAGAAAGATAAGTCTCAAGAAAAGTGTAAATCTGTCCTCTTTATGTGATGTTCATAACAAATATTGCAGAATTATTGTTGTGACAACTTGTTTACTTATAAACTTTATTTGTATCTAGTAGTATTCTCTTGACAAAAACAGAAAAAAAAAATCTCATAACAGAGGTTAACAAAAAGAGTGCCTAATTTTTGTGAAAAAATAAAACATAAGGAATTAATTGGTGAATATTTTATTTATAATATAAAATGCTTTATAGAATGGAGATGTTATAGCACTTAATAATGTATTTCATCTTGGGATGAATCTGCTTTGTTTTTAAATAATTTATTTATATATTTATTTTTTTGCTTAGTAGATTGTTTTAAAAACAATGTATTTTTTTTAATGAAAGAGTTCCTAGCATCATGTAAAGTCAGGGAATTCCAAAGCAGTCAAGGAAATTTCAAAATATATAGGAAAAGCCAGGGAATTTACAAATGTTTTCTAAAAAGTCTTGAAGAAAAAATGAAAAATGAGGTGAAATTTATAAAATAGTCTCGAGGAAAAAAAATCACGAAATTCCTCAAATGATTGCAAAAAAAATCTAAAAATTTAAGAACGGTTACTAAAAAAATCTCTAGGTTTGACAAAGGATTGTGAAAATAAGTAGGAATTTCCATTAAAAAAACATTTGCTGTGTGGTATACAGCCAAATCTCGAACGGTCAATCTTACAGGGTGATGTATTTGTTTGTATATTGTAACATCAGTTCTACAGTTTTATTTTGAAATTATTTTATTTAGTAGGGTCACCCGGGGTAATTCCTGGTCAGCAAGTTTCTGGGATAATTCCTGGTCACAGTCCTTTTTATGTTTCAATAACACTTCACCAAAGTGAAAAAAATCTTAGAGGTACTCTGAACTATCCTCATTGGAATTTATTACTTAATTATGAGTTTATTATTTATTTATTTAAAAAAAAAATCTTTTTGAAATGGCTTGTTAAATTTCTGTAAAATAACATTGGCCTTAGTTATGATACATTTTTACAAGATCTTTGTCACAACTCAAATTTTAAATATTTTTCTTTTCTTTCTTTTTGGTTCAATTACCAACTACCTAAGCTATTAAAAATAGTCTTGAAATTTTTTATACTATTTTAAATAATTTACAGAAGTTGGTCAAATACTGCCCCATGTATATGAGGTAAATCTTGGCCACTGGGGTAATTACTGATCGATGTTTTTATCATCATTTAATTTCTTTTTATTGTCATATTTAGTGATTTTAATTGTCGCAAACCCTTTGAGAATTAACTGCAACCACACTGTTTACCACATTTTAGTTAATTGTAGTTCTTAATAAAGCAGAGTCACCCATGGTAATTCTTGGTCACTGAGTTTCTGTGGTAATTCTTGATCATTTTCGCTTTAAAAAAAAAAAAAAAAAAAAAACAATTTATGAAAATGTAAAAAATCTCAAAGATACTTTGAATCCTTTGCTTTGAAATATATGCCTTAAACATTCATTTAGTAGAAATTAAATAATTTAAAAAAATTACATTCAAAACTACTACTTAAATTTCTGCAAAGCATCGATCTTGATTTTTACACATTTTACAACAAATCATTGTCATTCTTGAAGTTTTAATTATTTTATTTCAACTAATGACATATCACAGTCTTTAAAAAAGATTATAAAATTTTCCTCTACTATATTAAACACTTTTAAAAGAAGAAAACCGTAAGTGCTCAGAGAATAAAACACACTATGACTGAACAATTTAAGTAGAAATACTATCTCATTGCAAAATGCAAAACGGTGCATAAAAAATATACATAATGCGCTAGAGGAACCTAATTATTATGCCGTGTATTATATTAAAGGTCTGTATTGAAAATTTCTTGAAAAGGGAGCCGAAAACTTCAGTTGGCCTAAGCAAAATAAAATTGATAACAAACATTTTTTTTTTTTTTTTTTTTATGGACCAATAAATTTGCAAGTTATTAATAAATCCATTCATAATGTATACTAATAATAAATACTGCTTATAAATGTTGTAAAAATGCATAAAAATTCTTTGGCTAATTCAAGTTTTGTAAAATGTACAAGAGTCTTTTGCACATCAAATAACTTTGTATTTATGCCCTAAACAAAGTCTATGCTTTATTATTCACAATTATGAGATAAACAAAACTTTTAAAAGATTGATTTTACTTATTTTATTACTCAGTCATAAAAAAATTAACTGTACTACTTTATTTACATGAAAAAGGATGCTGACTGATAATTACCCCAGAAGTGACCAAGAATTACCCCATTTCCGGGGTAATTCTAACGGGGTAACTTGGTCATTTAAAAATTATAATTATTTTAATTATAAGTGCATAAATATTTAAGTAAGCATTTTATAGCATAACCATCAGAGGAGACTTATTCCACAAAAAAATTGAGAACAATACCTTTAATAGTTTTTATAATAATTAGATGTTTATGCTTTTTGACCAGGAATTACCCTGGGTGACCCTATTTAAAATATTCAACTTACAATATCATTTCTTTCATATTTGTAATATTAATTATTATAAATGATATATCAAGTAGTTTGGAAGATTAATTGTTAAAAATAGTAAGACAAAACTAAACACTAATATTCCAATACTTTTTTTTTTATTTATTACCTTTTAAATCCTCCACTGTTTCAATAATTTGATAGCTGTAATTGCCTGATATTTAGTATTTTAAACTATCCATCTAAAATAATTAAAACATCAATCTTCTAATTGATGCAAACAGTAAATGATTATCATAAATGTTTTATCAATTACCGGTATCCTAATTGTTAAATTTATTTGAAAATAACTATTTTGTTTCCTTAGTATGTATTCATTAAATTCTGGTTCTAAATAGAGTCATAAAAACAATGATATTCATTACTTTTTATGGGGTGTCCATTACTGGAACAGAGGATGTTCATTATTGGGCTTTTGGGTGTTTTGATATATTTCTGTTATTTAAAATTAAATTTCGATTCATATTGGGAAATGAGACTATAAGGATGGTTAAATATTGTTGATAGTTTAATATAATATTGAAAAAAAAAAAAAACTGCAATATAATAATTATAACTATTAATAAAAAAATAATTTTAAAGGAAATTCCTTAAGGGTGTCCATTACTGGCACATCTACTCTATATAAAGATATGTGCTCTTTTTTTCAAAATAAACAAAAAAAAAAAAAGTTTATTGAAAAATGAACTTAATCAAATCAATTGATTTAAGTATGCCAAATTGTTATATATTATGTAACATAATATTGCTAAATGGTTAAGTTTTAACAGTAACTCAATGTTCCATAATTTAATTATGTATAATGAAATTAAATTAATCTATATTAGTTTATTTAGGGAAGGTTTTTCTTTCTTGTTTTTTTTTTTTTTTTTTTTTTTTTGTAAACCTTTCCCTGATATTCTATAATAAATTAAGTGAAAAATAGTATTTATTTATTTTTTAATATTGCAATTAAAAAAATATTTTATTAATTGAAAATATCATTATAATATTTCTTAATCATCATATTTTGAATTTTTTAAAAGTTTGATTTATAGAAAAAGCAATGTATAATTGCATTTGTATAAATTTAATTTTATAAAGTTTCACCAGTTAATTTTATTTTTCTGTTTATAAGTTTTAATTTCTTTTACAAAAAAAAAGTTATTTATCTTAGTTGAATTTGAATCTATTTGGTGTAATATATCAGCATGTATATATTTCGTATGTGAACTGTAACCGAGAACTAAATAATTAACTCTATGTATTTTGTATTTATAACTGTAACCGGGAGTTAACGGTAGACTACATCGACGAGATGTAGCTTGAACGTGTGTGTCTGTGAGCTGCTTTTAATAAAGATTTTTGTACTTATAAAATGTCCCATTAATTGGGTTATTTAAACTAATATGCATTACAGCATAAAGAATAATAGTAGAGCTTAAGCACAAAAGTTCGAGAACTTTATGATAGCCACCGAGAAGAATGAGAAACCAGAGAAAAATAAAATAGCGATCCTTCTGAACCTGCTGGGTGATGACGGCGTAAATGTGTTCAACACGTTCAAATTTGAAGCGACCGAAAGAGAGTCATACGCTACTGTGATCAACAAATTTGATCAATACTGCACGCCGCGACGGAGCGTGGTATTTGAAAGATACAAATTTTTCTCAGCAGTCCAACAAGAAAGCCAATCAGTGGACAATTATATTACCGTTTTGAAAACGCTAGCGGCCTCGTGTGAATTTGGAGACCAAGAAGAAAGCTTAATCCGTGATCGCGTTGTCTTGGGAATCCGCGATGTTTCATTACAAGAGAGACTACTCCGGGAATCGGATTTGACTCTACAAAAAGCTGCCGAGTTTGTCAGAACGACGGAAATAAGCAAAGAACACTTAAAATCTATTAATGGACCAAACGCTTCTAGTGCTTCTGTGGACATTGTTCGAAGAAACCAAACCGGGACTGATTATTCTAAATTAAAAAACTCTAGAACTGGAAAGAAAGTGAACACTAAAAATGAAACATTTGACTGTTTTAAGTGTGGTAGAAAACACAGGAAAGCAGAATGCCCTGCTTATGGAAGAACATGTAAAATATGCAAAAAGCTTAATCATTTTGCCAAAGGATGTAAGTTTAATAAGGAAAAACATGTTTATGAAATTTCAAATGATAATTTATTTGTTGAAGCAGTGGAAATTGACAGTGTGGTAAGTACTTCATTCAATTCATGGGTAAAGAACATTGAAATAAATAATGTAAATGTTAATTTTAAATTAGATACAGGGGCAGAGACAAATGTCCTACCCTTATCCACTCTCAAAATGTTGAATGTAAATGTAGAAGTAGAACAAACTCATACTGTACTTTTATCATTTGGTAATTTTAAAATTAAACCTGTTGGTAAAGTAACGTTAAAGTGTAATATTAATAATCATGTTGATATACCCATTGAATTTATTATTGTTGATAAAATATGTAAACCTATTCTTGGATTAAAAACATGTAGTCACTTAGGGCTAATACAAAGAGTTGATTGTGTAAAAGCTGAAAAGCAAAATATCTTGGATACATATAAGGATGTATTTAATGGTTTAGGTACATTTCCAGGTGATCCTTATAAAATAGTTTTGAAAGAAAATGCTAGTCCTGTTGTGCACCCACCTAGGAGAATTCCTCAGTCAATCATTCAAAAATTGAAACTTACCCTAAAATTGCTAGAAAAAAGGGGGATAATTTCAAAAGTAAACAAACCAACAGATTGGGTCCAAAGCCTAGTTGTGGTGGAAAAACCAAATGGTGACTTGAGAGTATGTTTAGATCCTCGAGATTTAAATAAGGTGCTAAAAAGAGGGCACCATGTAATACCGTCACCTGAGGATATCATTAGTCGGCTAGAGGGGAAAAAGATATTTTCAGTTTTAGATCTCAAGGATGGATTTTGGCAAATACCTCTTGATGAAAATAGTTCAGATATTTGCACATTCAATTCACCCTTTGGGAGATTTAAGTTCAATAGAATGCCATTCGGAGTCGCCTCAGCTCCAGAGGTCTTTATGAAAAGAAATCAGCAATTATTTGGAGACATAGAAGGGGTCGAAATTTATGTAGATGATATTATAGTGTCAGGTAAAGATGAAAAAGAACATGATGAAATATTACATAAGATATTGGAAAGGGCTCGAGAAAACAATGTTAAGTTAAACAAAGATAAATTTCAATTTAAAACAACTGAAGTCAAATATTTAGGATATATTATTTCCAATGGGGGCATCAAAGCTGACCCATCGCTTGTTAAAGCAATTGTAGAAATGCCTAGTCCCCAAAATAAAAAGGATATTAGGAGGTTGTTGGGAATGCTAAATTATGTTTCAAAATTTATTCCAAAACTTTCAGAATTAACCGTTTCCCTAAGGGAGTTGTTAAAACTCAGTGCAGAATTTATTTGGTCAGACAAACAGGAAAATGCCTTTATAAAAATAAAAGAAACTTTAAGTAAAAGTCCTGTCTTGAAAGTGTTTAATCCTAAAGAGGAAATAGTATTACAATGCGATAGCTCCAAAGATGGTCTGGGAACATGTTTGGTTCAGAAAGGACAACCAGTTTCTTTCGCATCAGGAGTTTGAATGAGAATGAGAAAAACTACGCTCAGATAGAAAAAGAATTACTAGCTATCACATATGCCTTTGAAAAATATCATAACTTTGTCTATGGTCATAAGGTAACTGTACAGACAGATCATAAACCATTAGTGTCAATTATAAACAAACTTTTAGCTAAAATTACTGCAAGAATGCAAAAAATGGTGTTAAAATTGGTAAAATATGACTTTACAATCAATTATGTTCCAGGTAGTCAATTATATTTGGCCGACACACTTTCTAGAGCATATTTGAAAAATAATAACAAAGATGATCCAGAAATGTTAAATGTGATTCACAGTATTACAAAGGCTCTGCCTTTAAGTGAAAAAAGACTTAAACAGTTTCAAATGGAAACTAAGAATGATGAGGATATTGCTAAAATAATGGAATTTTGTAAAACTTCTTGGCCTAAGAATAACAAAATTTTGTCTGCTAATCTTAAACAATATTATAAATTAAAAGATGTCATATATGTAAATGAAGGGTTAGTGTTTACTAATAATAAATTAATTGTTCCAAAAAGTTTAAGGCAAAATATGTTAGGTTTAATACATGAAGCCCATTTTGGAATGGAGAAATGTAAAAGTAGAGCACGAGAAATCTTTTACTGGCCAGGTATCTCTACTGATATTGAGGAAGTAGTTTCAAAATGCCAAATATGTGAAAAATTTAGAAAACAAAATGCAAAGGAACCACTAATGCCCCATGAAATACCAAATAAGCCTTTTGAAAAGATTGCAACTGATATATTTCAATTTGCTAATCAAAATTATTTAGTTATAGTTGATTATTTTTCTAAGTGGATAGAATGTGCTACTCTAAAAGATAAAACAGCTAATGAAATAATTCCAAAATTAAAAGATGTCTTTGCTAGATATGGTATACCAAATGAAGTTGTGTGCGATAACAATCCCTTTAACAGTTATTCATTTAAGAAATTTGCAGAGGACTGGGATTTTGAACTAAATTTTAGTAGCCCCAGATTTCCCCAGAGTAATGGAATGGCTGAAAGGGCGGTAGGAATAGTTAAAAATATTTTCCGAAAAGTACAGGATATAAATGTAGGCTTAATGGAATATCGTAACACACCCATTAGTGGATTGGATCTATCTCCAGCACAACTTTTATTTAATAGGAGGTTAAGGACAAAGTTGCCTATCAGTAATAAATTGCTAAAATTTGAAATAAGCGACCCTGAGTCTAAACTTCGTACACGCCAGAGTAGACAGAAATTCTATTATGATAGAACAGCACAATCATTAAAAGAGCTAAGACCTGGTGATAACATAGTATTATTTAATTTTAGGTCTGGGCAATGGGATAAAGGACAAATTATTTCTAAGCATAAAGCTCCTAGATCTTATATTGTAAAAAATGCAAATGGGGAAATACTCCGCAGAAATAGACGGCATATCAGGTTATCAAAAACTTCTTTAGAAAATCATCCTGTGTATGATGATGTAATTATTGGAGATAAGACTGACAGGTCACAGAACTGTACAACCCCTGTTGTAAACAATTATGATCAACAAAGTATGCCTAGTACTACAATTACAAGAAGGGGACGAGTAATTAAACAACCTTCAAGGTTCAAAGACTTTTGTATGAAATAACTATCTTGTGTACTGCATATGTAAATATATTTTAGTGTCATATTTCATGTATTTGTTATATTTATCATAAATGGTCATTTCTTGTATAATGTGAATTTATGGGTATTTAAAGATATGTAATTGTACTTGTTCTTTAACTGGAAGAAAGGATGTAATATATCAGCATGTATATATTTCGTATGTGAACTGTAACCGAGAACTAAATAATTGACTCTATGTATTTTGTATTTATAACTGTAACCGGGAGTTAACGGTAGACTACATCGACGAGATGTAGCTTGAACGTGTGTGTCTGTGAGCTGCTTTTAATAAAGATTTTTGTACTTATAAAATGTCCCATTAATTGGGTTATTTAAACTAATATGCATTACAGCATAAAGAATAATAGTAGAGCTTAAGCTCTACCAAAGATCCGAAGCTTATATTTGGTAGCCATATTTTTAAACCATCATTTTATATTGTTTCATTATTATATCAATAGATGGCGCATGTAGTGTATGAAGCATTGTTTACATTTATGTTATTGTTTACTTCTGTTGCGCCTTGTGCGGTTGTGTTTCATTAGTGAGTTGCAAAATATCATGGATTTTCTTTTATTGTTGTTTTTCTTAAAATAAAAATGTGTTTAATTATTTATTTTATAGTATAAAAATGGAATCTTTTATTTATTTGCTTACTTAATAACAATGTGTTAGTTTAACTGTTAGTTTCTATGTTTTCTAAAGTAAACGAGTGCAATTGTACGAAATTTTTATGCCTAAATTAAAATTTTGTGCTTAAATAAATTTTTGTTCTTTATATAAACGTTGACAAAGTTTAAGGTATTCAAAAGTCTTAGAATTTTGTTGCTTGCCTAAGATTTTTAATACTTTTTGCAATATTTACATCTTTTTCTGTTTTTTAAATAGAATAAATTTAAGTAAAATTTCCGAACACGTGGTTTTTATTTCCTGTTTTGTGCAAGCTAAGTTTTGCATAATGGTAAAAGTTATTTAAATAAAAATATTCATGGTTTTACAGAATCTTACTTGTATTTTCTACTCTCTTTTAATGCTTTTTATTTGAAATTAGTAATTTTGTTTACTTTCAATTTTCAGTGTATTTAAAATGGCGTTTCTTCATTTTTTAGTCGCCGATAGAAGAAATCTTTTTTTTATTAATTCTGTCTGTCAAAATCCTGTCAGTTTTCTTGATCTTTGACTTTTAACATGACAACCAAAACTACGAAACATTTTGTTGTCTAACTTTTATATGAATCTTTAATTTATTACCAATTCCTACAAAATTTATCCTTTAACAAATAAGGTATTAAATTAATGAACTTTATTTTCAACAACAGAAGTAAATCACCTTAATAATTATTTCCTTTCAATGCATAGCTGCCAACCTTTACGCTTTCTTCCTACCACTAAAATTTTACAGTAAATATTGCCTTATGTAATCTTCGAAATCCATGATTAAACAAGGCAAAAATCTGTATTAAATTTTAGTGGTAGCCAAAAAGCGTAAAAGTTGGCAGCTATGTCAATGTGTAATTGTGTACATCAAAATTCTTATCTGAAGTAATCTTTTCTAATCTGGCAATTGAAAATTTAATTTTATTGATTATTAACATATGTGAATTTTAATTGATTTAATGAAATTGTTTAAAAACATGTACTTAATTAAAAAATTTTAGAGTTAAAAAATAATTTTATTTTGATCAGTATTTAGAGTTAGTTTGAATAAGGATTTGCACACCTGGTGAAATTATCAACCAGTGGTGTGATTCAGCGAGTTTGGTAAAACCATTTACATTAATATTTTCTGAGTATAAAAAAATAACTGGCAAACCACTTGTAAAAATGGTGTTTGTAATATTTAAATCATAAATTAACGCTGCTTGAAATATTCATTACTCAATATTGTATATTCTAAGCACAACACCTCAGCATTTTCTTATTTATTCAATACTTGTATAATGTCTTATCTAAAATCCTCAAGTTTAATGTGCTGGTGTTTCATAGAGTATTTTTAATGATACACAAAAGACAAACACAATGTTTAAACTCACAGTTTTTGTATCAGCTATAATATCGCCTCATTTTTCTCTCAAAATTCCCTAAACTAATCAATATTTTCAAAGACAGTTGAATTTTTTAAAACTGGGGTAAATTTTATTATTGACACAAATGCCAGACTTAAACAGTTCTGCACTAAATTTAAATTGCAATAAAAATAGTTTTACATGCATTTGAGAGAGACTAATTATCGAAGCCAATTTTGATGATGATTTGGATAATTTGTAGGGCTGTAACGAGCACTTGGTCTTACTCAGTGCTCGGCATACTTGGCCAATTTGCTGAGTACTCGGCTAAATTTTGGCCGAGTACTAGGCCAATACCGAGTAGTTGTTAGAATTTTATTTTTAAGCATTATGCTTAATTACAGTTAATTGCTCAGTGATTAATTTTTTTGGATTCATAGACAAATGCAACTGAACCCATTTTCAAATTTTGAGCATGCAGCTTACGGAATGATTAAAATGTTCCAGAATATTTTTAGCTATAGCTAACATGTCAGAAATTGCATATTGGGATGATAAAACCCATTTTATTATAAGCTGCACATTATGAATGGTGCAATCTACGCTTTTAACATCAGCGTTTTGCATTATTCATTGAATTGTTACAGCAAGCAGTAACCATTTTTGATAGACAGATTTCAGATATCAGAATGAGTTAGATAAACTGAAGAACCAGTTTTAATTTCATATTGGTTAATTTTACATTTTATGTATTTTTTTTCATATTTTTTAAAATAAAGTTACTCTTACTGTTTTAATTTCTTTTAAATTTTAAAAATTGTGTCAAATTTCAAATTTAATTGGTTAATTTGAATTTTTTTTAAAGTCAATAAGAAATATATGATTATATGCTCAAGAAGTATGTTTATGTATATACACACACAGATACATTACTCTTAAGCTCACTTCATGTGTGTCAGTATTCCTTTTTTATACACAACTATTCGGAACTCGGCCGAGTACTTGGTAAATAATTTGTGAGTAAACTTAACATGAAACACATATTTCATAAATTTCAAGAAGTTAAAATTCTACAGCAAAGCAAAGGAGTGTTCGACAATCAATGAAATAATATTATCACTGTTGAATATTTCATAAATGTCTTGTATTTATTCTACGTTTTCAGGTTAAGTAATAGCTAACTGCTTGAAATTTTATACAAGGAGTTGTAATTTTTGCAAATTTTCTGTTCTGAGAGAAATTTTTATCGCTGAACTGAGGCTGTGGAATAATTCCTATATAAATAATTATTTTTTTTTAATATGTAAGCAGGAAACATACTAAAGCAACGACTGATAGTCCTTCAGGGTTTGTTGATATATACAGTAGAGCGCTGATTATCCGAACTCCAATTAACCGAACTTTCAATTATCCGAACAGCCTATTTCTTTCCAAAAATTTTTTTTACCGAACACCTAATTAATTATCCATTGATTTGGAATAAAATTTTAAATAAAGAAAAAACTGATAGTGGATCAGAAAATAAGGAATGTAAAGACAATAAAAGAGATGGAAAGAATCCTAAGCTATGAACAGAATGAAATTAACGAGTAGTTAAATAGTGAAGTATACATGACCCTGGATATCAGATTTTAAATGATGATGAGATTGTGGATAAGATTCATGATGAAAAAGAAATTGAAGAAAATGAAAACGAATGCTCTGAAAATAACCCAGGTCCATCACATAACGAAGCCTTTGAATGTTTGGAAACAGCTATGAAATGGCTCGAATGGCAGAAGAACGCTGAGCCTATTCTTCTAGCGGTATTTAAGAAGAATTCGAGATAGGGCAGCATTGAAAACAATGTCTTCGTTGAACCAAGCAACAATCGAAAGCTTTTTTCCTTAAATTATAATCTCTGTAGTTCAAAAAATGATAAAAAGATGGAAAAAAAATTAATGAAAAAAATGTAAACAACAATTTTTTTAAAAAAAAAAGACAAAAAGAAAAAATCAATTTTTAAACATGCCAGCACTAACTGGTGCTGCCAGTCCTAAGCTTAGATAGCGTGTGAAGGTTTTAGTATAGTCAGAAACATCCCTTAAATTGTCTGTCCATTTATCTGAACTTTTGCTTATTTGAACTAGGGTCGGTCCCGACTTGTTCAGATAATCAGCGCTCTACTGTATCATGATATATATCCAATATTTATTTTCAAAATATTTCTGTGCAATATAATTTTGATATTTTCATTCAAAATAAAGTGTAAATAAAATTATCAACTGTTTTCGAGTACGTGTCACTCTGTTGAAAAAGAATTTTTATCTCTGGCAGTGACTTTTTTTGCCAAAGAAGAAAAAAAATGTCTTTTCCAAGCTTTCTATTTGAAGCTTTAATTTTTAAAAATGTAGAACTAATAATTGTGTTAAAAAAGAAAAACTAAAAATTGTGTTGCTGCAAGTTAAGAAATGCTATTGTGGTGATTTGCACCCGCTAATAGGGATGCACCGAATATTCGGTATCTATTTGGTATTCGGCCATGTTACCAGATATTCATTTTGGCCGAATATCAAACTACAGTAAACTCTCTGTAAGTCGGACTCTGCATAAGATGGAAATCTGTCTAACTCGTAAAGATTTTTAAGTCCCTGTGAATCTATAGACATAGAGTAAAATTTGTCTAAGGCGGAATATTGTCTACTACGGAAATGTTTATCGGTCCCGATAGATTCCGGCATAGACAGAGTTTACTGTATTCGGTATGCAGAACAGCAAACTATTCAGCCTGCCGAATATTCGGTTTGACCGAATATCAAAATATTCTGTCGAACCAAATACATAAAAAAAAACTTCTAAAACATATTTTTTAAAACCTTATACAACTTCTGCGTTTAACAATCAACTTATAAAAATATTCAGAATAATTAGAAACAGAATCATATCTAAATAAAAGAGAAGGTTTTTACGTTATTTATTTGCTGTTTGTCAAGTATTATTTAAGAAAATTAACCAATCACGAAGATTTTCATTGGAATTAATTACGTACAAATGCAAGTTTCTGAACATTGTCCAGTAAATAATGTATTTTCTTGTTAAGATTTTAAGAACAACATTTACAATCTCTGAAAATGATTTCACACTCCAGACACCGATCTAGGATGCATTAAAAAACTTCCTTGCTTAATCAAAGGGACTAGAACAGTTATTCTTGCTAAGTTGCGCTCATATAAATTTTAATAGCTTGTATTATTTATATACTTTTACTTTAGTCTCTTCCTGACAAAAAAATAATATATGATCTTGTACAATTTTTTCACAATTTCTCTTTGATTTTTAAATATTTGTTTTAGAATTTAAGAAAATTTTATCCATTTGTTTTAATTCTCAGAAGAAGCCATTAAATTTAAAATTTTATTAATTTAAAAAGTTTTATAATTATCCTCTTCTTAAATAACTCAAAGCAGATTTTTTTCAGTATAAAGTTTACCTGAAAAAAGCTCTTGTTTATTAGAATAAAAGTTTGTTTTAAATATTATGCAAAATTGTTTTAAAATTTAACATTTTAATGCCTTTAAACTTTGAAATACAAAAGTATTCGACAAGCCGAATATTCGGTATTCTGCCTAGCAGTTACTATTCGGCTAGCCGAATATTTGGTAAGCCAAATATTCGGTATTCGGTTCGCCTATAGGCCAAATATTTGGTATTCGGCCAGAATCACTATTCCGTGCATGCCTATCCGCTAACATAAAAGTATGAAGAATTCTTTGCAATCAATGGCAACTTTTATGTAGTTTTATTCGAAAAAATAATTTTAATTTTTTAATCAAAATGGAAACCTTGCATATAAAAAACGATGGGATCAGTCCATAGTTGTTTATGACAGTCACATGACTTGGACTATTATAATATAGATGAAATGATGGCGATAGAACTATATTTGGCGACTTATCACTTGCGCCTGGCTATAGACACCTTAGAAAAAATTGGCTTTTCAAGGACAAACATCCCCCTTTTGTTGGTTCCTCCTCGATTCTTATCTTAGGTTAGTAACTATAGTTACAGCCATGTGACCGATTGACCGCTCTTCTTTTTTCCACACCGTTTGAGAGATCCATTTGATCAGTACAGTACAGGACCCATTATCCGGAAGGACCCGAAATCCGAAAAAAAAAAAAATGAAAATTTTGTAAATTTTTACTAAAATTTTGCAATTTCTGAAATTTTTCGAAAATTTTACAAATTTCTAATTTTTTATTTTGGTCTATGTTTGGTCTATGTTATTTTGGTTTGTGTTTCAATGTGTAACCACCAAAATGTGTTACATCAGTGATCGGGGAACACTGTGCCCCCCCTCCCCGCCCCCACGAAATTCGAAAAATGTCATTTTTCTGTCAAATTTTAGTTTAAAACTAATTTATATTACGATTCGTTTTTAAAAAAAACTGTCAGATATTTCACACCCTCCCTCTCACTTAAAAGTTCTCACTAACAAAATATTATGGCTACACAATTGTGTTACTTGAATCACGGGTGATTCTGGGTTAAAAAAAAAAAAAATTCTGAAATTCACAGCAAATTTTTTGAAAGTTTACAGAAGAGAGGGGGGGGGGGGACCCTGTCGTCACTAATTATGTATTTTTTCTGCGATATTTTAACGAAATTCACGTTTTTTGATGATATTAAGGGGTTTTTTGCGATCTTTGAAGAAATATTTTTCCCGCTATCTTTTGACGAAACGTTTCTTCGCGAGATTTTGACGAAATTCGCGTTTTTTCCTGCGATTGTTTGACTAAATTTGCGTGTTTTTCACGATCCTTTTACGAAATATCTTTTTTTGCGATCTTTTGACTTATTTTGCGGTATTTTTCGCGATCTTATGACGAAATTTGCAGAATTTTTCGTGATCTTTTGACGAAATTGCCGGGGGGCTTTTTCAATCCTTTGAAGAAATTTGTTTTTTACGCTATATTTTGACGCAATTAGCGTTTTTTTCAGTCCTTTGAAGAAATTTGTGTTTTTTCGCGATTCTTTGATGAAAAATGCGTTTTATCCGCGATTTTTTGACGGAATTCGGAAGGACCCGAAATCCGAAAAATTCCAAAATCCGGAAAGCCTTCGGTCCCGAGGATTCCGGATAATAGGTCCTGAACTGTATTACCCATCCTTTGTTTGATTACTTTGCTTTCTTTCATTTTCTCTACCTTTTGCTTTCTTTTAATTATGGCAGCCATTCCTGATATTAGAAAACAGTCGAAGACGGTTATTTATAATGTATACAACTATTTTAAAGAGCTCGTTGCTTCCAATCCTAATGCAAAAATCAAAGCTATATTTATGCAAATACAAGAAACTACTTCTAAAGCATGTGGCGTATCTCTTCGTACAAATTGGAAGGATCTGTGCTGAAGCTAATACTATTGCTTAGAAAATCTGTCAATTTCATCGCCTAAAAAAAAGTTCCGAAAGTGAAACGTGTGACAGGATTAGCCTTCCTGAAGACTTAAAAAAAAAAGTATACATTAAAACACATAATTGAAAGTATACCCCTCCCCCACCCCCCATCGTCTTTTATTTGTTTTTGTTGTCATTGTTGTTTTAAGGGTGTTGGTCAATGAGAGCTTAAATTCCCGGATTCAAATCTGAATGTATTACTCGCTACATTCATGAACACATTGTATTTTTCAGAAAATCAAAAGAGAATAAAAAAGGAAAACAGGTAGTTTATAGCATGCATTGACCCCTCCCTCGGAAGATTTCGTGGAAAATTATGCAGAATGTAATATGGATTTGAGTGATTACCTCTCCCCCCAAGAGCAAGAGTTATTTTAGACACATATTAAAAGTATTATAAAGAATAATTTTGCATCACGCCATTTAAAGTGGCGTGATTTGATTGAACCACGTCCTCCTTTATTTGGTGATATTATTTTATATGATCCCCCCCCCCTTTATTTACTTTTGTTATTGTTTTAAGGGTGCTGTTCAGGGAGATATAAAATTCTTGGATTCAAATCTAAATACAGTCGAACCCGGTTAAGACGCTCACGGTTAATATGCGGATTTTTTCCGATCCCTTGAACATCGCCTATAAGGCTAATGCAAAAATATCACGTTTAATACGCGAACGCTTAGTAGGCGATCCCGCTTAATACGCGATACATTTTCGGTCCTTTAAGAGAAAAAAATCACGCTTAAGACGCGAATTCATTGGTCAAGATACAAATTCCATCTCTCTTCTCGAGTTTTGCAAATTTAGTGTATTTTTTTTTTTATTCAGAAAAAAAGCACTGTTTCCGAATAATATTATTTACTTTATTTAGCAACAAATTAATTAAGTAGAAAATTACTAATCGCAAATAGTGGAAGATATTTCAATAAAACAAAAACCTGCTAAATTAGAAAAACTGCAATACTTCTTTGATTCCGCCTCCTCACATTTTTTGTCTCTAGCTTCGTGCATGTTTTTACGGTAGTAGAGAGATTCAGGAGATGAATTCAGTCTTACGCAGGGCTTAATTTGCACCGGAGCCCACCGGAGCTCAGCTCCGGTACTTCTCTGTTTTCAGTAAATATTTAAATATTGGTCGAAAATCACCGGAGCTCATAAATACAGGGCTCCGGAGCCCAGTGCTATAGCACTTCCGAAAAACCTATGCCTAAATTACCTTTCAGTTCGATTTTCTTTTCTGACAGTAGGATAAATTAAATTGGATCATTTATTTTTTTATTTAGATATCTCAGATGAAAATAATATTTTCATTTGTTTTATTCAACGAGCATCAGTTTGAGGTTTTTAGCCTTCTATTTTGTACGAGTATGAAAAAAAGTTAGTAATTTTTTCAATTATTTTTCATCATGAACGCTGCCCATGTCAAGGCTTTTCTCTGCACATTTAAGAAGCCACTTTCATTTGTAAGTAGATATAATTGCTATATATTGTTTGTTATTCTGATTGAAAGCAACCGAGCAGTGTTTCGTCTTTTTCTATAAAAGCTTCGAATCTTTCTTTTTGTGTGCTAACACTATTTTCGAATCATAGTTCTTACATTATTTAATTACAGAATTCTGCGATTAATTAACATTAAAATTAGGCAACGATTTCTATTCGGAAGGAGTGGTAAACTAAAAAGAGGACAGTTAAGTATATGCAAGTAGATATATTTAGAATTTTTATTTTACTAAAGAAAAAACAAAATGATTAAATTTTCCAAATATGAAATATATACATGGGCGAATTGGGATGAAGGCCGGGGGGGGGGGGGGGGCACGCTACGCTTTTAGTACTGCAGAAAATTAAGGCTCCGGTACTTTTTTTTGCTAGAAATTAAGCCCTGGTCTTACGCAGTTACGTCATAAAAATTATTATTGTTAGAGATGACCATGCATGTTGTTAGTGAGGTTTTAAACGTACGTTATATTAGTACTATGTTTTATAATACATATTATGGGCAACAAAAATGAATCTCGTAAAGATTAAAGTCATACGACTGCGGTTGGATAATTTTTTTATGTTTTCTTTACTGTTTGCTATGCTAACAATATTTTTTTACACAAAAATTAATAAGGATTGTCTTTCCTATATTAAAAAGATGGATAGATTATAATGGTACTCATTATTACAAGTACTAAATATGATTTTAAAAAGTGAAAAAAAATTGAACATTCCTATCTTTGTTTTTAAAAAATTACTCTAGTAGAAAAATTATTGTTGTTGTTTAATTTTTGGTTGCAACGTATTAATCTAAAATAAAGCCACGTTGGGATCCATATTTATTTTCCATTATGATTTCAGTCGGTCCTATAAAAACAAACAATGAGTTAAAATGGAATACGATTAAATTTTAATTTAAATGTACGTAAAAGACACAATGATTGACCATTAACATTTATATGAAAGCTCTAAAGTTTATTTAGACTATTATATATGTAAATAAGTTCAGTTCCTGCAACATTATACAAATCACGTTTAATACGCGATCCCGCTTAATACGTGAATTTTGTCCACTCCCTTGAAACGCGTCTTAACCGGGTTCCACTGTATATTACTCGCCAAATTTATGAAAACAGTTTCACTCATAAAAGCCTAATACATGAAGCTATTCTTATTCAGATTTTAATCGATTTTCATTCGTGTGTTTATTAAATGCAAAGTATTTTTCAGAAAATGCTCTGAATTTGCTATTTTATATCGATATTTGGGCGATTACTGAGACAGAAAGATGATTACAAGATAGCAATACAGTATAATGTAATTTATAAGAAAATAACACACACACACACACACACACATATATATATATATATATATGCATATGTTTGTGTGTTCATTTTTTTCCACTTAAATTAAAATAATAGAAAACTTCATGCATATACGAATGCAGATAACATTGTATGACTCAGAAAATTACAAATTATTTGAATATATAATTAAGTTAAATTAATAATAAAGTTACAATTACACCATTAATCTGTCGTCTAAAAATCTATCCATATTTCTAAC
Source organism: Maratus speciosus (assembly GCA_963932465.1). Classification (NCBI taxonomy): domain Eukaryota; kingdom Metazoa; phylum Arthropoda; class Arachnida; order Araneae; family Salticidae; genus Maratus; species Maratus speciosus. The sequence goes on along the minus strand of OZ010787.1, from coordinate 270,483,261 downwards.
TACAAATAGCCTTACAAACAAGTGTTATAAAATTAACGGAACAAATGATTTGCTTTTTCTTAACGTAAAAAAATCAAGACTGGTATTACGGATTACGGCAAAAAGAGTCTTTGAATACTGCAGTAACTCATACTCTTACATAGTTAGATTTGTTTTGCGGAAGTGTGGTGGAAAAAAGGTACGAGGAGCTGGCGTCCTCTTATGCCATGACAATGAAGGGAAAATGAAAAGAGGACGTTTGTCCTTGAACGGCCGATTTTTCCTACAGCTAGTATAACATTAAAGTACCAAAATAGCCGTCTGGCATGAAAAAATTGAAGCGGTCAGCTCGGAACTGTTGATGACAATCACATGACTTACGATTTTATTATATAGATGTAGCTTGTACAAATGTTAGTACAGTTTAGCAATCTGTCCTTGGTGCTGGAGTCCTGCATTTTTGTAAACATTGTCTCACTCTCCCCTATGTATTTTTACATCTTTCTGTATGCAAAAATATCTGTATTTGACATGTTTTATTTGTTGTTGATTGAATAAAATGTTTGTCATTATTAACTTAGTGTGTCTTTCTATGTTAAAATAATTTGATTTACAATTGAAATTAATTTAGAAATATGTTGGTTTAAATAAAATCGTAAGAATTACTTAACCCTCCGTCAGTCACAACTCTGGGACTCCTAAGTTCGGGTGCAATGCGCCTGTTAGAAAATCGACATTAGCAATTAATTGACACAATTCTAACGCTCTTAAAGTGATCAGTGACCTTCATTAGGATATAAAAAGAGAGAATATTTCAAATTTGAATGAAACATTGTCGTTTATTACATTCAAAGTAACCCTGCATGCTGTAGCAGCGGAAAGGAGAACGGAAATAATTGTGCTGTACCTGTCAGGCCCATTACGACCGACGAAGGGTTAAAATGTTTTTAAATTTTTTCAGCCTTATACGTTACATTGTTTAATGAAACAGATTTTAAAATAACTTATAATTCTTGTGATATGTAAAAATTAGCCATTTATGCAAGAAAGTTAGTCATAATTTTTGAGCAAAGGGGATTAAGTAAAATATGTTGAAGTGAAAAAAAGATATTTTATCTTCAATCAAAACTATTTTACTTTAATCTGAAAAAAATCACACTAATTGAAAGTAATTATTTTAAAGGTAGGCAACTTCAATACTGTAAATGATAGTGGAGATATTGCATGTGTGTATATATATGAAAAATGTATGTATATGTATATATGAAATGCGAAGAAACTCGCAAGCTAATGTTAAACCTACAGGAGCGTTCTTTTTAAAATTTTCGCTAGCATTTTAATATTTTAAAATGATTTTTTTTCTTCCCAGGATAGCTTAGATTGATCTTTAGCATTGCTATACATTTAGGTTTCAGAACCGGCACTGAAAGTGAAAGTAATTTTATGAAAAAAAATTTGCAACCAAAATCAAAAGAGTAAACACAAATCTTGTTAGAACTCAACCTCAACTATTCTAAGGATGAAAAAAAATCGTTTAAAACTATTAATATGCAAATGAGAAATTTTAAAAAGAACGTTCCCACAGATTTAACATTAGTGTTCCAAATTTTGCATAACTAGTGTAGACTCTTAATGATCAAGCTAATGTTAATTCTATGAGAGCATTGGGAACAGATGTCATATATTCCCGTGGCCGCTATCTTGGAGTTTTTCTTGGCGTGAAAACCCCTTTTCTGCCAAGCATTAAATGTCGCCACGCACTGATTTATGCACATATTAGGCTTAATCAAAATAAAATGTAAATAATAAAATATAAACCTGAAAAATGCAGGAAACTCCTTAAAGCGAAAATTAGTAAATGTAAGTATGAACGCGTAGCGTCATAAACCGGAAAAAAAAAACATCACTGGATTCAGCAAACTACTTCTGCAGCAATCGAAAAATGCACGAAACTCGTTATAAGCAGCAGTTAGTAAATGCACGTATGTTGCTGTGCAGCAATCTCAAAAATGCGCGAAATGTAAGAGAAATATACAATAAATGGCTAATATAAAACATTACAACAAAATATGCATAAAATTATTAACAATTCTTAACAGACATCACCTTTTTTGAAAGCTCAAGCACAAAATACCTGCTACCATCACCTTCATTTCACAAAATAGGCCTATGACTACACACTCTAAACAAACTTCCCTTTTCCTTCAAAATTTCACGATATTTCTTAATTACATGAGCAACAACAGGTAAACGGACTACAGAAGCCATAGTCAAACATGTAAATTCATCAAAATCACAACATAAAAACAGCTCATACCAGCTAAATCTACGACTGAAGTTATTTCAAAACACAATCTCGCCAAAAAACGGAGTTGCCAGAACATGTCGCTCGTCGGGATTGCCATATCGATAAAGATCGCCAAGAAATCTCAAAACATCCAAGATGTTGGCCGCGGGAATATAAGACATCTAAACCGAGCGTTGTTTATATTTACTGCTTGCATTTTTAATTATTATTAAATTTTTTTTTTTTTTTTTTTTTTTTTTTTTTTTTGCATAGGCTACCTGAGGTTATTAACTTTTATTGTGCGTGAGGAGGGTGGGGGAGGGGGAACGCCAAAATCAGTGTTTGCTCTGGGCACAAAAAAGGTTAGCCCTATTTATAAGGTACTACTTTTCTTCTCGGGGGAACATGGGGGAAAAAAATCTGAATGAGTGATATATTGAGCACGGTTTGAAAAAACCCAGTCCACTAGTCTAAAACCTAAGTTTTTTCAGGCATTATTGAGTTTTTTTTACCACTTTAAACTTCTAATTTTCATGTACATAATACTTAAATTTTGGATGCATTTTAGATTACAGGCATGAAAATCTTCCTTTTTTTCGGCTAGTTTCTTATTTGGTCATTTTATCTCTCCTTAGAAATTCCATTAAATCTGATTGTTTTGAAATATATTTAAATTGGCATTTATCTTTGTATTATCATACCTTAGATTAAATAAAGATACAGTTGTGAAAGCACGAGGACATTTGAAAAAACCCACAATGTTTTTTTTCAAGTGGGTCTGCTTTGACAAACCCTGATATTGAGGCTCAATAAAATTAAAGGCTACTATATTAAAAATACTATTTTTTGAGCTTGCTTGCACAGTTTGGGAAAAAACTCTGTACAGTGAAATACATTTAACACGAAAACTCTTAACATGAAAAATCGGTTAACACGAAATGATATAGCAGTCCGTACAGTATACTATGTAATTTAATACATTTTTTTTCTTTTAACACAACACAAAAATCGTTTAACATGAAAAAATTCGCTTTCGATCTAGTTAGTTTGAGTTAAATTTATTGGTGAATTTTGTGTAAAAATCAGTAAATTTTGTGGGTTTTTTTGTAAATTAGCTTATGTTTTATGAGTACCTTGGCTGAGAAATTGGTGCGAAAACAAACTGCTATTTTGCTTCAAATGAAGATGAAGCTGCTTAAGGCTGTTCTCAACTGCTCTGCTCAACAAGCGCAAAACGTTTTGACACATTTACAAATTCATTTTTTAACATAAAGATATAAAATTGGAAAGCCGGACCATGAAAGCGATTTGGAATTGGAACTGTTTTTCCCATTTTTTAATCAATAAATTACCTATTGAGTTATAAGCGATTTTGATCTCGTGACAAAGATGTTTTCTCCCTTCGCTGACTGGTTTTTCTGCTTTCTCCGGGAACTTCGGTTCAAAATGTCAACTGTGACAATATTTTCTGAAAGATCTATTGCATTTGCAAAAAACAGCTCAATTACATAGTTTCTGAACAACAACATCGGCTAGTTTCATGCATTTCCGACCAAAAATAAATTTAAACTTATTTCAGAAAGTTGCCCTTTTGGATTTGAGAACAGCTTTAATGCAGTTGATGAAAAAGAAGGACGAAAACGATTTTTAAAAAACATCCACAGTACTATAGCTAGAGGCTTCTAAATAGGTGAATTTTAATTATAGTAATCCTGTACATAAAGCTTAGTACAGAAACAGTATCCTAAGGATAAATCAAGCTTTCATCTTATGATGAAGCAGCAGGGCCGAATCTAAGGGGGGGGGGGGGGGGGGGCATGTGCCCCGGGCGCCAGAACGAAGGGGCACCACATGAAGGATTATACCTTTGGAATGGATCATTTTCGTCTGATGGACTGATGTCTTCTATTATTATGAAACAGCCATTATAAATGAAGTGTTAGGTGAAGATGAAAGAGCAGTCGTAAAAAAGTATGGCCATTGTTTTCCTTCCCATTCTGACCAGAAAATCAGAGTTTTAACTTTTTACGACTGCTCTTTCATCTTCACCTAACACTTCATTTATAATGGCTGTTTCATAATAATAGAAGCCATCGGTCCATCAGAAGAAAATAACTCGGTGAAAGCGTAAACTCGGATAATCAGGACTCTAACTGTATATTTCATTTTAAAAATGATCTTTAGAATATTTTTGTTGGTGTTCAGAGGGGGATCGTGACATCCGCCATTGTAGATTACGTAGTTCAGTATACATATTTTATGATTACATATTTTAAATTTTAAAATAAGTCTGATATTAGAAAATTAGTAAAATTCTCTTTGTAAATATACTTTGCGGAAGAGGGGGGGGGGGCACCAAAATCCATGTTTGCCCCGGGTGCAAAAAAGGCTAGTTTCGGCCCTGTGAAGCAGTCTCAGATGAGACCGCTCGCAGTAGCTATGCAACAATTTCTGTCACAGTAGTTAAGGGTTAAAACAAGAACCAGTTTTCATTATTATGTCTTTTTTTTTTTTTTAAGTCAATGAAAAGACAAAATTACAATTGGACGAACAATGTGAATTTTCTAAACAAAGTGCACCAATATTATTACTTTGTTTTTCTCTTTCTGCTGATTTTAAATCTGTAATGCTAAATGTTTTTTTTTTCTTTTTTTTTTCTCTACACAGAACACTATTAGTATCTACAAGTGAGATTATGGCACATCCCATTTAATTTTTTTGTGACTGGATAATCCATCTTTCAACTGCACTTTAGGACCTACACTAGTCATGTGAAAAAACGTTTAAGTTAATGTTAATCCTATGGGGAAGTTATTTTCAAATTTCTCTTTTGTATTTTTGTATAAGATAGCTGAAGACGATCTCTAACGAGGCTAGTTTTTACATCTTTGATTTTGGTTTTAGATTTTAAAAAAATTACTTTAATTTTCGGATCAGTTCTGAAATTGAAACTTTCCTAATATTTAAAAAAATGTAACCAAAATAAAAAATAAAATAATCTTTTCAAAAAAATATATTAACCGACTTCAAAAAAAGCACTAAAAAGAATTAAATAATTCTTTAAACTTCTCTAATGACGAAGTGTTATCCAATAATCACACATCGGATATCATGTATCAGCATAAAAACGTTAAATTTAATGTATATAATTTAATATCTACCAAACATGGATTTTCTAGAGAATATTTTTTACAAAAGATTAATTTATATATTTATGGTTTAATTTACGAATATATACATATAAAAAGTAATCAATTACTTTTCGAAGTTGGTGCCAACCTATCTTAAGCATAGTAAAATTGTGAATATACTGTAGCTATTACCATGAATAAAGTAATGATGGAAAATATAATACAAAATTTAAAAAATGATCTATTTCTCCAGCAAATTATTTATTTGATCATTATCGATTGTGAATGTTTGGCACCAACTTCAAAAAGTAATTGATTACTTTTTATATGTATATATTCGTAAATTAAATCATAAATATATAAATTAATCTTTTGTAAAAAGTATTCTTTAGAAAATACATGTTTGGTAGATATTAAATTATATACATTAAATTTAAACGTTTTTATGCTGATACATGATATCCGATGTGTGATTATTGGATAACACTTCGTCATTAGAGAAGTTTAAAGAATTATTTAATTCTTTTTAGTGCTTTTTTTGAAGTCGGATAATATATTTTTTTGAAAAGATTACTTTATTTCCTACTTTTTAGTTATTCATACCGTAACACATAATTATCCGGATTTCAACATATGCTGAATAAGTAAATAATTTGTCAAAGAAATTATAATTTACAAAAACCATTTATTAAACAAATAGTTTTTAACAAATTCTTTATAATTTCATTAAATGTATTGACTTTATTAGCATTTAATACTTCTGAAAAATTTTAAACAAGTACATTATATTCACAACAGTCTGCAATCATTTATTTATTGATCACATACACCTGACTTGTGTGCTTGACGTAAGGGGCCCGCTTATAAGTCATCGTTAATCAAGGAAATTGAGCTTTGAAAGGGGGGGTCTAGATACCACAAGGAAATTTACAACACCAGAGAATTACATCAGGGAGCTCCACAAAGAGTGAGCAACGGAGCCAGCAGGATTTGAACCCGCAGCCCAGCTACGCTCTCAAGCGATTAGTGGTGTGGTGTCTTAACCATTCAGACACGGTCTACATTCAAGAATTATTTTTTGTAGGACTCCGCTGTCAAGAAGAAAAATGCAGACTATGTAGTAATATTTGTATTGACTCTTCAAGTATATTGACCAGGACCCAGATATATTTTTCGCTGTTAGCGAAATGAGATTGACCAATCAGAAGCCTACCTTTTTGCGAACTTGTAATTTTTATAGAGTGTGTCCTTTTAAATTTCAAAAATTCTTCTGTCAAATAAAACAAAATTTTCTGTACTAAAATACTGGCATCCAAAAAGCTGTAAACTTGTCAAGTTTGAAAATGTGGTCAAGGGCCCACCGTGGCTGAGTGGTCAAGGCATCACACTGCTAATCGCTTGACATCGTAGGTGACTGCGGATTCGAATCCCGCTGGCTCCGTTGCACACTCTTTGTGGAGCTCCTGGATGTAATTCTCTGGTGCTGTAAATTTCCTTGTGCTATCTCGTTCCTGTGTATTGACGATGACTTATAAGCGGGCGCTTGACGCCAAGCACACAGGTCAGATATATTCAATAAACCAATCACGTGGTCCATAATTCTACATTATTCTTTTCCCATAATCTCCATCATTTGTTTCCTGATGTAAGGTGCCTCTATTTGAGAGTGGTGACATACAATGCTCAGACTCTGTTTATACATACGTGTTTGCCTACACTACGGCAAAACAAGACATTTTCTATTCCAGAACTTGGCGATTTTCGCTTGAACAAGTTTGATTATTAGGATGGAGGACAATTTAACAAGCATTAGTTTGGCAATAATGGCAAACTCTTCAAGATTCATGGCGAAAGCTTTTGTCTAGAATCTATCAATAAATATTTTTTTCCGTATGTCACCATTCTCATACCAATACTCCCCATCTTTAGGCAATAAAGACATCAGAAATGAGCGTCAATGATTAGTTGTTTAGTCTGAATCTGATAACCGAAGATAGTGCTGCTACACATAAGAAGGCACTTTTATGTGTACTGTATATGGAGGCACTTTGCAATGTACCGACTAATAGAAACACTTTGCTAAACTCTGATTACAGCGCCTAGAATACCTAGTGTGGAAATATGCTATCCAAACAGTGCTAAAATTTGTATCCCTTAAATGTGCGACGATACTGCTAAAATTTCAAGTGTCGATCGCAGCGACATCTGCGGGATTTTCGTATTACCAGTATTACATTGTAAAGACTAGCAATTTCTTGCAGTTGTAGAAAATATCCTACAGATGTCGCTGCGATATGCATATTGCAGCAGTATCACTGCACATTTAAGGGACACATTATTTTAACGCTTTTTTAAGTATTACAGGGATAGCCGATTTCCACACTATATATTCTAGGCGCTATACTCTGATGTATAAGGTCAATTTGCTTTTGAATGGAGGATATTCCAAATATGGGTTCGAGGTTGAAAAATGTCACGTGATACCGGTAATTTACCCAAGGAACTTCTAACTAATAAGAAGGGAAGATACTACTGCTTTGCTTCATGAACTGTTTCATTGGCTAGCGGGGATTTACATTACACATCTACGGAGCTTACCCTTCTTTACGCTAGAAGTTTTTACCTTGACCACGTGATCAAAACGTAGATGGAATATCCTCCATTGTAAGCTTTTTGATCCCCACTTTCGATGACGGTTAGCATCGTTTTAGATATTTGGGTTTTTCTGAATGCGGCATCTTTTCTAGACAAGATCTCGCACTTCGGAAAGTTACCGCATCCAGTAAACTATAAGGTCCGCATCGATACCTACGGACAACGGAATGGAGGATATTTCATCTTCGTTTTGATCACGTGATCAAGGTAAAAACTTCTAGCGTAATGAAGGGAAGGCTCCGTAGACGCGTAATGTAAATCCCCGCTAACCAATGAAACAGTTCATAAGGCAAAGCAGTAGTATCTTCCCTTCTTATCAGTTAGAAGTTCCTTGGGTAAATTACCGGTATCACGTGACTTTTTTCAGCCTCGAACCCATATTTGGAATATCCTCCATTGGGTGAGGAAAAGCTGACAATCCATCAATAAAGTTTACACATCAGAGCGCGTTAAAGTGCTTTGAGAGAAACTTATGTCCAAACTATAGCACCTAAAATATATAGTGTGGAAATTGGCTATCCCTGTAATGCTTAAAAAAGTGCTAAAATATTGTATCCCTTAAATGTGCAACGATGCTGCTGAAATATGAAGATCACAGCGACTTCTGCAGGATATTTTCTACAACTGCAAGATATTGCTAGTCTATACAATGTAATACGAAAATCCCGCAGATGTCGCTGCGGTCGACACTTGGGATTTTAGCAGTATCGTCGCACATCTAAGGGATACAAATTTTTAGAACTGTTTGGATAGCATATTTCCACACTAGATATTCTAGACGCTGTATCCAAACTATAGCAAACTTAGGCATTTTCTATTATATAACTACAGCGTCTAGATTATATAGTGTGGAAATCGGCTATCCCAGTAATACTTAAAAAAGTGCTAAAATATTGGATTTCTTAGCTGTCAAACGATGATGAAATCCAATGAGTCGATTGCAGCGATATCTGCAGGATATTTTCTAAAATTCCAAGACGATTTGGTCTAGACGCTGTAATAATACGATGTTTACTTTGAAATCTAAAAATATATCGCTATGTCGCTGCGATCGGCACCCTTGATTTCAGCGTCATTGCACATTTAAGGAATACAACTTTTTAGCACTGCTTGGATAGCAGATTTCCTCACTATGTATTCTAGACGCTGTAATTTGGTCCAGCTCAAATGATGTAAGCATGTTCACAATGCCTACTGGGTTCAGATCCTGAACCGTTCTCATTGTTTCCCCAGATTCAGAAATCCAGAACATACTGACTTACTATCGCAGTAGTACAGCGTCTAGAATACATAGCGTGGAAATCTGCTATTCAAACAGTGCTAAAAAGTTATACCCCTTAAATGTGCAATGATGCTGAAATCCAGGGAGCCGATCTCAGCGACATCTGCGGTATATTTTCAAATTTCAAAGTAAACATCATTGCATTATTACAACGTCTAGACCAAATCGTCTTGGAGTTATAGAAAATATCCTGCAGATGTCGCTGTGATCGACTCATTGGATTTCAGCATCGTTTGACATTTAAGGGATCCAATATTTTAGCACTTTTTTTAAGTATTACTGAGATAGCCGATTTCCACACTATATATTCTAGACTATGTACTTAGAAAGTACTAAAATATTGTATCCCTTAAATGTAAAACAATGCTGAAATCCAAAAAGTCGATCGGAGCGACATCTCAGGATATTTTCTAAAACTCCAAGACAACTTGGTCCAGACGCTGTTATAGTACAATGTTTACATTGAAATTTGAAAAATATAACGCAGATGTCGTTGCGATCGGCTCATTGGATTACAGCATCATTGCACATTTAAGTGATACAATTTTTTAGTGCTGTTAGGATAGCAGATTTCCACACAATTTATTCTAGGCTCTGTGCTACTTGTGCTCTGATACATAAGGAACTTTAAAGGTTGATTTTCAACTTTTCAACACCGACTTTCGATATCGGTTTGTGTCTATGTGGGCCTTCCGGTTTAGTGGATGAGAGAATGGCCAGTATACAGATAGATTTTTCGCTCCTAGCGAAACGAGATCGACCAATCAGAAGCCTGCATTTTTGCAAACAGCGAAAAGTTCGCAAAACTGCAGGCTTCTGATTGGTCAATCTCGTTTCACTGCCAGCGAAAAACCTACCTGGATCTCGGCCCTTGTCCAGCTAATTTTTCGCACTTTGAAAGATCTCGTATCTTTGCGTATCAAAGATGAGCGCTTATAATCGGGCGACTGCTTCAAAAAGGATATGAATTTTAAAGTTTTTATTAAAAAAAAATTCTAATCATCAGATTTTGATGAAATTGCAATGGGACCAAATGGGGGACTTACACTTTCAAACAAAAAAAAATTTTCGAAATCGGTTCATATTTAAGAAAGTTATGCGTGAACATGGACAAAACATACATACAGGTCGAATTGATAACCTCCTTCTTTTTGAAGTCGGTTAAAAACTAGCCCGGTTAGAGACGGACATCAGGTATACTATGCAAAAATCATAAAAATATTAAAATGAAAGAGATTTGAAAATAGTTTCCATAGCATTCTCGTTTCTTCCAGTGACTAGTGTAGAGACTAGAAATGTGTTATTTGTTGAGGAACGATTCTGGCAGTGAAACTAAAAGGACATGTAATGACTCCAAAAAGGGCCGATTGTGTTATAGCAGGAAGTAACAACTATGATTTTAGGTGTAGGCGTTTCGGCTGCGCATTGATGATGCAGTCAGGAAAGACAATGTTATATATTAAGACACTCAAATACACTCTGTTTAACCAATTTTGTTTTTCAAAATCGACAAGTATCCGAATTTGACTTTATAAAAGATTCTATTCATGCATGAATTTATTCCTAAATGAACGGAGTCCTTGGAATTGTTTCAAAATGAGCAGACTCCAAACAAGATCGATTTCCAAGGAATCGTACTGAAAACGGCCGGTTCTGAGGACCAATATGTAAATGAAAGATTACCTAAGGGTGGATCTTGAAGAGGAATCTATAAAACTAAAGATTCCTTAGACTCTGGTGACATATATCAGAACAATAATAAAATTTTCTATATAAAATAATAATATAAATAGAGGGTTAATTGACAATATATTTTCAAGAAGAAACCAATGATTACTCTGTAAATCGAATAGATTGCCACCCTAATAGCCAAAACCGAAGCTACAGTAAAATTTCCTGGATAAACTATAGCGGTTAATGAAAGACCAACCAGGGGTAAATTTTCAAGAGGAATTATGATTAATGTCATAAAGTCAGGGAATACTTGTATTATGGTGATTAGAAATTAACTGCTAATTAATTGCACACACTGATCAATGAAATGAACTCTTAAAAACAAAATATTTTTATAGACAGTTTACACATGATGCCACATGTTCAGAAGAATCTGGCATCGCTTCATATGGCGCCCAAATATAAGGCGAATGTGGTGCTCTCCATTTGACTTATTAGCACTATAATAATAAAAATAAGAAAAATCAAAATTAAACAAAAAGACAACACGTGCTTTTAACGGCAAACGGGGCGTTCTGACATTCTGTGTGGGCTCAAGATGCAATACCAGATTAGAGCATCAGTCGTTGCTAATAGCAAAGTGACATCAATGCAAGCCATCTATATGCGGATACTTTCATTTTTGGAACCAGTTAGAACCGATTCTGAAAGTTAAATTATCCTCGTATAAAAATAACAGTAACAAAAATTGAAGAAGTACAAACACATAAAAGATATTGACCTCAGGTATCATGTGCAAAAAAATTTAAAAATTAAAATGCAAGCGAGAAATCTGTAAAGATTTCTCTAATAAGTTTAATATTAGCATTCGAATTTCTCTGCATAATTAGTGTAGGCTCGTAAGGGGAATAACATTGTAATGTTATTTCGAAGCTAATATTCAAGAACTTTTTTTTACACACTAAGATAAGTCAATAGGAAGTTTTAGTATTATTTATTTATGGGAAAATGTAAAGCCATATTCTGATGAAAAATAACGGAGTTAGCTGCTGAGAAAGTAGCAAGAAAGTCATTTCTAGAAAAACATGATTAAAGTTTCAAGTATGGTTATTATGCGACTTGCAATGAATCCAAAATCAGCTGTAACTTTGTAATGTATAGGAATTTTTCAATGAAATTTTAAACAGTTAAACTTGAGATGTCAAGCTATAAAATGATGATAAATTTGAAAAATGGATTTCTTTTTTCATTTTCAGTGTTATTCTCCTTAATTGTTTATATGAAAACAATACCACTGAAAAATTAAGTCATTAAGAAAATTCTTTAACATTCATTAAAATTTATTCCATTCATAATGTGATTAAAATTCCAATCTCCAAGGAGGGCGGAAGGAATTGCACTTTTTCTCCATTAAAAAGCATAAAATCTCAAACCTTCCACGGTTGCTATTCCAAGTTAAGTTAAAATAAAAGTATGTAAAGATGACAGAAAACTAAAAACATAGCGTTTTAAAAAATGATATAATTTTTTTCAAAAATTGGAAAACAGAGTTGCCAAGTGTTATGCACAATTTCCCATAATCATTTGGAGTTACTTTCTAAAAAATCCAGAACCATTAGTATCCCCCCCCCCCCCCCGCCCCCGAAAAAAAATTTATATTTTTGACAAATTGTTGAAAAAACTTTCAAACGTTTGCAGCTTAATTACCGTATATACTCGCGTATAAGTCGAGGAATTTCTGACAATTTCTGGCAAGCAAATTTGGGGGGGTCGGCTTGTACGCGAGTCAATTAAATAATAAAAAATAAAACTTCGAATACTGCAAAATTCTAACTTTTTATGTGTATGAATAATAAAATATTACAGAAAATATACAAATAATAATAATTTATCATTAAAAATTTTTTCAATGATTTATTTTTATTTACTTACTACTTTTTCTCATAGGCAAGTGAAGTATTTGGTTTGATTTTGCGCAAAATTGAAGTAAAAAGTTAGGGGGTCGATACGCGGGTTTTTGATTTTCTGTAAAATTTACATTCGAAAGTTAGGGGGTCGACTTATACGCGAGTATATACGGCACTTAATTCATAAAAAAAACACTTCATTTAAAATGTATAATTAAATACACACCTTTTCTCATTTCCTTTAAAGCTGTTCTTAACTGCTTTCCTCAACAAGCACAAAACGTTTCGACACATTTACAAATTCATTTTTTAACGGAAAGGTATAAAATGGGAAAGACTGGCCATGGAAGTGATTTAGAATTGAACTGTTTTTCCCATTTTTTGATTAATCACTTACCTATTGAGTTATAAGCCATTTTGATCACGTGACAAACACGTTTTTCGCCCACTCTTGAGTGCTTTTTCTTCCTTCGTGTGGAAATTCGGTTCAAAACGCCCACTTTGACACTATTTTCTGAAAGATCTATTGCGTCTGCAAAAAAAAAGGATAAAACAGCTCAATTACATAGTTTCTGACAGAGTTGGGCAAATTCGCAATCTGATTAATTTGTAATCTCATTACAATGTAATTGGCATGTAAGGGATTATAATTTCAATTACATGTTAATTAAAATCTGAATTGGAAATTCAATTAGCATTGTAACCGTAACTATAAATGCTATGATTATCTTTGTATAATTGCAATTATAATTGATAAAACTATAATTACGATTACAAGTAATTATAATCTGAATTGTAAATTCAATTAGCATTGTAATCGTAACAATAAATGCTATAATTATCATTATATAATTGTAATTACAATTGAGAAAAATATAATTAAGAGTATGTGTATTTATGATTTAAATTTGAAATTGAATTAGCATTTTGTAATCGTAACTATAAATGCTATGATTATTATTATATAATTGTAATTATAATTGAGAACTTGTAATTACAATTACGTGTAATTTCAATGGCAATTTTTTTTATTAAGATATAATTGTAACTGTAATGCAGAAGGTTATGATTTTCATTACGGTGCGGTAGTGTTATAACTGTAAAATTTTAGTTACAATTACTTGTAATGTGAATGGTAAATTTAGATTATTGATTTGATTTCAAATGTACTTGAGATGACTATAATTACCATTACGTTGTTGTAATAGTAACTAATAAATTTTAGTTACAATTACGTATAATGGAAAAAGTAAAATTTCCAATTAGATTTTATTCCAACTGTATTTGATACTGTACTTATTAGTGATTATATATTGTTTTGATGAGAATTAAAAAATTTCAGTTACAGTGACATTATTATAAGGGTGAAATTTGAAGTTACACATTACAGTTAGTATTTTAATAATAACGGAAAAATTTCAAACTCAGATAATCGACCAATTTTTTACTGAAGCCCCCCCCCCCACCCAATATTTTAGTGTGTCATAAATAAAAGGGGTGGTAACTTAAAACACTTATAACTCAAACTGTAATTATCGTAGGACACTCATATTTTGTATGGTAAAAGTAATCTTTATGAAGAGGGGGGGGGGTGCATTTTTTTACCGGAGGTTAGTAAGTTTTAGAATAGCGCAAACATAAGGGCCTAATAACCAAAAGATCTTGTAACTCTGATATAAATTGTCGTAATCTAGACAAAATCGGTATGGTAAACGCAATAGTTTTAAAGGGTAGGGGCTTTGTCGATTTTTTATAGAAGCCCACCATATTTTAGTATATTATAAATATAAGTTGCTGACAACTTAAAACAGTTATAACTCGAACTGTAATCTTCGTAGAACACTTATATTTTGTAAACTAAATCTTTATAAAGGGGGAACAGTGTGGGCTTTTTAATCCCAGATTTCGAATTTTTTGTATAGTGCGAATATTAGGTCTCGATAACGACAAATACGTGTAACTCTAATTCAAAATTCAACTTGTCACATCGCATCTCAGACAAATTTCGTTTAATTTCTTAATCGTTTTAAGAGGGGGGGGAGGGGGTTATTTTCTATAGCAGTTCTTCCATATTTTAGTGCATGAAGTGCTGACAGAATAAAACAGTTATAACTGGAGCTGTAGTTATTGTAGAGCACTCATATTTTGTAAGGTAAACATAATCTTTAGAAAAGGAGACATTATCTTTATTATTATTATTTCTCAGTTTAAAGTTCATTGTCGATTTAAAGTTTAATACTAATGCATTTTTCTGTTGAAAAATTAATTTTTCACATGTCTGGGTAATACTTGAATAGTTTATTTTATTTTCTAATATTCTGTAATTAGTTAATACCCTTTAAAGTACAGTCATATAGTCTATCAGGTATTCTGATAGTGCCGCAAATAGCATAGATTTTTTGTTGTCCTTTATGCAATTGCCATTATTTTTCTGAAATTAATTAGCAATTACGATTGAAAGTTGATAAGAAAAGTAAAGTTTAATACATAAAATCAAAATTCATCGAAATTTTGATGCTAATGCATTTTTTATGAAAATTTATATTTTACGTGTTTTGGTAATATTTGAATATATTTCTATTGTTTTTATTATTCTGTAAGACAAATTTTATATTTTACACGCAATCGTTTTAAAGAAGGAGGAAGTTTTTTTTTTTTCTGTGTGTGTGTGGTGGGGTTCTGTTTGCAATATTTTGTATGGTAAACGTAATTTTTATAAAGGGGAAAGGGACATTGTCGGTGTTTTTAACAGAAGACCCAAACTGTTAGTACAAGGCAAATATAAGGGCCCAATGAATATAAACGCTTATAACTCGGATCCAAATTGTCGCAGAACATGTACTTTTTTGTGTCCTGTTGGCAATTACGATTGCTTACTGAAATTGACTTAGTGTTTATGGGTAAAATGAAATTTTGATATTTAAAATACTGATTCATCGAATTTAAGTTCATATTTTTATGCATTCATTTAATGTAAAATTAGCTTTTCGCATATTCGGGTAATATTTGAATGTATATGTTTTATTTTATATTATTATGTAATTAATTAAAAACACTTTAAATCAGAGTTCTTGATTGAGTTCGATAGCCCGATTTTGTCAGTGGAATCGACATGTCTAAGTTAATGGAAACTCATCCATGAAAATTTTTCGCAGATCTGCAATCTTTTTTTTTTTTTTTTTTTTTTTTTTTTTTTTATTTCCAAATTATTAAAAATTAAATATATCTTATTACTAATCCTACAGGTTGTAAACGGTCTCTATGAATTCATGAATTTCATAAATTGAGTGCTCCGGGGCTCACATTTTAATACTGTTCCATGCACTGGCAGCATTTTTGTTAAACAAAACTTATCATAATCTAAAATGTAAAATGAAATAAAACTGCAAAATATTGCTATTGAATATTTCTTAATTTGGTAAACAAATGGTTAAACACTTCTGTATTACCGCAACAACTTTTGAACTCTGTGTGACTTAAAAGAAGTTTTTATATGTTGTTAGCACTGGGGTGCAATTTAGAGGGCTGGGAGAACCTCTCCTTCTTTAAAGAATTCAGATTATATAGCGGCCTTCAGAAGTAATACAAAATTAAATCCGCTTGGTTTATATATTTCTTAAAGAATAAATTTATCAAATTTATTTAAAAATCCCACTAATCTTTAAAATTGAAGAATCTGAGTGCCTTTGAGCTTTTTTACTTTTTTATGCATAAAATTTACCTCCTTTGAAAGTTATTTTGAAAATTTAAAATTATGTATTCCCTACAATACAGAAGGTATGGGGCGGGGGCTGCAATGGCGGATTCAAGGGGACGTCACGGGGGGGTCATGACCCCACTCTGAACACCAACAAAAATATTCTAAAGATCATTTTAAAAATGAAATATACAGTAGAGTCCCAATTAACCGAGTTTCCACTTTAATCGAGTTACTTTCTTCTGATAGACTGATGGCTTCCATTATTAATTATGAAACAGCCGTTATAAGTGGAGTGTTAGATGAATATGAATGAGCTGTCGTAAAAAGTTAGAAGTCTGATTTTTGGAGTTATATAAAAAAAGAAAAAATGGCGATTTTTTTTCCTATTCTGACCAGAAAATCAAATACGACTGCTCTTCCATCTACACCTAACACTTCATTTATAACGGCTGTTTCATAATAATGGAAGCCATCACTCCATCAGAAGAAAATGATCCATTCCAAAGGTACAAGTTCGATTGAAAAAACTATTTAATACTTTGAGCTGAAAGAAGAGGCTGTACCTGCAATTTTCATGACACTAATAGAATCACATAGCTGCCAATAACTATGTGATGCCTCGCTGTCCGGTGGGCCAGTAGGACACCGTATGTGATTAAATAGTGTTTTCCATTTTTCGATAAAAGCAAAGAATCTTACAAAAATTTCTGTAAAATTTGACTTTTTAAACTGAGTTTCCGGAAGTGGCTGCCAATTTTTCCTTTTAACGACATTTCTGCGGCTGTCAACTCGTAAAACGTGGCTAAAAATGTTAACTTTGACAACATTTTCTAAATGAATCTTTGCCTTTGTAAGAAAATGGGAAACTCTTTAATTTCTTGGTATCTGAACAATATCGGTACATTTTGTATTTTTACGAATATTAATGCTAATTTTTTTGTATTTACGAATGAAAATGACTTCGCGAAAGTATCAGAAAAGTAGTTAGTTTGAATTTGGGAATTAGTCCAGGCAATAGGGAATTTTACCTAGCAAAATTTATGGTAGTTCTGGAAATCGGCTTACTTTATTTCTTTTGGGTCGCTGAATCTGAATTCGTAACTTCCCACCAAAATTTCCCCCGGCAACCCCCCCCCCCCAAATTTTGATAAAAATCCCCCCAAAAAGGTTTTTATTAAAAAAATTAATTCTTTTATTGTTTTAGGGGAAAAGTATCTAGAAATTCAGAAAGTAGACACAATTTGCAACAAATTAGATATATGACATTATGACTTAGGATGAAGGGGAATGGGGGATCTGCCTCGGAACATGCGCGCGGTGCTACGTGGACTAAGTTGCGCAATTCCACTTAACCACTCGCACGTTTACATTCGCCCTCCCATCTCCCCTCCAAACTTTCCTTATAAGGTTTACTTTAAGTTTTTTGGGTCGCTGAATCCGAATTTTTAACTTACCTCAAAATCCCCCACCCCCCCGAAACCCCCCCAAATAGTTGTTATTAACTTAAATTTCTTATTGGTGTCTCTACGGTCTCTATTGCTTGGACTAAATAGCTTTCAATATAAAAAATTTTCATAAAGATATGTGATACCCTACCACCCCATAAAAGGACATTCATGACCCCTGAAATGGGATCGAGCTAAATTTTATTTATTTACAAATTGAAAAATGAAAAAAAAAACGATTGCTAGTTGAAAAACAGAAATGTAATGTAAGTTTTTAAAGTCATTTTATAATCAGCTAAAAATCAAATTGAAAGAGATTCAATTGCTATTAGCCTGATATAAAGAGAAATATTCCATCTGATTCTGAAGACTTGGCACTATCAATCTTAACATAAAGAAGTTGAGGAATGTCCCTTGTTAAGCCTTTGTTTCTGTTTGAAGTCTTTCTTTTGAATTACTGGAAATAGAACTCGTGTCTTTCTGTCATTGATGAATAATGATATTTTAAAAGAATAAGAAGAGTTACTTTTCATATTTCTGTCGTTGGTGGGGTATAAATATCCAATTTGCTAAATTTTAAACAGAGTGTCAAGGACGTGAAAATTATGAAACATCATTAGGGGCAACTTTTTAGAATTATTACTTATTTTTATACAAGATACTTTTAAATCAGAAAATTACTCTTGAAACAATTTTTAAATATTATTAATTTATATTGCGTACTTTCTTAATCCAGTTCGGGTTCTGATGACACAAAATTTTTCAGGCTCGAATTTGAAATCGATGGTCTCTGACTTCGAATAAAAGGTCCCGAACATTAGTCACAGACGCAGAAGATGGTTAAATAAGGGGAAGATACGAGGAAGCGAAATAAAATCGTTCATAGGGCGTATGTACGCATAATCGTGCATATGTGTGTTTAAAAACAATTTATAGCTGAAGATTGCATAAAGCTACTGAAGTTTTTATTTTTTATTTATTTATTTATTTTTTTTTTTATGTGAAACTAGTAGGATGTGCCAATCCCAAAATTTTCTTCTATCTAATACATCTTAATGTTTCAAATATAGTTACAAATGCCAATAAAATAATATTATTAGTTCAATACTATACCAACTTTGACTTTCATCTTAAATTTCTGTTTTAGTGAATTAATCGGAGTACAAACGAGTTCATCTCGATCATGATATTTATTAAAACCAATAGTTTTCCGTTATTCTGTTGTACAGTCGTGGGAAAAAAAAGTAAACACCCTCTACTAACTTCTCAACAAATTATCGTAGACGAAAGTTACTGGTACCGAATGATTGGAAATAAAGTTTACTTTAAAATGACGTATATAAAATTTGCTTAGGGGGCCATCTACATATTTAAACGAATCCAAACTTCATTTTTTTTCAATGGCAATACCCAATTTTAACGACATATTTCAAATCTTTGGTTCAAACTATGCCCAGACACCAAATTTCAAGTCATTTGAATGGTAAGTTTTTGAATTATAAACATTCAAAATTCAGTGCTTCTAATGTTAAATTACATTTTGATATTTTTATTTATAACTTCTGAAATTATGATCCTAATGTTCTAATTTTTTGTGTAGCAATAATACTAATATAGCCAAACATAAATACATTGAATTTGCAATTTTTATAATTTTCTGATATGAATTATTAATTATGAAATTAATATTAAAAAAAAAATTATGAATTGTAACCTACAATTTTCTTGATGGATTCAGATTTATTAAGTCCTGCTTTATGGATATCCAAAGTTTCACATTTTTCTTCCGTTTACAAATTATGCTTAAAAAAGCGGCAAAATGATTGTTTAAGGGGCCGTCTATGATAGAAGTGACTAAATATTTTGAAATTTCATATGCTATCCTGTAATCTAGCAGGCTTAACTGACTGCTTAAGGTGCCTTGATCAAGACGGGAGCTCTCTCGGTTAACAATCGAGTACCGAACTTCAATTTGGATACAGCCATTAAAATACGCTCGTTTTAAAATAATTAATTTCTCGGAAACTTATGGTACGAATTGGATAAAAATTTGTTTTTAGACTAATTGAAGGGTGTAGAGATCATTTATGCTGACAGAATTGTGTACTGCTATTGAAAAAAACAAAGTTATGGTTCGTTTTAATATGTAGATGTCCCCCTAAGTAAATTTTATATACATCACTTAAAAGTAGACTTTATTTCCAATCGTTCGGTACCAGTAACTTTCTTCTACGATAATTTCCTGAGGAGTTAGTAGGGGGGTGTTTACTTTTTTTTTTCAACGACTGTACATTCGGGTGAAACTTAAGTATAGGGTAAAAAAAAAAAAAAAAAAAAAAAAAAAAACTTTTTTGTTTTAATGTGTAATAGTGAAAACTTTTTTCCCTTTTTGAATGTCTAAACTTTTGGCTGAAAAGGTTTTTTAAAATTAATTTGTTTTCCGGTTCCTCAAGGACGTCAAAGTTTAAAAATTTCAGTATAAAATAGCTTAAAGTAAACAACGTAGCTGCTAGATCATATCTGCTTATATTAAGCAAATACTACCCAGAAGTCACCACAAGAAGGTGGTTAAATATCGACTTCCACCCTTCATACCTCCCTTTGTTATGGATTAATTCAATCGGATATTCAACCTACTAGCTTCTCAGGCAAACTTTGTCATTACATTGCGGGAATTCAACTTTCCCAAGATAACGCCAACTCTCACTTAATATCTAAAGACGCTTGACGCAGCTCGCGGGACAAAGTTTCCACTGTTTGAGCATTACAAGGAAAATCTAAAATTCAGATGTACCCCCTGTTTGTACTTTTTTTAAAGTTCTTCATCCGATTAGTCCGTCAAGACAGGATCCATGTTTTTGTAGCCTACAATTTCAATATGTTCGCATTTTTTCAAGTTGCTTTCCTATTCATCCAGAAAATCCTTTAGTGCCTGTAGTTTTTCCAGCAAGAAATAGGTATCTAAAAAATCTCATTTGCATGTAATAAACAAATTATCCATTTTCAAGTTTTAGAGACTTGCTTCCGATGTTTTGACAACTGCAGATTTGCGTCCTGCATTGGCGGCGTTTCTGTTTCACCCAATAAATATCAAACTTGAAATGTCTGTATTATTATTTTGAAAATACACCAAAATTGCAGTAGCTATATTAATATAAGAAGAAGATGTCAATGAAATATGACCAATATATTTTGATCCTGGTTTTTGAACTAAGATCATGTGTTCTTCTGTAATGATTCTTCGTCATATTTTTTCCCTTTGCTTCAGTTATCATAGTGTTATCCTTTCTACCATCAAAATACAAACCTTCTATAATTAAATCATTTCGTCTTTCTTGTTCTTTCAAATTCTTCCTTTCCTTTTCTCTTTGTCTTCTTCAAGTCCTTTTGTCAGTTAACTTTTCTTTATTATCATCAGAAATACCCATATCTTCTAGGGTACCATTTGCAATAATATTTGCAGTTCTGTCTAATATTCCGGTTCTTTCACCTTGTTGATTGTCAAATCCAGGTTTAGAAGAACTACCGATTGAACTATTTCCTTCCCAACTATTTTCTTCATTTGGTGAGTCTTTCAATCAAAACATCCATTTTTTGTTTTAAAATAACTTTTTCTTTCTTGATATTTCCTTTTCCAGACTTGCTACACTTTTTTTGTAGTTTTTATATCTATTGATCCTATTGCCATCATCTCATCCTCTCTTTGGTCCTTGAGAAAGTGATTTTCTTGTTCTGATGCACGATAATATTTTGTGCATTTAGACAAAGAATAGTTTTTTGCACGATTACCTAACATTTTGCAATTTTACATTAGATGTGGAATTATTCTTTATAATCTTGATATTTTTCTTCAAATTTTGGCATTTCTCACGATAGCCTTTAATCATTTTTTATGATTTGTGTATCAGAAACCGTTGGAATTGAAGGTGTCAGCAATACACTTTTAATTGTATCAGAAGAAACAGCTTTAGATATGTCAGAAACAGTGTGTTCTAGATTCCAGCTGTCAGATTTTAAGTTAAATTGAATCCATAATTAATGTATCATAACATCTTCATATGTTCGCCATAGATGACGCAGCGGCGACACTTTGGCGACAAAATTCGCCAAAGTGTCAAATGTTAATTGTTTTGTTTCACGAAATACAAGGCACTTCAACAAATTTCTAGATTTAGGCACGTTAGTAGACATTGTCACATTTGACGCCGACTGTGTATTGAAAAATAATCAAAGAAACTGTAAACATTCGCAAAATCAGACTAACATTTTATGAGTCGCAGCCAAATAAATCATAGACAAAGCTACTGCCTACTACGCTAGCTTCTATAAAAATAAAATAAAGTGGGACCATCTTGTCCATGACACTAAAACTAAATTATGCTCTTTATTACAGGACATTAACACTTCATTATTTTAATTTTGCAAAATATAAAATTAACAATAAGCTTAAAACACTTTTCATGCAATTATTGACTTTTATTCGTTTTTTAGGGAAAATCAGGCGCTTTGAGGAACCGGAAAATATCATTTTAAAATTAAAAGAAAAATATTTTCTTTTTACGGAGTTAAAATGGAAAAATAATCACTATTAGAATATAAAATTCGAAACTTCGTTTTTTAGTTCCACCCTAATATATATATGTATGTATGTACTAAATTTTGTCCGCACGATAAAAGTCGCAATTATGCGCTGATCGTCTTCAAACTCGCCAACAACTTTGAGATGACTAATATCTCGGCAGGGATTGAAAATGGGCAAAATCGGCCCAAGGGAATGGAAAATGGGGAGGGTTCAAAATTTTAAATACCGTCGTAACATGATTCTGATAAAACCAGCTCTTACACAACAATGACAGGAAAAAATTAATATTTTTCGTTATAGCAGTAGCCAACAATTAAAAAAAAAGCAATAAAATTCTCACCACAACAATTTCTTTTCTATTGCAAGTTTTCACGTGAAAAATTAAATTAAATAAACAGTTTGACGGATTGAAAACAAATTGAATATTACGTCATAAGTTTTCTAGAGTAAGATTTCCACATGAAAACTGAAAATGAAATAAATATTTTGACGAATTAAAAACAAAAACAAAATATTGCGTCAAATTGGAAATAAAATGGACCTCAGCAGGTGAATATGTAACGTCATGTGAGTTTGAAGAAACTTATTAAAACATGATAAAAACCCGACTACGGAAATATTAATTTATTTTAACACTTTGAGGTTCTCTGAATTTGCTTTAGCTATTTTTTAAACCTATTCCACATATATGCGTGTGTGTATTCGTGTATATTAGAATTTTCACAAAATGTTGAGCTCATTCTTAGTGAAGGAACTGGGTTTATCTGTAATCTTGATTTAAGTTTTGTTGGTGAGCACTTAACTTCGAAATCTACCTCCGCCTGTAGGCCCGAGCCGGCAGGGATTTTTTTAAATTGGAGCCTCCAAAATTTTAGTGCAGTGCGAATATAAGGGCATGATAACCACAAACACTTATAAACTCGGATAGAAATTGTCATGGCCTGCTCAAATTTTGTATGGTAAACGTTACAGTTTTAGCGGGGGGGGGGGGGGGGGGGGGGGTTGATTTTTTTTTTAATCTAAGCCTCAATATTTAAGTACGCCATAAATATAAGGTATTTACAACTTAAAACACCTATAACTGGGAATGCTTTTGTCGTAGCGCGTTCATATTTTGCATGGTAAACGCAATCTTTGTAAAGGGCGATGAGAGATTTTTTTGTTTTTTCAGCGAAGCCCCTTAAATTTTATTGTAGCGCGAAAATAAGGGCTCGATAACAAAAAAACACTTATAACTCGAAACCAGATTGTAGCAGATCACGCAAATCTCGCATGGTAAAGTGATTCTATTAGAGGTGGAGGGGGAGGGGGAGGTGTCTCTATTTTTTATTGAAGCCTACAATGTTTTTGTATATACAAAAAAGATTCTTAAAATTGAAAATATTTATAATTTATAATACTTATACTTATTTAATTCTCACGGTACATAAGTTTTACAAAGGGATGCTCATGAGGGGGTCATGCCATTTCGTTTCCTTCCTATAACTCAGGCTGTAATTGTCGTAAGACCACTAAACGTTGTTATGATTAATATCATGAGTGTATATTTTCAGGGTCCTTTATCTTTTTTTAACAACAGCTAAATTTTATAAAATTGTGAATATAAAAGGCTGAGAAAATTAAACTCTTATAACTCGTGAACAAATTGACACAGCGCGCAGAAATTTTGTGCGCTTGATCAATGGGACATAATTTAATATTAGACATTGTCGGATTTTTAACCACAGCCTATTAAATTTCAGTATAGAACCCGATAACCATATACACTTTTAAATCGGATCCAAGTAGTAGCACATCGGCACAAATTTCTTATATTACACGTAATCATTTAAAGTTGGTGGCTCTATTGATATCTTATCAAAGCCTCCAAATTATAGTACATCATAAATATAATAAGCCATGAAAATTATAACTTGGTTTGTATATGACGTAGCACTCTCATCATTTGTATGGTAAACGTTATCTTTATAAAAAGGGAGGGCACTTTGTTGGCATTTTTAAAACCCGAGTTACAGGATTTTAAGTTGTGAGCATGTTTTGTTTTCAACTACAAAAATATACGGTGCAATCATAAAAAAAAATCAACAGAACCTAACTCCCTTAAAATTTTTACGTTTATCATAAGAAATTTGTGTAGGCTGCGAAAATTTGCATCCAAGATAAAAGTGTTTGTAGTTATCATGGCCTTAAAATAATTCTATATTAAAATTTAGGGGTTCCTGTTCAAAAAAAGACATAGTTCCGGCTTTATAAAGATTACACTTCCCATACAAAATATGAGTATTCTGTGATAATTACAACTCGAGTTTTAAGTGTTTGAAGTTGTCAGCATCTTATTTAAGAATGGATGCTGTAGAAATTTCTTAAATCGATTTATCATTTATGTAATATCGCAATTTTTCAATCCTAAATACATTTAACAGTGACGTTATCTTTAGAATAGGGAACCCATTTTTTAATTTATAGTGATCAAATAAGGTCTTTAATCGTCACTCCCCCCCCCCCCTACTGTATTATATAGTATAGTAAGTAGTTTTTAATTTTCCAAGTAACTTTGATAAAATATATCTTTTAAGCTTAAAAAAGTTCGTATGACCTCGGGATTCAGCACTTAAACAATAAATCAATTAAATTTAAAAAATCAAAATACCCCACTGCGTAAAAAGCGAACTAATTAATTATTTCTATCAATGTGAAACTATTTTTTATATTACTTACATATATTTTTTCTATTTATTTGTATTGGTGACTTTTAAATTGCGTTTAATTGTTAGTTCCTATCTATAAACACTGTTTTGATGAGGCCTATAGATGTCTATGATGGTTAGAGTTGCAGTAAAGCTAGAAATCCTACATACACAACTTCCAGGTTGTGTAATATTTAAACGGAGTTTCTGACTGTAAAATAGTCAATGAAACATCGCCTTCATTTTGAAAGACCTATCCAATGATGTTCCACTCAATAGGGTGCGTAATTTTTTCGTCTCTACCACCATTTTTTATTTTACGGCCTCCATTTTGAATTTATAAAAACAAAACCTAGCCTATAACCATCGGACGGTTAAGACAAATCGATAGACACCTCATTCATTAAAATCCATCCAGCCGTTGGGATGTTTCGAGGGTATAAAGAAATCCACATACCCAGGTACGCGTGAAACACATAACCCTTCTTTTCAGTCGGGTAATTAATGAGCTATTTTGAAAATTTTGATTAGTTCAGTAACGAAATAATATAAAAGAAAAGGATTGTGTTTTTTCTAACTTCTCATGGCTGCTGAAATCTAAATTCAATAGTCTGTAGGGGGGGGGGGGTGTAGTAGTTCTGTAGGGGAGGGGGGGGGGGCTCCCATAGTCTTCTTAACTTGCACTCCAGTTCTAAAAACATACAAAAATATTTTTTATTTTATTTATTTATTTATTTATTTTTACTGACAAATGATTAAAAAGATATTGGGGAAAAACAGAAGCATATTCAATGAATCTAATACTGAATTTAACCAATAACCTTCCGTGATGAGAAATAAAGTGAAATAAAAAGATAAAACAAAGATGTGTAAATCATACGCCGCAGTTTTATTTCCTTTTAGGTTTTAGATTATAATAAAATGTGTTTAACATAAATGCTGGCATTCATGTAGTTGATGGAGAAGGATTGAAAGTAGGAGCCTCGGAGCACCCGGCTGCTGAAATTCATGAAGTGTTTGTGACGGTTTGCTCCTGTAGGATTAGCAATAAAATATATCTAATTTTCAATGATCAGAAAATGACAAAAAAAAACTGAAAATTTCAGATAACCGGAAAAACTCATAAATGTGTCCTCACCCCTCTCACTTTCTTTCCTTTTGCAAGAAATCGGGTTACCAATTCAGAACTATGATTTAAAGTTTTTTTTTTTATTATTAATTTCAAAATAATAATATATTAAAACTAAAATATTCAAATATTTCCCAAACATATGAAAATTAATTTTTAAGGTAAAGAATGTATAAAAGTACAAACAGAAATTCGATGTATTTGTATCTTAACCCGAAACCGCTGTTAGCGATCTCAGAGACTGCTGTATTTTTCCATTTTCACAAATTTTTCGTTTAACTATAGATACCGGTTAAATTTTGTTTTATTTGGAGTCCCTTTATCTTCACTACTAACTTTTGAATAGCTGGATTTTAAAAATAATAGCCGTGTACATGAAGTTTAGTAGATAAATAGTATTTTGAGAGTTAATGTAGCATTTCATTCATATTTAGATTAAGCGGTCTCACAGATCACTCACGGCAGTTATGCGACAACATTTGCCACTCCGGTTACGGGTTAACCGGTCTGACAGATCGCTCACGGTAGATATGCGATAATATTTGTTACTTCGGTTACAGGTTAAATATAAAATTTTAATCTTTTCAACCATAAATACTGAATAAATTTAGAAATGTATTCGTAATTGTAAAAAATTTAAAATCAAAATGCGTTAAAAAAATCGTCGTCGACACCGCCGAAATACGATACCCAACCCGATGCATGATTCTATTTCAATATATTTTAATTAATTAGAAAATAATAATTAAAAAAACGTATACATTCCAATATTACCCAAGCATGCGAAAAATTAATTTTCTTTAAACTAATACATGAAAAGGTAAACTGAAATTCGATGAATTTGGATTTTAAATATATAATATTTTGTTTTGTTTTTTACAACTATAAAAACGGAATCAATTTCAAAAAAAGATTCTCAATTGCAAACAGGACCAAAAAATGTCTTTCTCTCCCCCTTTAAAATAATTGCTTTTATCATATGAAATTTTTATGTTCAGTGACAATTTGGATCTGAGTTATAAGTGTTTATGTTTAACGAGTCGTTATATTTAGGGGAGACCGGGGGAATGCCGCCAACCCGGGTTATGCCGCCACCCCACCTAGTTTAAAAACTAAGGGCAGTTTGAGATAGTGAATGTGCCTGCACTATAGCGGCCAACAATATAAACAGTGCCTAAAGTGAGAGTGACTTTGCTGTACGTCGTCCGTTTGTTCTAGTGAAAAATGTAGTTTCCATCTAGTTGCTTGTTATTTTGGAGCTTCAAATGAGTAGAGATAATCATCTTTTATTGTAACATTAGGTTCTTAAGATAATATGACCCGTAATCTACATGCATTCGCCGACAATTTGATGCAATGTCTTGAACAAGTTCGGTTCTTCTTTCGGCTTTGCTTGGGGATTTCCGCCATATTGTCCTCTCGGGGTAATGCCGCCGCCATGCAAATCGGGTGAGAAATGGCCTGATTTTAATGTAGTGGAGCCGATTCAGCAGAGTGACTTTTGCAATATGAAGTAAATTGTAAGCTTAACCATTATCCTGCTCAATTACATTGCTTTCTAACTATTTTCAGTAGGTTGTGTGTTTCCTAGTATCCATTTGATGCATGTACTAGGTCATTAAAGAGTGGCGGCATTACCCCGGTACAGTGGCGGAATTACCCCAGTGTCCTGGGTAATCCCGCCACTGTGCAGAGGTTTAAAAAATATTTTTTTTTATGTATGCTTACTTTACAGTTATGATTACGGTTAAATTTATACGGATACTAAAAGATCGTGATTCAGCTTTAGATTTTTTATTATTAAAATATAAACATTTTTTCGAGGTGAAAAAATTCAAATTCCCTTAAGGTGTCGCCATTCCCCCCGTCTCCCCTATGCCATATTGAAAGTTGGGAGCTTCTGTTAAAATACCGACAATGTCCTCTTCCCCATTATAAAGGTTACGTTTACTATACAAAGCGTTTTACGGTAATTGTAGCTTGAGTTATAATTATTTTAATTTGTCAGCCGCTTATATTTTTGATACACTAAAATATGGAAGGGCTTTTATGAAATATCTATAGAGCCTCGCCCTCCTCCCTTTAAAACTGTTAAGTTAATCATATGAAACTTGTGTCGACAAATTAGATTTCAGTTATAGGGGAGACCGGGGGAACGCCGCCAACCCGGGTTATGCCGCCACCCCACCTTATTTAAAAACTAAGAGCAGTTTGAGGTAGTAAATGTGCCTGCACTATAGCGGCCAACAATATAAACAGTGCCTAAAGTGGAGTGACTTTGCTGTACGTCGTTCGTCCGTTCTAGTGAAAAATGTAGTTTTCATCTAGTTGCTTATTATTTTGGAGCTTCAAATGAGTAGAGATAAGCACCTTTTATTGTAACATTAGGTATTTAAGATAATATGACCCGTAATCTACATGCATTCGCCGACATTTTGATGCAATGTGTTGAACAAGTTCGGTTCTTCTTTCGGCCTTGCTTGGGGATTTCCGCCATATTGTCCTCTCGGGGTAATGCCGCCGCCATGCAAATCGGGTGAGAAATGGCCTCATTTTAATGTAGTGGAGCCGATTCAGCAGAGTGACTTTTGCAATATGAAGTAAATTGTAAGCTTAACCAGTAGTCTGCTCAATTACATTACTTTCTAACTATTTTCAGTAGGTTGTGTGTTTCCTAGTATCCCTTTGATGCATGTACTAGGTCATTAAAGAGTGGCGGCATTACCCCGGTACAGTGGCGGAATTTCCCCAGTGTCCTGGGTAATCCCGCCACTGTGCAGAGGTTTAAAAAACATTTTTTTATATATGCTTACTTTACAGTTATGATTACGGTTAAATTTATACAGATACTAAAGATCATGATTCAGCTTTAGAATTTTTACTATTAAAAAATAAACATTTTTTCGAGGTGGAAAAATTTAAATTCCCTTAAGGTGTCGCCATTCCCCCGGTCTCCCCTATGTGTTTTTGGATATCGGGCCCTTATATTCGCGCTATAGTAAAATTTATGTGGTTTTGGTTTTTTTTTTTAAAGACAATCAATGTCTTCTGTAAAATTATGTCACTTTTAGGACCGAAATAACTAGGAACTGAAATGACATTGGGACCGATGTGTCGGGATCGAAGCCCTATGACCTAAACAGCAGGAACAAAGTCTCAGAACCGAAATGTACTCATGAATGATTAAATTAGAGTTCCTTCATTTTTAACATTGCATTCTCAATCATCAGATAATCTACAAAATTTTAAATACATTGTATGTATATTACTTATACCACATAGATATTAAGTTATATATGTTAAAAATAATGTGACATTGTCCCTTCGAGCGCGATAAGCAATTTTATATATTTCGTAATAATTTAAACCTTATATATTGACTTTTTTCTGTGTATAAAACTTACTTAAAAAAAATAATAATCGTTTTGTAAAATTATGGTGTATGCACCTCTGTCTCATGACACCTCTCGAGATCAGACTCTGTATAGCGCGCTTTTCGGGTCTGAATTAAAAAAGTAAAAAAAAAAAAAAAAAAAAAAAAAAAAAAAAAGCATATTTCCAGAAAACGATTAATTACGTAAAAATAACTAGAAAATTAGTAAATATGCAATTCTGCTTAAAAAATTCTATTATGCTTTTATAACATTATAAATTAATACTTACTGACATATAAATAGTTACTTATAATTTAGTTATATTCTTATAAACGTAACTGGGATTAACTTGCATTGAATTACAAGTAATTTTCATATCAATTTTAGGAATGCAATTAGAATTATCTCGTAATTGATTGCAATATAATTTAAATACATTTCATAGAATGTAACTTAGATTTAGTTATATTACATTACACGTTAACCAAATTTCATTCTGAGCAAACATAACTGAGATTAACTTGTAATACATTAGAATTTAATCTAAATTATATTTTAAAAACTGCAATTAGAATTAGTTCATAATTCATTGCAATTTAATTTAAATACATTTCATAGAATGTAATTTAGATTAAGTTGTATTATATTACACGTTAATCAAACTGAATTTTGAATAAACGTAATTGACACTAACTTGTAATACATTAGAATTTAATCTAAGTTATATTTTTAAAGATGCAATTAGAATTGATCTATAATCCATTACGAGTTAACTGGATACTATAATTAAAAAATTAATCGATTACAGGTTAATTGGGTTATATAATTAAAATCGAATATGAATCATCTTGTAATATAGATTACATGTTAATTGAATTATACAATTAAAAATGTAATCTGAATCATCTTGTAATCCATTACAAATTAATCTAATTAAAATTTAAAAGAAAAAATGAGAATTGGTTTGTAATCTATTACACGATAATCAGATTATGTATTTCAAAAGAGTACTTGAAAATACTTTGTAATGCCTTACATGTTAATCAATTGCATTGTGAGGGGATTATAATGTATTTTAATCTATAATTTCATTACTTTGTAATCAGATTCTGCCCAACACTGGTTTCTGAACAACAACACCAGCTAGTTTCATGGATTTTCGAACATTAAATTAAAACTTATGTCAGAAAGTTGTCCTTTTCGACTTGAAAACATTTTAAAAATAAAATTAAAAAAAGGGAAAGATTAGCATAAACTAAAAATATTTTAATTTCAAAACATTATTTCTAATGTACAATCTAAAATATAAAAGCAACTATTGGTGAGATTTAAGTCTGGTTAACAGAAGAATACCAAAAATTACTCACTTAACGCTGCTTTTCTTTTAATGAAGAAGTCAAAAATGAAACTTACTTTTCAAAAGCAATATTATCTTAGAAACCAATCTCACTGCACAGCTTCATTAAAATTCAAGCTCTGTTCAATAGTCCAGGCAATAGAGACCGTATAGGGACTCTACCTAGCAAAATTAATGGTAGAACTGGAAATTGGCTTTCTAGATGTTTTTTGGGTCGCTGAATCCGAATTTGTAACTTCCCACTAAAATTTCCCCCGGCAACCCCCCCTCCAAATGTTGGTAAAAAGCCCCTCAAAAAAGGTTTTTATTAAAAAAATCAATTTTTTTATTGTTTTAGGGGAAAAGTAGCTAGAAATTCAGAAAGTAGACAAAATTTGCAACAAATTAGATATATGACATTATGACTTAGGATGAAGGGGAAGAGGGGATCTGCCTCGGAACATGCGCCGCAGTGCTGCGTGGACTAAGTTGCGCAATTACACTTAACCACTCACACGTTTACATTAGCCCTCCCATCTTTCCTCCGAACTTTCTCTGTAAGGTTTACTTTAAAATTTTTGGGTCGCTGAATCCGAATTTTTAACTTGCCCCCAAAATTTTTCCCCCGAACCCCCGCCCCCCCCAAATAGTTGTTTTTAACTTAAATTTATTATTGTTTTAGGGGAAAAGCATTATGAAATTCAGAAACTAAACAAAATTTGCAACAAATAGGATATATGACATTATGACGTAGGATAAACGGGGAGAGAGGGGGCTGCCTCGGAACATTCCCCGCGCGCTTTTTTCAAAAGCCAAATTTTTTCAAAAAATCAATTTTTTGGGGGGTTGCCAGGTGAAATTTTGGTGGAAAGTTACAAATTCGGATTCAGCGACCCAAAAAACATAAAGTGAGTCGAAATCCAGAACTAGTATTCATTTTGCCAGATGGAATCCCCTATTGCCAGTACTTCATAATTTAGTGCACGTAGCGCCGCAATGCATGTTCAGAGGCAGCCCTCACCCTCCCCGTTCATCCTAATTCATAATGTCATATATCCTATTTTTTGCAAATTTTGTCTAGTTTCTGAATTTTGTAATGCTTTTCCCCTAAAACAATAAGAAATTTAAATTAAAAACAACTCTTTGACGGGGGTTTCGGGGGGCGGGAATTTTTGGGGGAAAGTTAAAAACTCGGATTCAGCGACCCAAAAATCTTAAAGTAAACCTTATAGAGAAAGTTCGGAGGGGAGATGGGAGGGCGAATGTAAACGTGTGAGTTTTTAAGTGGAATTGCGCAACTTAGTTTACGCAGCACCGCGCGCATGTTCCGAAGCCCCCCTTCCCCTTCATCCTAAGTCATAATGTCGTATATCTAATTTGTTGGAAATTTTGTCTACTTTCTGAATTTCTAAGTACTTTTCCCCTAAAACAATAGAAAAACGAAGAATTTTTTAATAAAAACCTTTTTTGGGGGGCTTTTTACCAAAATTTGGGGAGGTTGCCGGGAGAAATTTTGGTGGGAAGTTACAAATTCAGATTCAGCGACCCAAAAAACATCTAGAAAGCCGATTTCCAGTACTACCATTAATTTTGCTAGGTAAAATTCCCTATTGCCTGTACTACAGAGAGAACTTTCCCCCGAGACATTGCTTCTCAATCAAAAGTATTTGAACTGTCAAAGTCAGGGCCTGATTACTGATGGGGCACATTCTCACCAGTAAAAAGAAACAGAAAATTTTGCCTTATTCATGGCAGAAATTTTACATCAATACAGCGTTTAGATAAGGCGAACATTTCTTTTAAAATTTATTGGTGTAAGTGTGCCCCGTTGGTAATCAGGCCCTGGTCAACGTCCTGTGTAGGTATTATGCAGTCATCATATCTTAGTAAATAAAGTATTCTAAATGTTTTGTAGTACTTGGTGATGCTATTACATTCATAACAAAGTGAAAATTAGAATCCACACTAAGTGGCTGTTGTTTTGCTAGAAATCATTTTAACTATAAACTAGATAAATGAAAAACTTAGTGCCTCTAAGTAGATTTTCCACTTATATTTTACTTATTTTTAAAGCAGTTCTGCATAAGCTTTTAAAAGAAGTCCTTCAAAAGCAACATTGTCTTAGAAACCGATCTCATTGCACGGCTTGAATAAAATTCAAACGCTGTTCAAAGAGAATAGTCACTGAGATGTTGCTTGTCAAAGTCCTGGGACGGTGTAACATGCAGTCATCAAATCTTACTAAGTGAAGCATTCCAAATATTCTGTAGTACTTGGTGATGTTCAAAGTCACTTACAATTCACACTAAATGGCTGTTGCTTTGCTAAAATTTATCCAAACCAATGTGTTTTTCTCAACTCTTTGGGGTAAAGAGAAAAATAAAAGGAGGGGGGTATGGATTTTATAGATTTTCAAACAGTTATATTCTAAAAAATAAATTTAAATAAATAAACAACTATATTACTAACTGTCCTTAATTTTAAATTGTTGCATGCTTCATAACAAAAGTGAAAGTGAATTCCCATAACGTAAGCATTTACATCTGTAAAATGTAAATAAAAAAAGGATATTCTGAAGTGTCACAATCAAACTGTAACCACGAAATTCTTTAATATAAAGAGTTATGAAACTTATCACTAAATAAAAACTACTTGCTGCATCCAAACGTAAACAACATCCAAACATAATTATCGAAAATAAACATGTAATCTGAAGACTGCCGTTAAATATGTTTAACCTGCAGAAATATAAAATACGCAGGTGAAAATTAAGCATGTAAAAAAAAAAGAAGGATGCATCTTAACTGAATGTAAAATAATCATTCCTATACTTCGTTTCAGCTAATGTATGTAACGTATAAATAACATTTAACTCCTATGAATATAATTGTACAGTATACCTGAACATTAGATTTGTAAGCTAAAATAATTAAATTATTGCAACGCTGGAAATTATTTCATGTTTACGTTCATACGCGTAGTTTACCTGCGATGGCCAGCCACTTTTTTTGACGTCTCACGTGAGACGTGATATTGCTCGATGATTCGGTCCGTTCTCTAGTGTTGCAACCCAGTAAACGATTCTCCAACCACGCCAAGGCTACTGCGCCAAGTGCGTGAATCGAGGGAAGATTCCAAATTCGCGGTCCATAGAGCATTCCTTCCACTTCCTGTTGGAGGGCTTTCGATGCGGATTGCTCTGCTCTTGCTTCCATTCTGGCATTTTTTGCAACGACACACGTGCGCCGTTCGGACCGCGCGACGAGTGCTTCATCACTGTTTTGCACATAAGTAAGCGCTTTGCGGTCATTGGGGCTTCCCATGATTGCCATTATTTTTAATACTCCTTGGATACCTTCGTTGAATATAATAACATCAATATACGTTGCAATCTCAGCGATTTTGGCGCCAGAGTGCAGATGTTTTGGAGCGGAAGTCCAAATGAAGGAATTTAGGGATTCGTTATTGTTTTGCATTTCCGCATTCTTCAAGGTTAAATCGAGACTAAAATAAGTTAACCTATTTGACAAAATAATTGACTCTATAAATTTCCTTCCATTCTTGTGTAAACCCCTTAACTCGGCGCTCCAAACATCTGCTTCTTCTAAATGCTATATCTTTATAACGAATTCGAATTTTAAAAAATCGTTTTATCATCATATTCTGGACATCTTAAGGAATCAATTTATGCAAAAAAAGTAATCGATTTTTTGAACCCATTACACGGGGAACCCCCTTAACAGGAAGGCTAATAATAAGGTGAATTTATTTCTTCAAACTTGCTTTTGTATGGCATGTTTGAATCCCAATATCTGCCCCGAAGTAAAGATTTTAGTTAACATTATTTGGTGGAAGTGCATAACTTTGTACCTCTACGAGCCTGCAAAATTTCGTTATAATCGTTGTGTCTAGCTCTTCGAGAATGTTCCTTGTAAATATTTTAATTATTTGCCGTCAAATATTGATTTCCCCTAATAATGAGCT